>CM066333.1:80416700-81616700 GCA_033807585.1 Hydrophis major
GTTGCCATCCTCATTTCCAACAGAAACATTGACTAAAGTTTCCACACTAGCTTCCAGCGAGAGAAATTCTCCTTCTTCTTGATGATTTTCATTTTCATCTAATTCTTTGGAAACATGGCTGAAGAGCTTTGAGGGGAAGACTACCAACTCGCCAACATGACAGCAGTCTGGCAAAGAAGCACTTTTTTCTTTCAGACTTTCACACCAAAGTTCATTCTTTTCCATTCTGGCTTGCAAGTTGTCAACTACTATGCCATGCCTGCATAATACATTATAATCAAGAGATCCAGAATGCAAGCCCATCCATTGGGTTACATGTTCTTCCCAGCTCCTCTTTCTGACTGCTAGAGACATGTCATAGTATTTAACAATTGGTTCCAAAGTGTGACATAATATGCGCTGGAGGAAACATTATGGATTCTATAAGCTTTTCCATCCAATGAAATGGCTCTTGCTCTTGCATATCTGTATTTTTTTTTTTAAAAAAAAGATAGAATTCCAGTGTAAGAAGCAATGAATGCATTCATATATTTCTTAAGCTTTTAGGAAGAAATTGTTTTGTAGAACAGTTTTAATAGTTTGCAAAGAGATATAATTAAGCATGTCCTCTTTTCTGAATCCTCCCTCAATGAAGTAAACAGAATGTTATAAACAACTCTATGAGAACATAACAGGTTCCTTAAGCCAAATTTTGACAATGACCCTTTTTCATTGATTCAATCACAAGACAACTATTTTCCATGGATTTAAAAGCTATCCAGTCTTGTGAGTTTGTGATACTGGTCAACATTTCAAAATAGTCAAGCATAGCATGATGGTCAAAAAGCTGGATTTTAATTACTATGATTTAAATGGTCATATTTATTACACTAATAAAGCTATACCCAAGTAAGTGGAATAAAAACCGACCCTTTTGAAGAAAATTAGATTTGATTAGGATGCTAATAATTAGAGACATTTTGCTAAGTGGATTGTTAATTAAAGTAGGTCGAATGCCTGCCCACATCCTAAACCTGTGCATTTGATTTTTATTTCCTATGCAAAGAATTTTGTTTCTGTTTCTGTACAATTTCATCCTGTTACTTTCAGCCTGTTTCTCCAAGGTTGCATTTTTATTCTTGATAAAGGAATTACTCTATGATATGTTTCTGTCAGTCTCAAGCTTCAGTCCTTCTCTTTTGAACACAACATTTTTTTTTTAATTTGAAGAAACCTGAATATACATAGGGATTGTTCCTTTTCGTCTACTTCTTGATAGATTTACTGATTCTCATTTTTTAAAAATTTCATTTCGATGAAATTAGATGCCATACCCTGTATTTGACAACTATTTTCCATGGATTTAAAAGCTATCAAATCTTGTGAGTTTGTGATACTAGTCAACATTTCAAAATAGCCAAGCATAGCATGACTGTCAAAAAGCTGGATTTTAATTGCTGTGTTTTAAATGGTCGTATTTATTACACTAATAAAGCTATATTGGTCAAATACAGACAGGAAAATATACATTTAATAATTCCAAAGCTCTGTGGAATCCTATTATTAGCAGATAAGGTGTAATTAAATGGGACATGTGATGGGTGGATTATGTAAGGCATGGCATTCCCTATGACAGTCTATGGAAGCAGAAGTTGGACTGTAAAAAATCAGGATAGGAAGCACATTGTTGGAAAACAGCCAGGTAAACAAACCAATGGGTCATGAAAGAAATAGAGTTTGCACTGGAAGCACAAATGACCAGACCCTACTTTGAACACATTATGCAAAGACCCAGCTCTATGGCTCTAATTATACCAGGAAAGGTGGAAGGAAAGTGAAGAAGTGCAAGACCAGAAGGAAAGTACATGGATTCATTTAAAGTGACAATTAATGCACCATTGGGAGATTTGAAAGAATATGTTAGCAATAGATTGTCATGGAGAAAAATCTATCTATGTCGTTACTATTGGTCAAAAATGACTTGACGGCACATAATCAATCAATCAATGGATATATATGTGAGTTAATTAAATTCCATTGACCAGAATATGAGACCTTTACTAAATGAAGTAAAGGAGCTGCTACAGAGCATCTCTTAGATACATCCTTGTATAAAAAAGTATTGTTTCTGCTGAAGAAATAAACAATGCAGCTGCTTCGTCTTTTCTGTCAAACTTAATTTTATTGAGGGCTACATCAGGGCTGTGATTGACCTCGGGGGGGCCAGGAGTGCATGGCCGACAGGGTTGGTGTTGCCAACTGGGTGAGCGTGGCCAGCTTGACGCCATTCATTGGGCGTGGCTGACTGAATGAGCATGGCTGACTGGGTGGGCGTGGCCAGCTTGACAACATCCCCCAAACTGTTGGCATGTTTCCTTTTTGCACTGGGTAGGCCGGGCTGAAGCCACGCTGGCCCAATGTTTCCTCTTCCCGTTAGGCAGACCAGGCCAAAGTGATGGGGGTAGACTGGGCTGAAGCAATGCCGTCTGGCCCCTTACATTTTCCAGGACAGCCCTGCGGGCCAGATCCAATCACATCACGGGCCAGACTTTATTTATTTATTTATTATTTTATTGATTGATTGATTTGATTTGTCAATCACCCACAAGATACGGGTTTAAGAATAAACATAGTTTTGAATGCATGAGATGGATACTCTGCGGGCCTTGGGTTTGACATCCCCTATGTAGAAGAACTAGCATGGGCTACTATCTAAATTTCCAGTTGCATTTATGTGGCTTGGATGTCTTCAAACAAGAAGAAATGAACAGGAGTTTCAAAGAGAGGGAGAATTGCAACAGAAGAGAGACCTCTCCTTTCCTTCTTTGCTCTTTCTCCCAATTCCTCTTTTATAGCTTTCTCAATCCAGATTTTTAAAGTCGCCTTGATATATCAGCCAATTCACATAAAATCATTCCCCCTTTCCTTTTGAAGAAAAACCAGAAAATGTTCCAAACTAAGCAAACTCGTTAGCTTGCAATTCTAATAGTTTTACTTTCACAGCAGGCTGGTAAACCTGCACTTCTGATTGGCCCGCTGATAGCGGATCGTGATTGGTCGTTGTCGGCTGATCTGATTGGCTGTTAGCGGGTCGCTGCTGATTGGATGCTTCCAGCGCAGCAAACCCAAATCATTGGGTGTTGTGACAGCAGCCAGCTCTATAAAAGGAGCTGCTGCTGCCCTAGTATTTCGCTCTGTTCTGAAGTCACTAATAAAGAGTTGGAGTCACTATTCGATGCCTGGTCTCCGTTCTTACGCCCACTCTCCCAGATCTAACAAAATGGATATTAGGATGTGAAATACAGGATCAAGCATATATTGGGAAGGTTTTTTTTAATCAACAATAAATGGAATGTTTTTGGGGGGTTGAAAACCAAGAAGCAAAAACTTTTTTGGGATTCCAATAGCCAAAATCTTTCTCAAATTGAGCAGATTACAAGAACATGTCTATATCCTTTTCTATGACATTTTCTTACTATCCTTGATATAATCTTCTTTTGGGATGAATTTTTAATTTCACATCTTTTTTAAAAATCCTCACATTTTTAACTTCACATAACAGATATAAACTTAATGTTAAACTACTCCAAACTTGATGGCAGGAAATACGATTTCAGCAACAGAGTGGTCAACGTCTGGAACTTATTACTTGACTCTGTTGTCACCTGCTCAAACCCCCACTCCTTTAGCCTCAAACTAACCTCTACTGACCTCACCCCATTCCTAAGAGGTCTGTAAGTGCACAATTGTGCCTACTGTCCCTGTCCTAATGTCCCCAATTATTCATACCCATTTCCTGTATTTATACTTATGTTTATTATCTTGTAAGCGGTTGACAATGAAATAAATAAATAAATAAATCTACAAGAAAGACTATGGATTCCTTGTGGTTCTCCAATCCAATTATTGAGCAAGTCCGACTTTGTTCAACACTTTTATGCTCAGGTTGTTATGTGCTGCAACAGCTACTGTTATATTAATTGGTAGTAATTTACTCTTTTAATTTAGCTGAGCTGAACTACTGCCTTACAGCAACAGCCCCCAACCTTTTGAGTACCAGGGACCAGTTCAAAGGAGAGAGGTTTTTCCATGGATCAGAGGGGGTGTGGTTTCGTGTACTGCTTGGATGGAGCTTCACTTGTTTGCACGGCCCAGTTTCTGGCATGCCACAGCCTGGGGAACGCCACTTTGCAGCATACACATTTTTCCCTTTTCAGTTGTACCTTTTTTAAAAAAGCATATCCCACCATTAGTATTTTGAAGAATACCTTTCACAATAGCCTTGTTCTTCTGTAAATGCCCTTGTATATAGTGGAGGGATTCAAAAATGTTTACTACTGGTTCTGCGAGCGTGGCTTGGTGGGTATGGCTTGATGGGTGTGGCAGGCGAAGGATACTGCAAAGTCTCTTTTCCCTCCCCACTCCTGGTGGAAGGTTACTTCAAAATTCCCATTCCCTCACCAGCCCACTAACCTGCTTTCCAGCTCTGTTCTCCTCTGCAGGGCAACAAAAGAAGCTGGGACTCGGGAGGCAGAGAATAGATGGGGTTGGCAAGGCCAGTCAGAGGTGATATTTGCCAGTTCTCCAAACTATTCAAAATTTCCGCAAATGATCAGAACCACTCAGACCCTCCAGAATTGGTCAGAACCTAATGAATACCACATCTTCTTGTATAGCCTCTTCTCAAATGAAAATATTTTAAAAATTTCAAATTATCTTCTTCCCTGGACTTTTCTTTGTATAACTGTACATGGTACTGGCTGGTTTTTGCAGATACACCCATAGTAATGTCTTATTTGCTCGTGAATTGTACTAATTGCCACTGTAAAACAAGGTGGGTTTTTCTTTTTGCATTTTGACAATGAAAATGCAAAAAGGTAGAAAATGTAATGTCTACAAGTGTTGAATCCTAATCTGAAAACAGTACCCGGATCACTGATGTTCAAATTATTTTGAATTCTGGACAGTTGTATATGTTACATCTGGAGCATGGGTACGAATGATGGAGATGAGCCGGTAGAACAGTGAACTTCAAACTCTTTATTTACATATTGTGACAGCTCAGAACTGGAGGGCTGCTATAGCCTTCCTTATATAGGCAACTTATTAACTATTCAACCAATAGCAAACCTGGAGCGCTAGCTCCGTTAACCAATGGGAATGGCCTACTAATGGCCAATCAGATGCTCCTGAATGGACCAATCCGATCCTGCCATTAACAGCCAATCAGAAGTGCAGGGCCAGAACCCTGCACTTGACTTCAAGTTCAAGATAACTTTATTGGTATTATTCATAAACAACACCCCTTTTCCCCGGCTTCTGCCCATGGGGCGCGGTTACATAGTCCTTCAGGTAGGACGGCTGTTTTATTAGTCTTTTCGATTTTCGCAAAGTGCCTGGCGATTGGCTGCACTTCTGCTGAGGTAGATCGTTGTTTAACGGTAGGGGTGCCTCTGGTTCCAAGTTCACGTTCCCGTCGTCACCAATATCACTGGCCACTCCCTGAGGTGAACTCACTCCGGTCCCTGGTTCCTGTTCCTGCATTTCAGTTCCATTATCAGTCTCTTCGAAAAGGTTTCCCTCTAATTGTAATTCGCTTTCCTCTGTATCTCCCCCCCCTCAGTTTGGTCATAAGGGAGTTCGGGAGTGCAAGACGGTAGCCGTGATCATAGTTGATCTATGTGGCGCTTCCAAAGTCTATCGTCAGAGCACTGAACAAGGTGTGATCTTGGGCCGGTTACGCGGATTACGGTCACCTCTACCCACAGCGGATCGCCCGATAAGTTTTTAGCAAATACTAAATCGCCTACCTGGAAGGTATGGCATCAGCTGCTGGATCCGAGTGGCTTTTCCGGTTCGTAGGCTGGATGTAACCGATCGAGGTGGGAACGGAGCTTCCATCCCATTAGCAGCTCGGTGGGAGTCTTGTTGGTGACGCTGTGAGGTGTGATGTGCTACAGGAAAAGGATCCGGTTGATTTTCTCGTCAATATTATCGTAATCTATCTTTTGGAAGGCCTTTGTGACGAATTGTACCATTCGCTCAGCCCTACCGTTGGCAGCAGGGTGCGCAGGCAAAGTGAGCGCATGTCGAATACTGTGGTCAGCCAGGTACTGCTCAAAAGACAGCGCGGTAAATTGGGGCCCGTTGTCGGATACCAGAACATCTGGTAATCCGTGGGTTGCAAAAAGTCTTTCTAGTCTTTTGATGACTGCGGTCAGTGGTCGTGTTGGTCATTCGGTGAATCTCGAGCCAATTCAAGTAGGCATCGATGGTTAGCAAAAACGTGTGGCCTTTGGTTAGCCCAGCAAAGTCCAAATGGATGCGGGACCAGGGTCCCCGCGGCTTCTCCCATTCGGTTGGAGTTGCCTTTGGTGAAGCGTTGCTTACTTCTTGGCATCTCTGGCAAGTTTTAACCCACGATTCGATTTGTCTGTTGATGCCTGGCCACCATGCGTAGCTTCGTGCGAGGTCCTTCATGCGCACGATGCTAGGGTGGCCATCATGCAAGTTTCTTAACAGTGTCTCTTGGAGTCGTTCTGGGATAACGACTCTATCACCCCAGATGACACAGCCCTTCTGCGAGAACAACTCTGTTTGACGACTTTTGAATGGTGCAAAGTCGTCTGGTACTTGGTCCAATGGCCATCCGTGTTCCACCCATGTGAGGACTCGCGCCAAGATGGGGTCACATTTTGTTTCTCTCGCGATGTCACGGGCAGTTAATGGCAGCGTGTGGAGTGTCTCGATCTGCAACACTGTCATCGTTGGTGCAGGATCATTGATAGTTTCAGGGAGCGGTGTACGGCTCAGTGCGTCGGCATGGGAAATGGCTTTACCGGGACAATATTGCAGCTGATAATTGTAGGCAGCCAAGAATTCTGACCAGCGGGTCATTCTGGGAGAAAGTATGTAGGGAGTTGGCTTGTCCCCAGCGATGATCCCCAGCAATGGTTTGTGGTCAGTTACAATGGTGAAAACCCGGCCGTACACGTACTCATGAAATATTTTAACAGCTGATACAATCGCCAGGGCTTCTTTATTGATCTGGCTGTAATTTCGCTCGGTTTTCAAGAGTGTCTTTGAGAAGTAAGCAACAGGGGCTTCGTTACCATTAGGTAACACATGGCTCAAAATGGCGCCCACTCCAAAAGGCGATGCATCACATGTAATGTTTATTGGTAAAGTCTCATTGTACTGCATTAGTACGGCATCCGAAGTCAATAGTTTTTTCACATTACGGAACACCTGATCTTCTTTGTGACCCCATACCCAAATTGCTTTTTTATCTAATAGACGATGTAAAGGTTCAGCGACAGTCGCCTTGTGCGGCAAGAATACATTATAGATATTGATGAGGCCTAAGAACGCCTGGAGGTCGGTCTTGTTCTGTGGGCGGAGAGCGTTTTTTATTGCTCTCAATTTGCTATCGGTAGGGTGAATACCCTGACTGTCAATTAAGTACCCTAAGAATTCAACACGATCGGTACACAGTTTGCACTTTTTTTTTTTTTGACTTTCAGGCCTGCTTCCTGGAATTTTTGTAAAACCAGTCTTAAACGATCCCGTAAAATTTTTGGAGCGGGGGCAGCAATGAGCACATCGTCAAAGTAGGGGACAACGCCTGTGATCCCCTGCAAAAGTCTCTCCATTAGGCTCTGAAAGATCCCTGGGGCTACACTGACTCCGAATTGGAGCCGCGTGCACTTAAAGGCACCTCAATGCATTACGATAGTCTGTGCCTGTGCCAATTTTTCATCAACCGGCAGTTGCTGATAAGCCTGAGCTAAGTCTAGTTTAGCAAAGACTTTTCCGCCTCCCAGGGAATGGAGGAGGTGTTGTACCACCGGCACCGGATATGGGTTTTGTTGCAGGGCGTGGTTTAGGGTGGCTCGGTAGTCCCCACAAATTCTAATGGAGCCGTCCGGCTTAATTGGTGTCACAATCGGCATTTCCCATGGGGAGTGGTCAGTTGGCTTTAACACTCCCTGGGCAATCAACTTATCAAGCTGCTCGTCGATTTTCGGTTTTAGAACTCGACGAGGCTTAAGGTGGATGGGAGCTATCTTTGGATTAAGGCTAAAGGATATCGGGGTCCCCTTGTACTCGCCCAGCTTTTCCTCGAAGACGTCCCTGAACTCGTGGGTGAGGTCTTCCTCCCAGTCACTGCCGCCGATTCGGTTAATGCCTGCCACTTCAATGCCGAGTGGTGCAAACCATTGTAGGCCTAACAGACTAGGCCGGTCCTTATCGATTATCGTCAGGGGTAAGTATGCTGTGTGGTTCTGGAATGCAACCCGGACTTGACTGGATCCTGCGACTGGAATTCAGTTCCCCTGGTAGTCCTTTAACACGAGCCGTTGGAATTGAAGGTCTTGGCGCCGGATAGTGGGGATGAGTTGCTTGAGGATCTTCCATGAGACCATTGAAAGAGACGATCCCGAGTCAACTTCCATTTGGCAAGGCCTATTTTCAATGTTCACGTTGACTCAAATTTTCTTAGCATCTAGTGAAGAGGCATGGCCAATAGTGAGTGTTTGGTGGGCCTCTTCCCGTCTCGCTAGACGACTCATGGGTCGGTTTCTGTAGGAGTGGTTTACTGGTTCTTGCCTTACAGGGCGATTCCCTGTCGATTGGTGGAGATTGGTTCCTTTCGAGGTCTGGCTGGGTCTGAGGAGGCTTCGGCAGACCCGTCCGATGTGGCCTCATTTCCCCCACTCATGGCAGAGCGTGTCGCGGAATTTTCAATCGGAGCGGTAATGGTTGGCCCCGCAGCCAGCACACGGTTGCTGGGACTTTGGGTATCGGTCCTGATCGGACCGCAGGCGATGGACCTCTTCTTCGTCGCTGTCTGACGACGAAGAGAGGTCCTCATGATGGGCCGTCTTTAGCTGCCCTTCTGCGTTAGGTGAAACTTTGCCGGCCGGTGGGTGTGCTGGAGCGCGATTTTGGCATAGTTGGGCATCCGACTTCTTGGTCGCCTCCGCTGCTGTAGCTTCAGCTATGGCTTCTTTAAGGGTGATGTCGCCCTTTGCCATTATTTTGCTCTGTACGTTTAGAGTGTCTAGCCCGAGGACTACTCAGTCTCTCAAGGCCTCTTCTAGGTCGGTGAAATCGCAAAGGCCTCCCAAGTTCCAGAGGTCTGCAATGAAATCTGCAACGCTTTCTCCTTTCCGCTGGTTCCTTTGATAGAACTCGTGTCATCTCACAAGCGTTGGAACGGTTGGTGCATAGTGGGCCCTTAGCAACGGTTCGAGGAAGTCCCAGTCCATGGCCTTCACTTCAGCCGGTTTCGCTAATGCCTTGGCCATTTTGAATATCATCGGGCCACAGTGCGTTAGGAATACCGCCCGTTTCTTCCCGGTTGTGGCATCCTTCAGATTATTCATTTCCAAAAACGTTTGAAAACGATCCATGTAGGACTCCCAGTCCTCTTGAGCTGGATCGAACAGAGCAGGTGGTACTACACCACTGGACATGGTTCTGCCGTTGTGCACTTCAACCATGTGCTTAGTTGTCTTTAGTTGGCTCGGATGTCATCCAATCCCACCCTTGTCGCCAGTGTTACATCTGGAGCATGGGTGCGAATGATGGAGACAAGCCGGTAGAACAGTGAACTTCAAACTCTTTATTTACATATTGTGACAGCTCAAAACTGGAGGCTGCTATAGCCTTCCTTATATAGGCAACTTATTAACTATTCAACCAATAGCAAACCTGGAGCACTAGCTCCGTTAACCAATGGGAATGGCCTGCTAATGGCCAATCAGATTCTCCTGAATGGACCAATCCGATCCTGCCATTAACAGCCAATCAGAAGTGCAGGGCCAGAACCCTGCACTTGACTTCAAGCTCAAGATAACTTTATTGGTATTATTCATTCACAACAGTATATATTCAGGATCACTATCCACAGTATCTGTTTTATCCGTTAATCCATTGCTTATAGTGGTTTCCTTTAATTTTTGTGATGAAATACAGGGAACTACTGGATTTTACTTATGTGAAAAATTCTGAAGTAATTTTCTTAATGATTAGTCTGTCCAAGTTTTGCTTGGATAGAAATGTTTTTTTTGCAAGAGTGAGGCCCATGATTATATCACAATCTTTATTTTTTTAAGCCAAGGTTCAGAATGGATTCTTGTAGAATATCTATGCCTAGTTTCTTCATATTGAATTTTTTCTTTCATTATTCCTTTTTAAAATTCCAGTTATCTTGACTATTTTACTTTCCTATTTAACCACCTTTGTACTAAACTGTTCATTAAAGTAATCCTCTCTCTCTTTTTAATTGGGGAAGAATTGGTCTTGGGTTGCAAACCAATAGAACAAATTTTGATTAAAATTGGGAGAAATCTTTGGATGGCATGATGTATATAACAATGCAACAGTCTATCTTTAGAGGTTGTGGGTTCTCCATCTCAGGAGGCTTCTAAGAAGAGTCTGGGCAGCTTTCTCTTGAAGATGGTTTAATAGCTTTTCCCGTGCAGAAGGTTGGGATATATGATACTTATGGTCACTTCTAACTCTACAATTCTGTTCTGTAACCCAGATGTCTCCAAACTTGGCAAGTTTAAGACTTGTGGACTTCAACTCTCAGAATTCCTGAGCTAACATGACTGGAAGAAGAATTCTAGGAGTTGAAGTCCATAAGTGTTAAAGCTATCAAGTTTGAAGACCCAATAAAGAGACTCTACAAATATCCACATTGTCTATGGTAGGGGGTCTCCAACTGTGGCCACCTTAAGACTAGTGGACTTCAACCAGAGTTTCTCAGCCAGCAAAGCTGATCAATAGCTCCTAGAAAAGCTGGCTGAGGAACTCTGGGAATTGAAGTCCACAAGTCTTAAAGTGGCCAAGGTTGGAGACCCCTGGTCTATGGTGCAAAACTAAGGAAATAATATCTCTAAGTAACAAATTGAATTATGCATGTAGGTCTATAATACTTATACCTGCTCTTCGTGCTGTTATGTCCAGAAGAAAACCCCCTAGCTTTTGATGAAATGAGGGTAATGAGAGTAAAGAGGTTTATTGGATGTAACATTTTACAAGTTCAAGGAACTGCTATTTTTCCTTTTTCTCTCTCTCTCTCCTCCATAGGAACTGTCAACACTTTGCATGGATCTGCTTATTGATTTCAGCAATAAAAAAGATTAACTACTGCGTTTGTTCTGGGTCATTTCATTCTACCAAGGGAAGCTCCAATTGCATATTCCAGACCACAAGACTGTCCTGACAAATCACATGCCCTAAAGTAGAAAAATAGGCAGCGTGAAAGAACTGTAGAATTATGACCATTCGAGTGAGTTTCAGCAAGGGTATGTTGGGACAAAATGATTTTTACAATGTAATGTCTGGCTGCACGGAAGCCTTTAATCTCTTTTTTTAAGACTGTCCTATTTCTGTCCTGCATTCACATTGTTATGTCTGCAAAAGAAAAGACTTAGACATGCATGTAGAGGTGACAGGATTCACTCCCTATTCTTGGACACCAAAAATGTATTTTTCCCAATGCACTGAATCAGACAAAAATGAGAAATTTGCCAGTTGTGGCTTCCCACAAGAGAAACACTTCTATGATCTTTTTAAAGAGATAGTGGGAGGACGTCTCCAGACAGAACGAAAGTGGACTTACATGATATAAATAGCAGAAGGTCCTGCTGAAAAATTGCATCCCACCTAATCACATTCCCATTTATTTCCCTGGAAAGTGCAGTTCAGCAATCTATACATCTTGACAGAATCAGTCCACCATCACTTCTGATGCTCATTTCATGGTGGATCAAGAAGCACATTGGGAAAAGAGCATCAAAGCATAGAGTAAGCATTTTTTTAAAAAAAAAATAAATAAAAGGAGGAAGTCTGTCCTTCCGAGAGGACAGACTTTTCACAAATATCTGTAAGAGCAAAGAAGAGTTTGAGGAGGTTTTGTTTTTTTTTGAGAGAGAGAGAGAGGAAATTCAGGTTACACAATTCACTGCTACTTTGGTGAAGATTCCTTAGAACTCCCCTCGGCAATGATCTTCCACTGCGAGCCAATAAGTAGAAAGAAGATATGCTTAACCAAATAGTCAAAGCAAGATTAGACAATTTCTATATTTCTATATATTTTATTTAACAAAACAAAACAAAATCCCAAAGAAAAATTGCACTCCTGGTCTCTATCCTGGCACATCTCCCAGGAATCCAAGGACTGGAGCCTTGTTGAGAAGGGAAGGTTAGAAACTGGATGGAAATTGTGCTTTCACAAAATCTGTAATTAAATACGGTTAGTATGACTAGTTCCCCTATACTTAATAATTTTGCTCTGCCACATTTGTAATTATAATTTTATAGAAACTTTTGTAAGTTTACTGAACGTTGAGGGGTGAGCATTTTTCCTGAACATTGAGTCCTGTGCTCTCTTTTTCACTTGTAGGTCATTTGGGGGTCACAATGAATGGGAAACCTTTGAAATACAAAAAGACTCATTTCAGTGTGATCTGAGTTAAACTCTTAGTATCATATTCTATCCCAAATAAACATTTCAAACATCTCATTTTTTTTCAAGAAATACACATTGCGTTTTGTAAATAGGTCTTAAAATCAGGAGACGAAGTTTAAACCCTTTGTCAGTTAGGAAAATCACTGAATAGCCCAAGACTTCCAGACCATCTTTCTTATGTCATAGCTGTATGAAACAAATGAGGAAAACCCATTATTAAAATTTTAATTAACTTTACGATTGACTGCCCTGGATCAAAGAATGTAGAAGCTGTTTGGGGTAGCATAATGCAAAGTAAATAAAAATAAAATAAAAATAATAATAACCTTTTAAACGAAAGAATAAAATATAAGTAAAATTGTTCTGTCCCCTCATTAGCATTCTTGAGATCCCCGTGCTTTGATTGGCCAAAGCGCAGGGCACTCTGATTGGTTAGGCGAGCCGCGCCGATTGGCTCGCTGAGAATCTCCCGCGATTGGTCTATTCGAATCGCGGGAGATTCAAAGCGGTGCCATTGGCCGCGGCCGCCGCGGCTAAAGGAATAAAAGCCGCGAACCTTTTCTATAGCGCCAGTTCGGTTCCTACAATAATAAAAGAGCATGATTTGAAGTCACCGATTCCTGGCATTATTTCCGAGGACACCACAAAAATATACTATTTAAACTTAAGGCGAGAAAGCTTTAAAAACAAATGAGCAATTCTGCATCCACAAATTGCAGCTCAAAGAAATATAGCAGCTACAAGGAGAGAAAAACAGTTAAATGCAAATTCTGATTAAGATTGTGGAGTCACCGAACTGTAGCAACGTATGACCTACTTGTTGTGAATGAATGTTAAATAAAGTTATCTTGAGCTTGAAGTCAAGTGCAGGGTTCTGGCCCTGCACTTCTGATTGGCTGTTAATGGCAAGATCGGATTGGTCCGTTCAGGAGCATCTGATTGGCCATTAACAGGCCATTCTCATTGGTTAACGGAGCTAGCGCTCCTGGATTGCTATTGGTTGAATAGTTAATAAGTTGCCTATATAAGGAAGGCTATAGCAGCCATTGAGCTGAGCTGTCACACCATGTAAATAAAGAGTTTGAAGTTCATTGTTTCTACCGGCTCGTCTCCATTATTTGCACCCATGCTCCAGACTTAACACTGGCGATCAGGGTGGGATTGGATGACGTCAGAGCCAACTAAAACAACGACGAAGACAACCAAGCACGTGGCTGAAATGCACAACGGCGGAACCATGTCTGGCGGCGAAGTACCACCTGCTCCATTCGATCCAGCTCAAGAGGACTGGGAGTCCCACATGGACCGTTTCCAAATGTTTTTGGAAACGAATAATCTGAAGGATGCCACAACCGGGAAGAAACGGGCGGTATTCCTGACGCACTGTGGGCCGACCATATTCAAAATGGCCAAGGCGCTAGCGAAACCGGCTGAAGTAAAGGCCATGGATTGGGACGTCCTTGAACCACTACTAAGGGCCCACTATGCACTGACCGTTCCAACGCTCGTAAGATGGCACGAGTTCTACCAAAGGAACCAGAGGAAAGGAGAAAGCGTTGCCGATTTCGTTGCGGACCTCTGAAACTTGGGAGGCCTCTGCGATTTTGCTGACCTAGAGAAGGCCTTGAGAGACCGAGTAGTTCTAGGATTAGATGCTCTAATGTGCAGAGCAAAATAATGGCTAAGGGCGACATTAGCCTTGCTGATGCCATCGCTGAGGCTACATCAGCGGAGGTGACCAAGAAATCGGCTGCCCAACTACACCGAAATCGTGCTCCGACACACCAACCAGCTGGCGAACTTTCACCTAAGTCGGAAGGACAGCTTTCGACGGCCCACCATGAGGACCTCTCTTCATCGTCAGACAGCGACGAAGAAGAGGTCCATTGACTGCAGTCCGATCGGGACCGATACCCGAAGTCCCAGCAACCGTGCGCCGGCTGCAGGGCCAACCATTACTGCTCTTATTGCAAATTCCACGACGCGCTCTGTCATGAGTGGGGGAAATGAGGCCATATCAGACGGGTCTGCAGAAGTCTCCTCGGACCCAGCCAGACCTCGAAGAGGGCCAATTTTCGCCAATCGACAGGAAACCGTCCTGTAAGGCAAGAACCAGCAAACCACTCCTACAGAAACCGACCTGTGAATCGCCTAACGGGATGAGAAGAGGCTCACCAAACACTCACTATCAGCCACGCCTCTTCACTGGATGTCAAGAAAATTCGAGTTAAAGTGGACATCGAAAATCAGCCTTGCCAAATGGAAGTTGACTTGGGATCGTCTCTTTCAATGGTCTCATGGAAGACCCTCAAGCAACTCATCCCCACTATCCGGTGCCAAGACCTTCAATTCCAAAGGCTCGTGTTAAAGGACTACCAGGGGAACCGGATTCCAGTCGTAGGATCCAGTCGAGTCCGGGTTTCGTTCAAGAACCGCACGGTGTACTTACTCCTGACAGTGATCGACAAGGTCCGGCCTAGCCTGTTGGGCCTGCAATGGTTCGCACCACTCGGTATTGAAGTGGCAGGCATTAACCGAATTGGCAGCAATGACTGGGAGGAGGACCTCGCCCACGAGTTCAAGGATGTCTTCGCAGAAAAGCTAGGCGAGTATAAGGGGACCCCAATATCCTTTAGCTTTAATCCAAAAATAGCTCCCATCTGCCTTAAGCCTCGTCGAGTTCCGTTCGCGCTAAAGCGGAAAATCGACGAACAGCTTGATAAGTTGATAGCCCAGGGAGTGTTAAAGCCAACCGATCACTCCCCATGGGAAACCCCAATCGTGACACCAATTAAGCCGGATGGCTCCATTAGAATTTGTGGGGACTACCGAGCCACCCTAAACCATGCCGTGCAACAAAATCCATATCCGGTGCAGGTGGTGCAACACCTCCTCCATTCCCTGGGGGGCAGAAAAGTCTTCGCTAAACTAGACTTAGCTCAGGCTTATCAGCAACTGCCGGTTGATGAAAAATCAGCACAGGCACAGACTATCGTAATGCATTGAGGTGCCTTGAAGTGTACGTGGCTCCAATTTGGAGTCCATGTAGCCCCGGGGATCTTTCAGAGCCTAATGGAGAGACTTTTGCAGGGGATCAAAGGCGTTGTCCCCTACTTTGATGATGTGCTCATTGCTGCCCCCACTCCAAAAATTTTACGGGATCATTTAAGACTGGTTTACAAAAATTCCAAGAAGCAGGCCTGAAGGTGAAGAAAAATAAGTGCAAGCTGTGTACAGATCGTATTGAATTCTTAGGGTACTTGATTGACAGTCAGGGTATTCACCCTACCGATAGCAAATTGAGAGCAATAAAAAACGCTCCCAGACCCCGGAACAAAGCCGACCTCCAGGCATATTTAGGCCTCATCAATTTCTATAACATATTCTTGCCGCACAAGGTGACTGTTGCTGAACCTTTACATCGCTTACTAGATAAAAAAGCAATTTGGGTATGGGGTCACAGAGAAGAGCAGGCATTCTGTAATGTAAAAACACTTCTGACTTCTGACGCTGTACTAATGCAGTACAATGAAACTTTACCGCTGAATATCACATGTGATGCATCGCCTTTTGGAGTGGCCGCCATTTTGAGCCATGTATTGCCTAACGGTAGCGAAGCCCTTGTTTCTTATTTTTCAAAAACACTCTCGAAAACCGAGCGAAATTATAGCCAGATCGGTAAAGAAGCCCTGGCAATTGTATCGGCTGTTAAAAGATTCCATGAGTACGTGTACGGCTGAGCTTTTACTATAGTAACTGACCACAAACCGTTGCTAGGGATAATCGCTGGGGATAAGCCAACTCCCTACATACTTTCTCCCAGGATGACCCGCTGGTCGGAATTCTTGGCTGCCTACAATTATCAGCTGCAATACCGCCCCGGTAAAGCCATTCCCCATGCCGACGCGTTGAGCCATGCACCGCTCCCGGAAACCATCAACGATCCTGCACCAACGATGACAACGTTGCAGATCGAGACACTTCATACGCCGCCATTAACTGCCCGTGATATCGCGAGAGAAACAAAACGCGACCCCATCTTGGCACGAGTCCTCACATGGGTGGAACGTGGATGGCCATTGGACCAAGTACCAGACGACTTTGCACCATTCAAAAGTCATCAAACAGAGTTGTTCTCGCAAAAGGGCTGTATCATCTGGGGCAATAGAGTCGTTATCCCAGAACGATTCCAACAGTCACTGTTAAGAACCCTGCACGATGGCCATCCTGGCATTGTGCGCATGAAAGGCCTCGCACATAGCTATGCGTGGTGGCCAGGCATAGACAGACAAATCGAATCATGGGTCAAAACTTGCCAGAGATGCCAAGATGTAAGCAACGCTCCACCAAAGGCAACCCCAAACGAATGGGAGATGCCGCGGGGACCCTGGTCCCGTATCCATCTAGATTTCGCTGGGCCGACCAAAGGCCACACATTCTTGTTAACCATCGACGCCTACTCGAATTGGCTCGAGATTCACTGAATGAGGAACATGACCACTGAAGCGGTCATCAAAAGACTGGAAAGACTTTTTGAAACCCACGGATTACCAGACGTTCTGGTATCCGACAACGGGGCCCAATTTACCACGCTGTCTTTTGAGCAGTACCTGGCTGACCACGGTATCTGACATGCACTCACTTCACCTGCGCACCCTGCGGCCAACGGTAGGGCTGAGTGCATGGTACAATTTGTCAAGAAAACACTACAAAAAATAGACTACGACAACATCGACGAGAAAATCAACTGAATTCTTTTCCTACAGCACATCACACCTCACAGCGTCACCAACAAAACTCCCGCCGAGCTGCTAATGGGACAAAAGCTCCGCTCCCACCTCGACCGCTTACACCCAGCCTACGAACCGGAAAAACCCCTCGGATCCAGCGACTGATGCCGTACCTTCCAGGTAGGCAATTCAGTATTCGCTAAAAAATTTTAGGGTGATCCGCTGTGGGTAGAAGCGACCGTAATCCGCGTAACCGGCCCAAGATCATACCTTGTACAGTGCCCTGACAATAGACTTTGGAAGCGCCATATAGAACAACTACGATCGCGGCTGCAGTCACTCAATTCCGAACTCCCTTATAAACAAACTGAGGGGGGGGGGGAGAAACAGAGGAAGACGAATTTCAACTAGAGGAAAATCTTTTCGAAGGGAACAATAGTGGAACTGAAACGCAGGAACAGGAACCAGGGATGGGAGTGAGTTCATCTCAGGGAGTTACCGAAGATATTGGTGACAACAGAAACGCGAACTCTGAACCAGAGGCACCCCTTTTGCTAAACAACGATTTACCTCAACAAGAGTGCAGCCAAATGCCAGGCACACAGCAAAAATCAAAAAGACTAATAAAACAACCGTCCTACCTCAAGGATTATGTGACCGCGCCCCGTAAGCAGAAGCCGGGGGAAAGGGGTGTTGTGAATGAATAATACCAATAAAGTTATCTTGAGCTTGAAGTCAAGTGCAGGGTTCTGGCCCTGCACTTCTGATTGGCTGTTAATGGCAAGATCGGATTGGTCCGTTCAGGAGCATCTGATTGGCCATTAACAGGCCATTCTCACTGGTTAATGGAGCTAGCGCTCCCGGATTGCTATTGGTTGAATAGTTAATAAGTTGCCTATATAAGGAAGGCTATAGCAGCCATTGAGCTGAGCTGTCACACCATGTAAATAAAGAGTTTAAAGTTCACTGTTTTTACCGGCTCGTCTCCATTATTCGCACCCATGCTCCAGACTTAACACTACTTCCTGTCTATAATGCAATCATTCTTTTTAAGTGATAAACAGAAATTGTGTTTCAAAAGAGGGAGCTCACTCACACATTTAGAGCCTGCTAAATTTTTGCTTAACTTTAGAAATAAATAATTTTGTTTAAATTGTGTACATTGAGATTATTTCAGCCCATTTACACAAACAAGGCAGCCAAACAGTAGCATGGTTCATTTTACACTACACGCAGAGAGGAAATGTATCATAGAACAGGATATATAATTCCTAGAGACTGACAGTAAGACCATGTCAAATATAAATAGAAAATCTCTACACACTAGATCTTAAGTGACATACCATACAGTCATCAACATTTTTGCCCGTTTGTCCATATGCTAAACCGTAACAGTGTTGAAATACCAACCTTTCACTATAAAAAGATAAAGGTTTCCCCTCGCCCATGTATGCTAGTCATTTCTGGCTCTAGGGGTCAGTACTCTTCTCTGTTACAAAGCCAGAGAGCCAGCGCTGTCTGAGGACATCTCTGTGGTCATATTGTTATGAACTAATAAAACGCTAAAATAAAGTTTTATCAAACCTTTAGAAAATAGCAGGGTTCTAGTCCTGCACTTCTGATTGGCCGATAATAGCGATATCGGATTGGTCCATTCAGGAGAATCTGATTGGCTGTTAATGAGCCACTCTCATTGGTTAAAGGGGTTAACACTCCACGTTTCTCATTGGTTACTAGATCAGCAGCTTGCCTATAAAAGGGCTGCTGTTGCCCTAGGGTTTTGCTCTGTTCAGAATGATTAATAAAGAGTTGAAGTTCACTGTTCACCGTCTCGTCTCTGTTCCTTGCGCCCATGCGCAGAACTTAACACATATGTCCAGCATGACTAAGCGCACAGTGCATGGAAGGCTATTACTTTCCCACCAAAGTGGTCCCTATTTTTCTACTTGCATTTTTACGTGCTTTCGAACTTCTAGGCTGGTAGGAGTTGGGACAAGTAACAGGAGCTCACTCCGTTATGCGGTGTTAGGGATTCAAACTGCCGAACTGCCAACCTTTCTGATCAACAAGCGCAGCATCTTAGCCACTGAGCCACCACATCACTATATATTTCACTATATATTTATGCAAAATTACCATAATATTCATATTAATTCCTAAAAATGAAAAGCTTAATTGACAGTCTAGCCGAAGCAGAAAGTGTGAAATGGTTTCTTCTTGTTTTTAAGTAGACATTTTTTGTTCTAATTTCATTTGAATTGGATCTTTCCGTGTTTGATGCAGAGAAGAGAACCAGGAGGGAGATAAACTATTCTCTGAAAGAATCTCTGAATTTCCTTTATGAATTGGAGATTGTCTGGATTTTGAAGGATTGGAGAAAAGTCAATTTAAGTACGTAGGGCAGGAATAGGAACCAGGTGCTTTCCACATGTTCTAGATTTCAAAGCTCATTAGATTCAACCAAAAAGGCCAATTAGAAGCAAGTTGCATATTCATAGCTCAAACATCTGGAGCGCACCATGCAGCCTATTGCTATAAGAAGAAACATTTCCATTTTGAGCCGAACTGTGCTCTGTTTTAGAATAGGCTGACCCAGAAGCTAATTTACATTCTTGCAAAATACAATAACAGCATAGCACAACTAACAGCTTGTTTTTCAAGAGAATGATGGCCATTCATAAGATATTCAAGGAACCAGGGAAAGTAAATAGTGCTATTTAAAAGAAAGCTTTTAAACAGCAATTTAGTAGTTCCTAAGGAAGCCTCAGAGAGAAACAGAAAGGAGATAAGGAACAGAGGTGGATTTCTACTGGTTCGGCCTGTTTCAGGTGAACTGGTAGCTCCAAGTATCAGCTGTTGAGCCCACCCATCCGCCCTAGCTCTAGTCTGTCTTTATATCCTGGTTTTCAAGCTCATTTCAAGCTGATTTGCACAGCATAGCGGACTGCTGCATGTCAGCTATTTAACACAGAGAGATTGCTGGAGAAGGTCAGTAGCAAACTGCATGTGCGAAGCACGTGCTCATCGAACCAGTTGTTACACCGATTGAATCGCACCCCCGAGAAGGCGTGAAATTGCTCAAAGGGTGACACAATATTTCCTTGGACAACTTCTGAGCAGGAAAAAGGAGGAAATTGGAATTGGAATCAAACAGAAAAAAGGAAGAAAGTTGTGGATAATTTTCTTTGTGTTGTGCCCAAATTCAGGGAAAGAGCATGAGTAACTTGGAGTCAGGGGACAAGGGAGAAAGAATAAAGGAAGTCACCGTCTGTTTGGATAAATCTTTAGGATAAACTATATTGGAAATGGTAATGTAAAAAGGGAATCCTCTATTTCTAGACTTACGGATCATCATCATTTATCACAATAATGACTTCCAAAATCATTTTGAGTTATGGATGAAGATTCAGTAACAAGCAGGAGAGATTAGAAAACCAACAAAGGCGTATAATATAGCTGTGGTAATAGAACTTTTATTTTTTTTTTTAAAAAAAAATAAGGTGATTCAAAAAAGCTAATCCTAGGTCCAAAAAAGAACATTTGCCTTGTTCCTTACTTATCACAGGAAGAGAGCTTAGTTTTTTGTGTTTTTTTTTTGGGGGGGGGGGGCAGAATTTGAAACTCTTTTTATTCTTTCCAACCCAACAGAATGTTGGAAGGAAATCACATAAAGGGTGCTGGGTCTTTCTCTGTCCTTAAGCAGAGCATCTGTCTGAAAATAGAATGGAATTGGAGCTGCTTTGAGGTGAAGAAGAAGCTTGCAAAATAAAGGTCTGAAAAGAGGTCAGATGTATTCAAGAGTTGTGTGGAGAAAAATAATAATAAAATAAATTCCCCTCAGTTCATCCCATGGGAGAGGAAAACTGGATTACGACTCAAGTGCAGCCATCTGTTTAAGCCCCCTTCTCTTCTCCATCCAGTCACATGGCCCAAGATGGAGTATTTGCAATAGGAATAGCAATAGAACTTAGATTTATATACCACTTCATAGTGCTTTACCACCCTCCCTAAACAATTTATAGCATTAGTGTTATGGACTAAGCCAACGCAGCGATACATCCCTCAACAACTTTACTTTACAGCAGGCTTGTAATCCTGCACTTCTCATTGGCCCGTAGATAGCGAGTCGTGATTGGTCGTTTTTGGCCAGTCTGATTGGCTGCTAACGGGCCCCCCTGATTGGACACTTGTGAAAGCGGCTAACTCAATTCATTGGTTGTTTTGACAGCAGCCAGCTCTATAAAAGAGCTGCTGCTGCCCAAGTATTTTGCTCTGTTCTTTCTTGTTAATAAAGAGTTGAAGTCACTGTATGATGTCTCGTCTCCGTTCCTTGCGCCCATGCCCAGGACTTAACAATCAGCATATTGCCCTCAACAATCTGGGTCCTTATTTTACCAATCTCAGAAGCATGGAAAGTGGAGTCAACCTTGAGCTGGTCACAATTGAACCTCTGACAATGAGCAGAGTTATTCTGAAATACTGCATTCTAATCACAGTGCCATCACGGCAACTCCTTTTGTGTTTCTCAATTGTGCACACATAAATACAATATGAGAGAGAATGTAGATAAAATTCACATGCACACGTCCTGATTAAGTTCTCATGGGTAAAGACACATGCACACACACTTGTATGCACAGGCAACATGTATGCACACATTCTTATTAGATCCTGGAGAAAAGTGTACATAGGTGAAAATTTCTACTTCCTTAGAGATAGAGAAAAATAGAATTGCCTCCTATGGCCATTGCTGGAAACTTCCTGAAATAAATACTTGATGATATCCCTGTGAGAGAGGAAAAGGCAGCAGCTAATATGTCTATGGAGATTCTCAGTCATCCAGGTTATGGTTGTCTCAAAAGTGCTTTTTTCCCCAAAAGAAAACTGGATTATGATTTTTTTCCTTGAGGAAGAATTTTTTTTTTTTTCTTGAGAAAGAAATATCTTCCCCTTGAGGAAGAATTTTTTTTTCCTTGCGGAAAAAGACATTTTTCTTCTCACCCAAAAAGTTTCATAGTTCTGACTGGATGGTGGGAAGGGGAAGTGCAAGGATTAGTTCTGGTGGAATTGAAGGATTGTTTTAGGCCCAGTACTCTTCAATATCTTCATTGATGACTTAGATGAGGGAATAAAAGGGGAACATCAAATTTGCAGATGATATTAAGCTGGCAGGAACAGCTAACACCCAAGCAGATAGGCTCAAGATCCAGATGGATCTTGACAGACTAGAACACTGGGCCATATCTAACAAAATGAAATTCAATATAGAGAAAAGTAAAGTCCTACACTTAGGCAAGAAAAACCCAAAGAACACATATAGACTGGGTGAAACCAGGCTCAATAGCAGTAACTGTGAGAGGGATCTTGGAGTCTTAGTGGACAACCAGCTAAATAGGAGCCAGCAGTGTGCAGCAGCAGCCAAAAAGGATAATGCAATCCTAAATTGCATTAACAGAGAGATACAATTGAGATCAAGTGAGGTACTAATACCACTCTATAAATTACCACTCTTAGTAAAACCACACCTCGAGTACTACATCCAGTTTTGGGCACCACATGATAAAAAAGATGTTGAGACTCTAGAAAAAGTACAGAGAAGAGCAACCAGGATGATTAGGGAACTGGAGACTAAAACATATGAAGAACGGTTGCAGGAACTGGACTTCACTAGTCTAGTAAGAGAAGGACCGGGGAGACCAGGGGAGTCTTTCCAATATTTGAGGGGCTGCCACAGGGAGGAGGGGATGAAGCTATTTTGCAAAGCATTTGAAGGCCAGACAAGGAATAATGGATGGAAACTGATCAAGGAGAGATTCAACCTCGCTCCTTATTCAACCAAGTAAGAAGAAACTTTCTGACAGTGAAAACAATCAACCAATGGAACAGAAGTTGCCTTCAGAATTTGTGGGAGCGTCATCACTTGAGACTTTCAAGAAGAGATTGGACTGCCATCTGTCAGAAATGGTGTACGGTCTCCTGCTTGGGCAGGGGGTTGGACTAGATGACCTATAAGGTTCCTTCCAACTCTGATTATCTGTTATCTGTTAATTCTAAGTCATCCAACCATCCAATCAGAACTGATGAAGCTTCTTGGATGAGAAGCGAAATGTCTTCTTCCTAAGGGAAAAAAGTTGCCTTTTTTGGCGGCAGGGGGGGACGACCATCTTTGAGACAGTAGCCAAAAAGGTAGGCATATCTTTCCCCATATCGCAGACTGGAACTGTTAATTCAGGAAGGAGCAAAATCACTATAAAATATGATTAGAAATTGGAAAGAAATCCAAAAGTCATACTTTGCATGTTTCGCATACCTAACCAATTATTCAGGTCATGGGAAGTCTCAAATACTTCCTATCCAATCAAGACATTCTGTAGAGGGGTTTTGAGTAGATTTAAGGAAGACTGGGTTTTCAACACATTAATTCTACACTGATGCAGCGTGGGCTACGATCGTCTGAACACTTTCTTACTCATTTCAACAGAAGCTTATAAGGGAACATTACAAAGTTGCATTATGTTAGTTGTCATTACTCAGAGGCCCAAGGAATTCTTTGTGCCAAACAGTTTGTGACAGTACGTTCTTTTTTTTTTGGAACAAATTTTATTGATTTTAAAGACAAACAAACCATCATTAACCATTAAATACATAAAACCTCTTTCCATTATTAATTTTACAAGTCTGTTTTACACCATTTCAATATAAACATATAGATATCTCTTAACAAATTTCTCATTATTTCTCTCTTCGTATTCAATTTCATTGTTACTATTATTATTTTCTATATTTATCCAATTTATAGTCATCATCTTCATTCCTCTCTGACTTGATTACCATTATTCTCATCCAACATTCTTCCGAGGTTTTATTAATTCTCAAACAAAACATAGATACACAAAACACAAAAATATAAAACTTCTTTTAAGAAAGCAGTTTGGCCCCAGATTACCTCTCTTTGTATGGACTTCAATTAAATTTGTGCTCATCTTATATACCATTACCTATCTTATTTACCATTCTATATCTTCTATATAACTTCTCCCCGCTTTTCATTCTTCTTATTTCTATTTTATTTAATTCATTTTAATTTAAATCATTATATTTGTATTTTTTGTCCATTCTTTCCAAATTATCAATTTATCTCATTCCCTATAGTAAGAAAAATAAAAAAATTTCTCCTGAAATCACTGATCAGAGTATGATGCCTTTCTATCCTCCCCCTAAATTAATATTTAAAATAACGCCTGATACCCAATCTGATTCTGCTTAGTACATTCTACCTACTAACCTTCAAAGAGAAAAAATAATAAATTCATAATAATTAATATAATTAGATAATAAATCTAAATATCAAATCTTATAACATTCCAATTGTCTATTTCAAAAAACAAATGCTACAATTTTATTAAATTTTAAAATCTGTCATTACTAAACATTTCAATATTTTAATCTTTTATTAATTCTTATAACATTCTAGTTTTCTATTTCTAATACATAATACCATCTTATGTACCTTGCAGAATCTTCTTTTTTAAAGAAATTTTACCTTACCCTTTATCCCTAAAAAAAAATCTTTTTTTCCCATCTTGTTTCATACCTTTGTGGCTTTTCCCTCCCTTTTCCCTTCTTTTTTTTATCCCCCCTGGCCTTTTTACATCCCCCTCTGCTAACCTCTGCCTTTTTAGCTTTCCCTCTCTGTTGTAATCCTTTCTCCTTTTGCTCAGTAACATTAAGTTGGTTTTGCATCTTATTTTTTCCTTTCTTAAGTATTTTTTTAAGTCTTAAGTTCTTCATTTTCCTTCCTTTTTTTCTCCTTTCTCTCTTAATTAATTTTTTAGATTCACTTAAAATGGCGTCTTCTTCTTCTTCTTTTTCTTCTTCTCCTTCTATTTCCTCCATCTGTTGTTGTGTTTGCTGATAAACAGCAAGCGCCATTTCTAAAGAAAGGAAAGCTTCTTTCACAGCGTCCTTACTTTCTTGATATTCCTTTCTAAATTCATCATCAGATAAAGCCATTCTTTGTTCTTCTTAGAGCAACCAAAATGTTTCAAAAGTTAAAACAATTCCTCAAAGTCCCAGAGACATCAATCAGTTCAAACAACGCACAAAGTTCTCACTTTCTCTTCCTGGGGTGGTATCAGTAAAAGGGAAAAGAAAAAAAGCCCAATCTGTATTTTACAGCCTTGTTACAATCAATTTCTAGTCTCAAGATCTTCAGGCATCTCCTCCAGCAAGATCTTAATAAAACTTCCAGTTTGTTAGCTTCACCAGCGGCAGGGTTTCGTGATCCTGCGCGATCCCTGCCACGCTAGTCGTTTTGGTGCCTCCAATCCGGATGGGTTTGGAGGCTAAGGCTGCCTTGCAGAGGCAGCCGAAGATAAGGGGGAGCTGGTGAGGGATTTGGGGGTGTTGCAGACCCCCTCCCCAGCCGGCAAAACCCCCTTTTCTCAAGGCGGTCGAGCAGCGGTCTGCAATGGCCGCCACAAAGAAGCCGGCAGCTGGGTAACACTGAGCAGGAGGAAGAGGGGAGAAAGTTTACAAGAGAAAGTTTTTTGGCTGATCCAGGACTTTAAGAGGCTTTTAATCCTGAGAACTATGACTACCTGTGCACAAGATATACAGACTTCTTCAAATGCTTACTGTTCAACACAGGTACCAGTTTGTGAGGGTTTTATGGGAATATTCTTGTTGGATAGAATATTCTCATAAAAGTTACCCCAAATCTCACAATCTTCAAAGAGGAAGGTTTTTATTTTTAATTGGAAAATGACAAAAGTAAAGCGTGTCAATGTAAACAGGGGAAATTGGAAATGTTAATCTGTAATTAAATTCAAATTTATTTGAGTAAATCTTTTCAAAGTTATTTCTGAATAAGCATGCATAGAATTGCACAGGGTGTGGGTGAATGGACATGTCTCTCTGCGTGAATGAAAACATAGACAACCTGAAGGAAATTATCAGTCTACTCATTTGCCAGCTATGAGGAGCAGTATATCATATATTGAGCTACAATATATATGAATGACTGCATGCACAGGGAAAACTGTTGTATAGAAGAACCGTATGGAAGAAATAAATACTGTGGAAACTAGAACAGTTCTTGGAAGGAAAAAGTTCCAATTGAATAGTCTTTTATAAACTTATATTGGCTGATAGACTGTCCAGGAAACAGTGCTTCTGGAAATGCAATTTTATTCTTATTTCTACCCAGTTCAGCTAGATGCCGGCGCCCTAGATTCAAAGTCCACTGTCAAACTTTTTGAAGTTATTATCCTATGCAGAGATTGGAGGTAGAAATGATATCTTCTGGAGGCAATAGGATTCTTCTCTTTCCATGTCTTCCTTCCATTATAACTTATTTTGTTTTTGTCTTGTCAGTAAATTATTTCATCTAAATTCTCTTACTTACAATTATTATTATTATTTTTACCTTATCTTTTAATATAGCTTGGGAAACTCAAGGTGGCGTACATACATGCTATTATTTTCCCACAATAACCACTTTGTGAGGTGTGTGAGCTGAGAGACAGTGACTGACCCAAACTCACCCAGCTGGCTTTCATTTCTAAAGGAACACCTAGAATTTACAGATTTCTGGTTTCTATGCTGGCACGTTAACCACCAGACCAAACTGGCTCTCGGCATTACTGTATCACTTAATTACATCAAGTAAGCCTGGTTATAGCAAAATGTTCACCCAATTTATAATCTCTTCACTGCCCAGAAGTCTCAGATGCCTAATATGTGGATTTCCTACAGGAAAAGAATTTTATTACTGAGCAAAAAAAGATGCCAGCACAGTTGATACATATTTTTTTTCCCCTTCTGGGTGTTTCCAGCCAGCCATTTATTATACATTGCCCAGAGTTGCTCTGTGAGTGACATGAATAGTTTCTAAATTTGATATATGAATAGAAATAAAATAAATAAATTTTTCTGGAAGAGCACTGCATAGCTCACAGAAGACAATCAAGTTTATAGTCAATCTTTGAGTTACATTTTGTCATGTTAGACACCTGAACTCCTTCTACATGTACCATTTTGACACAGCCTACAAAGAAAACTTCCATTGTTTTCGTTATGTAGTGGTAATGCCAAATTAATCCAGATTTTTCTTCCAGGAAATTCAAATTGTGCATTGAAAACAAATTACACAAGTTGTATATTGGCCTGCATTCCCTGATTTTAGTTTATTTGGCTTACAAAATGTGAAGCACCAAAGATTTCTGAAGTAAGGCCAACAGCAGAAGAAGGCAAGAAAGGAGACAAATGGAAAGAAGGAAAAAGGTGATATAGAATATATTCTGTTGTGCCACACTGAACTCTAAGTAGCACAGAATAGGATAAAGATCTAAACAAATCTAATAATGATAGTTATATAAAGAACTAATAAAAAAGTAAAACCTCCCTGAAATCCAAATCTTTGAGCCTATACAAAAATGAAGTTTAGTTTTGTTGGTAACAATATAAAGAGTTATTTTTTTCTTTTGCTAATGCCTTCTTCCAAGACTTTTACTCCCCAGTTTAACCTATAGTAAGGAGGATGTCCTGAGGGTCTTTCATGAGATCCACTCCGGATCTAAAGTTTATCTTTCTTTATCTCTCAAGTTTGGCTGTGTGCTGCTCTTTGCTGTGATGGAATCCAAAAATCCAAGGCTTGGTCTCCACACTTTGTTCAACTTTAATGTAACATTTCATGAGGAATAAAGGAAGGAATAAAGGAATTTTAAATGAAAACTTGAATCCGTAGAATGCGGTCAAATAACCGCTTTGGTGTGCAACTAGTACAGAACAGTGCAATTGTCAGTTTCAATGCCTTCTGCAACCATTGAGGTTACATGCTTATTTGTTGTATTGATTTAAGATTTTTTAAAAAAGAATTTTAGAGACATATCTTATTTTGGGCTATATGACTATATTTCTTAATGTCAGCAACTTTAAGAAATGTAGACTTTGATTCTTAGGGTTTCCCACCCAGCATGCTGGCTCTGGAATTCTGGGAGTTGAGGCCTACACCTCAAGTTGCTGAGGTTAAGAAACAAGTCAGTGTTGGATGTATATTTTGTGTATATTCGTAGATACTGTACTCTGAAATTGCAAATGGAGATGTGGGTACGCTATTTTTCTTATCTTCATTTTTAAGTGCTTTGGTTTTATTATATTGTGAACAGTTGCTGGGGTGCATCCACAGTTTTGTTGTACTTGTACAATGACAATAAAGTTCTTCTTTTCTTTTCTTTCTTTCAATGGTATACCTTGATGGGATCCTCTATTCCAAGTGTCTTCAAACTTGACAGCTTTAAGACTTGTGGACTGCAACTCCCAGAATTCCTCCTCCAGTCATGTTAGCTCAGGAATTCTGGGAGTTGAAGTCCACAAGTCTTAAACTTGCCAAGTTTGAAGACCTTTGCTTTGTTCTATTCTATTCTAAGTCACTTAATACAATAAGGTGCATTGCTTCATGGGGACAAAGCACTGAAGATGGAGCATTCCTTTTGACATTCTGCCTTAAATCATCAGAAATGACTTGCATTCATGGGCAAAACACATATACTGCACAATCCACTTTCACTGACCATATCAAAACTCAGTAACTGCACAGATACAATGCTTTGCAGCAGAACGTGTGAAGAACAGTTGCAGGAATTGGGTATGGCTGGTCTAGAGAAAAGAAGAACTAGGGGTGACATGATAGCAGTATCCCAGTGTTTCAAGGGCTGCCACAAAGAAGAAAGGGATCAACTTATTTTCCAAAGCACCAGATGGCAAGGTAAGAAATAAGGGTGGAAATAAGAAGCCTAGAATTTAGGAGAAACTTCTTAATAGTGAGAACAATTTATAGCTTGCCTTCAGAAGTTGTGGATGCTTCATCACTGGAGATTTTTTTAAAGAGAATGGACAGCCACTTGTCTAAAATAGTATAAAGTTTCCTGCTTGAGCAGAAAGTTGGACTAAAAGACCTCCAAGTTTCTATTCTATTCTATTCTATTCTATTCTATTCTATTCTATTCTATTCCATTCCATTCCATTCCATTCCCATTTCTTCACCTGTGGAGGATAATTTAGGCTTTGTCAAATTGAAGCACTCCTTTAGAGCCCTGCATAATGGGTTTTATATGGCTTTCCACCCATAATTGGTCTGCAGTTCATACCATCTGTCATAACCAGTGATAATGATTAGCACCACAATAGGTTGCACAATGATGAGCAGAGCCACTCCTTAACTGATGCTTCCCAAGATGTGTGGCCACATCTAGACAGGTAACTTATGGCAGATTCTCTATAAAGAGCCTATTCTCAAGTTAGCTTTTATGGCAAGAGCAATGAAATAAAATAATGAAATAGAGATATAGTTCTAGTAGGGGTTCTAGCAGCTCTGATAGCAGAATAAAGCCTTTATATCATCTGATATCAGCTACTGGAAGCAGTCAGCCAGAGTTATCTCTCTCAGACACAGACACACACAGACACACACACACACACATATCTGTGTGACTGCTGATGGAAATAGGATGATGAGCAGACATTGCATGACCCTAATAAGATACTCACTTACAACATTTTATTCAAAACAGATCCACTGATTTCAGTGGAGCTAATATAAAACAAATATCAATTAAACTCAGAAGGATATGGGAATTATTTCTATTACTATAGCCTTTTCCACAGACCAGTAACAAGAAACATAGTTTACAGTTAAACTAAGTTTAGCGAAACGTTATAGTGACCATCCATCATATCATAAAGTACGATCTCTTTAAGCACCTCTTAACACTGTAATAAGTTATGGTCCTTACATTCCAAACTGTAATCAGTTAATATTTGTTCAATAAACAATACTGTGATTTTAATGACATGTGGAAAATTTCATACGTTTCCTCTGTCATCTTTTTTTTTAAGAGCAAGAAGGGAGAGGGATTGATATATATGGCATTTTTCCTCAGAATCATTGACTTTTAATCATCTTCTAAATCTAAGTTTCTCTCAGACCTCAGCACACATTTGATAACCAGATCAATCTTTATTAATCAATGGATGGAATTCTTGCACATATTTTCTTTGCAGCTAAGATTTTATGTATGACAAAGAATCTCAATTTGGTGATGGCATAAAACAACTTTTGTACTTGGAAGAAACTAAAATGGAATTTTGAATGAAACTTTAGATATTATAGGCAATGATTTTGATATCATGATAAATAATTTCTTAAATTATATGTATCATTAAAACAATTCCTTGTTAATTGCTGCATTTGACAGTATTCAAATATTGAATGACAAACAGACTTATAACACAATTTTGTGTGCTGTGGGTTGAAGAAACTAAGCTCAGAGGACAGATGGCTGATAAGAGCAGTAACGGATGAAATTTTGTTTCTAAATAAGCATCATAAATCAATGTGTTAACCAAAGGGTTACGTGACTTTTTTCTCCAATGCCTATTTTTCTTAATAGTAAAAGCAAAAGAAAGCACAAAAGAGAAAATATTTTCTATTTTTTTGGCTTTATATTCATTGTAAAGATCAGGCATTTTGAATGCTACTCATAAATTTGACGCTTAAAAAGAGAAAAGGAGACCCTGGTTTAGATTACAGTTATATATGGGGGTGTGAGACATAAAGATTTAAAGATATTGTTGGCATGCAAATTCCACTTACTGTGACTTTTTTTCAATCCACTGATACAGTTGAAATCCTCATCGCTGAGAGATTCATTACAGATTCCTAGAGTTTGGCTTAACGGATTCCAGAAAACATCTGTATATTTCAGATCAACTTATATTTTTTTAGAAGGTAAAAAACTTCCAGATTGACCTCATAGAATATCAAGGGAGGTAGAAATAGTCAAAATTACTTCTCTGAATACTCTGGCTGTGTATACAAAAAGGGAGGGAAGGGAAGAAGGGGGAAACCCACCCAGAATCCATCTCAGCCACCACTAGCATAAAGTTCAGATTTCATAGCTGAGATCATTGCTCTATTCTCAGCACTTTTGCTCTATAATGTGCGATTCTGACCAAAACACATTCTGCAGCTGGAGGGAGCCTTAACTAAGTGGAATTTAACCAACCTTCCCCTTGTTACTTTTGTCTACTAAATGTAGGCTGATGTTTTGTGAGACGGGGCCTCTGAGAAGTAGGTCCAGATTGCTGCAAAAGTATTTCCTGCTGTTGAGTTGTAGGCATGTGAAAGTGTGTGCATGTGGGTGTGTGAAAGAGAGAGAGAGAGAGAGAGAGAGAGAGGAGGGAAAGAGGGAGGGAAAGAGAGAGAGAGAAAGAGAAAGTGAGTTGAGGAGAAAAAAAATCTGATCAGACATTAAAAACCTGATTTGCAGTATTTATTGCAGCATTTCCTAATTTCCCAAATTTTCTAAGTATGTCATTTCATGAACACAGGCACATCCTGAATGTTAATTTCCTTGACTATTTCCTCAGTGCAAACACAACGCTGACAGAACGCAGTTCATGCATGCTATACACACACAGCAAACTTTGAAGAGCAGTTTAGTACACCCAGCAAAGAATGAGACAGTCAAGAAAGAGGTTAAAAACAAGGATAGAAAATAGTTAAAGCTTAGGCAGATTAATTTTAATGACAATGTTCTATCAATGAGCTGACAAAAATGAAGCAAAATGACAGGAAGAATAACAAAAACTGGCATTAAAATTAGTTACAGTTCATATGTGCATGTACCACGTTACCTCTATGGAGAATCCTCCAAACACTGGGGAAGCAGAAAGATAGACTCCATCTTGATCACATTTCAATTCAGTTGACATAAAGCACTTGTAACTCCTCTTTTGCAATCTGACAGAGGGCTTGAACCATATCTCCGAGGCTACCCACAGCAACTACATCCTCTATTCTATACAGATTTGGTGAAACTATCTGCTGTTTATCTTGTTCTGCTTCTTCTGCCTCCTCAGAATGATTTCCTCTTAGTTGCTCCAGCCTGGGAACTCACATTGCCATTTGGTTTTGATTAAAACCAGACAGAGCTCTGTCAAAATTTGAGAGTAAGTTAATGGAAAGCACTGGCATGGTTTTAATTAGGGTATCCAATTAATAATAAATGTTAACTATTTACATTGTGCATGCTATCAGAAAGAACTCTGGTCATTTCTAAAGAGAAGAATGCTGTAATTGGGGAGGAAGATTTAACTAGTTAATCTGTTTGTTTGTTTGTTTCAATTTAATACAATGCACCAAAGAAAGAAGCTTTCTTATGAATGACAAACTTAGGATAGACCTGCATTTGTGGAAAAGTGTTAATACTGAGTCCTGTAAAATTGTTGAAGCTATAGGAAATTATACATTTTGTATACTGACTTGGGAAGCATTGAAATGCATGGAATGTATTCTGCCACAATTATTGTGGTTGCAGTTCTAAGCAGATCTACTGGTTGTAATCAGCCTTTAAGGACTGGAAGGAGGCAGAAGGTTAAGGGTGGAACTCATATCATTGTAGAATGGACAAAGCATCAGGTTACAGAGGACCTCACTCTCAATTGCAAATGGTAAGATTCTGGTGGTAGACCTGGTGGTACACCCAGAGGAGTAGTGTGGTGGCCCAGAGGTGGATCTCTCACCTCACAATCAGGAGGCTGTGGTTTTGATCCTAGGTAGGGGCAGATATGTCTCTCTGGGCACAATGAGAATATATCTACTGAACAAAATTCTGCATTGGTGACAGGAAGAGCATCTGGCCAGTAAACATTCAGCTCCATTCAGTTACCCAAGAATCTACCCCACAAGGGATTACAGGGTCTTTAAAAGAAGATGATGATGGTACACTTTCTGGTTCTTCTTCGACACTAGAACAGTATGCAAGTAAACAAGGAATTTACCCAAGGAGTTGCACCTCATATAAAAAATTGAACCACATCGGTAAGAGCAAGGAATACCAATAATTCTTCAACAACAACTGCTCCCCATTTTTGTCACACGATATCTTTTATCTTGAACACGTAGGGCTCAAGCCCAAAATAGTTCTTGAACATATAACTTGAAAGCTATTAGGTAGAAATGCAGCTTGTGTGCTTCACTTTAGTTTCTGTAAAAAAAAAAAAAGATAGTCCTGGCTAAATATGTGGGCAGTTGCTTCTAGCTGGGATGATGCATAGGAAAATGGTGTGACCACAAACTTTAAAATTCCATCTTATTTTCTGGGTGTAATAATTTGGCTATTTCTTTATGTCTATAACTAGAGAGGATCATGGATACATTCCCAGTGAGCATGATTTGTAAAGAACCAGGGAGCTTCATGAGGGAGTTTTCAGCAGGGGAGGAAGACGCTACCTATTCATATCCAAGTTTGAGTACCCAGTTAGGGTTAACTACTGGTAAGGAAGCCAGGAAAACTAGTTCCAGGAGAACAATAGAGTAGGAAATTGGTCTGTGTTCATTTCCAGTTTGTAAGAGCTTCAGAGACATTTAGCTGGCGACTGTGGAAACAAATGGTTGGAATAAGATGGATCTTGGTTTGACCCAGCAGCATTGTTCTTATGTTCTTAGGACCAAGTCCAGCATTCAGTTCACAAAAGAGCTGTGAGGTCTAGTATTTGAAATGTCAGTCTCCAGGAGGAAATATTTATGGTAAGACTGAAGATTGCTCTACCAGAGCAGTTCAAAGCCACTGTGAGAAGCATTGGCCAGAATAATTTCAGCTCAGTGAATTCAGCAGAGTAATTAGCCTAATCTAATAGTTTGTTCTGCTGGGGGGGAAAAAAACCCAGGTTGCTTTAATTTGTAGAGAAAGACTTTAATGATTTAATTGTTGAAGCCACATCTTTACCAAGGAGTGAAGTGCAGTTTCTGCAAAGGTCAGGCTCGAACTAGGAAGCTCTTTCTTTGAAAGCTGCCAGGCATTCCTTCATTTCCAGCTGAGTTAAGCAATAATGAATACAGTCACCCCAAAAATTATTCTTATTTTGATTTATTTTGATTTTTCAATCGCTTACAAGGCACATTGGTGTGCTAATGCACATTCCCTACATCCTCTTAGGAAAGGGGTGAGGTCAATAGTAGACAATCTTAAGGTGAAAGTTTTTGGGGTTTGGGGAAGACATCACAGAGTCAGATAGAGTATTCCAGACATTGACCACTCTGTTGCTGAAGTTGTATTTCCTGCAATCAAGTTTGGTGTGATTAACCATGAGTTTGTATCTATTGTTTGCTCTTGTGTTGTTATGGTTGACGCTGAAATATTCATTGACAGTTAAGTCATTGCAATGTATCATTTTATATACTATACCTATCTCAAACCAAAGAGAGTAATTCAAGGTTTTCTAGGTCTAGAATTTCAAGTCTGGTGGCATAAGATATTCTACAACGAGTAGAGGAGTGGAGAATTCTTCTTGTGAAATATTTCTGGACTTTCTCAACTGTGCTAATATCAGTTACATAATGTGGGTTCCAGACTGATGAGCTGTATTCGAGTATTGGTCTAGCAAATATTTTGTATGCTCTAGTTAATAGTGTGATATTACCAGAGAAAAAGCTACGTAGGATTAGGTTAACAATTCTTAATGCCTTTTTGGCTATGGAGTTACAGTGGGCTCAAACACTTAGATCATTAGAGATGAGTATTCCAAGGTCCTTTACAGAGATTAGATCATCAACAAGGTCTTGACTATTCAGCTTGTATTTTATTTTCAGATTTTTTTTTTGTCAATATGTAAGACAGAGCATTTATTTGTTGAGATTTGAGGTTGCCATTTGTTTGACCATTCTGATACATAGTCGAGATCTTTTTGAAGGGTAACAGTATTGTCTGTGGTGTTGAATAGCTTTACATCATCAGTGAAGAGAACGCAGTTGCTCTTGATATGATCACAGAGGTCATTTATGTAGAGTATGAAGAGAGTTGGTCCTAGAACACTGCCTTGGGGGACACCACTGTTGACAGGTACAGAATTTGATAGGACGCTCCCAATTTTGACCATTTGTTGTCTGTTTCACAGGAATGCTTCTATCCAGTTATGCAGTTGTCCAGAGATACCATCAAATTTTAGTTTTAGGAGTAGTTTGTCGTGTACTGAATCAAAGACTTTACAGAAGTCTATGTAGATTCTGTCTATTGTTTTGCCCTCGTCGAATTGTGTAGTCCATACATTTTTGCAGTGTAAGAGTTGCAGATTAGGATAGTTTTGCAGTGTAAGAGTTGCAGACAGGATAGTTTTTTTTTCTGAAACCAAATTGTTTATTAGAGAGTAGGTTGTTTGTCTCTAAGTGGAAGATAATGGATGGGTTAATAATTGATTCCATGACTTTACAGGTGACACAGTATAAAGAGATTGGTCTGTAATTTTTAACTAGGCTGGGGTCTCCCTTTTTGAAGATGGGAATGACTGTGGCTTGTGACCATAGGTTAGGCAAGGATCTGGTCCTGAAAGATTTTTCAAAGATTATACTTAGACGTTCTGCTATGGCAGTGGATCACTTTTTTAAGAAGTAGGCACTTATTCCGTCTGGTCCAATAGATAGAAATGATTTTAGATTGCGCAGTGCTTTTTCAACATTGTCTTCTGTAAAATTGATATGTATTAGATCATTGTAGTTTTCTGTGGTTCGGCTAGGAAATACTGGGCATGATCCATTGCTGTTTACAAATACTGAGCCAAAGAATGTGTTAAAGAGGTTGGCTTTAATAGTGTCATCATTACAGTCTTTACCATTAGGTGCTATCAGGGGTGGGATGGACCTTGAGTCTTTTAGTTTGTTGTTTACAAAATTGTAAAAAGCATGGGTGGAATTGGTGCGTAGAAGATTTTCTTCCTGTTTAATGTGATAATTGGTGCATTCAATCAGTCTTTATCTCGTGGCATAAATTTTTGTATTGGCTTTTGAAGTTGGCAACGTGACCATATTTGTTTTTTCGCCAGAGTGATCTTTTTTTGGATTGAAGTTTCCTTATTGTTATGGGTTATCTGTTTTTTTTTTTTGTTTGTTTGTTTTGGGAGTTGTTTTTGGTACATATAATTTGATGACTATTTTGACTTCAAGTAAAAATATGTTGTAATGGTCTTCAACAGTATTGCCTCCAATGGATAGAGATTGCCAATCAAGAGATGAGGGATCATTGTATGATCTTATAGTTTCCTTTTTTGAAGTTATAATTGGGGATTCCATCATTGTGATGATTTTTGTGTGGGCGTATGTTGAGACAAAAGTCAATCATATTGTGGTCAATGTTGGAAAAGGGCTCTTTAGTTTGTATTCTGTCAATTAAATTAAAACTATTGCAGAAGATGAGATTGAGGCAGTTGTTAAGTCTAGTATTGTTGGTTACTAGTTGTTCCAGTCCCAGATTTGTAACAGCATTGAAGAAGGCTGCATGTATGGGTTCAATTGTACATTCATTAAGGTTCCAGTTAATATGAGGTAGATTGAAGTCACCAAGAAAGCTAAAAGCGTATGGGCAGGATGTTGTCCATGTTAGTAGTGAATTTAGCTTGTTTACATGTTTGATGTCATAATCAGGTGCTCTGTAACATAGTAAGAATCAAAATGTGATATTTAAGGATAGTTCACAGATGGTGGTCTCAGGAAGAACAAGCTCCTGGGTAACTTGGATGTTTTTTAGATGTAAGGACTTTTTATAGAAGATAGCAACACCACCTCCTCTATAAATTTCATGATCTGATCGGTAAACATGATAGTCTCTTATTGTGGTAATGAAGTCAGGGAGAGATGCATTGAGCTGTGTTTCAAGACAAATATGATGTTGAATTTAGCCATATTTAGTAAAAGGAGAAATTCAGGTATTTTATTCACAAGGCTTCTTGCATTGAGTAGCTTGCATTTAAGGCCATCTGTAGTTGGAATTGAGGTAGTTAGGGGCGTGCATGCCTAGTCTTGGGTGATGCTGGATTGGTTGAAGTAGGTTGTGGTTTAAGGTTAAAGCTGAGTTGCGGGTTGTGTGACTTACTTTTGATACAATCAGCACGGTAGTCAATGTACAGGTCCTCCTCTCCATTGTCTAGACGCTTTTTGAGTTCTGTGCAGAGTACATGGGAATGGGCACGTTGCTGTATGGTTAGGTCAGGTCAAGAACGGAAGTTCTTATGGTTGGTCTTGCTTTTGGCAAGTGAATTTATAATATAAATGAATTTACATTTGCTTGATTCATTTTTGCAAATGACCCTGCAGAAGCGTGGGGCCACAGAGCCATCTCTGTTTTTGAGCTCTCGGCCAATGCGGGAAATGTCAAAATTAATAGATATGTTAATTTAATGCTAACAGGGAAAAAATAGTAGAGACAAAGTGAATCATGAAAGGTTGCCTTATATCAAATCAAAGAAGTGATCCATGTAGTTTCAGATCTGTCTAACTTTCCATGGTTTCAAATATGAATCTTTCACCAGTAGTTGAAATGACAAGGGTGGAAACTGCACATTTCTGGAATACACACCAATGTTCACTCGTCTTCTACCTCCTTCTTTTGTTATTCTGATTGCCTCAGTGACTATTTCTACACTAATGGCCTTTTTAAAATAAGTGGCAGAAAATACCAAGTGTCAGGCTAATATCCAGAGGTGGTATTCAGCAGGTTCTGACCAGTTCTGGAGAACTAGTAGCAGAAATTTTTGGAGAACCAGCAAATACCACTTCTGACTCGCCCTGCCCCCATCTATTCTCTGCCCTCCAAGACCCAGCTGATTGGCTGGGTCTTCTTTTGTTGCCCTGCACAGGAAAATGGAGCTGGAAAGCAGGTTAATGGGGTGGGGAGAGAATGGGGTTTTGCAGTAACCTTCCCCCAGGAGTGGAGAGGGAGTGGGATTTTGCAGTATCCTTCCCCTGCCATGCCCACCAAGCCACACCATGCCCACCAAGCCACAGACCTGGTAGTAAAAAATGTTGAATTCCACCACTGCTAATATCTCAATACTAAGTAAAGACCCTAAGCCATGGATACATAGCTTGTGTATGCTGTTTCAAAGAAAGTAGTAATCTTATGATCTATTCAGTGGCAGAAGGAAAAGCCACGTGATGTTTATAATGTACCACATCATATTAAGCCTGAAGATAGAGCTAAATCACAAACAATGAACAATTGGCTCAATCTCAATGACGACAAATCAAATCAAGAAAACTATTTTGCCTCTACACATGAAATGAGCATGTGTCTTCAAGTATTTCCTTTGGAATGTTACAGGAATGGCAAAAGACATCTTCACTAAGATTATTCTTTGTATAGCCATGAAGATTGTCCAAGAAGGAGTGGGGGTTCACAAGGGAGGAGAGGAGCTTGTGAGTTTGATTAGATAACCCAGGGCCTTGTTCAACAACACAGAAATGCTAGTTCAGTAGTCTAGCAGATGTTCTACACGTAGGACTTTCTAACTTTCTATAATGAACCGAATGAGGTGACTGATAAGCAGAAACACTTCCAAGAGGGTATATTAGTCTTAAAATATGATACTTGTAAAAGTAGACTGGAAAAGGCAACTTACTTTGTTCCTAACCAGGATGTCAGATGTTTTTTTTTTTTCATTTTAAAACAAAACTTTATTAACATTCAAGATATTAAAAAGTTCTATACTAAAGTCTGTGTAGACATATTTTCATTTTCATTTCTTGGCAGTACATTAAATACCATCTCTCTCTCTCTCTCTCTCTCTCTCTCTCCAGTTTTTAAAGTATATTGTCCATATTAATTCTCGATTCTTAAGTAATGTTAATAAACAAACTATATCATCTTTTAAGATCTAATTCTCATATGCAGAAAAGGGAATATCAGATTAACAATATATGCATGTATGTCAGGGATGTTTATAGTCTATATGCTATAATTTAATATTCCACGGTTATAACAGAAAACAGGAGTCACATTTCTATTATTCATTACATATTTCTATACATTTCTATAATAGACCCAAATATTTTAAATCCTACTCTGGGTATCTATCTAGCTCTTATTTTTCCCTAGCAGTTCCTCAGTTCCTACCACTTCTCCCTCTTTCTATCTATTTGCTTATATTCCAGTTTTATTTCCCTTGGTTTTTTTCCTTTTTAAATTCCTTTTGTGACCTTTTATTGTACTTTACTGTCTAACCATTGATACCAAATGTCCCAAATTAAAAAGTGTTCTGAGTCCTCCTTTTCCCTTAATTTCAGCGTGAGCCTATCCATCTCCGCATATTCTAAGGTTTTGTGGATTATAACATTATTAGATGGTGGGCATTTTCCAAGTCTGCAGCAATGCAATTCGTGATGCCATTAATATATGTATAATCAAATATCTAATTTTTGGTGGATACTTCCCTTTGATGATTGCCAAGAGAAACAATTCTGGCTTCCACTCCAACCTGCAGTGTGGAAGATGTAAGATTTTTTTTTTTTAACAGCGCAAATTCAATCTATCAGATAATTTCAACAGAATTCAGTTATTGCTTTGAATAGCTTCATATTTTTCAAAACAGTTGGCAACTGCATTCAAAGTTTATGTATAATGGAGAAAGAGATGTACCCAACACACAACTGGAAGTGCTTATCCAAATGTTTTCTTGAATTTTCTTGACTTCTACAAATTTTCACTTTCACAAACAACAAAGCAATTTGTAAGATGTAAGGCAATAACTAACATGGAATGGATGCAGACTCTTGGTATGTTGTTACTTTCTAGATTCCCGAGGTTAAGAAAAAGAAATGGAAGAGGTGGACATTCATAATGAATAGTGGCATAGAATAGACTTTCTAAGGTAGCTCTCAAACATTAACTAACTGCAAATTTATTTTTCTATTAGCAAACATGACCAACACATATTTTTCTTTAATTTTCATAGATGTCATAAATGTAGGCTAAATATACTTTGTAAAACTTTAAAATACATTATGGGCATGAAATGCCACTCTCGTGTACTGTTCTCAAACCAATACATGAAAGGAAACATTCACATCTGGATTGAATTAGTCCCAATCATGGATGCCAAAGAGAAGGAAGACTATTTCTTTAGGAAGCAGATCAATAGTTTTAATTGTAAATCTTATGCCTTCTGGGTGAAGCATTCTCTTAGAACAGAGCAACTTTAGGACTTGTGGACTTCAACTCCCAGAATTTCAGAACAGACAGGCCATTTTTCTATCAATAATTCAGTAGTTTTGTTTTTCTTGAACCTACCTAATCCCTTTTTGTTATAATCACAGCTTGTGGTGAGCAACAGATACTTCTTCTGAAAAGAAATATTGGAGCTGTTTTCAATCTGCTACATTTCATTGGCTACCACCTAAATCTAATGAGGTCAAAGGGTTCACTATCTGTGAGTGTCTGCGGACCAAATGTAATTTTCACATGGCTATTAGGTGCTTTTCTCTTTTTGCTAAATTAAAGTCTGAAAAACTCTTCTGACCAAAATGCATTTTCATACTGTTTGAAAAAGGAAACTCTTGGATATTGGATTAAATATACTGTACCTGTCACATATTTCAGCTGGGCCATTTGGCAACACCCCATTATATAAAGCAAACTTGAACCCTTTACTGCTAGTGAAAGTCTGATTTGAAAAGGTTCATCTAACATTAGGCTCAATGATACATTTATTGGTCAATGAGACATATCAATAATGCCAATTTTAAATGTAACTTTGTGTAATACTTTTTGTTTTTTTTGTTTTGGAACGTTGAGAAATGTTTCTGAAGCTGCCAGGAACATAACTTTTGAATTACTTTTTTCCCCAGATTTATGGGAGGGTGAGTGAGACCAAATGGGTAGTGGATCATATTAAAGTATTAATATCTTCCCCAAGTAATATTTGTATTCTACCTATAAATCCCACACAATCATTTTGCATTTATATAATAGTCTTGTAAAGGCTGGACTGTCACCACATTTTTTCTGCAGTTCCATAAACTAGGCTTCCCTGGTGAAAATTCAGAGACCTCACTGTCCTATTGTCCCCATTTAGTTGTACCTATTTCCGGTATTCTTACTCAACTTTATACTTATATCTATTACCTTATAAGCGATTGACAAATCAAATAAATAAATAAATACAGTGACAACGAATTAATGGTCAAAACTGCCAACTCTGGACTGCAAAAAAATCAGACTTTCGCTAGCAGTAAAGGGTTCAAGTTTTCTGTATTTTTTTTTCTGTCATCTAGTTGGGTTTTTGCAGTTCTGAACACCCCTAATGTAAATGCTAAAACTTGCTGGAAGAGAAGGGAGTTCCCGAACCCTTGACTGAGCAATGGCTGAACTATGTTCCTTAGATCAAACTATCCCAATGTCAGGCACATAACACAGCATGGCTAAGTAAGAATCTGTTGTATGTTAAGATGCCCCACTAAAAACAGATGCTAACATGACAGTGCAATGCTTTCGTAGCCCTGTGGTTTAATTCTGGTACTTTCCACAATTTAACCTTTTTTTTTTTTTGGCCTTGTGGTTCTGATTGTTGGGATGAGGTTGCTAGGCAACTCCAGCAAGGTAAGGATATGGGTAGTAATGGGTGGGCTTCAAAAATTTTACCAAAGGGTTATCTGCCTGGTTGCTGGGCGTGGCCATGGTGAGCGTGGCCTACTGCACCATGGTAGGGGGGGTGTTTTTGCCCTTCCCAGGCTCTGGAGGATTTTGCCAAGCCTCGGGGAGGATGAAAACCACCTCCCCGGGCTCCAGAGGCTCTTTGGAAGCTGGAAACAGGCCCATTTTTGGCCTTTCTGATTTTTTTCTGCAGTCCCATAAACTATGTCTAGGCTCCCACCCAGAGGTGGTCTGTTTTTCACCCTCCCCAAGCCTCCGCATTGTATCCTGCAGGTCAAAAAAAAAAAATGGGCCACCGAGTGACTTTTGGGAGGGTCGGGGTGGGCGGGGCCAGCCAGGAGTGGGATTTGGTGGGTTCTCCGAACTGCACAGAATTTTAACTTTCCTGAACCCCTACAAACCCCCAGCAGCTCGTCCCTGGGTAGTAAGTTGGGCTGAGGGGAACATCTGATGGGCCGCTGTGGAGGTAAGAAAAAAATCCTATTCAGGAGGCAATATTGACTTTCAACACACTTGCTTCATTTCAGGTGGCTGACTTACTTAAGCTAAGGAATATCAGCTCTGCAATAATAACATGTTCATCTGCTATTTGTTGGTGAATGAAACACCAACAGTAGACTGGGCATGTAATACCAAAACCTGATTAAGCAAAGATGTCTTCCCTGTTTCCCTGAAAATACGACTACCCTGAAAGTAAGTCCTAGCTTGATTTTTACACGTGTGCCCAATATAAGCCCTACCCACAAAATAAGCCCTAATTAAGTTCCTCCCCCACTCCAGAGTGCATGGGTAAAAATTAAACTAGGATGGGGATGGGGTGGTGGTGGAGCTGCCCTACTACTTACCTTTGGACAGTTGTATGCAGGCCTCGCACACACACCGACACCTGCCTTGCCGGCCCATTTCTTCTGCAGCTGGTAAGGCTGGCAAGGCTTTCCTGAAGGACTTTGGAGGTGATAACAAAGTTCTGGATCGATCCAGAGCTCTGTTATTGGCTGCAGAGGCCTTCAGGAAAGCCTTGTCGGCCACAGAAGAAATTCTTGAAGGCCTCTGACAGCGAAAAGGAGGATGGGGGTGACATGCGCAAGTGAGGTTAGTCAGGGGATGACATCTCCCCAAAATAAGACCTGGTGCCTTTTTTTGTGGCAAAAAAATAAATAAGACAGTGTCTTATTTTCAGGGAACATGGTATGTTGTTTTGTCTGAAATCTGCCCCTCTGAACTGCTGTCCTGTAGTACAGTGGCCACCAACCTTTTTTGTGCCACGGCCCGGTACCGGCATCACAAAATGATCCACGGCCCAGTACCGGCATCAGCACGCATGGGAAGGTGAGCCAAGAGACCGGCCAGCCAGCCGTCCCCGCTTCTCCCCGCCACCTTCAACTCCTCCTTTGTACCTTTGTCAATGGGCTTTGGGATGGCTTTGGGACGGTTGCTCAGCTCGCCTTGCCTTGGGTGCTGAAAGAATTCTTGCGCCTTAGTTTTGTTCGAAGCCGCCCCCCTCCCTTCAATGAAACTAAGGCGCAAGGATTCCTTCAGGACCCAAACGCCGCTTTCCAACCGGAAAAGCTCACCGGAAGCACTTTCTCATCAAAACAAGATGGCGGCACCCAGCAAACCGGCAGCCCAGTAGAAAATGTTCCATGGACCGGTCCCGGTCCGGGGCCTGGTGGTTGGGGACTCCTGCTGTAGTATACACCTATGGCAATGTCATTCTTTTTTCCTTTTCTATTAACCCATATACATTCAAGGAGGCTTTAATTCTAGGTTTTGTGCATCTTTGTAGAGATGTAGTGATCTCTTACATATAATGCAAATCTACCTTCTCTTTTGTTAGGTCTGCTTCCTAATACTTATATTTTTCCAGCAGTATATTCCACTTGTAAGTTTCATCTCACTATGTTTTAGGTAATAGCAACTATATCATACCTGCCTTCACATATTAAAACTTCAAATTCACCCTGTTTGTTCCCCAATCTTTGAGAATTAGCATATAAGCCAGTGGTGGGATTCAAAAATTTGTATTACTGGTTCTGGGGGCATGGCTTGGTGGGTGTGGCAAGGGAAGGATACTGTAAAATCTCCATTCCCTTCCCAGTCCTGGGGGAAGGTTACCGCAAAATCCCATTCCCTCCCTACACCACTAACCTGCTTTCCAGCTCCATTCTCCTGTGCAGGGCAACAAAAGAAGACCCAGCCGATCAGCGGGGACTCGGGAGGCAGAGAATAGATGTTGGTGGGGCCAGTCAGAGGCGGTATTTGCCAGTTCTATGAACTACTCAAAATTTCTGCTATTGGTTCTCCAGAACTGGTCAGAACTTGCTGAATACCATCTCTGGTATAGGCGTCTGGGTGCTTCTTACATCTCCTGCTTTATATCTGAGTTTTTCCTCCTTCCCATCACTCCCTACCTCTTTTGTTGGTTGTGTTGGGGTTTATGCTTGGGAGTAGATCCTAAAGATTAGTCACCCTTGCCTCAGAGTTAGTTGTGAGAGAAAACTACGAGAACACCTTAAAGGTTTGTTCATGTTCAGAAGCATCACAATTAAAACAAGGCCTACTACATGACTTAACATTTAAAATATAGAACACAAGATTAAAATACATACAAATTTTTTTAAAAAAGATCTTTTGGAAAGAAAGTAACTTCCTGAACGTAAATTCCTGCTATGATATTCTCAAATGTACACGGATTGGGCCACAAAGGGCAGGTAGACATAGTGTATTGTTATCTCTACATCACCACAACTTTAGAGGTGAGAGAACAAGGTGAAGTTGCATCCAAGCAAAGCAGTGCTATATATGGATCAGTATTCACTCCCTTTGAAAGGGCAGGTTTGTGGTTTTGGGATTCTTCTGGACTCACCTTTCCTACTCTTAAAGGAGCTGAAGCCCAGTTTTGGCTGCAATGTCAGTTGTGCCCTAATCTGATGGATTGAGATAGTCTAATGCTGACATCCCAGTGGGATATTAACAGGGGTGGCCTTAAATTTTTTTTAGCAAGGGTTATCTGTCCAGTTGCTGGGTGGGCGTGACCATTGTAGGCATGGCCTAGTTGGCTTCCTGTACCCCGGGTTTTTTTTTGTCCCTCCCAGGCTCTGGAGGCTTTATTTGAACCTCTGGAAAGGTGAAAACAGCCTCCCTGGGCTCCGGAGGCTCCCTGACATCCGGAAACAGGCCCATTTCTGGCCCTCCCAAACTTCCAGGAGACCCAATTTTTTGCCTTCCCTGAGCCTCCATGCATGCCCTGCACTTACCTGCATCCAAAACAGGCCACATGGGGGTTCCTGGGAGGGGCAGGGTAGGCAGGGCCAGCCAGGAGTGGGATTTGGGGTGTCAGCCTTCAAGATCTTCTTCCTTTGCTTTGCTTCTTTCTGGCTGTCATGAGTAACGGGGGGTGGAAGGGGGTAAAGTATGGGAAATGAGCTGGAGGGGTTAATAACTAATGTTGTATAAACTGGGCAGGGTTTCTTTCTCTTCTCTGCGCAACTGCAAACCTTTATCTGAGTAAGCCAAGGTCAACTAATCCTCACCACCTGAAGATTTCCACATGATGAGGTTCACAACTTTTAATTGGAAAAACCGTTTGGACTATTGGGGTTGGGAACATTTCATTACCTTGATATATGTGATGTATGTGCCTGTTTCCTCAGATTCAGAATTCTCTTGTTGCTACCACTTGACTTCCAGTAAAAGAGATCTTTTCTCTAATTACAAGAGTCTAAGTATTTCTTTCTTGGATTTTAAACGGAGCACCAGCTGACATGGGGGTCCTTCAAAATGCACAAAATCTTAGCTAGGAGTTCTCCCAAACCCCCTGCAAACGCCCAGCAGCCCATCCCTGGATATAAATCCAATAAACAAACGAAGCACAATTATGCACATGGCCCAACACGTAATTCAGTGCTCAGCCTTAGCACAAAGACCATGTAATTGCTGAGATGAAGGAAGGGATGCTCACGTTCAGTCCAATGTTTTTCTTTGGGTGACATTTTTTTAAAACTGAGGCAGGGAACTTTTAACCCTTTCCCTCCAAGGCTAGTATTTCTCAATCTTGGCAACTTTAATTAGAGGTTGACTTCAACTTTAAGAATTCTCCAACAAGCGGATGGGAAAATACCGGGAATTGAATTCTATCTATTTTACAGTTTTTTGAGTTAATGGGATTTGGGATGGTTAGTTAGGAATTGAGAGCTGTCCCCTTAAGGGAATGCATCATGGTAAATGTAGTTAAGGTATCCTGGGAAATATAGTTCATGTCATGTGGCCACATGTGTAACCCTGATTGGTTACTAAATTGACCCTTGTTGGGTTGGGGGACGCTCCCTCACTCTTGCCTAAATTCATTACCATGCAGCTGCTTCATGAGGATGAGAGTTTATTATCTTTCGACACCATAATGCAGATATGCAAAGGATTGGACATTAAGAAGAACCTCATCATAACTGTGAGTTGATAAGGATGCCTGATGAACCAATAAAAAAAGACTTTGTATGGATGCTTTGTGGAGTTGCTCTGTCTGATTTATACCCATCCAGAGTGTAATAAGCAGAACAATTGCCAAGGTGAGAAAAATTGCTCCATGTTTTCAACTTCTTTCCTTCACATCTCCTAAATAGTTTGAAGAGGGAAGCTTAAAAGCACAACTAGGACCAGTCTTTCCTGGGATTAGCATTCTCCAGATGCAGAAAAATTACAATCCCCATATAGGCATCCAACATGATTTATGGAAATAGTAGGAACTGTAGAATTCATCTATCTGGTAAGGACAGTCTGGCAGAGGGAAATACTTTCTGCATTGGAAAAGCACTACTTTCAGAGGGATGATTGGGATTAGGAGAAGAAAAGGGGCAAAGGCAAATAAATAAAAGGGGCAAATAAATCACTCTGTTTTGCTTACCCCAATCTCAATTTGCTGCAAAGAAGAAGAAAAACAATGTAGGGAAGAAAGACAGGATTCAAGCTTAGATCTTTAATCATTTTATCTAATTTGACTCCGAACTAATTTGATTTGGTATTGTCTACACCAGATGGCACTGTAGTCTATAAAGCACAAATGAAATTCCCAGGCTACATTAGCATAAGTGATATTGCATTTGTTAGCAGGCACAGGTTAATGAACCCTGCCAATTTAAAATTACTTTCTCTGATACAGGCGCCTCTTTGGGATTCTGGAAAACGTTACCTAGTGAAACTTCTGACAATATATTTGAGATCCCTGGTGCCATTTTATTCCATTTGTATCTTCTTCTTTTCGAAATAAGAGAAGGGGACATTGTAATGACAGGGATGTGTAACATCGATACAAATGAATTCCAAAATGTTCTATTTGGGGAGATAACTTCTACATGCTCAATAGTTATATGCCTGTCATTTTTAAGCCTTATTCCAATTCAGGACTTTCTCATGGGGTAATTTTACTGCCTGACATTTCTCGCAGTTTGGAAGTACCCCAAAGGCAAGTTCACAGAGAAGCTCTGAAGTAACATACAAAAAAAAAAAAAAAAAGTTTATGGCACACTCCAAAATGAAACCCACATTTGCCAAGTGAACTTTACTTTGCTTCTCAGTGATCTCTAATTAACATATTGAATTAACCTTTGAGACACCATGGGAATCTAAGGAAAAGTGAAGGAGGCTGAAGTTTCCCCTCTTTTCTTCTTCTCCAACCCCCCCCCCCCCCCCACACACACACAATATGGTCATCTGTGGTATACAACCTTTCCCTAAAGTCTCAAGCTCATCCCTCTCAGCTTTTCCCAGCCCAACTTATTTTCTGGACTGCACCCGAAGCACATGGCTGAAGGACTTACAGCAATCCTTGGCAGTGTCTACACTCAGAGCTCGCCTGCTGCTCTAATGCTGAGGTAATGCTCCCTGAAGACAAATGTTTATGAAGAATAAATTACATCTGGTGTGTAAAGTCAGTTCTTCAGATGTGCAGGAAAGATCTCCAACTGTGGGAATCTAACCAGCTTCCAACCAGTTTCCAACTGTGGGAATATAACCAAAAGTTCCCCTGGCTTTGATTGGCATGGGAGAAAAAAAAAGTGGTGCCCACAAGCTTTTCCTTTCCACGATATTCACTTTTATCTGTAAAGGAAGACAATGCAGAAGGAGATTGTAATTATCTGTGTTGCCTTCCCTGCAACTGTCCCCTAGGCTGGCTTTATTTTAGGATAGTTTCTTTACTGAGATACACATTATGTAAGCGTTCCTGAAATTATTATCATTAACGCGGTATTCCAAACCTGAAGACTAAAATAGGAATTTCAACATCCAATTCATATTTTGCTATAAGCGCTTCTTATTTCATCTTACTTACTGCTAATTGTTATTTATAAAACACTAAATTCACTTTTTCTTTCTTTTCTTTGCTGTAAACTTAAAAACATGATAACAAGAGATGAACTCTGAAATGACCATATTTCTCATGAGGCAAGGAAACAAGCCAAAGCATAATGCAGCAGAGTGCAGATGGGTTAAAATTATTAGCATCAGCAATTGACCGACCATCTTGGATAGACAAGAGAATCTGTCTCCTGAGGGAAACTGAAGCTGTTTCATGTTAAAAAAAAAACTATTCTTTGGTGGCTATATTTATCTCTTAACCGACATAAGTCACAGAGATCCACTTCCTGAAAGAAAGTATTCACCACAACAGTGATTTAGTTTCAATGGTACTTATTCAGCTCTTTCATATGACTCATATTTTATGTGATCATGAGATATAGATATTAAAAATGGCTGTTCTGTTTCACCTAGATCCTCTGATAAGCTTTGCACAGAAAATTAAATTTCCTGAGCAACATTCTGCATGGATTTTTAGACCAAACTTTTAAAAATATATCCCATATAGCTCAAAGCATCATCTTCTGCTGCATCTTTCTCTGTTTTCAAAGTTCTTTATACAGAATATGGAAATATTCTGTTGTGTCCGCGTGGAAGGAGGCCAGGAGTCGGTGACTTTGTATCAAGCTCTTTATTGAAGTCAGGAACCGAACTGGCTCTTAGGAAACTTTTGCAGCTTTTTATTTCCAAGCTGCGGCGGCCGCGGCCAATGGCACCGCTTTGAATCTCCCGCGATTCGAATCTACCAATCGCGGGAGATTCTCAGCGAGCCAATCGGCGCGGCTCGCCTAACCAATCCGATCGCCCTGCACTTTGGCCAATCAAAGCGCGGGGATCTCAAGAATTCAAATTAAGGTACAGAACACCCCTCCCCTCTTGGTTTGGTCCTACGTAGCGTAGTCCTGTAGGTAGGCGAGGCTCTGTCTTTGCCTACTGGACCTGAGCAGGTTACTTGTAGGTTGGATCCTGGCTGGTTCGGTCGGGGTCTCTGTTTCTCTTGACTTCGTCGTGGGAACCGCCTGGTATGTCTGGCCGGGCCGCTCTCCGCAGCTCCCTCCTGGGCTACCCGGGTTGGTTGAGCTGCGGGTTTCACTGCTCCCGCTCGGTCTTCCCAGGTTGGTTGAGCTGGCCTGGCTGTCTCTTCCTGGCGAGGTTTCATGCTGGCTGCTTGCAGGTGAGTATGGCTGGTTTCTTTCTTCTGGGTTTTGGTTCCCGGGGTATCCCCTCCCCTCTTGGTTTGTGTTGAGGGGGTTGGTTTTGTTTGGTTGCGTGTCGGTGGTGTCTTGTGTGGCAGTCCTCGATCTAAACTGATCGATGTGGCGTTTCCACGCTCGTCCGTTGGTTGTTTGTAGCCGGTATGAGCGTGGGCCTGTTAGCTGTGTTATGATTGCTGGTACCATAATGGGTCTCCGCTTAGGTTCTTCGCGTAGACGGCATCGCCTGGTGTGAAGGTTCGGTGTTTGCTGGTGGAGTCTGGGGGTTTCTCTGAGTTGTAAGTGGGGCGTAGTCTATCGAGTGGGGATCTTATTTTCCTCCCCATTAGCAGTTCTGCCGGGCTTTTATTTGTTGTGGTGTTTGGGGTTATGTGCTGTATGAAGAGTAATTTATTTATTTTGTCCTGGATCTCCCCGTGGTCTATTTTCTGGATGGCTTTTTTTTGTGAATTGAACCATCCGTTCCGCCCTTCCGTTCACCGCCGGATGCGCCGGGGCTGTCAGTGCATGTCGTATGCCCCTTTCCGCAAGGAATTTTTCGAATTCCAGCGAGGTGAATTGGGGCCCGTTGTCGGACACGAGGACGTCTGGGAGGCTGTGTGTTGCGAAGAGTTTGCAAAGTTCTTTGGCTACGGCTTCCGTGGTGGTTGTTCTCATGTTGCTTACCTCCAGCCAGTTGGAGTAAGCGTCTACGGTTATTAAGAAAGTGTGTCCTTTTGTGGGCCTGGCGAAATCTATGTGGATTCTAGACCAAGGTCCCCTGGGGGTTTCCCACTCTAGGATGGGTGCTGTGGGTGGGCTTGGTCTAGTTTTCTGGCATCGTTGACACCTTGCTACCCAGGCCTCGATCTGTTTGTCCATCCCTGGCCACCAAGTGTAACTTCTGGCCAGGGCTTTCGTTCTAACGATGCCCGGGTGCCCCTCGTGTCACAGTTCCAGTACCTTCCCTTGCAGTTTTTCCGGGATGACCACCCTATCCCCCCATAGTACACACCCTTTTAGTAGCGAGAGTTCTGTTTGCCGGTTCCAGAATGTCCTGAAAGTCTCGTCATTGTCCTTTTCTGGCCACCCTTTCTCTACCCAATGCAAAACCCGCGCCAGACGTTTGTCTTTATTAGTTTCTCGGGCAATGTCTGACGCAGATATGGGTAGGTTGGGTAGAGTCTCTATGCTGAGGATGGTCATCGTGGGTGCTGGGTCAGTGTCTGGTTTGGGTAACGGTGAGCGGCTTAAGGCATCCGCATGGGAGATAGTCTTACCGGGTTGGTGTGTGAGTCCGTAGTTGTAGGTGGCCAGGAATTCAGACCACCTTGTCATTCTGGGAGACAGAATGTTCAGGGTGGCCCTGTTCCCTGCGAGTATTCCCAGCAGCGGTTTGTGGTCGGTGATGATGGTAAACGTCCGGCCGTAGAGGTACTCGTGGAATCTTTTTTGCTGCGGCGACGATAGCCAAAGCCTCTTTGTCCAGCTGGCTGTAGTTCCGCTTCGGTTTGGTGAGGGTCCTTGAAAAGAACGTGATGGGTGCTTCCTTTCCGTCGGGGAGAGTGTGGCTGAGGACAGCGCCGACGCGTGATGCGTCGCATGTGATGGCTAGTGGTAGGGTCTCATTGTACTGGATGAGGACAGCATCTGAAGTGAGCAGGTCCTTGGTTTTCCTGAAGGCGGCTTGCTCGCGTTTCCCCCAAGTCCAGGTAGCCGCCTTGTCCAAAAGCCTATGCAAAGGCTCCGCAGCGGTCGCCTTTTGGGGCAGGAAGACATTATAAAAGTTAAGTAGCCCCAGAAACGCCTGCAGTTCTGTTTTGGACCTGAGTGTGGGGGCTTCTTTGATGGCTTTAATTTTTTTGTCAGTGGGGTGAATGCCGTGTCGGTCTAGGAGGTATCCTAGGAATTCGACCCACTCTGTGTACAGCTGGCATTTTTCCCTCTTCACTTTAAGCCCGGTTTCTTTGAATCTCGTTAGCACCTCCCTTAGGCAACTCTCTAGTTCGGCCTGGTTGGTTGCCGACACTAGTACATCATCGAAGTAGGGTACCACCCCCTTGATGCCTTGTAAGAGTCTTTACATGAGGCTCTAGAAAATTCCAGGCGCCACGCTGACTCCGAATTGGAGTTGGTTACATCTAAAGGCTCCCTGGTGGGTGACTATGGTTTGCACCTCTGCAGTTTCCTCATCGACTGGCAATTGCTGGTATGCTTGGGCCAGGTCGAGTTTCGCGAAAACTTTGCCCCCTCCCAGTGAGTGTAGGAGTTGTTGCACTACTGGGATGGGGTAAGCGTTTTGCTGCAAGGCGCCATTTAGGGTGGCCTTATAGTCCCTGCAGATTCTCACTGACCCATCAGGCTTGATTGGGGTGACTATTGGGGTCTCCCACCGGGCGTGGTCTATGGGTTGTAGGATCCCTTGCTTGACGAGCTTGTCAATTTGCTTGTCGATTTTCAGTTTGAGTGCGAAAGGTACCCGCCTTGGTTTTAGGCGTTTCGGGGGAATGTTTGGGTCTAGGCTGAAGGATATAGGAGGCCCTCGGTACTTGCCTATGGTGCCGTCGAACACTTCTTGGAAGTCCCGGGCCAGTTGCTGCTCCCAGTTGGCTTCGGCGATGTGGTCGATGCCCATGACTGCGATGCCGAGCGGTGAGAACCATTGAAGTCCCAGCAGGCTAGGTCAATCTCGATTGACGATGGTCAAGGGAAGTCTTTCGGTGTGCCCCTTGTAGGTCACTGTGAACTGTCCTGTTCCGTAGTCAGGGATGCGGTTTCCCTGACAATCTTTGAGGATTAGTCTCTGGTTTTCTAGTTCCCTTCTCTGGATGGTAGGCACCAAACGTTTAATTTCTTGCCAGGCTACCATTGAGAGGTAGGACCCGGAGTCCACCTCCATTTTACAGGGTTCGCCTTCGATGCCTACCTTCACATAGACCTTAGGCGTCTGTGGTTGTTGCGTGGCCGATGGTGACCGTCTGATGTGTCTCTTCTCTCCGCCGGGTCTCGCCACCTCATTGGGCTCGTCCGTTCCATTCCCAACGGTTGTCTGCTGGGCGGTCTCTGGTCCTGGGGGGTGTGCTCTCTCGTCTCTGCTCGCTCGGGTCCCATCGTCTGGGGCTGTGGGTTTTCTTGAGGCGGCAGACACGGGCGATGTGGCCCTTTTTGTCGCAGTGCCAGCAAACTGAGTCGAAGAACTGGCATTCAGATCTGGGGTGGTCGCCTCCGCAACCGGCACCCGCGGTCCTCGACTTACGACTCTATTGGCTGCGCTGGTTGCGGCCTGCCTGGAGACGGTGGATGTCTTCCTCCTTGTCTGAAGTGCCCGAAGTGGAGTGGAGTTCACCCTGGTGGGTGGTAGTTTCAGGTTGGGCCTCGGTCGACCTTGCAGGGTGGTTGTTTGCGGTGCGGTCCCCGGCGTTTGGTCTCCACATGTGGTCTGCTGATTGTCGGGGTGCTTCAGCTGCCGTGGCTTTGGAGATGGCATCGGCGAGGGCGATGTTGCCCTTGGCTATCAACCGATTTTGGAGAACGGGGTCCCAAAGGCCGAGCACGATTCGGTCCCGCAGGGCCTCGTTCATATTGGAGAACTCGCATAGTCCTCCAAGGCGCCGCAGCTCTGTGACAAAGTCACTGAAACTCTCGCCCGACCGCTGGTCCCGCTGATAAAATTCGTGTCGTCGGATGAGGATGGGCACGGCTGGAGCGTAGTGTCTCCGGAGTAATGGCTCAAGGTCATCCCAATCCATCGCAGTAACATCGGTGGGCTTGGCTAGCGCTTTTGCCATCTTAAACACTGCGGGCCCGCAGTGCATCAGGAAGATGTTCGTTTCTTCGGTCCGGTGGCATCCTTCAGGTCATTGCATTCGAGGAACATGCGGAATCTGTCCGTGTAAGATTCCCAGTCCTTGCTAGCGGGGTTGAAGGGGGTTGGTGGCGCGATGCTGGCCATCTCGTCAGTTGCCTGGCTTCCGACGGACACGTGCTTCAGTTCAGGATCAGGATCCTATCCTCGTCTCCAGTGTTGTGTCCGCGTGGAAGGAGGCCAGGAGTCGGTGACCTTGTATCAAGCTCTTTATTGAAGTCAGGAACCGAACTGGCTCTTAGGAAACTTTTGCAGCTTTTTATTTCCAAGCCGCCGCGGCCACGGCCAATAGCACCGCTTTGAATCTCCCGCGATTCGAATCTACCAATCGCGGGAGATTCTCAGCGAGCCAATCGGCGCGGCTCGCCTAACCAATCCGATTGCCCCACGCTTTGGCCAATCAAAGCGCGGGGATCTCAAGAATTCAAATTAAGGTACAGAACATATTCCTTATGGAAAATCTTTTAGTAATACCTCATTAGCATTGCAAATTCTTAATACAGGTGCCAATAGAGCTTTCAGACTTACCAGATTATTAAATTTGGGAATATGTACATTTTAGATTACAACTCACGTTTCAGCTTGCAATGATCAACAGTAAAAGATCCTTGATGCTTATGATTTGGAAGGATCAGTTCATCTTTGTACCTGTAGTATGTATTGCAACTTATTTGGCCTTAGATACTCTGAACCAATCTACTCTCTGCATTATTATTAGCATCATACAAGTGAGATCTACTCTTACTGAACTATTTATATAACACTTTGGCATCACATATTTATTTATCTTTATGTTTTGGAAAGTCTTTGTTATGTATCTATCTGTGAGGGGGAAAAAAGAATGATATTGTATGAATGAAGGAAACAGCAACTGCTCTTTCACTGCTATCCCAAAGTGAGGAAATGCACTAGTGATTTAAATCAAAATGGGCACCATTTCACTTCTTTTGTGATGAGTTGCATCTTCTTGATGCACTTGTGAAATAAAGCAATGCAGCAATACATTCAGTGCATGTATTAATCTATTATTTGAATTTGAATTTTGGGAGATGGGAACTTCTAACCTTCTATCTCATGGACTATGTGATAAATACAAAGGGAAAATTCTAACAGAATAATGTATTTATTATTCAATTTGACTTCAAAACATTTCTAGATAGGATACACAATTAAAGCAGTTTGGAAAGTTATGAAACAGAAAAGCATGTTTTATATTCGAGGTAGAACCATAGAAACACATCCTTTAGTCATAAACCTTCCCACAAGTTATCTACTGTTGCCACTACCTGGTGGCTAGGGCAAGACCCAAGTTTTAGGACACAGGTGTCAATCTCACCACATCACGTTGCTGTCACATGATGTTTCGTGATGCTTTTCCCCTTCGCAGAGCTGCAATAGGCATGGCCTGCACATGATACATCCCTATTTTAAGGGCTTATTTATGTAATTAATGGGACTTGAAACATGACAAAATTATTGATTTGAACTGAATAAACATGCTACAGAAATAGACTACTATAGATAATCCCTGAGATTTTCTAAATAATAACCACTGTACCTTTAATTGTACTTGGAGGTCTTCTGGTAACTCAGTATAGCTCATGAAACAGAGGTGTTACACAGTGATGGGATTCAAATTTTTTACTACTGGTTCTGTGGGCGTGTCTTGGTGGGCGTGGCAGGGGAAAGATACTGTAAAATCTCCAGTCAGAGGTGGTATTTGCCGGTTCTCTGAACAACTCAAAATTTCTGCTACTGGTTCTCCAGAACTGGTCAGAACCTGCTGAACACCACCTCTGGTGTTACATGAATATTATGCCCTTATCAGCCTGTAATGTCATATTCTGAATCAGTTGCAGCTTTTGACTGCTTCCAAGGGCACTCCCATTTAGAATAATCCACGGTTTGATGATCAAAGCATGAGTGGTTGTTTACAGGACCTCTCAATTAGTGGTGGGATTCAATTTTATTTTTAATACCGGTTCTGTGGGCATGGCTTGGTGGTTGTGGCAGGGGAAGGATACTGTAAAATCTCCAATCAGAAGTGGTATTTGCCAGTTCTCTGAACTATTCAAAATTTCCGCTACCAGTTCTCCAGAACTGGTTAGAACCCGCTGAATGCCACCTCTGCTCTCAATCCAGAACTGCACCCAAGAAGAAGATTTGTGAAGGCCTTCCTGGTTATAACTGCCACCAGCTTCTCAAACAGGAGCTGAGATTTCAGAAATCCCCCAAATTATGCATCAGTCTGAAATATAGAAGTGCAGTTTCATTCAGAACTGAAGATGGCAGGTCTCTGGTTTCATATGATCTAAATATACACAGCTACTTTATCTTGTCAACGTTGAGCCCAACTGTCCTCCTCCTCCTCATACAAACCCCCACATTCTCCAGGAACTGGGACAGGATCCTGACAGCTTCACTTTGACAGTTCAAAGTTGAGAGATACACCTGGGTATCATCATCATCCTGATAACATCTGACCCCATCCTGTACATGACCTCACTCATCCAATGACCTCATGTAGACATTAAACAGAAGGAGCTTTGTGGCACCTGACCCTTTGGGCTCAATCTTTTACTGTCTGCCAGTTCCAATTGAAACCAATCAGAGAAAAAGAAAGAGGACTAACACAATCTAACGCCATAAACCTGTGTTGCCTCACTCCTAAATCCTACAGCTGATTCCATGATCTGCAATATTGGGAGCTGCTGAGAGAGGAGAAGGACCAGAGTGGTTGCACCATCCCTGACTCAGCTCCTCCAAAACTCTTCATCCAAGTATGACTAATGCCATTTCAGCATTATGTTGTAGTCTGAAATCTGCCTGAAGTGGGCCTAGTTAATTAAGTTCATCCAGAGCTCTGAAATTATCCTTGACTGCCCAAAAAATGGACGTTAGAGATTGAGCAAAAAATTATTCTGAACTGTTGAGCCCAGCAATAACTTCTAGCAGAGGATGCAAACCACCTTCTTCTTCAAAGAAGTTGGACTCCCATTCCACAACAACAAAATTCCCTTATTTTTATTTATCAATTTCAGTTTGCCTGGTATATTGCTTATGAAAGCTTAAATGCATTAGTTTATCTGCTGCTGACTAAAGCTACCAATTCATTACTTTAGAGCAGAGGTCTCCAACCTTGGCATCTTTAAGACTTGTGGACTTCAACTCCCAGTAGAGCTGGCTGGAGAATTCTGGGAGTTGAAGTCCACAAGTCTTAAAGTTGCCAAGGTTGGAGACCTCTGCTCTAGAGGGTCCCAAAAAATCAAGATATAATAAGTATAACGAATATGTTTCATTTTAAAGTGTTTTATGTTATGAAGAAAACAGTAATTCTGTGCTAGTGAAAATACAGGTTAGATCAGGGGTGTCAAACTCAATTTCATTGAGGACTGCATCAGGGTTGTGTTTAATCTTGGGGGGCTGGGGAGGGGGTTGTGGCCAGGGTGAAGCACTCTGCAACCTCCTGAAGCTCTCTCCCAGTTGAAACCACAGCCTGGGAGGGCTGTGCACAGACCTCCCTAGCTTCGTTTTCACTGGAAGAGGCACTGTGGGCTGGTCCTTCGTATTTTCCAGGGTGGCCCTGTGGGCCAGATTTAAGCACCCCACAGACTGGATCTGAGTTAGGGCGTTGAGTTTGACACCTCTGTGTTAGCTCCATCAGCAATTTATTGTGTTGCAAATAAATTCTGGTAAGAGCAATCTAATTATTGAAGAAGTAAATTTGCCAATCTTTAGGGAAGCAGTTCAGAACTGAACTGTTAATATAATAACATTCTTAAATCAATCTATGGTTAAGATTGCATTTGGAGTGTTGTGTACAGTTCTGATCACTAACCCTTCAAAAAGATATCCAAATATGAGGAACCAAAATTAGGAGAGAGCTGGCGAGTTTATAGCACTTGGGAGGGTTGGTTTTTTTTTTAGCTTTAGAAAAGGGGAGGCATAAAGAGGTACATAAAACCATTCACATCATGGATAACAGGGAGACACAGAATTTTTCTCTCTAACTCTCTCACAATCATATAATTAAGTCATTTGTGGAACTAAATGTGGGGGATCAGGACCAGTAGAAGGAAATCCCCCCCCTCCATTGGTGCCTAACAGTAGAATTGTGGCAATGGCAGAAATTTTAGATTGTTTATAAAAAGAGAGATTGGAGAGGTTAGTTGAGAATCAAGTTATCAATGGATGTTTACCATTTCTTGAATCACCAGCAAGATTCATTGTGCTTTGATTTATGAGAACTAACAATGGAAGGGATTTGTCATCCTCCAGTCCAAGGAAGGTGGCCATTATGTGACACAAAATGCTCTCTTATGGCATGATCTAAAAAGGTTTTTCTTGTGCTGTTATGCTCTTAAACTTTTCTTGACCCCTGCCAGGCAGCAATTACAGTGATAAAAGGAAGCTTATGCTGGCAAATGACGAGAAAAGCATTGAGAAAGAATCACCTAGTAATTTGCTTGGTGTTACCTTATGGAATGCTGTGCTCTCCAAAATAAAATTTCTTCGCTAAAATACCCTGTTGATTTTAAGTTGAAAATAGGACCTAGTGTGGCTTCTCATTTCAGACAACTTCCGCTGCCTACGAACTGAAGAATAAACCTCCTATTCATCACTTGCTGGTGTTCTTTCTCTAATGAATTTTTTTTTTAGTATTTTCCTTGGCAATCCTTGGTCTTCATTTGATATTTTCAAATGAAATAGTCTCCCCCATACTTACCCAATTGTTTCTCTCTCTTTCCCTTGACTTCCCACCTTCTTACCGCAAGACTTAACTCCCTTTAGGCCAACTACCAAGAATGTTGGGAGTTTTAACAGCAGTGGCACATTTCAAAAATAATTTGGAGGGGATTTAAAGTTTTTAAAAAGAGATCATTTGCAGGTTTTTTAATGTAGTAGAATGTAGGCAACAATAGGCCCTCAGTTTTAACATTGCAGATTTGACCTTCTGTGACTCCAGGAGTTTCTAAGACTTCTTTAATCCCATTACCTATTAGTTTTTCATTGAAAATGATTCTAACAAATTGAATGGCTGTGCATTTGCAGACATAACCAAAGCACTTCTATGGGTTTGTAGATGCAACAACACATCTGGATGAACAATTCCATTTATCATGTAATCCTAATCCAATCCAATCATCTGCATATATAATCATCTGCTTTGGGTGCAAAGCATTTATAACTTGATAGTAAAAAGGATTATATACTTTTTTATACTTATTCTGACCAAGGATTCCCGAGACAGTAACAATCACACACTGTTCTCAAACCCCCTTTTTTAAAAAAATATTTCAACGACTGTGAATTATATGCATTAACAGCCCATAATGAGTTCCAAACAGTTTATGAATAGTCCAACAGAAGTCTGCCACAGTCTTTCAGGATAATACTGATAAGCACCCACCTTGAAATGCTGCCGACTAAATTGCCAATTAGCTGTAGACCAAACGAAGCACAAAGTCAACACAGCGCTTCAGATTTTAAACCGACCAGAATGAACAAAGTTGCTTCTTGCAAAGGCTCATGTCCCTTTGCTCCTCCTTTATGTCTTATGGGAGGGACCAATCATCTCCAAGCCTCACTCCCGAGTAGCTCCTTTGGTCTGAACTGTTCTTGCCTTCTGGCAGGTCTTTGCAAGCACACACTGGGAACAGACTCCCCCTGTTCCTCTGCCTCACTGATGTCAGATTCTGGAGGTTCCAGAGTCAGTACATAACTCTCAGATGGCCTTGGCCCCATCTCTGTGTCAGACACAGATCGCTCATATGAGCCCTGTTATGTTTGGAGCATGGGCGAGAAAGAATGGAGACAAGCCGGTGAAACGGTGAACTTCAACTCTTTATTTACATGGTGTGACAGCTCAAACTGGACGGCTGCTGTAGCCTTCCTTATATAGGCAACCCAATAACTATTTCAACCAATAACAATCCAGGAGCGCTAGCTCCGTTAACCAATGTGAATGGCCTATTAATGGCCAATCAGATTCTCCTGAATGGACCAATCCGATCCTGCCATTAACAGCCAATCAGAAGTGCAGGGCCAGAACCCTGCGCTTGACTTCAAGCTCAAGATAACTTTATTTAACATTTATTCATTCACAACACCCCTTCCCCCTGGCTTCTGATTACAGGGCTCGGTCACATAGTCCTTGAGGTAGGACGGTTGTTTTATTAGTCTATTTGATTTTCGCTGTGCATCTTGCATTTGGCTGCACTCTCGCTGAGGTAGATCGTTGTTTGGCGAAAGGGGTGCCTCTGGTTCAGAGTTCGTGTTTCCGTTGTCACCAATAACTTCGGCAACTCCCTGAGGTGAACTTACTCCCATCCCTGGTTCCAGTTCCCATGTCTCTGTTCCGCTATCGTTCCCTTCAAAGGGATTTTCTTCTAGTTGAAATTCGTCTTCCTCTGTGTCCCCCCCCTCAGTTTGGTCATAAGGGAGTTCAGAATTGCCTGACTGGAGCCGTGATTGTAATTGATCGATATGGCGCTTCCAAAGTCTATCGTCAGGGCACTATACAAGGTAGGATCTTGGGCCAGTTACACGGATTACCGTTGCTTCTACCCACAGCGGATCGCCCGATAGGTTTTTAGCGTACACCAAATCACCTACCTGGAAGGTACGGCATCGGCAACTGGATTCGAGTGGTTTTTCCGGTTCGTAAGCTGGGTGTAACCGGTTGAGGTGGGAGCGGAGCTTCCGTCCCATTAGCAATTCGGCGGGAATTTTGTTGGTGACGCTGTGAGGTGTGATGTGCTGTAGAAAAAGGATTCAGTTGATTTTCTCGTCGATGTTGTCATAGTCTATTTTTTGTAGCGTTTTCTTGACGAATTGGACCATGCACTCAGCCCTACCATTGGCCACAGGGTGCGCAGGCAAAGTGAGCGCATGTCAGATACCGCAGTCAGCCAGGTACTGCTCAAAGGACAGCGTGGTAAATTGGGGCCCCGTTGTCGGATACCAGAACGTCTGGTAATCCGTGGGTTGCAAACAGTCTTTCCAGTTTCTTGATGACCGCTTCTGTGGTCGTGTTTCTCATATGGTGGATCTCGAGCCAATTCGAGTAGGCATCGATGGTTAACAAGAAGGTGTGGCCTTTGGGGCTTCTGGTTTCGTGTGGCTTCGGGGCAGCAGGAATTCGCAACAGCTCGCGATTCCTGCTGTGCTAGCCGTCGAGGTACCCCCGATCCAGATGGGTCAGGGGGATATGGCTGCCCTGTAGGGACAGCTGAAGAGAGAGGGGAGTCGGATAGGGAGGTGGGGGTGTCGCAGACCCCCCCCTTCTCTGGGAAAACCCCTTTTTCCCAAGGCGGTGGAGCGGCGGTCAGCAATGGCCGCCACGAAGAAGCCAGCAACCGGGTAAGAACTGTGCTGGAGGAAGTGTGAAGAGTGAAAGTTCTGTCTGAGCCGGGTCAAGTAACACCTTTTAAATTGCCTGGAATTGAGCTGCTTGAATTGCTGGAGGATACATTGTATCCCTAAGAAGAGCGAAAAGCGGCGGAGAAGCTGTTAAAGGGAACTTTTTTTTTTTTTACTCTCCCACCCCACGGAAATAGCAGAAATATTTGGATATATTAGACATTGAAAGTGGATTGCTTTGAAAGTTGAAGCTAAGAGACAAAGGGATTTTTGGACATTGAAAAATTTAAGAAATTGGAAAATCTTTGCTGGAGGTATGGATTTCTGATTATTTAAAATTGTCATTGCAAGTGGGAAGGGAGAAAAAAAATTGGAGCAGAAGCTGAAAAAGGAGGAGATTGTCTAGAACGTCTTTGTGGATCCCAAAGGAAGATATATGGTAATTGGACCTCTTTGATTAAAAATTAATCCAGAAAGAGAAAGAGAAGAAGGAAGAAAAGTATTAACTTTTGGAACTTTTTTTTTAAATTGCTTTTGATTGTCTTTGATTAAAAATGCTTGTGGTTGTTTTGGAAAAAGTTTCCCTTTTTATAATGGCATCGTTTGTGGATGAACTAGACATTGAATATCAAAAATATAAAAAAGAAGATACTTTGGGCGCTTTGTTTCAATTCTTAGAAATGGCGTTATGTTCTGTTGAAAAGTTGATTACGCAGCAGAAGGACTGGGACAAGGAAGAAGAGGAAGAAGAAGCCATCTTTGATGAACAATGGGTCCCTTCCGGAGAGGAAGAGAAAAAGGATAAGAAAAAGGGGATTTTAAGAATTATAAAAACAACCAAAAGAGAGAAAAATGAGCGAAAAGATGGAGGCAAGGTTAGAAAGCAAAGGAAAAGGAGTAAGAAAAGCGAAGGGAAAAAGCAAAGGGGTAGAAAGGGCAAGGAGAAGAATAAGCAAGAGAGAAAGGGGGGGAGGAGAAGCCTTAATGGGGGGAAGCAAGACCTAAAGAAAAAAAGTTTATTTAGAGACAATGGGTGAATTTAATTTAGATTAAAAGAGGGATTCTGGAGGGTATATAAGAGTGTGTTTTTATATGTATATTTAGAATATAAAATTTATTATGTAATTTTAGAATCTTTTAAACAGAATCCCAAGAAAGATTGCTATATGTAGTATTTCTAAGTTAAGGTAATGAGTTATAGATGTTACTCCAATTGGTGTACAGGAGAAGTATAGTAAAAGAAAAAAAAGATGAATGGATAATTGGAAATAGAACAGACAAAGAATGTTGTTGAAAATGATAATAAGATATGGAAGGATATATATGTTTTTTTTTTGGATTTTGTATATTGATAAAAGGCAATAAAATTTTAATTAATAAATAATTTGGATGGAAAGGAGAAGTAGGGACAAGATATGAAGTTAATATTATATGAAATATTGATATTATAATCTGGAAATGTTATGCCTTATTGGTCTTTTATTATTATTTTTTCTTAGAAAAGAATTTATAAGCTGCTATGCCTTGATTCTTTGTGCATTGTTTTTATAAAACTGATAAAAATGGTTTTTATATATATATATATAAAAGAAAATGATAATAAGATATGGAAGGAGATATGGGTTGAATATGATGTTTGAATTTGTGTCTGTGTGAAGAGTTTTAACCCGGGAACAGACAACCTTCAGAAAAGATCTTTTAGTTTTGTTTGTTTTGTGTTTGTATGTTTGTGTATTGTGTTTATAGTAAAACTAACAAAATTTGTTTTTTATAAAAAAAAGGAAAAAAGAATCAATAAAACCTTGGAGGAATGTTAGATGAGAATAATTTAAACAAGCCAGAAAGAAAAGAATATGATGACTATAAAATGGATAAATATGGAAGAGAAATGAAATTGAATAGGAGTAAAGAGAAATAATGAGAAATTTGTTGAAAGATATTTGTGTGTCCATATGGAGATGGGATAAATTGGAATTATGCTGTATAAAAATAATGTTTTGTTTGACTTGTAAGGATTTACAATGTTAAGAGGTTTTATGTGTTTATGTATTTAATGGTTAATGATGTGTTGTTTTATCTTTAAAATTAATAAAAATTTGTTTCAAAAAAAGAAGGTGTGGCCTTTGGTCGGCCCAGCAAAGTCCAGGTGAATACGAGACCAGGGTCCCCGTGGTGTCTCCCATTCGGTTGGGATTGCCTTTGGTGGAGCGTTGCTTACTTTTTGGCATCTATGACAAGCTTTGACCCAAGTCTCGATTTGCTTGTCGATGCCTGGCCACCATGCATAGCTTCGTGCGAGGGCTTTCATGTGCACGATGCCAGGGTGGCCATCGTGCAAGGTTCTCAGTACTGCTTGTTGGAGTTGCTCTGGGATAACGACTCTATCGCCCCAGATGATACAGCCCTTTTGAGAAAACAATTCTGTTTGTCGACTTTTGAATGGTGCGAAGTCATTTGGTATTTGGTCCAATGGCCATCCGTGTTCCACCCAACTGAGGACTCGCGCTAAGGTGGGGTCACATCTTGTTTCTCTCATGAAATCACGGGCGGTTAATAGCAGTGTGTGAAGTGTCTCGATCTGCAACGTGGTTACTGTAGGTGCGGGGTCGTCGAGAGTCTCTGGAAGTGGAGCTTGGCTCAATGCATCAGCATGGGGAATGGCTTTTCCCGGGTGGTATTGCAGCCGATAATTATAAGCAGCCAAGAATTCTGACCAGCGAGTCATCCTGGGAGATAATATATAGGGAGTCGGTTTATCTCTGGCTATTATCCCCAGCAACGGTTTGTGGTCAGTCACGATAGTAAAAGCCCGGCCATACATGTACTCGTGAAATCTTTTAATGGCAGACACAATCGCAAGGGCTTCTTTATCAATCTGGCTATAATTTCGCTTAGTTTTTGAAAGCGTCTTTGAAAAATAGGCAACAGGGGCTTCGCTACCATTAGGCAATACATGGCTCAAAATGGCGTCCACTCCGAAAGGTGATGCATCGCACGTGATATTTAACGGCAAGGTCTCATTGTACTGCATGAGTACAGCATCAGAAGTCAGTAGTTTTTCCACATTACGGAACGCCTGCTCTTCTCTATGACCCCATACCCAAATTGCTTTTTTGTCCAGTAAACGATGTAAAGGTTCAGCGACAGTTGCTTTGTGCAGCAGAAATATGTTATAAAAGTTGATAAGGCCTAGAAACGCCTGGAGGCCGGCCTTATTCCGAGGTCTGGGAGTGTTTTTTATTGCTCTCAATTTACTGTCGATAGGGTGAATACCCTGACTGTCAATTAAATACACGATCTGTACACAGTTTACACTTATTCTTTTTCACTTTAAGACCTGCATCTTTGAATTTCTGTAGAACTAATTTTAAGCGATCCCGTAAGATGTTTGTCGTAGGTGCAGCAATTAACACATCGTCAAAGTAGGGGACCATGCCTTTAATCCCTTGTAGTAGCCTTTCCATAAGGCTCTGAAAAATCCCCGGGGCTATACTGACTCCGAACTGGAGCCGGGTACATTTAAAGGCACCTCGGTGCGTCATAATCGTCTGTGCCTGTGCTGTTTTTTCATCAACTGGGAGTTGCTGGTATGCCTGAGCTAAGTCTAGTTTAGCGAAGACTTTCCTGCCCCCCAGGGAATGGAGGAGGTGCTGCACCATTGGCACCGGATATGCGTTTTGCTGTAGGGTGTGGTTCAGGGTGGCCCGGTAGTCCCCACAAATTCTAATCGAACCATCCGGCTTAATTGGTATCACGATTGGGTTCTCCCAGGGAGAGTGATCGGTTGGCTCTAGCACTCCCTGGGCTATTAACTTATCAAGCTGTTCATCGATTTTCGGCTTTAAGGCAAATGGAACTCAACGGGGCTTAAGGCGGATAGGAGCTATTTTTGGATTAAGGCTGAACGATATCGGGGTCCCCTTGCACTTGCCTAGTTTTTCTGCGAAGACGTCCCTGAATTCATGGACGAGGTCCTCCTCCCAGTCACTGCCACCGATTCGACTAATGCCTGTCACTTCAATGCCGAGTGGCACGAATCATTGGAGGACTAGCAGGCTAGGCCAATCTTTGTCAATCACAGTCAGAGGTAAGTACGCCGTGCGGTTCTTGAATGAGACCCGGACTCGGCTGGATCCAATGACTGGAATCCGATTCCCTTGATAGTCTTTAAGGATAAGTCTTTGGGAACGGAGGTCTTGGTGCCGGATAGTAGGGATGAGTTGCTTGAGGATCTTCCAGGAAACCATCGAGAGAGATGATCCCGAGTCGACTTCCATTTGGCAAGGCTGATTTTCGATGGCCACTGTAATTCAGATTTTCTTGGCATCCAAGGAAGAGGCGTGATCGATAGTGATAGTTTGGTGAGCCTCTTCTCGCGATACAAGGTTCGGTTTCTGTAGGAGTGGTTTACTGGTTCTCGCCTTACAGGACGGTTTCCTGTTGATTGGCGATAGTTAGCCCCCTTCGAGGCCTGGCCGGGTCCTTGGAAGCTTCGGCAGACCCGTCCGATGTGGCCTCTCTTCCCGCACTCATGGCAGAGCACGTTGCAGAATTTGCATTCGGACCTGGAATGGTTGGCCCCACAGCCAGCGTATGGGTGCAGGGACTTCAGGTACTGGTCCCGATTGGACCGCTATCGATGGACCTCTTCTTCATCACTGTCTGACAATGAAGAGAGGTCCTCGTGATGGGTTGTCAGAAGCTGTCCTTCTGACTTGGGTGAAATTTCGTCAGTTGGTTGGTGTACTGGAGCACGGTTTCAACGTAATTGGGCAGCCAACTTCCTGGTTGCTTCCGCTGCAGTAGCATCAGCGATGGCATCGGCAAGGCTGATGTCGCCTTTCGCCATCAGCTTACTCTGTACATTTAGTGCATCTAGTCCCAGGACTATTCGATCTCTCAAAGCCTCTTCCAGGTCAGCGAACCCGCAGAGGCCTCCCAGGTTTCAGAGGTCTGCGACGAAATCGGCAACGCTCTCTCCTTTCTGCTGGTTTCTTTGGTAGAACTCGTGCCGCCTTACAAGCGTTGGTACGGTCAGTGCATAGTGGGCCCTCAGTAGGGGTTCGAGGACATTCCAGTCCATAGTCTTCACTTCAGCCGGTTTTGCCAGGGCCTTGGCCATCTTGAATACGGTTGGCCCGCAATGCGTTAGGAATACCGCCCGTTTCTTCCCGGTTGTGGCATCCTTCAAATTGTTAGTTTCCAAGAACATTTGGAAACGATCCATGTAGGACTCCCAGGCTTCTTGCGCTGGGTCAAACGGAGCGGGTGGTATGACGCCTCCGGACATGGTTCCGCTGTTGTGCGTTGTTACGTGCTCGGTTATTTCCTTCTTTGTTCAGTCAGCTCTGACATCTCCATATCCCATCCTCGTTGCTAGTGTTATGTTTGGAGCATGGGTGAGAAAGAATGGAGACAAGCCGGTGAAATGGTGAACTTCAACTCTTTATTTACATGGTGTGACAGCTCAAACTGGATGGCTACTATAGCCTTCCTTATATAGGCAACCCAATAACTATTTCAACCAATAACAATCCAGGAGTGCTAGCTCCATTAACCAATGCGAATGGCCCGTTAATGGTCAATCAGATTCTCCTGAACAGACCAATCCGATCCTGCCATTAACAGCCAATCAGAAGTGCAGGGCCAGAACCCTGCACTTGACTTCAAGCTCAAGATAACTTTATTTAACATTTATCCATTCACAACAAACCCTCCCCATTGTCCAACTCTGCTGCCAGCTCCACAGGCTGCCGGCAGACTACAACAATTCTGCATAAGAGACTTATATCATTTTTCATTTGAAAGAACTTTATCTGCAGGAAGTTGTAAATCTATATGGTTTGCCATGACTTAGCACTAACCAACTTGTTCTCCAAGGAGAAGATCCCTAATTAAAGCTCTGGAGATTCCACTCTGGAATCTAAATCACAACTGCCATTCATTTGACTTTCCTGTCACTTTCTAATTGAAGATGTGTGCTGTTCCTGCAAGACTATTTCTGTGAACCAAAAAGTAAAGCAACTACTGTGGGTCATTCAATGCAGTGATTTTTTTAAACATTGCCACAATTTTTTATCTCATTCACATTTTTTTTGAAATGGTAATCTTATATTTATAACAAAAACTGTTTAGACTGTCAAAATCAGTCCAACTACTGTTCATTCCCATGTACAAATTTTATATAATGTGGTCTTTTTTCAAAGGATATTGGCTATGCTTAAATTTTATTAATTTTAACAGGCTTGAATTTTTAACATATTGCCAGTCCTCTCTCTTTACTTGGAACAACAAGTTCCAGGTAAACATATAATGAATCTTAAAACAGTTCCATTCATCATATCTAGTAGATTAGGCCACATAATTTTCGTGTCTTCCTTGTCCAAAATGTTGTTTCTAATTATTCTGGGATATTTTTTCTCTCTTAAATAGTTATTCCTTGAAGTCCTAGATACCAAAAATAAAATGGACATAGAACATTTATTTAAAGTGGATTCGGAGGGAAAGGAAAAACATTTGGCATGGAGAGATCAGAATTTCTGGCAGCTTATCATGAATTTTTGGTGTTTTCATCATATATATCTGTGCAATTCTTAGAAGGCTGGGTTATCTCCAAGTATTGAATATTGTATTTATTGATAACTAAAAGTTGTGTCTGTAAAATTTAAAATTAAAATGGGATGAAATTGGTGGAAATTAAAATAAAAAAATCTGTGGAATTACACAGCAGCTGTCCAGATGAAGTCAGAGACACAGGCACAAATTTGTAGTTTTTATGTAAATATAAATATATTTAACACTCAAGTTTATAGCAGTCTTTGTCATCATCCAGAAAAGGAAAAACCCAAGATAGTCAGGAACACAGGAACATCATGAGATAAATTAAACAATATACAGGACACACACAAAAAATAAGAGGGGGAAAAGGGCAACTCCCCTTTATACTTACATCAACCAATCAGAGCATAGACTGCCTCATGCATGAGTAAGCTCTCTCTAATTAATCAACTGTGTGTTCTGGCTTATTGTACACTTTACTGTTCCAGCTACTGCATACCATATCTTAACGGAGTATCAAGAGCTTCCGAAATACAGATGATACAACATTGCAGAAAGCAAGGAGTATCTGGAGTGGCTAATCCTAAAAGTCAAAGATGAGGTGAAAAAAATTGGTCTGCATCTTAAAATCAAGAAAAGAAAGATAATGACAACTGCAAAGAACACACGGGTTAGATTTAGATCGGCAATGAGACTACTGAAACAATAAGGGCAGGAAAAGAAACAGTGGATGGAAACTAATTAAGGAGAGAAGCAACTTGGAATTAAGAAGAGAAACTTCCTAATTAACTACTGTAATAGCTTGCTGTCATGCCCTTGTTGGAGTCTGATTCTGAGGGGGAGATTGAGCAGCTGACAGGGAGTGGGAGTATGGCTCCAGTGGCTGTGGAAGAAAGGGGAAAGGGCACAGTCTGACTGGGCATTCAGAGGAAGATCCAGGGCCAACCCCTCTTCATCCTAGGGCATGCAGGGAGGAACAGAAAAGGGAGCAATATGGCTTACGGGAGAGAAAAAGGCCTGATCCCTTTCATTAGTTGCAGCTGGGAGAATGGGATATAAGTGGGATGTTTGCACACAGTTCCTTGCTGGAAGCAAAGCATGCATTATCCTGGTCGAGCCTTATCTGGGTCCCAACTGTGGGTGCTGCGTTATCCTTTGAAAGTCTGCAATTTATCATCCTGGCCTGCCATGTTAATTACTTCAGTGTGGTTTGTGTTGGTTTCTTTATTTCTAATTATCTTTACTTTGGATTCATACTGCATTTCTGCCCTTTGTAGACTGTTTTTTGAAGAGTTTGTTATCCAGCCGAGGATAACTGGACATTGGGGCCAAGTTGAGGCATTAAAGGGAATTTATTCTACTTTGGTGACTTTGTTATTTTTGTGTCACATCCCGGGTCATCACACTTGCCTTCATAAGTTGTGGGTGCTCCATCACTGGAGATTTTCAAGAAGAGACTGGACAGCCACTTGTCTGAAATGGTCTGTATATGGTCTCCTCCCTGAGCAGGAAGTTGGATTAGAAGACCTCCAAGATCCTTTCCAGCTGTATTGTATTCTAATTCTAATGAATTCATTTTCCTGGGCTCTAAAATCAACCAAAGTGTGATTGCAGCCCTGAGATCAGAAGGCATATAGCACTTGGAAGAACTACAATGTCCTACATGAACAACATCTGGAAGAGAAAAAATATGAGTCTCACACCCAAACACACACTAGTTAACACAATAATTTTTCCAATTGCTACTTATGGCTATGAAACTTGGACTCCGAAAAAGGCAGGCAGGAGAAGGGTGAAATACCTCTGAACTGTGGAACTCGAGGCGACTATTATGCATCCCATGCATAATAATAAATGATATTTTTGGTGAACCTCACCAAAAATATCACCGGAAGCCAAGATCACCAAACAAAGGCTGTCATACTTTGGTATGTCATGAGAGCTGATTCACTCAAAAAAGTCAATCATGCTGGGAATGATCAGTGGAAAAAGGAGAAGGGGCTGCCCTAGTATCTGTTGGCTGGACACTATAAAGGATGATATTGGGATGACCATCTGAAGAAGCCCGTGAGAGACAGAGGAGCATGGAAAGTATTGATCCAAGAGTGACTGAGGATCTGACACAACTGAATAGTTGATGACATTGGGATAACCATCTGAAGAAGCCAGTGAGAGACAGAGGAGCATGGAGAATATTGATTCAAGAGTGGCTGAGGATCAGACACAACTGAAGAGTTGATGATGAAAAGTTGGGTCTAGATAGCAACTTTCTTTTCTGTTGTGAGAAACAGAAAAAGGAATCATACAGAACTCTTTAATATCAACCAAGAAAGAATGATCCCAGGAATTCTTGGCCAATGGAGTCTTTGTGCCAAGCTATCTTAGCTCTGAGGGGGGAAAGGTGAGGTACAGACTTATCAAACAAATTGGTTTTCCTTTTTGTAGAGGAAAGGAAATAGGAGGAAAATAGGAATCAGAAATGGTTTTAATACCTGAATTTCAAAGGTAAATACAATCATTATGAATCGTTTCAGTAGGACTTCAGATAAAATCACTTATAATCCTATGGTTTTTCTCTAACTCAGAAAATTAAAGTATAAACAAGCAGATTCCCAAAAAGGTTTTGTATCTCACCCTACTTTCTAATGGGGATAGTTTGAAAAATACTGCAAGGTTGTTAGAGGCCTTCAATTGTCTCACTATTTGATTTCTACTTTTTAAAATATAAATTACATTCACTATTCCACAGCCACTCTGATTTACTCAGCATTCTTAACTCCCAGTGTCCTATGCTTTTATATACAAGGAAGACAAGTTATATATTTTGGGATTATTATTTTTTTTCAAAGAAGATGATTTTTTTTATCTGAAAACACATCTGTACTTCTCCTGTGCCCATTTTCTTTCAGTTTCTATCAGCATGAGAGTATGTATATCACTGAAAAAAATATCATTGTGATACCCCAGACAATAATCTGGTCATAAATGTAGCCATTTTACATTTTTTCTCATAGCCTGCTTAAAATTGCTATTTATCTGAATTATGTATTTAAATGGAGAAATATACAACCTTTGCAAGGCATGTAATAGATAAGTGACTTTTAAAATACTGTCAGGCCTGTTGTTAATTCAGGTCTCCTTAAAATAAAAGTATTGTGACTTTTTTGGTGGAAGCATATAATTACCATGATTTGATCATTCAAAATAAAAGTATAGGCACAATGAAACCCTGAGATTATAGAAGGAAAATGTTATTGGAAAATCTCAAAGGAAAATGAATTCTCAAGAAGTCAAGAAATAGAGAAATGCACAACACGTTTGGGAGAGAACAAAAAGAAACAAAGAAAATTATTTCACTTTATGAAAATGCAAATCATTCTGAATAGGTGCCCATGGTTCTGTGTCCTGTGCACCAATATGGGAAAAAAATCAATATAACTAATGCCTTCAAAAGTTAATGAGCAAACACAGAAGTTTTAAAACATTGAATACAAGTAAAGGAAGGATCATGTTTTTAATCTGATACTTAAAGAATGGGCAAAGCAACAATACTGGTGACTACAAATTATTATAAGTTTGAGATAGTGGTGGTGTTCCAGATAGAATCAGAATGCACCCAAACACCATTTATTTAACATCCAATTATTTCCACATATTGATTTCTCCTGTTTGAAAGAGAAGCTTCTCTAAATATAGCAGAACCCCTACAATTCAGGATGCTGAGACAGATTGTACAATTAAATACATGCATATTCCAGGTTGATGCATCGAAGTTCAAGTATTTCCTGGTCTAAAAGGTAACAAAGGTCCCATTGGAAATCTGGGTATATTTTGTTCTGACTAAATGAAAGAGTTCTACCTCCGTCAAGGTACAAGGATTGATCAAGGATGAAGTCTTGAGTATTTAAGAATGTCATTCAGCATATTTATGTTGTATTTGCGAAAGAAACAAGGCCTGTTTTACAACCTCTCCCATCTTATGGAATGACTGCTTCTGTGTATGTGCTTATATATGTTTGTCTATAGCCCATGATGCCTGCTCTTTAATGTGTAGCATTTGTGTAAATCTTATAAGATTTAAGGAGCTTTAAAATGGATTCTAGGAAGCTGTACAAACTAGGCACTTCTGTGCATGTGTTCTGGGGAGACCTCCATAGCCTTAATATTTTCCAGGTTACTTACAATGTGCTTCATATAATTTTATTTTACTGGAATGCCCCCAACAAGAGATTGGATTGCCATTTGTCAGGAATTGGGTAGGGTCTCCTGCTTGGGCATGGGGTTGGACTAGATGACCTACAAGGTCCCTTCCAACTTTGTTAATCTGTTAAACTTTATCTTCTACCCACAAGAGTTGTAGCTGTTATAATGTTCCCTCTTTGTTCAACATTATTAAGATGGACTTTGATTATAATGGGTGTGTCAGTATTTGTTCTGACCCAAGCCTCGTTCACAGCAAACAAACACCAAACAGGGATAAAAGCAAAACCTTTTTAATGCTTCTCTGTGAATTCCATTCATTCACAGTAAAACGCTATTAAAAACTAATTGTCTCTGATAAGAACAAGCCTTGCCAAGGTTGTGCAAGGCTGCTGAGAACACTAGATTAAATTGCAGGGAAATATTCTAAACCCAAAGTCTCCAAACCAGGATAGTCCAAACTTCCACAAGACTTGAAGTGCAAGAACTTCTTTGCTTCCTGCAAAGAATCTCACCTCTGAGGGCTGGCTTTTATCCCTTAATGGAGGGACCATCACTTTGCAGTCTTACTCCTGAGGTGCTCGTGCTGCTGCAGCTGCTCTTTTCTTCCAGCAGCCCGGCACGTATGCACACTTGGCACAGGCTCCTCGGGGGCCTCTTCCTCACTGCTGCCAGCTTCTACAATCTCCGAAGGCAGCACTCCACTCCCTGATGGTCCTGGCCCCATCCCTGCATCACATGCAGGCCCCTCACCTGAGTCCTCGCTCTTTGAGACCTCAGCTGTCCACACCTGCTGCCAGCGAACCACAACAGTATTTCTTTAATAAACAATATTGGGGAAAAAGTCAAACGACGTGGCTTGGAGGAATTTGAAAGACTTGAAAAGAAACTCAGGACAACCTGAACCTGGTTGGAGCCTGCTATTGGCCAATCAATTGTTATTTCATAGGAAAACCAGAAGCTGTCATATACAGTGTACAAGCAGATAAATAAACTGTATCTATCTTGATGCATAAAGTTGATTCTGATGGGTCATCAAAGTTTCAGGCATAGCAATAGAACTTAGACTTATATAATGTTTCATAGTGCTTTACAGCCCTCTCTAAGTCTTCTCTAAACAATCAGCATATTGCCCCCAACAATCTGGATCCTCATAAGACCCAACGTAAATACACTGCTGGTAGGTAGCCAGTGGTCTTGAAAATACATGAGTGATCTACATTGATCGCCCAAATCTAAGGATGTTTGAGGTTAAATATTTCTATTCATGTAGCAGTTATCTGTCCACCTCAGTTTCTTTAGCTGCTATTCAAAAATTCCTGCTACTTCTATCTCCTGACCTTTGCTATCCCTCAAAACATATGTTCCACTTTCTTTACAACCTCTGTTCCACTTCCACATGAAAGCTGCTCACTCAGCACAGCAGATCCATTGTGGCTACGCATTTTCTGTCAAAGATGAATTCAAGCAGATGTTTGCATGTTTCACTGGTGAGGTTTTAGATACTTAAACACTCACACATGGACAATTCAACAGAAGTAACTGGCAAAGGTATCATACAAAGAAACTCAGTGTGATATTGTAGATAGCATCAGGCTACTATCATGGACACCTCAGTTCAAATGTCTACTCTGCCAAAAAGCTCCTTCACTGACTTTGGGTGAGCTGCTAACACTCACCTAATCTATTTCATGGGTTGTTGAAAAGATAAATGGGAACGTAAATGACACCACTAAAATCTGTGGAAAAAGGCCAGGATAATGTGGAATAAAACTAATGGCTGTTACAGAGAGACTTTTCTATGTAAATTTATTTATTAAATTTGTTTTAAATAAATAAATAAAAAATAAAAATAAAGTAAATAAGTAAATAAAATAGAGAGTTCTTTCTATGTAAATACAATTTAAACATAAACAAATTCCTCCTTTATGTATTATTCAGGAATATCGATACTAACTGCCCTTCCAAATAGATTACTGTATTGATTATATTGGTTAAATTAAATTATATTTATAGAATTGAAGCTTCTACAGAAATAGTCAGGGGAGGGAAGAAAGTAAAACAAACATATTCAAGTCCACAATATATGCAAAATGCCGCATTCTATCAAAACATGCCCATAATACATCGCGCGTGGAACTAATAGCACTACTTATTTAAGCTATTAAAAGCAAAGTAAGTAATGCATCTTGTGTGAGTCCTCCAATAATACATAAACCTTGGTGAAATTTGTCTGTGGAGGTTTTCAGTCATCCAGGTCATGGTTGTCCCAAGATGCTTTTTCAAAAGGCAACTGGACTTTCTTGGGTTTCCTTGAACTACTCAAACCATTTTGAGTAGTTTTGAGTAGTTGGGAAAACCAGCAAATATCACCTTTGACTGGAGATTTTGCAGTATCCTTCCCCTGCCATGCTCACCAAGCCATGCCCACAGAACCGGTAGTAAAAAATATTTGAATCCCATTCCTGAGGAAGAGAGACACATGTTTCGGAGGTCTGCAGCCACCTGCAAACTGAGTATAGCATCCAAATAAAAGAAGGAGTTTTTCCTCTAGAAGAACTGAATGGTCCAAAAGAGAAGAACAAGAAGTATAGCAGCCCAACAAGGTAAAGAGAAAAAAAATGTACACAAAGGGCAAACGCCATGAACAGAAAAAGAAGCCAGGACAAAACAGAACAGGTCAAGAAAAAAAACATTATTGCATAATTAATCCTAATACCAGCAGTGGGCTTCAAAAATTTTAGCAAAGGCTTCTTTGCCCGGTTGCTGGGTGGGCGTGGCCATGGTGAGTGTGGCCTAGTTGGTCTCATGCAGCACCTTGGGCTGGGCGGGTGTTTTGCCCTTCCCAGGCTCCGGAGGTGTTCCTCGAGCCTCCGGGAGGGTAAAAACAGCCTCACCAGGTTCCAGAAGCTCTCTGGCCCATTTCTGGCCTTCCCAAATTTCTGTGATGTCTGTTTTTCACCCTCTCTGAGCCTCTACGTGCACCCTACACTTACCTGCATCCAAAATGAGTTGTGTGAGGACTCCTGGGATGGGAGCAATGGGATGGGTGGGAGTGGGATTTGAGGGTTCTCCAAACTGCACAGAATCTTAGCTAGGGGCTCTCCTGAACCCTTTAAAACAGAGGTCCCCAACCACCAGTCCCCGGACCGGTACCGGTCTGTGGATCATTTTTTACCAGGCCGCAAAGCTTGGGTGCCGCCATCTTGTTTCAACAGCACTTCCGGGTTTTCAGTTGCTTCCGGGTTTTCAGTTGGAAAGTGGCATTTGGGTGCTCGCGCCTTAGTTCGTTGAAGAGGGGAGAGGCTTTGAACAAAGAGCCGTCCCGATGGCAGTGGAGTCTCACGTTACTCAGGTACCAGTCCGTGGAAGAATAAATAATCGTGAAACCAGTCCCTGGTTCGAAAAAAGTTGGGGGCCACTGCTTTAAAACCTCCAGCAGCCCACCCCTGAGTAATACTGTAGTGCACGGGTGTCAAACTCGATCGTGTTATGTGACATATTGTGATGTATCGTGACTTTGTTTTTTTGCCTTTGTGGAGCTAGGGTGGGCGTGGCCTGTGTGTGACGCATCCTGGCTGCGGACTGCCAGTTTGATACTCCTGCTATTGAGTAGACTCCAGGACAGTGCAACTATCATAAATATGAATCAGTTGTCAAGTGTCTGAATTTTGATCATGTGACTATGGGGATGCTCACCCCTTTCCTAAGATGTCTGTAGGGGGCGTGCATTAGCGCACCAACGTGCCTACCGTCCTGTCCTATTGTTTCTTTTTATTTTTTTTATATGTATCCATGTATCCATAACTATGTTTTCACTTATACCTATTATCTTGTAAGCAATTGACAAAAATAAATAAATAAAGTAAAATAAAATGCTGTAATAGTAAGTATGGAAAATGGTCATAAGTCACTTTTTTCAGTGACTTATGACTGTTCAGTGAACAGTCACTAAGTGAACTGTTGTAAGTTGAAGACTACCTGTATAAGCAATTGTAATACAGTATTATGTAATAATATAAACATTGTCATAGTTGAAGCGATTGAAGAGTAATAGTATATTGTAATAGTAATTACCATAGTAATGAATAAAAATATATATAGAATAGAATACAGAAAACGCTCACATATTATTTTTGTATGATTGTTTTTACAAACAATCCAAAGATGTATAAAGAAACCAGCAAACCAAGATCTGATGCTTTTATGCCTGTTTTGAGCCTGGGTCAGTCTAATTGAGCATGGTTTTAAAAAAGGCCTGTGATACTCATCCTACTAAATCTTCACCCCACGGGAAACTAGAAGCCAGCTAAAGCATTGTTTCAAAGCCATTCATTATTGTTGAATAAATATCCAGGCCACACAAAGCAATTCTGTATTTGTCTACTGCTTGCAGACATTAATCCTGCCACAACATACAATGGTGCCTAGCTCTGTGCAGTAGTATTTAAAATGCATCAGACGATGACCAGTGCATCAAACTAGCCTTAATGAGTATTTAACTAATTAAGGGTTTTGTATTGTGATAGTCATATGTTAACTTGCTTTTTGGGTATTTATTTAATGTTTTAACCCCTCCTTATGGATTTTTAGTTTAGATCTATCTATCTATCTATCTATCTATCTATCTATCTATCTATCTATCTATCTATCATCTACCTATCATATGTATATATGTGTATGTGTATGTACACACACACATGCTTTTTAAGTATACTTTTGATGTTTTTACTTTTGTGTAATTATTGTTTTAATATGTTCTACTTTTTAAAAAAAAATACATTTGTATCCCAACCCTCTTTATGTGGGTCTATGATTGATTCCACACATCAAAGTCAGTTCTGGTTTTAAATTCCTCAGGGCCAGAAATGGGCAACCTGAGATCCTGGTCACACATGGCCTCTGAACTTCTCTTTGCACTCTCATCCACAAAAATCTTTATGATTACAGTTATTGAATCTGATGATTAAAATGTCCCATTATTTTGAAAAAGAAAAATAACCACCTAGAAAATATGACCATCCTAAATAGGCTTTGGATGGGTGAAAAAGAAAGATGTTTCAAGAACCAAGAAGATAGATAGATAGATAGATAGATAGATAGATAGATAGATAGATAGATAATAAATATAGATGATAGTCTTACCACTTTGCACTATTGATCAACCTGCAGCTGATATCTTCTTCTCCAAAAATGTAAAATATGACATGTGGCTGCCAAAACTTAGCACTCTCACGGCTAAGGCTTTCTCATAATTACTCTCAGATTTATCATTAAACATAATTTGTTAAACTCTTTTTGCAGAAAGATGTAATAAATAAATGACATCTTGGTATGTGTAAGGAATCACGGATTCAACAGCAAAGGCAAAATCTGCATGTTACTATAGCCCAATTCTTTGCAGTAGAAATTTGCCAACATTCCAGTCTGGTTTAGAAATGAAGGAGAGCTATCCAAGATAATACAACGGACTATTGCAGAAAGCAAGTGCAAATATACTTTTTAAAATGTTTTCTCAAGTGACAAAACAATAAAGAGCTACATATTGCCACGTCAATATGTCATAGCTGCAACATATGGCTGTGAAAGTTAGACCACAATAAAGGTTGACAAAGTAAAACAGATGCCATGAACTTGTATTGCTAGAGAAAATTGAGAATATCTTGTGCCTCAAGAATATCTTTTTCCAGAATCTAGAAGAAAATATTCTTGAAGTGCAAGACATTCTCAATTTTCTCAATTAGATGAGGAAAAATCACACCATTTGTGGAAGCACTAAAAATAAAGCTAAAGGTTTGAGATGTTTGATGCGTGTGATGATAAAATCACTGGAAATAGATAGATAGATAGATAGATAGATAGATAGATAGATAGATAGATAGATAGATAGATATAGATATAAATAGATATAGATATAGATATATATAAATATATAGATAGATGATAGATACAGATAGAGATATTTGTGTTATATCTATCTATCTATCTATCTATCTATCTATCTATCTATCTATCTATCTATCTATCTATATCTATAAAGGCATATATACATATACAGGTAGTCCTTGACTTATGACCACAATTGAGCCCAACATTTTTGTTGCTAAGTGAGACATTTGTTAAGCGAGTTTTGCCCCATTTTATGACTTTTCTTGTCAAGGTTCTTAAGTGAATTACTGCAGTTGATTAAATGAGTAACATGGCTTGTTAAGTGAATCTTGCTTCTTCAATTAATTTTCCTGGTCAGAAAGTCACAAAAGGAGATCACATGACTCCAGGACAATGCAATTGTCACACACCCACACACACACACAAACACATGTGTGTGTTGAATTGGCATCCTTCAGTCTCAAGAGACTATGGTATCATGCTATGAAACCGGTAACTGCCACTTCCAGTGTTGTTTCAGTGCTGTAGGCAAAGCTGGAGTGTCCCCTCCAGAGCATGAGGCCTGGATAATTTAATACGGAGGATAAACTGGTACCCAAGCAGCAGATTCCCCCTTCTCCATGTCACTGAAACAATCTAATGGAGGAACGGCAGAGCCGATGTGATGAATTTCAACTGTGTCGCAGGAGTTACCATAATGTGATTGTACACAGTCATGAACCACTTCCGGGACTCCGGCTCTGGATTTCGCCTCAAGGTTGACTCCTGAAGCCTTTTCCAATAATAGATAAAGCCACAAGGCAGTAAACGTTTGAAATCAGAGTTTCCCTTCTCCTAGAAGATGGTTCTACCATTTTATGTGCCGTTGGGGCATAAAGCCTTCTTCCACCTTCAAAACTGTTGACCATCTTCTCCCGTAACCCTGGAAGGGGGCCCTTACGAGATGCTACCAGCCGGGCCAGCTGGACCAAGGTTTTCTAAGGAGGTATTACTCTTCCAGCACTCCTCCTCACTCCGGGAGTGTGTGTATGTTTGTGTGTATATGTTTTATATGTCTGTATATTCTCTCTCTCTCTCTCTCTTTCTCTCTCTCTCTCTCTCTCTATAGATAGATAGATAGATAGATAGATAGATAGATAGATAGATAGATAGATATAAAGTTTTAAATATATCTTAAGTTTTCGCGGGTATTTACATGTATGGCATTCAGCTTTGTTCGGATATTTTCCCACGTTATTGTGGTTGTGCTTTTAAAGTTGCAGCAACGTTTCAGCAGAATCTCATCTGATGGCTACAACATTGCTACAACTTTAAAAGCACAACTACAATGACGTGGGAAAATACCCGAACAAAGCTGAATGCCATATATATATATATATATATATATATATATATATATATATATATATATATATATATATATATATATCAGATAGTCCTTGACTTACAACAATTCATTTAGTGACTATTCATAGTTCTAATGGCACTGAAAAAAAGTAACTTGTGACATTCCTTTTCTAACTATTGTGATGGAGTTGGAAATACATTTAAAAGGATCTTTATGAAGTAAATTAGTTTCAAGGCTAGAGTAACCAGGTAAAACAACAAACAAAAATAATATCATAGAACAAGATAGTGAGGGATGGTAAGGGATAATAACACTAAGTATTTCTCCCTATCCTGAAGGCCCTTCCCTTCCACTCCTTTTCTTGCCCTTCCCAATTCTACAATTGGGACTTTACTTCATTACTGCATCTACCATCCCCCTTTCTTCATCATTTTGTGTAAATGTTTTTTCCTGGTTTTACAGGGCAGAATTCTGTAAAGCATATTAGGGATGGAGAATCAAAAAAGCATAAACTCAAACTATCACATCCTCCCTGGGGAACTGAAATTTATTCCAAATTACCTCCCTTTATTTGTATTTTTTTTTCTTCATGGTATATATATGTAGGAAATTGAACAATGGAAATATGGATTCTCCTGATGGTAATGATTTCAGATTTGGATTCTTAGTCCACCTTTGGTCTGTTTTATCATTTCAACCCTGTTATATGTTATTTGTCTGATTTGTAGAATAAACCTCCATGCTGCTCTTTGTTATATTAAGGGACTTCCATACATGTCAATCCCAGATCTTAGAACAAAGATACTGCTATATTGTATACGTGTTTGACTTTTATTATATACTTAATATGTCAAGGGATTAAAGAATAATCCATCAAAACATGCTATAGACCGAAGTTGCCAATTTCAATAACATAAATTTTCTTTATTAAAATCAATAGGATTTAGAAATATTTAACTTTAGATGCCTTTTAAAATAAATATTTTTACGTGTATTTTATTCTTTTGTTCTTAATGTGCTTTATGGTGGTATATTTTTATAGACATTTTATCTTTACAATATTCTTCTGAGGTAGTTCACCTAATCCAAAATCAATTGAGCGGACCTTTGAATATCAGTGTTCCCAGAATGTTACCATTTCTTGCATGCAAAACAATGCCTTACTTTTATTCTTTGAAAGAAGCTATCTGGCTGTTCCTACTATATCATTCTTTACTGTATATAACTGAATATTGAAACTTTAAAAAATGGGACTAAATATACAGCTCTATTAGAACTCGTGACTTTTACTTAGTGCCTCTACTTCTTGAATGTCACTGTAATTCGAAGTACAGGTTAATAAGATCTATTTACAGTTATAAATTCATGCTTTCTACATCATATTGACAGTTTTGATCTCCAAAATATAAATATCTGAGACCTTTGCCCCAGCTAAAAGCATCCAGCTGAAAAACATAGAAACTTTAAATTAAGAATGGGTATCTATTACTTTAAAGATGATTGAAATGAAGGTATCCATTAGGAATGTTTAAAATAAAAGCCTGCTCATTCAATTAACTCTTCACCCTGAAGAGCACAGATTATTCCATTTGTCACTTTACTGATTAGCTGGGTTTTGCAAATGCCATTAGCTTATTAAACTTAACTCATTTTGTTTCTTAGAAAGATGCTGGGTGCTCAGTCCATAATTTAAATGAGAATAAATGAAAAATATTTTTAAACATCTCAAACTAAAATTATGAAAAGGTTACCCAGTTGAAAATTGCATATATAATCTTATATATCTTCACTGATATTTGGAATAGGCAGTTTTGAAGAATAGCACACAGACAAACTCAAACCTTTTGTTTCAAATCACACACACACATACACACAAACAGAATTACATATAATAAAAATTGTTGAAATTATTACTCCATTTATGAATGCCCAATTTGTTTCTTGTAGATTTGCCATTAAATTAAAAAACCATCAATTGATCCACGACCAGATGTTATCTATAAAACGGAGCTGCTCTAGTTCATTCCATTTCTTTCTATTTCACTACAGTTAAATAGCTGCTCATGACAGTTTGTATGTCTTTCAAAAAAAAAACATTGCTTAGATTTCAATAGTTTATCATCAATGTGTATGAAGTAGGAAGATGGTTTGCTTACCTTGGTCCTAGTAGTGCTGGCTTCTAGACTCAATGCAATTATATTTCCTCACAACCCAGCCAACCCTTGAGAAGTAATCCTGTTATTGTATATAGCAATTGCAAGGGGTGGGACTGAAGGCTGATAATGAATTCACCAGGAAATCCTTCTTTTCAAAGAAATGCTCTTAACAGAAAAGGTCACCACACTGTAACTCTTGATTTGAATTTAACTTACAGAAGTTCTGCACGTGCACACCTATACAAATTGGTCAGATATTTGACCTAAGAGAAGAAAGCTCTTATTCACATGGTGAGGTTTAAGGAATATTACATTCCTACAGCTACTGTACTGTGTGTCCAAAGACAGTGTTCTGTCTAATGCATCTTTGATAATTCCCCCTGACTCAGCCAGTTCACAATGTGGATCAATGCCCAAAGACTTGAATTCTGCTTTTAGCTGTGCTGATTATTTAAATTGTAGAAATAGAATTATATTCTATTACATACTATTTTTCTCAGGTCCATTCCCAACGGAATCCAAATGAAATTCCAGCCCTAAATAGGCATTAAAGCTTTATGTCAGTGCTAAGGAACCGTGGTTCTCAGAATTCTGAGAATTGAAATCCACAAGCCATAAAAGGAACATGGTTCTCCACTCCTTTATGTGAAGAGCAATAAAGCATAATTTGTGACTACAAAACTGTGCATTTTTGCTACCTTTCTTGTGTTCAGATATGTTATAGATTTCTGCTCACTAGATCTGTATATACTTTGGAAAATTATTCAAGAGTACTTTGAACCTTATAGAAGTACGCCATTTTGCTGCTGTTCATTAAAGTGGTCTTCTCTTTTTCTCAGCTTCTACCTCAGCACAAAATGAAAACACTGCTTGAAGAGTTATACAAAAGATGGACCGTTTTAAATGATTCATTTAATTAAGGTAACTACACCATTTTTTTCCTGTTGTGTATGCAATAAGATTAATAAAGTGTGAGCTTGGAGTAAGTGCAGGGTTCTGGCCCTGCACTTCTGATTGGCTGTTAAGCGGCCGGACCGGATTGGCCCGTTCCGGGGAATCTGATTGGCCCTTAACAGAGAGTTCTTATTGGTCATAAGAGCTAGCGTTCCTAGCTCGTTATTGGTTAAACGTTGCGCTACTGAGAACTTTGCACGATGGCCACCCCGGCATCGTGTGAATGAAAGCCCTTGCGTGAAGCTACGCATGGTGGCCGGGCATTGACAAGCAAATCGAACAGTGGGTTAAAGCTTGTCCCAAATGCCAAGAAGTCAGCAACGCCCCACCAAAAGCCATGCCTACTGAATGGGAGACACCACATGGACCCTGGTCCCAAATTCACCTGGACTTCATGGGGCCAACCAAAGGCCACACTTTCCTGCTTACCGTCGACGCCTACTCGAATTGGCTCGAAATTCATCGCATGATGACTACGACCTCCGAGGCGGTTATCAAAATTTTAAACAGACTCTTTGCAACCCACGGATTACCAGACTTCCTGGTGTCCGATAACGGCCCACAATTTACTGCACTAGTGTTCGAGCAGTACCTCGCTGACTGCGGCATCCGCCATGCGCTCACCTCACCTGTTCACCCTGCGACCAATGGCCGAGCAAAACGCATGGTCCAATTTGTGAAGAAAACCTTGCAAAAGGTAGACTACGACAACATTGATGACAAGGTCAATCAAATCCTCTTCTTGCAACACATCACCCCACATAGCATCACCAACAAAACTCCCGCGACAGTAGTACGTGTAACCGGCCCCAGATCCTACCTTGTGCAATGCCTTGACGATAAACTTTGGAAACGGCATATTGACCAATTACGATCGCGGCTTTCAGCGGCCAGTCCGCAAATCCCCTTTGACCAAACTGAGGGGTGGGGAGGTATGGAAGAAGATGAATTCCTAGGAAACCAGTTCGAAGGAAACGACAGTTTAATAGAAACTCAGGAAGCGGAGCCGGAGGGAGAAACGGTTGCACCTCAGGGAATTGCAGAAAATGTGGGCAACGACGTAGAAGTAAACTCTGAACCAGAAACAGCCCCACTGCCAAACAACGATCTACCTCAGCATGATTGCAACCAGCTGATACAACGAAAATCAAAGAGACTAAAAAGACAACCGTCCTACCTAAGGGACTATGTAACTGCGCCCTGAAATAAGAAGCCAGGGGGAAGGGGTGTTGTGTATGCAATAAGATTAATAAAGTGTGAACTTGGAGTAAGTGCAGGGTTCTGGCCCTGCACTTCTGATTGGCTGTTAAGCGGCCAGACCGGATTGGCCCATTCCGGGGAATCCAATTGGCCCTTAACAGAAAGTTCTTATTGGTCATAAGAGCTAGCGTTCCTAGCTCGTTATTGGTTAAACGTTGCAGGGTTTGCCTATATAAGGCGGGTTTTACTGCTGTTGAACTGAGGAAGTCACAATGTAAATAAAGAGCTGAAGTTCACCGTTCAGAGGCTTGTCTCCATTCTTTCTCACCCATGTTCAAAACTTAACATTTCCAGTTTCACCCTGAACCCTGAAAACAAAGATGTGTCTTTTTAATAAATAACTGAGAGGTGCTATTCCTGAAATGTTTCTTCCAAATCAGCAGAATAAGCCTATCTGAAGAGAATAAAAAGAGAATTTATGTAAAACTCACAACTGGAAGCCTGGTTGGTAGATTTGCAAATGAAATGATAGTTGTGGATATATTCAACTGCAGACTTTAATACGGAATATACTTAGTGGTGTCAGTGCCCAAAAACATCAGGGACACTGATAAAGTCAATGAAGCTAGCGCAAACTGCTTTTCTTTCACTATATAACTACAGGTGTAATGAGAAATGAACAGCAGTGCAAACAGAATTATTAGCTATAGCAATAGCACTTAGACTTATATCCTGCTTCAGAGTGCTTTACAGACCCCTCTAAATGGTTTACAAGTCAGCATATTGCCCCCCAAAATCTGGGTCCTCATTTTACCGATCTCGGATGGAAGGCTGATTCAACCTTGAGCCAGTGAGGCTTGAACTGCTGGCAGTCAGCAGAATTAACTTGTAATACTGCATTCTAACTACTGTGCCACTATGGCAATAATAACAATAACAATAACAACAACAACTGGGCCTAATAGCTCTAAGGAAGCCTTGCAGAACTTTTAGGTGTGGACTTATGGGTTGGCTACCCTGATTAACAATCAGACAACAGTATTATGTAAATATTTACAGAACATTTTCAAGGATAGCCTTCCATGGAATTGGTGACATCTTCAGCGAATTTCAATGATGCCAAATGATGATAACCACAGAAACCCCATGATGATATTCTTATCTTATAAATTAGTACACATATTGAAATGACATGACTTAGTGACTGAACAATAACAAATAGGTGCATTTAATGACATTCTTCAACAGCCCCTAAATCAGGAGGGTCAAACTGGATTTCTTGGAGGACTTAATCAGCACTGTAGTTGTCCTCTCTGGGCTAGCCAAGGTGGATGGGTCAAGATGGGACAGATGCCCTCCTGTAGCATCCTTCCTGCAACACCCCCCCACACACACACCCTGTTTTTGCTAGCAGAGGCACTGCGGGCCGGTCCTTTGCTTTTTCCAGGCTGGTCCCATGGGCTTGGATCTAAGCATCCCTTGGGCTGTATCTGGCCCACAGGCCTTCAGTTTGACACCCCTGCTGTAAATCAACATGCACAGTCTTTCTTCTGATGTAACTACCTTTCCTGTACCCACTTCTCAAGCCCACCATGCCCACTCTCATCTGGGGTCAATGGAAAGGTTATGATCAGGGTGTCAGCTTTAAAATTCAGCTGCCACATTTTTTTAAAGAGAGTTGGAGGAGTTGAAAAGTTCAAGGTTATTCTGTATGTCATATTAAGAGATTCCAGTGGCAGTTAATTGGTTCTTGTGATTTATGAAGTGTAGAAGTGGGAGGAGAGAAGGTGGATTCTGTGTAACATGCGAAAATAATTTCACTTGGGAAATTGCCTTTGACATGCCAGATCTGTTTCTAAATAAATCAATTGGAGAGAAATGTCTCGGAGTGATTGATATCATGGATACTTTCTGGATGCATTACACAGGAGTGGGATTCTACCAGTTCAGACTGGTTCTATAGAACCAGCTCTTATGATTCTGCACAGTTTGGAGAAACAGCAAATTGTGCCAATGGTTGGCCCCTCCTCTCCTCTCCCCACCTGCACCTCCGTGCCACGCCCAGTCACTCCTTATCTTGCATGTGCACCATCCAACTTGCCTGACTTGTGCCTTCGCCTAATTTTGGGTAAGTTGCTACTTTTCCTTTATTTTCTGACAATCAGCTGTTCTGACTATCAGCTGTGCCACACGATTTAGATTAGCTAGAAAGCAGGAAATCGTCAGATTTCTTTCTTTCTAGCTAATCTAAATCACTGTTGTACTGCTTCACCCAGGAGGCTTCCCTGAGGCCCAGCTAGGGATAGAATTCAGGGGGTTGGAGTTGGGGGAGAAGTAGCCTGAGAGCAGAGCTGAACCTTCCTTAGGACTGAAGCTTCTATTATTTTTCAGTGCAGACTCAGGCAGCAGATTGCAGAAAGGTAGATCTGTGAGTGACCCTGTGATTCTGCAAGCAACTCAATCTGCCTGCCTGATTTGCCTGATTTTGGGTAAAAGTTGCTCTTTTTTAAAATAAAAAAAATCAATATTTACATAAATATTTACAATATTTACATACAAACCACACCCAGCCAGTCATGTGACTACCAAGCCATGCCCAGTCAGCAAGCCATGCCCACCCAGTCACATGACCACCAAGCCACACCCACAAATTAGGCTATGCCCACAGAACTGGTTGTTAAGAAATCTGAATCCCAATTGTTTGAGAATACGTGGCTTACATTCTATTTCCACGTATCGTGGCTTTTTCAGCTCAGGAAAGTATGCCAGCCCCTTTCAAGAATCATGGCCAAGAGCCATGCTTCCAAGAGCTGCCAAAACATGTCCTTCTCTCATCATGGCAGGGATGTCGGTAGCTACTGGATCAAAGCCTTGCCCTGTGCTTTCATACAAAAGGGCCTTCCATCCTGCTGTCACAACTGCCATTTTACTCTTGTGATCACATGTGAAGGTGTCTTTTTGTGTTCCTATGCAACACCAATTCTGGAATAGTATTGTGTCCATGCCTGAGCTGTATGATTATCTCTCTAGCCATTATTGAAAGCTGAACAAGACTGTTACAGATGGAATAGGTTTATTAACTCTACCTTTACAACCTTTGTATTATTCTGGGAATAAAACCCCTTTCTCTAATTATTCAGGCAGGATAATGCGCTTTTCTTCCAGTACCGTATACCATTAAAACAGATTAGCTCCAGTAATCTAATTTTTAAAAATCAACTATACAATTCTAATGTAAGACTTTCTTTTGATAACAATATGCCTGAGATATTGGTTGATCTTGTATTAAATTACTGTCTAGCTGTGCCTTTTCTCCTTGCCACTTTCCAGATTGCTGTAAGAGATAACAACATTATAGCTAAGGATCATTTTTCCAATGTTACAGACAATTCTATTCCCAATTACTCTAATTACTTTTTTCATTCTCATTTAAGAGAAGTTAGGGCAGTTTAGTAATCTTTAGTTATTATATATTTAATTTTGGGATGTGCTGGAATTTAAAATGAATATTTAAAAAAATTAAAACATAAGATGGAGTTTGTTGCAGAAAAGTAGACATATGCTGAATTCTTTCTAAAGCATAACTGTATATTGGGGAAATTTGACAATGATACCCATAGACATACATTAGCAAGGAACAAATGATGAAATGAGTCTTGCATCATAATGCAAGGTCTGCCTCTTTTGCTCTTGTATGGTGATGTCACATACTGGTATGTAGGGAGAGATATGATGATGTCATGGTATTTATTTATATGATTCTGAGGTGAATTTGGATTGTAGTATAAAGTCTCAGCTCTTATATGCTTTTCAACCTCCTGCCTTAATAGAACAATAACAGAGATTTGCTCGAAAAGAATGATGCGAATTTATAATTAAAGACTAATAAGGAGTTAATAATAATATAATATATGTAGTTGATTTATAGAATACGAATTTTAATTTTAATTTAGTAGGGAAAGACTGTTGATTTTATGTACAAAAGATATGTACCAACCGATACACTGTACAATGGAAAGATGGTTTTATTTGTTGTTTTATGTTTATGTTTGTTGTCAAAAAATTAAAAAATGGGAAAAAACAATAACAGAACAAAAGAGGTTAAACTGAGCTAAGTTGAAGAACCAACATTATTTCTCTCAAAATAGAATCTACAATAACAGTCAATTAACCAAGCTTTTAAAAAAATAAGCAAGCACTAGATGAAAGCACCAGGTTTAAGACACCAAGAAATGGAAAAAATAAATCCCCTCAAAATTCACAACATCAGACAATTGTTATAAAGGCAAAGCTATCCTGGATCACTTCAAAGCTATCCTGGATCACTTGATTAAGTGATGTGTCAGACATAATGAAGCATTTGGTATCTTTTTGGTTTTATAAAACTATAATAGTTCGAACTGAGTTTTGCTTGCTATGGTCTATCATTTGGAACCCTGACAACAATAGTTATAAAACATCCTTGCGCTTCAAAATGTTAATCTTGAAATTAACCTTGGCTTCATCTTGGCATTGTCTCAATCACACATTCTTAGTACATAAACTAAAACTTATATAAATACTTGGAAGTATTTATATATATTTTTCAAACATCATATAAAAAGCAGTTTGATGGAAGTCCACTGTAACCCAACTTTATCAAAAAGAATTTTGTATTCAGACTTCCGGTTTGCAAGGTTTCAGCGGCAGCAGGGATTCGCGATACTGCGCGATCCCTGCAGCGTTTGCCGCCAAGGTTCCCCCAATCCGTTTGGATCTGGGGGATATAGCTGCCCTGTAGGGGCAGCTAAAGACAGGGGGGGATCCAGACAGGGGCTTGGGGGTGTCGCAGACCCCCTCCCCAGCTGGCAGAACCCCCTTTTCCCAAGGTGGAGGAGTGGCGGTCAGCAATGGCCGCCACGAAGAAATCTGCAGCCGGACAAGCAGGTGCAGGAGGGAGAAAGTTGGAAGAAATATGAAAGTTGCTTTCAACCGGGACAAGGCAAGAGAAAGTGCCCCGGAATCTTGAAGGTTGCTAAGGATACATTGTTTCCAGTGAGTGTTACAAGCTGCGAATATTCTAAAAGGGAAAGTTTTTTTTTTTATTGTTGTTTCACTCTCCTTCCTTGACAGCAGATGAAAAAAATCTTTTTGGCTGTGAATGGGAAGGGAGAGGGAAAAAAAAATGGAGCAAAATTTGAAAATAAGGAGAAGATTGCCTAGAATTTTAAAGAGCTGCTAAACATCAATAAGACCTTTAAAAGATATATTTTAATGGTTTCCGGTTTTGCGTGACTTTGGGGCAGCAGGAATTCGCGACTGCTCACAATTCCTGCTGTGCTAGCCGCCAAGGTACCCCCAATCCAGATGGGTCAGGGGGATATGGCTGCCCTGTAAGGACAGCTGAAGAGAGAGGGGAGTCGGACAGGGGGTTGGGGGTGTCGCAGACCCCCTCCTCCTCCGGAAAAACCCCTTTTTCCCTAGGCGGTGGAGTGGCGGTCAGCAATGGCCACCACGAAGAAGCCAGCAACCGGTTAAGATTGCGCTGGAGGAAGTAAGAAGAGTGAAAGTGCTGTCTGAGCCGGGTCAAGTAACATCTTTCAAATTTGTTGGAACTGAGCTGTTTGAATTGCTGGAGGATACATTGTATCCCTAAGAAGATCGAAAGCGGCGGAGAAGCTGTTAAAGGGAACTTTTTTTTTTTTTCTTCACTCTCCCACCCCATGGAAAAAGCAGATATGTTTGGACATATTGGACATTGAAAGTGAATTATTCTGAAAGTTGAAGCTAAGGGACAAAAGGGTTTCTGGACATTGAAAAACTTAAGAAATTGGAAAACCCTTATTAAAGGTATGGATTTCTGATTATTTAAAATTGATATTGCAAGTGGAAAGGGAGAGGGAAAATAATTGGAGCAGAAGCTGAAAAAGGAGGAGATTGCCTAGAATCCCAAAGAAAGGTATATGGTAGTTGGACCTCTTTGATTAAACATTAACCCCAGAAAGAGAAAGAGAAGAAGGAAGAAAAGTATTAATTTTTGGAATTTTTTTTTGAATTATTTTTGATTAAAAATATTTGTGGTTGTTTTGGGAAAAGTTTCTTTTTTCATGATGGCATCGCTTGTGGATGAACTAAAGACTGAATATCAAAAATATAAAAAGGAAGATACTTTGGGCACTTTGTTTCAATTCTTAGAAATGGCGTTATGTACTTATGAAAAGTTGACTATGCAGCAGAAGGACTGGGACAAAGAAGAAGAGGAAGAAGAAGCCATCTTTGATGAACAATGGGTTCTTTCCGGGGAGGAGGAGAAAAGGGATAAGAAAAAGGGGATTTTAAGAATTATAAAAACAACCAAAGAAGAGAAAAATGAGCGGAAAGGTGGAGGCAAGGTTAGAAAGCAAAGGAAAGGGAGTAAGAAAAGGGAGGAGGAAAGACAAAGGGGTAAAAAGGGCAAGGAGAAGAATAAGCAAGAGAGAAAGGGGGGGAGGAGAAGCCTCAATGGGGGGAAGCAAGATCTAAAGAAAAAAAGTTTATTTAGAGACAATGGGTGAATTTAATTTAGGATAAAAGAGGGATTCTGGAGGGTACATAAGATTGTGTTTTTTATATGTGTATTTAGAGTATAAAATTCATTGTGTAATTTTAGAATCTTTTAAACAGAATCCCAAGAAAAATTGTTATATGAAGTACTTTTAAGTTAGGGTAATGAGTTATAGACGTTACTCCAATTGGTGTATAGGAGAAGTATAATAAAAGAAAAAAGCTGAATGGATAGTTGGAAATAGAACAGACAAAGAATATTATTGAAAATGGTAATAAGATATGAAAGGATATATAAAGGTTTTGTTATGTTTTTTTTTGAATTTTGTATTTGAAAAAAGGCAAAAAAATTTTTTAATTAATAAGAAATAATTTGGATGAAAAGGAGAATTTGGGATAAGATATGAAGTTAAATAGATAAAGTATTGATACTATAATTTGGAATTGTTATGTTCTATTGGTTTTCTTTTATTATTTTTTCTTAGAAAAGAACTTATAAACTGTTATGCCTTGTGCATTGTTTATATAAAATTGATAAAAATGGTTTATATATATATATATATAAAAGAAAATGATAATAAGATACGGAAGGATATATAAAGTGAATATGATGTTTGAATTTGTGTCTGTGTGAAGAGTTTCAACCCGGGATCAGACAACCTTCAGAAAAGATCTTTTAGTTTTGTTTATGTTTTATTGTGTTTTCTGTAAAATTAATAAAATTTGTTTAATAAAAAATAAGACCTTTGAAAGATATATTTTAAAAGGAACTTTGTGACTAAACTTTAACCCAAGAAAGAGAAAGTGAAGAAGGAGAAAGTATCTAAAAGAAACAACTTGTTTGAATTGTTTGGTGATTTTGGAATTTCTGAGAACTATTTCTGATTAAAAGCACTTGGGTGGTTGTTTGGAAAAACTTTTTCTCTACACAATGGCATCACTTGTGGATGGATTGAAACTTGTATATCAAAAATATGAAAAAGAAAAGCAAGAAGGGAAGGACGTTTTTGGCACTCTTTTTCAATTTTTAGAAAAGGCGGTTTGCACTTATGTAAGGCTGAATGAGCAGCAGGATGACTGGGACAAAGAAGAAGCCATTTTTGATGAACAAGTGACTTTGGTCGGGGAAGGAAAGGAGGAAGAGAAAAAGGAAAAGAAAACTTTAAGTTTTGGAAAAATAATCAAAAAAGGGAAGAATAAGATGAAAAGGAGATATTATGTTAGAAAACAACAGAAAGGAGGAAAGCAGAATAAAAGGGAGGTGGAGAAACAAAGGGTTAAAGAGGATAAGGAGAAGAATAAGCAAGGGAGAAAGGAAAGGATGAGAAATCTTAATAGTGGGGAGCAAGATGCAAAGAAACAAAAGCTTTTTAGAGATAATGGGAAAATTTTATTGAAAAAGGGATTCTAGAAAGGTACATAAGATTGTATTTTTACATTTGTATTTAGAAATAACTTTAGAAAATTGGAAATAATATGCAATTTTAAATGTGATAAAATATTTAGTATAATTTAGTGAAATTTTTGTTAAGAAAAGGGGAGCAATCCAATGAAACAATGATTTAAGATATGTGATGTGGGGGGGGGGGATAACTTTGGAAAGCATAAGTGTTCCCATAAAGGCATGATATTTAATTGAAATGGGTAAAATGCTTAAGATATAAATGATTGTTGATATTAATGATTAGATTATGTTACCCTAGTGAATTTTTTCTGAAATGAGAGATTTGAAGTAGGAGAGTGGGAACATTTTAATGAATTAATGATTTACAATACGTGATGGGGGGGGAATAATTATGGAAAATAGGTGCTTCCATAAAAGTATGTGATTTAATTGAAAAGTAATGTGCTAAATGTTTAAGATATAGATGAATATTAATATTAATGAATAGATTTGTATTGGTATTGATAATATTGTATAATTTTAGAATGTACCAGACAGAATCCCAATGTAAGTTATGCATTCTATATTAAGTATTAATTATTATAAATATAGGGGGAAGAGATAAAGGCATCATACTCCAATTAGTGTACAGGAGAAGTTTTTTTTAAAAGAAGAAAGATAAATGGATAGCTGGAAATAGAACAGACAAAGAATAATAAATATTATGATTCGAATCGAGATGAGATAAATAAAATAAAATTAAGAAAATTTAAAAGAGAGGAGAAGCTATATAGGAAATTGAAAATGTTAATAAGATATGGAATGGTATGCAAAATGAATATGAATTTGAATTTGTAAGTGTACCAAGAGTTTTAACCCGGGACTAAGAAACTTTCAGAAAAGGAGTTTTTTATGTTTTTATGTTTTGTGTTTCTGTGTGTTTGTGTATGGTATGTCTTTAAAAATTAATAAAGTTTGTTTAAAAAAAAATTTGTATTCAAATGTGTGAAAATGTGTGAAAAGATGTCTCTGTCCTTCATATTCTTAATACATAGATATTCTGTGTAATAATTCTATGCTTTATTGAAATGCAACCCTAATTTCAGATGCCTTCTGTATCAAACAGGATTAAGAGGTATCATTAATTGAAATTATTAATCTTAGAATATTAAAACATAACCAGAATGAGTGGCATTTTAAAGCTAGAATGATTTAGTGATAAGCTGTTTCCTTTCACAAAACATTTTGCTATAATAATATAAGCAGTTAAGTGACTCATTGGAAAAATGTCCAACCTTTTCTGACTCATTTTATATAAATACAGTTATTTGTGGTCTTATCCACAAATTTCTTTATTAGGTAAAATCTCCACTTTTTGGTTTGTGTGAAATAATAATCAAAGTAGTCATTGGGTGTGTGTAGGAGTATATTGGGGTTCCATGCCTTAGGTCTTCTGGATTAATTTGAGATTCTTCCAAACCTAAAATATTTATGATTTTTACATAATCGACATTCTATTAAGGAAGGAAAATCTGTGAATTGTTTATATCAGTTTTATGTTTATGACATTAAACAAACAAAGACAGGACCAATTATACTTTTGAACAAATAAGTGAATTTGGATGGCAAGAGACCTACAGTTCTGATCTTTGAATGGTAACAAAATTACTTCCATGTGTAATTAGGTTTCCCTCTCCCAATATTTATCATAAATGCAATAAACAAGTATTTGATATTCATGATTTCTATATCTTCCAAATATATCTTGTATTGCACAGCTTTTTATTGGATTTCCACTGCACTGAATTCTGAATATTTCAGGGAATGTTTCAGCTTATGTAAATAAAAATTTATATTTGAAAAAATACATTCAGAGTACCTACTTAAAAATAATTACATGAAGCTTTTCATTTGCAATCTTTTAACTGCAAATTAAAACAGGGATTGAACGGGCAAGATTTATATCAAAAACATGTAAAAGTGACATTCATTAGAAATAATTATTTTATTTGCAAGCAAAAAAGTCAATGAATCAGTTATAACATTTTGATATTATTTAGATATAAAATTATGCTATGACTTGATTTGTTGAACAAGCCATCATAGCTCAATTCATGCAATATCTGACCATGATTAAATAGAAACTGGCTCTAAGACCTTGTGGATTCAGAGGGAATCAGGCTTGCAAGAAGCCTGACTCCCTTTAAATATCTCCAAGATGGACAGAGTGTTTGGGCACATCTGCAAGGTCTATGACAATTCGCCATAGTCAACTCACCATGGCCAATTTGCAGGAGAAGAGTTATACTAAAGAAATAGTGGAATAGTATAATTAAAAAAGGATTCAAAAGGAAGGACAGAATGAAATGTGAATGGCAAAAATTAAAACAATATTTTATTTATTTTAAATAATTAAATAGAATTGTTAAATTGTCCCACCGTGACAATGTCCCACAGTGAATTGGCCATGGTGACTTGTCCTGCAGTGAGATGATCATAGTGAGTTGGCCATGACGAGGTGGCTGGAGCGAGTTGACTGTGATAAGTTGTCCCATTCCACATCTACACCAGTCTCCAAATGGTCACGTCCCAACAAATGGTCATGTCCCAACTAGGGGCCAACTAATTCTACCATTGGCCAAATAACCTGCATCAGATTGTATCTGTGGCAAAAACTGTGTTGAGAATTAAAGGAAAATCTTTCTTTTACAACTAAGGATGGTATAAAAAGCTGTCTTAGATAAGGGTAGGAGCAATATCAAGAGTATGTTTGTAGGGCAGAGATGGGTATTCAGACGTTTCTGACCAGCTCTGGAGAACCGGTAGTGGAAATTTTGAGTAGTTTGGAGAACCGGCATATCCCACGTCTGACTGGAGATTTTAGAGTATCCTTCCCCAGCCATGCCCATCAAGCCACGCCCACTGAACCGGTAATAAAAAAAATGGAATCCCACCACTGTTGTAGAGGTTTTTAGATGGATAAATAGTTTCTGGCATGTTTGTCTCATAGTGAGAAATGGGAAGGATTCTTAATGCAATGAGGACTATGCTTTATATGATTTTCTTGACTTAAAAAAAATTGGCAAACAATTACATGGAGAAAAAAATAATAATGAAGATTTCTGAGTTAGCCTAGGCCTTCCTTCTTATGAATCTAATGCAGGGTTGTCAAACTTGATTTCATGGAAGGATGCATCAGGGTTGTATTTGACCTCGGGGGGTGGGGTGGGGTTGGCGTGGCCAGGGTGGGTGTGGCCAGCTTGACATCACTTGTGTTGGGGGCATCGGTGGCGACTCTGCCAGCAAAAACAGGCTGTGACAGCCTCCTGCAACCCACTGGCAGTGAAACAGAGCTCAGGAGGCCGTATGCACCCCTCCTGATCTCTGTTTCCAACTGTGATGGCCTCCTGCAATCCTCTGACACAGTGGTGGGATTCAAATTTTTTTACTACTGGTTCTGTCAGTGTGGCTTGGTGGTTGTGGCATAGCTTGGTGGGCATGGCTTGGTGGGCACGGCAAGGGAAGGATACTGTAAAATCTCCATTTCCTCCCCACTCCACTAACGTGCTTTCCAATTCCGTTCACCTGTGCAGGGTAACAAAAGAAGTTCTAGCCGATCAGCTGGGACTCAGGAGGCAGAGAATAGATGGAGGCGGGACCAGTCAGAAATGGTATTTGCTGGGTCTCTTAACGATTCAAAATTTCTGCTACAGAACTGGCCAGAACTTGCTGAATGCCAACTCTGCTCTGGCAGCAAAAACGAATCCTGGGAGCCCCATTTTTGCTGGCAGCTGCATCGCGGGTCAGTCCTTCACTGTTTTCAGGGCAGCCCCGCAGGCCAGATCTAATCTACCCCATGGCCTGGATCCGGCCTGCAGGCCTTGAGTTTGACACCCCTGATCTAATGTATTGAAACTTTGTGTTGTGACTACATCAAAAATGATGGAGTCTTACTTTGGGAAAGGGGCTTACACACGCAAAGCAGGAATCATTGCTCCACACAAAAAAACTAGAGGAACATACTTTCAGGGCACAAGATTTAGAGAGTGTGCTGACTTCTTAATGATTTCAATGAAAGATTTTTGGCAGGAAAAAAAATACCCGTACAAAGTAATACAATCCATTTCTATAATTTATTGCAATTTAGGGATACACTTTAAAAAGAAATCCAGCATTTCATATCTTGAGATTATTACCATATTTACAAGTTGATTTACTTTCTTTATTTCTATAAAAGTAGCTTTCCAGATTGATGTTGTTGTTTTTTTGTATCCGTGGCTGCAATCTCTATACTAGTGTCTTAAAGTTGCCATAGTTGAGAAACATTGCTCTATAGACATATTGAGGAGTCTTTTCCATGGAATGAGTTGGATTTACTGCTCTATCGATAGGATTATGGGTGCTATATATGACTTATGGTTGTGTAATTGAGGATTAAATTTACCATATGCTTGAAGTAGATATGAAAGGAAAGGCATGTGAATATATAGCTGCATACATGTACATAAACCCACAATCTCACCAAAGGCATAAAACAATGGATCAATTCTATATTTCAGAAAGAAGTGTGTAATATGTATGTTTGGCTTGCTATCAAAGTTTATAAGATTTGTATAGCAACAGATGTTAAAGCATAGTTATGATAGGAGCAGACATCTGGAATTTGTCCATTCATCTGCTATTTTAATTTTGCCTCTTTATTTGTGGTTGTGTATGCCAAATTGATTTTCACATAAGACTTCAGATTTCTACAATTCCCAATAGGAATCCTTTGTGCCAGATGGTATGAGCGAGCATACATCATATCTCGCTGTCGGCAGTTCTTCAGATTTATAGTTGAATATTAGAAATCTTAAAGTGATCCACCCAAAGCTTGAAATTATTTCTTAGGATCTGTAAAATGCTAATGGTTTAAGAGATGAGGGAGAACAAGAGATTTGCAAGAGGAAAAAGCATGTTAATCTATTACTGCTGGAATTTGGACAGCTGTAAACAATTATTAAATATTGTGCTGATGTTTTAAAGTGGGATTTGCAAGAACTGGCAATTGCTATTTGAAATGATATTTTGAAGAGTAGAAGTGGGGATTTCATTAGATATATGTGTATATGTGTAGTTCATTAGATATAAGTGTATTGCTCCATTGGTTGCATATGATTCCCCCTCAGTCTCCACTTCAAAAGTTCTGACTGTTAGACACTCTTAAGCAAGCTCTGATGAAGAAGTCTTGTTCCATAAAATCAATTTCCTTAAGTGCCTTATCAGATCATTTTGTTGATCTCCCAAGGGGGCGTATAAGTAAGACCACACCTAGAATACTGCATCCAGTTTTGGTCATCACACTATAAAAAAGATGTTGAGACTCTAGAAAAAGAACAGAGAAGAGCAACCAGGATGATTAGGAGACTGGAGGCTAAAACATACAGTGAATGGTTCCAGGAACTGGGCATGGCTAGTCTAGTGAAGAGAAGGACCAGGGGAGACAGGAGAGCAGTGTTCTGATATTTGAGGAGCTGCCACGGAGAGGAAAGGGTCAAGCTATTTTCCAAAGCACCTGAAGGCCAGAGAAGGAATAATGGGTGAAAACTGATCAAGGAGAGATTCAATCTGGAAATAAGGAGGAATTTTCTGACAGTGAGAACAATCAACCAATAGAACAGAAGTTGCCTTCAGAAGTTGTGGGAGCTTCATCACTGGAAGCTTTCAAGAAGAAACTGGACTGCCATCTGTCAGAAATGGTACAAGGTCTCCTGTTTGGGTGGGTGGAGGGTTTGGACTAGATGACTTACAAGGTTCCTTCCAACTCTGCTAATTTGTTAAAAAATCTAAATTAATATACAAGCATTCCATTCTGATTCCAGAACTATTAGAGAGTTAGCATTGACTAGCAATGCTTGATAGCACTAATGGTAGTCCTTGACTTGCAACCATTCTTTTAGCGACTGTTCAAAATTACAACGGGACTGAAAAATGTGAATTATGACTGGTTGTCGCTATCACAACTGTTGCAACATCCTCTTGATCACTGAAAAATGTGAATTATGACTGGTTGTTGCTATCACAACTGTTGCAGCATCCTCCTGATCACGTGATCAAAATTCAGACATTTGGAATTTAGAGTATAAAATTCATTATGTAATTTTAGAATCTTTTAAACAGAATCCCAAGAAAAATTGTTACACGAGGTACTTTTAAGTTAGGGTAATGAGTTATAGATGTTACTCCAATTGGTGTATAGGAGAAGTATAGTAAAAGAAAAAAGATGAATGGATAGTTGGAAATAGAACAGACAAAGAATGTTATTGAAAATGGTAATAAGATATGGAAGGATATATAAAGGCTTTGTTATGGTTTTTTTTTTTTTTTTTGATTTTGTATATTGATAAAAGGCAATAAAATTTTAATTAACAAGAAATAATTTGGATGAAAAGGAGAAGTAGGGATAAGATATGAAGTTAAATAGATAAAGTATTGATACTATAATTTGGAATTGTTATGCTCTATTGGTTTTTTACTATTATTTTTTCCTAGAAAAGAATTTATAAGCTGTTATGCCTTGATTCTTTGTGCATTGTTTTTATAAAAATGGTTTTTATATATATATATAAAAAAAGAAAATGATAATAAGATATGGAAGGATATATGGGGTGAATATGATATTTGAATTTGTGTCTGTGTGAAGAGTTTTAACCCGGGATCAGACAATCTTCAGAAAAAATCTTTTAGTTTTGTTTATGTTTTGTGTTTTGTATGTTTGTGTATTGTGTCTTCTGTAAAATTGTTAAAAATCTTTTTTTTTAAAAAAAAAAAATTCAGACATTTGACGACCAGAAAATATTTACAAGGGTTGCAATGTCCCAGAACATGTCATCGCCATTTGTGACTTTCCCAGCTGGCTTCCGGCAAGCAAAGTCAATAGAAAATGAAAGTCAATGAAAGAAGCTGTATTTGCTTAATGACAGCATGATTCCCTTAATAACTGGGATGATTTGCTTAACATCCATAGCAGAAAAGGTTGTAAAATCAGGCATAATGCCGGAGATGTTGAGCCCAAGGGAGGACTCAAATGCACCATAAATTATGAGTCCTTTCGCACCCACAAGAGATCTATATCCATCCCACCTTGAATTCCTTCTGCCTTTATCTCCCGCTAATTTCCCTTGGCCATTAGTAGTTCAGATTCTTCTCGAGAGCTCAAGCTTACAATAAACCTTTATGCCCATTTAAACTGTCTTGATCTCCTGATTTTCTTGGTGCTTGACACATGACTGGCTTAACAAACAACTTGCTTGGTGATGAAAATTCTGGTTCCAACTGTGGTTGCAAATTGAGGACCACCTGCAGCCACCATGAATTTTGTTAGAACAGGTCCAAAATATAGCTAGTGTGAGCCCAGAATTTATCAGTGTGTTTTGTTCTGCTGAAGAAGTGCATAATCATTATGAAGATGAGAAATTATCTTATGAAGGGAAGAAATTTCCTGACAGCGAGAACGATAAACCAGGGGAATAGCTTGCTTTCAAAAGTTGTGGGTGCCCCATCACTAGAGAATTTTTAAAAAAGACTGACCAGCCATTTGTCTACAATGATATAAAATGATTCTTACTTGAACAAGGGGTCAAACTAGAAGACAAGGTGTCTTCCAACTCTGTTATTCTGTTATTTGAAGAGCAACGTCTTTCTCAGCTGGAGTTTCAAGTTGTGTGAAATAATGCATGGCTGCAGAGGTGGGATTCAAATTTTTTAACAAGTTCTGTGGGCATGGCCTAATTTGTGGGTGTGTCTTGGTGGTCATGTGACTGGCTGGGCGTGGCTTGTATGTAAATATTGTAAATATATATGTAAAGATTGAATTTTTTTTATTTTTTAAAAAGAGCAACTTTTACCCAAAATCAGGCAAAGCAGGCAGGCAGATTGAGCTGCTTGCAGAATCACAGATTCACTCAGAGATCTACCTTTCTACAATCTGCTGCCTGAGTCTGCACTGAAAAATAGAAGCTTCAATCCTAAGGAAGTTTCAGCTCTGCTTTAGGCTACTTCTCCCTCCCCCAACCCCTGAATACCACCCCTGACTGGGCCTCAGGGAAGCCTCCTGGGTGGGGAGGGGAGGGGCCAGTCAGTGGTGTGATTTGCCGGTTCTCCGAACTGCACAGAATCGTAACAATCGGTTCTATAGAACTGGTCCAAACTGGTAGAATCCCACCCCTGCACTGCTGTCATAGATATAAATCCGGTGAAGTCTTTGAAACAAATTCTCTCAAATTCCAGAGTAATAGGATTATCATCCTTTCATGCATGTTCGGAGTTGAATTCTATCCTTATCATCCAGGCCACAAAGTATCTGGAAGGCTGAATTAATGCACTGGTACTAAAGGTCCACTTAATTGTTTCATTCTGCATATTTAAAAATTAAAAAGCTCTTTATAAGATCCCAAGCTTTGGGAGTATAATTTAATACCACATTGGTGTTCAATTAATATTTCTAATACTATAATATTTCTTCCAAAACTGTATTGAAATTTGAAATGATCACAAAGTGGTAGCTGGATAAAGATATGAATGAAAGAATATTTGTTAATTGTAGTTTATGTGGATGAGTATTTCCTTTGCATCATATTTTTCTACAACAAAGTTATCAGTAACACATTCCTCTTTTGGTTTTACTGAAAAAAAGACATCAAAGAAACCCTAGTCTCTTTTCCCAATCTGGTCCCCTCCATATAATTTTCCTTGTCTCAATCAGTATGACTTCTATGTGTTATTTATGTCTTCTGCTTCAAAAAGAAATCAGCTTGAAAGGTTACTCTATTCTAAAGCAAGACCTTATAATCTCTTCAATTTTTTAGTGGCAACCTTAAGCCTTTTAGTTTAACTTTTTTTCAGTTTTAACTTCTTCATCGTGCCATACATCAATCTTTGCCAAAATGGTGCAGGTACTACTGTAAAATATATCATTTTCAGCCTGCAGAGATAATAGCAATAGCAGTAGCACTTAGATTTATATACTGCTTCATAGTGCTTTATGCCCCCTCTAATGGTTTACAGAGCCAGCATATTGACCCCAACAATCTGGCTCCTCATTTTACTGACCTTGGAAGAATCTAAGGCTGAACTGAACTTGAGCTGGTCAGGATTGAATTGCTGGCAGTTGGCAGAGTTCCCCTACAATATTGCATTCTTACTACTGCACCATCACAGCTCATGGTGTTGGTGCTCGTGGTACCAAAGAATTATAATCTTTTTAATTTCTAAAAGCAAAAGATCTGTTGGAGGTAGCAGGTAGGCATGGCGGTTCTTATATTTTTATTGTTCAACATTGATTACATTATAGAGAATATTTTATAAGTTTTTGTAGCAAATACATAGTTACTATCAGTGCAACAATTTGAAAATTTTAACGGGGAAGGGCTCTGGAATAATAGACAACTGCCAGGAAAGTTATGGAGGACAAATGTATGCTTTAGAAATGAACCACTCAAAAAAGAGGTAAAGATGTTGTCTCATCCAGATTTTGTTTTTATAGTCAGTTTAAATCACCTAAACCAAACTATTGAATCTAAACAGCAGGAGAGAAAAAGAAATGATTGAAGAAATGGAGACATCTTGTGGCAATAGGAGCTATTGCTCACATAAACAAAATTAACAGAATAATAAGAGTTTCAAGGGGCCTTGAAGGGGACTGTTTTCTTGGCAATCATATGACAATAATTTGCCACTGTCTTCTGGAATGGTTTTGACATCATTTTAGCTTATGGTTCTGGGACGGTTCCTAACTATCACCCAATCTTGAATCAGCTTAGCTTACAGGACTATATAATGGTGGCCACGTGATGCTAGCTGCTGATATCTGGTTTAATGAGCCTTGTCTTTATATCAAAATCCAACTGTTTTTAGCAAATAATGTATTCTTATTGAGGAACTCTTTGTAATTTCAGTTTTATGAAGCCAGCTTGGACTTCTTCAAGTGGAAGCTATCAGATCCAGCAATGAAAAGCTTTCAGATTCAGATGATCTTGTGTCCATATATGAAATGCATTGGACCACTTACACAAAAATTATTCACTCCAGATTTTCCAATAATTAAATCCAGTATTTCCAGACTGCAGTGTAATCTGCATGCCAGCTAATGCATTTACAAACCTAACTGGAAACAATTTGGAATACACGCAGGTGCTCGCACACTGCTCATGCAAATGAGGACGCACATGGATGCCTGCTTGCCAGTCATTTCTGAGGATTGGTTGTAGTCCCCTCATGGACCACTAGTGGGCCACAGTCCACAGATTGGGCACCCCTGCTCTAGAAATATGATTGAAGCATCTTCATCTTAATTTTCTCTGTATTTGGCTGATGAGCTTTTTCCTCTCATCTAGTGGTATCTTCCAGATGGTACTATCACTCTTGTCTAAATGAATAGCTGTAAAATAATATGTGTATGTGGGATAGAGGAGGGATTTTAATCTATTCATGTTTTGTTGATGTTGTTGCAAATACTTGTCTTGTTTCAACTACATTCAGGGTAGCTGAGAAGAAATTGGATTATTATTGCCTGAAAGTTTCTGGAAAACTATGAAAATGCAATTTTGACCACAACATGAAAATGGGAAACTTATTCTTGGAGAAATGGCTTGGAAAAGATGAGGCCACTGTTGCCTGCGTCCTGGGAAAATTATTTGGCTGAGGCATGATGCTCTTGAAATAAAAGCATGCCCTTATTTCTAGGGCAACTGACCCTAAATCTACAGATAACTAAAATGTCCAGATATAGCAGAGGCTGGTTATAAAAAGAAATAGTTGTGTTGAAGTTTCAGTGCAATATTGCAATTCTACATTATGCAGGCTTGTTTCTTAATTTAGCAGCTGTGAATCCTGGGCCTTCTTCTGTCACTTCTTGTATTATCATTTTCTTTCCAAATCACTTGGAAATGCACTTTCATATCAGTGCTGTTCTGATTGTTTAGTTAGAGCTTGTGGTTGCCAACCAGTGGGCTGGAGACCACTGGTGGTCCGTGAGAAAATTTTGATGGTCCTCAGAGAAATGGTCCTCACCCCCAAAGCACCCTTCAAAGCAATTAATGCTTTGTTAATGCTTTCATTTAAGGCACTTTTGTGGGGTATATTGACAAGCGTTTATTGATGTTAAGAAGTCAAAAGTTACTGTTTTGGAATAAGGAACTATGGCTTAGTTAATAACTATGGCTAATATTAGGCCAGGCTACAAAAGTTTGTTTTACACCTTTTGGGAATAGGAAACATAATTAAGACTGAGCCAGTTTGTTGTACAATTTCTAAACACTAACATTATTCATGATCCCACAATATTTGTTTCTTTCTTTCTTGGAACAAGGAATCTGGGAATTCACATTTGATTTTTCTTTGATTATCTTATTTTCATTAATAAGGTCACCTGTAGGTTTTCATTCTGCTTTTTCTTTTGCTAACGGGATATTACATTTCCATTCTGAAGGTACAGGTCAGCTCTCAGTATTCTGAAGACAAGTTCAATTTCAGGACAAACACTTGGATCAAACCGTACTTTTGGATTCTGTATCCATTTGAGCAAAATTGAGTTTTGATGCATATCAGCATGGCTGGTCTTAGCTGACTTTGACTGGTCTCAGAAGTTAAGCCATGTCAGTTTGGTTATTGTTTGGATAGGTTTGTAGAGATTCTCAGTCATCCAGGTCATGGTTGTCCCAAAGATGCTTTTTTTCAGCAGGCAACTGGATTTTCTTTGTTTTTTCTTTTGAAAACATTTCGCTTCTCATCCAAGAAGCTTCTTCATCTCTGACAGGATAGTGGGGAATGGAAGGATAGGTGTCGGCTAGACTGGGAAGTATAAAAAAAACTTGGAAGAAGGCTATAGCAAGGTATTTTCATAATGCTGCCAGAAAAAACTATACAGATTCACTCACCAGAAATCAAGTTAAATTCAAAAGCTCTTTACAAGTGGGATACTGACACGTGTTGCTCCAAAAATGTATTACGTTGTGAATGTGCACAAACTACAAATATCACTTGCTCTATGATCTACCTGACTTTGTGTGGTAGTGCATCTTGCTCTGCCAACATGATTCTTCTGCATGTGATAATTTATATTGATGTATAGCTGGGGTCTCCAAAGTTGTTTCCTTGGTTACAGGAACTGGGCTAGTCTAGGGAAGAGAAGGACGAGGGGAGACACAATAACAGTGTTCCAATATTTGAGGGGCTGCCACAGAGAGGAGGAAGGGGTCAAGCTATTTTCTAAAGCACCTGAAGGCCAGACAAAGAATAATGGATGGAAACTGATCAAAGAGAGATTCAACGTGGAAATAAGGAGAAACTTTCTGACAGTGAGAGCAATCAACCAATGGAACAGAAGTTGCCTTCAAAGTTGTGGGAGTGCCATCCCTTGAGACTTTCAAGAAGAGATTGGACTGCCCATCTGTAAGAAACAGTGTAGGGTCTCCTGCTTGGGCAGGGCATTGGACTAGATGACCTACAAAGTCCCTTCCAACTCTGATTATCTGCTACTTGGAAACTTTTAAGACTAGTGGACTTAAACTCTCAGAATTGGTTAGTTAGCTATTGTGGGAATTGTAGTCCACAAGTCTTATAGTTGCCAAGTTTGGAGACTCCTGCTATATGATAGTAGCAACTCTGATGACAACCGAGTTTTGCCAACACTGACTGAAATCCTTTTCAGGAGCAGCCAGGCTTGCCACTGATATCCCCCAAAGTCAACAATTAGAAGTCAACAAAATCTACATTCCATGTCAACAGTAATTCTTCAAAGTCTTGCGAAGGAAATGCCAAACTTTGCCAATGTGTGACCTATGCAGCTTGGCACAACCAATGATGAATGAGCCAATGCTTGGCAACTGTCCTGGCATTCCAAAAAAAGCAATCAATCAGAGGCACCCTAGCCCTCATGATGGAAAGAAAACAGTCTTTTTTTTTTTTTTAATGTTGTGTACATGCTTGGCGTTTATAAAAGCAAATAGAAAAGGAAGGCCTTACTTTTTTTTTAAAGCATCATTTGAAACACCGCAGGGTGAATATCTGCAAAATGGTTTGTCACCTCTGCAATTGTCATCCTATTCTGCCCCCAAACAATGGGACAGTTGTTTATTCGGTATTCCTCCCTGTGGATACAAATCTTCTTTTAATGGACTTTCACTGCCGTTTGAATTAAGTTAGATCACTAAACTTGAACTGCCTTTCTCAAAATCGTCACTCTCCAATCTGAATCAAATCTTTTCATGTTTATTATCTCTCTTCCTTTGTCTCTTTGTGGTTGAATTTCATTGGAGTGAACTCTCTTTAATACCAGTGGTGGGATTCAATTTTTTTTTTACTTCCGATTCTGTGGGTGTGGCTTGGTGGGCGTGGCAGGAGAAGGATACTGTAAAATCCCCATTCCCTCCCCACCCCACTAACCTGCTTTCCAGCTCTGTTCTCCTGTGCAGGGCAACAAAAGAAGACCCAGCCAATCAGCTGGGACTCGGCAGGCAGCGAGAGGGCAGGGCCAGTCAGAGGTGGTCTTTGCTGTTTCTCCGAACTACTCAACATTTCCACTACTAGTTCTCCAGAACTAGTCAGAACCTGCTGAATACCCCTTCTGTTTAATATGTTATATTAATTTCACATTTCAAGAGATCTGGTTATTAGAAGGTCTTGATAATGAAGTGGAATTAACAACTTGAAATATATCTATGTTACAGGAATAGAATAGTTCAGAACAACAATTTATATCAGATTAAAAAAATCTATTACATTCAGCATTTCTGTTCTCATAGTGGCCAACCGGATAACTAATGGAAATCTAATAAGCAGGATATTATGGATTTTCTATGGTTTACCAAAGGCAATTTTGATTTCCTTTTAATTTCAAATCTCCCATTATTGTCTGGGTCCCTGGTATCAGTCAGAACGTCTGGTGTCACATGATTTATAATTAAGATTTTTTTTATTGATCTAGCCTTTGATGATTAATTAATGGTGGGGGAATGAACATTGAAAAGGGGCCCTTGCCTTAGATATATTAAGTCCTTCCCAGAAAAAAAAAATTATGCCAACTCTGGCAAGTCACATCAGGCTAAACCTTGCATTTTCCCTCACGTTTGTAATACACTGAACTTTATTTTTTTTTAATTATTATTATTATTATTATTATTATTATTATTATTATTATTATTATTATTATTATTATTATTCTGATCTTTTATTCTAAATGTTCTTGCTGAAAGGCAGGGGATTAATTACATGGAATCAACATGCAGGCAAAAAAAGGGGACACCTTTTTGAAAAATGAAAAAGATGGGGTGAATATTATCATGTAACTTTTTTTATAGAAAAGGAAGATATATTTATAGGGTGACAATAAAACTAAACGTGAATTTACTATAGACAGGATTTGATTTTGTCCAGAACAAAAATAACTTCACGTAGAGCACGGAACATACCATCATGCCACATACCATAGGGATGCTAAAGTTTTGGTAAATGCCAATTTTGTCACAGGAGGCGATCCTGAGTTCAAGACATCCATCACCCTATTTCTGAAATTATAGGCAGAAAAATCTGCCTGGGTATATGTATTTTTAATATATCTAATAACTTTCCTATTTTTTAAAGATATATAACTTATGGAAATAATTCCTTACAGGCAGTCCTTGATTTAGCAACCATTCATTCAGTTCAATGTTATAACATTGAAAAAAAAATGACTTACCAGTCTCGGTGACACAATCAAAATTTGGGTGCTTAGCAACCAGCAAGTGTTTACAAGAGTTGTGCCATTCCAGAGTCATGTGATTGTCATTTTGTGACCACCTCAGCTAGCTTTCAACAAAGCAAATGGAGGAACAACCATATGATTCACTAAACAACTGCAACGATTCACGTAACAACCATGGCAAGAAAAGTTGTGAAATTGCATGACTCACTGCCTTACCTTAGCAATAGCAATTGTGATCCCAATTGTGGTTATTGGAATCACAAATTTGAGGATTAGATTGGGTTTGCAATTGATGTGTTCAAAAGGTTGCAATGGTTATTCTCTACTCATGTTCTATGAATGGTTAGCGAGTTGTCCAAGAGTGATGAGACTGATCCATCTAGACGGAACCAGGTTGAGAAAGAATATCTCTTACAATTTTTTTACCTTTACCTTTCATAAACCAACATGGAATTCTCTTGCTGCTCCATAAATTGCAATTAATAATGTTCTGACTTCCTTTCTTTGAGTCTAACCATTGGCACATTTTGTTCCAGGCTACATAATATTCTGTCTCACCCTTATCTTTAATTTCTAATGATAGTCTGTCCATCTCTGCACAGACCAAAATTTTCTTTATTATTTCACTTTCCTTGGGGATATTCCCATTCTTCCAATTTTGGGCAGACCAATCTTGAAGCAGTTATAACATGCAACATTAAATATATTATTCCTTTACTATATTTTCCTTCTATAATTCCCAATAGGAACAATTCTGGTCTGAACTCTATTTTTTGGCCAAGCATCTCTTCCAACTATATCTTAATCTGTCACCAAAATTCTTTTGTTTTGGTGCATGACCACCACATATGATATGTCCCTAACAATATGTTACATTTCCAACATTGTGGGGATACGTTTTTGCTCATTTTTGCCAATCTTGTTGGAGGTAGGTGCTACCTGTAAAACATTTTGTATAGATTCTTTATATGAAGTAGCCAAGGTTAGTTTCCTATTTCTTTCCCATAACTTTTGCCATTTATCTAATTCGATATTGTAACCAAAGTTTTTTGCCCATACTACCATTATTTCTTTCACTTGTTCCTCCTCCATTTTATATTCCAAAAGGTATTTGCAATGAATAATGGATGATATAACTTACCAGTGACAAAATATAAACCCTTTTTTCTTCTTATCAAGGGGCAGACCTGAGTTAAAATTCTTCGCTTAATTGTTAGCTAAATTTGTGTGCACTTGAGTTAATAATTTTTGATAATACTTTTTGCTTCCCTGCAGACTTCATAAAATATTTGCAAAATATTTATTAAAATAACAAGGCTGTTTCAAAACCTATGCAGGTTAAAGAAACAGAAAGATTCTCTGTTTCTGGATAAAATACAAAATTCAACATGAGCCCTATAATCAGAAAGATTAACTGTCTGATACACTTTTATTTAGTGTTATATGTTTGTATGAAAATGAGAAAACATTAGTGGTTTGATACCAGAAATAGAATTAGATGTTTTGATCACACCGTAAAACAGTCGTTTTGAGTCTTTTCCCACGTTTTCAAGAAAAGAATATAACTCTCCTGTAGATGAACTGCCAAACATCACTGAATGTTCACAAAATGGTTAAATATCAGGCAGAAATCATAGTGACATTTATTCATTACTGGGGTGAGGATTTCTATGACCTAAAAATGTTAGAAATATGCAAACATTTATTGTTTAAATATGATCCATTAAAAATGACTTATAAAGCAAAAATATGACAATCCGATCTATGCTTCTCAGTGTACTGTTGTGTAGCAATCTCTTCCTTTATGAGGCTAATATCACTTTTAACTATATGAAGTGCCAACCTTTATTGTAATGGAATGTGTGTGTGTAAACTTAAAACAATTCTAAATTTATTGGTGTGTTTCAGAAATCATGATACTAGCAGAATAATGTCCAATTTTATTTTATTTTAAAAAATTTGAGAAATACATTTCCATAGATTTTCATTCAATGTGAATGAGAAGAATATTACATCTATCAACACTGAAATATCTTATTCTTCCTGAGGAAGCTTCACATTTTAGCAATAATAAAGTATAATCTGTACAATATATTAATAATAGTTTTCTCATGTGCAGAACTGGGAAAATATTGCAATAGAAACATACACAATTTTCTTGGAATATGTGATTAATATTCGTGTTTCTATTTCTGTCACCTGACTCCCTTTAACTATCCGACAGATAGTTTTAATATTGAGTTTTATTTTCACTTGTTTCTTACAGCCAACTCAAGTCACATCAGTATTATTCTATAAATTTCTATGAAGGATTTGTGAAATATATGCATGTCTCTGTTTTTGTAGGTATACACATATAGGCACATATGCATACATTAGCATGACATCTCACTTAAGCAAGATATTTAATGCTTATGTGATTTATTTGAATGCTTTAAGACCAAAATTTACAGAATATTAGGTCAAATTGTAGTGTTCACTTAGAAATCTCTGCTACAGAACCACTGCATATTGCAGAGTAATTCTTTAGGATAGCCTTTCCCCATACTCCTAGATGTCTTGAATTAAACACTTAAAATTTCTCAGCCCATATCTGGAAGGTCCGGTTGAGAAGCCAAGAATATAACAGGGTTTCTGTTTTTGATATATCCCTGGCTTTATGCAGAGAATATCTCAAAAACATTCAGCTATATATATATATATATATCAAAAGCATTCTGACATTCAGCTAATGAGATCCCATTATTCAGATACCACAAAGGAAAAAAGAAAATCCCACATAAAAGTTCTCTGCCATTTTAGCATATTGTGCAGAAATGACTGCATCTCTACAAAGGATGAAGTGAATCACTCTTCAGCAAAGTCTCTTCACAAATGAGGAGAGTGCATACATGTCCAAGAACAATTTTACATTTGTTCACAAAAGGTAATGACAGAGGTACAGTAAAAAAAATCTTGTACATCATATTAAAGTGCTGATTTCCAATAGTTGATGGAAATAGCTTCCTACTCCATCAAGTTTTTAAAACTTTCAACCCACACCAATTTTAAGTCTTTTTAAAGAATATTTAAATATAAGAAAACATTAAGGTTGGCTGGGAAACATTTTTTATATTTAATTAACTATAAGAACAATGTTTTTATTCCAAGTGTATATTTTAACTTCCATTCAGCCAATACTGACCATATTCTTTTGATGTGAAGTACCATGGGTCAAATGGTAGTAAGGTAAGTAAATTTGCTTATTTAGATTTACTCTTTGTAGTGTTCTAAAACATTGATCATCACTACTTAACACCAGCCAACATTTTGTCACATCTTTAAAATTAAAATTGTGCATATTACTTTTGAAGGCAACATTTGTTTAAATTTATTCTTATTTTCTTTATTAGCTTTTATTTTCTTTATTAGCATCAACTGTGGGTTTAAAAATAGGATGGGTATCTCCGATGCTTTTCTCAAATAGAGCAGAAGGTGTAAATATGTTTGGTTTTTAATCTTCTTTCTCTTGAGATTTTTCTTTTAAATTTTGATCTAAATATTTTCTTAGTGTCTGGATATGGCAGAGAATGGAGTTTGGGAGACTTAGGCTATTTCACAATCAAAGACTTGCTTAGATGATTACCTGATTAATGCCTAGCGTACCCAGTGTTAGCATATATATGTGTGTCTAATGGGAAAAACCAGAAAGCCTTAATTCTATCTGGGAACCTTAATCCCATCCACAGCTATCAAATGTATGAATCAATGAAACAAGGACTTTGTGGGAGATAAAGGAATTCTGAGGCCCACGTACTTTTGACTCGGTAGTGGTATGCTATTGGTTCAGACTGGTACAGCCGAACCGGTTCCTCAGACGATCAGCTGAAGCGACAAGCGCATGAATGGGTGGGAGGGTCACTTCAGACTTTTCATTTCATCCTCTCAGCTGATTGGTGCGTTAGAGACACACGCAGGAATGTTAGGGGCACATGCAGACGCACACACAATCACCCACTGAACCAGTAGTGACCAAGGTAGGAACCCACTACTGTTTTGACTGGTTCTGGATGAAAACATTGCAGCCTCCATTCTTCCAGCTACTGCTTGGCCAGCCTAGTTGAGTAGGATTTAGACAAGTGGTGTGATACAAAAGAGAAAGAGGGTGTAGAAGCAACTACATATTAAAATCAATATAACTTCATTGTGGCTTTAAATGTTTCAGTGCTTATAATGGAAACATGACTGCCTCAACACTCTGTTGAAAATAATTGGTGACCATATTCAGGTTTCTTGCTGTCAGTCAGGATTGTGGGATCTCTGCGCATAAACAGCTGTGTGAATGTAAAAGTTGGGGACAAATAAGGGGACTGTGGGCATGTTGGCATCCTATAAGCTCTTGGTTTTAATGAGTAAAACATTGACATTACAAAACAGTATTGCTCCTCCAATTGCTGAAGGCGCAAATCCCCCAATATATAATGGAATGAGACAGCAGGCCTAGGAACACTCCTGTCTGTATATAGCACTTTTCTGGATCCACATCTAGATGGATGTATAGTTCTTCCCCTGATATAGCATAGCAGCTGAGTTCAGGCGCCTGTTCATCTCTTCTAGAAATCTTCACATCTATGAAAACTCCCGATTCTGATGACAGGATGAACAGATCAAATAAATTCTCATATATGCATATTCCAAGTAATGGAAATTCTTACCCACTAATATTGCTCTTTGGCTGATCTCTATAATTAAGCAGTGTCAATCTTAGATGGAAGCCACCAGAAAATGCCAGAGCTATGAGTTAAACTGAGAATTCATAAAACAGTTCTGGAAGAAGGCAATGGCAAATATTGTGTTGATTCTATTCCCAGAATTTAGGCAATTGGGAAAAATCTTTACTTTTAAAAATAATTTATATTCTTACTCAATGGTGGGATTCAATTTTTTTTTTACTACCGGTTCTGTGGCTTGGTGGCATGGCAGGGGAAGGATAGTGTAAAATCTCCATTCTCTCCCCACTCCTGGGGGAAGGTTACTATAAAAGGTTACTCCATTGCCTCCCCACCCCACTAACCTGCTTTCCAGCTCTGTTTTCCTGTGCAGGGCAACAAAAGAAGACTTAGCCGATCAATAGAATAGATGGGGGCAGGGCCAGTCAGAGGTAGCATTTGTCGGTTTTCCAAACTACTCAAAATTTCTACTACCTTGTTCTCCAGAACTGGTCAGAACCTGCTGAATACTCCACATTCACTGATTTAAAATTTGGTTCTGTGTTTCCAAACCAGAACTGTGAAATGGTTGACATTTTGTGCTACATTTTTGTCACCTTTAAAAAAAAAAGTCACAAGTGTAATTCAACCATTTGAAAACCTAATAAAATCAACATGAGAGAGAGAGAGACACACACAAGCACAATATTATTAAAGTGATAGGAATAAACTATATAAAATTGTAAATATTTGTTCTGATTTTGGAATATTATATAGATCTTCCCTTGAAATTTAACCCATGCCAACATGTACAGAATGGTCTCAAAGCACAATCGATTTACCAACCCTATTATACTGAATAGGAGTTACATGATGCATTTTCATACTTCTGACAGAGCTGAAGGTCATAATAGATTAAGCTTTGTGCTACATCCATCGATCCTTACGTTGTTATGAAACTTGTGTACTGTCAGAGATAAATGTATACAATTTTTTAGAATTCAATTAACAATATATCAAACAAATCTCAATATTTTGTTTCAGGTCGAAAAGCCTTCGTTCCAATAAAGTTTCCCGGAACCTTAAGATTATTCATTTTTAAGTCAAGAAGAATTCTTGTGCTATCTCACTTTTTGCAACTCCTGCCTCAGCCAAGATGGTAGTGGTTGTCCCAATTTGTGTAGAAGCTTTGATAATTCGACATTGTGATCTCTGTAGTAGCTTGACAGATAAGCCCTGCACTGGTAGATACAAAAGCTGACATTTTATTTAGTGAAATAATGCAGTTGCTTACCTTTTCACTTATTTGAATCTGAAAAATATATTTTCTTCATGTATAAGTCATTTTTCAAAATAAATATTAATAGATGACTAATGAACACACAAATATTCTTATCGATCTACTGGAGATTGCACACCAGGAAATAAGATGAGAAAATATACATGATTTCCCTTTTGATTTTAAGATCTAGGTTTCAGATTTGTGCCCTTTTTAAAATATTACACTTGACTTATAAACTGTTCAAGAAGTATGAAATGCAGCCTTAGAACTTCCTTTTCCCAAACAACTTTCCTTTTCCCATTTTTTGAAACAGTTCTGTCAATACTCTAGTATGAGTATGTTAAATATATATTAAATCTGCCAAGTATCTTGTGGGGTTGTGGCAGGATAAAAATGAAATAAATGCATTAAATCAACAATTATTCTAAGCATCACTTTTCAGCTAGTCCAGCTAATATATTTTAACACTGAATGGTTTGACTTTCTAGGAAAGCCTCTTTGGCACATGAGATTCTATTTCTTTGAATCTTCTTCGTTTTTTTCACAAAATAAATATAGATGCAATCAGCCTCAGTAGAATGGGAGTAGATTATGCATGATTAGCAGGTGAGATAAGATAAAATTAATTATTTCGGCTAAATACTGTCATTTTTAATAACAGTTCATACGTGGTTGTGTCATAAATGAGTGCAATCCAGTACCAGTAACATATTTTTAACTGCAAGAAATTTAAAGGGCAAAATGTTCCCCCATAAAATTTGTTGTTATCTTAAAGTAGTGGACTTTATCTATGGCACATCTAAAATAAGGGTTTACCTCAGAATCCATTGGAGGGTATTTTCTCCCTTTGCTCTTTCCAAGACATTTTGTTTTTCCCTCTTCCAGAAGTTGACACCAAAAACCTTTGTGAGAGTCAAACCTGAAACATATACTACATTTAAACTCAATAAATGCTTTTCATTTTCTAGTTAGACAATAAAATGTTTCATTGCCTTATCTGCCTAACCTTGTCTATATGACCTCTCGATGGAATTAACATGACTGCAGCCAGTAATTCAGCCAGCACTATCTTGTTCTGTCCTATAGAAAGGACATTATTATTACTCCTCATTCATATTTTTAAATGGAGCTTCAGAATATATTTGACAGAAGAAACAAAAAAAAAAAAAGTAGAAGAACTGTAAAAAGATGCACAAGAAAAATCAAATGAGACAAAATATAAATCTATACCTTAATGAATGAGCATATGATTTTCACATTTTAGGTTTAATATCTGGAATCTCCAGAATAGAATAGATTTTTTTTTTGCCAGAAAGTTCTTGCAAAGCCAAGGCAGATTAATAATCTGAGTCACTATTCTTCCAATTTGGCACAATGTTATTAAAAATATAATATACAAAGTTATAGAAAATATATTTTAAAATTTCTTAATCAAAAAGTTTGGCACATAAAAAACAGACCCTGTTATTAATTCTCAGGATCTCACAAGTCAAGAAAATTATATCATAATTTTTTACACACATATAAATTGGTCTTATGTACTTCTATCTTCCATAAATAATTTATAGGTTGTGATACATAAAATTTTCCTAACATTCACATCTTTGCATATATCAATGATTATCATGCTTGATGCCAACATGGGATTTGATATTATATACAGTATTGGCTTGATTTGCATATTGTACTACGTCAATGATCAGCACATTTCCGGAAAGGAATAAGTAATAAATTATCTTTGCCTCCTCACAAACACAACAGTGGGATGCTTAGGACGATCACTGTGTGTTCTAGGTTTACACTATCTTGTTGTATGGATTATTTTTGTAACAAACTCGCACCACATTTGGTGTCATTGATTTCAACAAAATTGGTTGGTTATTTGCTAGATTATAAACTGAAATAAGGATATCCAAGGCTAAAATAATTCAAAAAAGTAAAAGTGCTGGAATGAAAGAAGAGCTTTTGAAAAAAAATAGGGTTTTTTTTAATGGAAATATTCTAACAAATAATTTTGCACAAGAAAGACAAGCACTGGATTTAGATGTAGCTGGTAATAATTCACAGTATTTCAGGTTAAGAGCTCTGAAGTAAAAGAAGGAGAAAACTGAACAGAACTGCTTTAGAAGTGAATTTGATCCATTTTCTCTTTAAAATCAACTTCATTTCTTAGTAAATAAAGTCAATTTGCTATACATGCTGCAACACAACAAAGAAAGAAAGAAAGCACAGTTGACTCAGAGGCATGAAACAGAACTAGGAATGGACACCATTTTATTCTGAGTGTTTCTTAGGAGAACCCATACAAGGTTATCAATCTCATTTTAAGGACAGGTGAGTAAATGTTTTAAGTTCATATGGTCTCTGTGTGTAATTATTTATTACAGACCTATTGGATGGCATGTGACTGGCATTAGTATTGTGTTTTTCTATCAAAGGAGAAGAAAATAAGTTTCCATTCTTCTTGCTTTTGGATGAAAAATCTTTTGCTGTCAGTGTGGGGAAAAAAAAGCATGCCATTCTATTTGCTACTTTAAAAGGCAGAACCAATTTACTGGATGCAGTCCTTCCTTTGTCTCACATTCTGCCCACTCTGAAATAGTTCACTATATTCATTTTAAAAGAAGATTTATGGAAATTCAATGGTGGTGAATAGTTGCTAGTGTTCTTCTGGTTTAATAGAGTAGTCTTTGAGTAAATCCCAAAATAGAATAACAATATTATCAAATTAATAACACACTTGTTATTAATCATAATAATTTGTTATTCATTGATCAATATATTAATATTGTTTCCTTAAGAATGTGCTCCTAAGAGAGGTATAACTTTCTGAGACAAAGAGTTTTTAAAAAATGTTTTATAGAGATAAGAAATAAAGAAACAATTATACTATGGCTTTTAAATAAGATAATTGACCCAGGTGTGTGTTCATTTGTATATGTAGCCATGTACACTGTTCTTTTATTATTCCTTTTTAAAACCACAAGTAAAACAAAATATTTTTAATCATGGTTTCCTCTTTGTTCCAAATCTTGTAATCCCAATTTCTTAGCTTAGAGAAATAAGTATTAATTATACACTGCCTGATTCAAACATAGTTTATTTGAAGAGATAAAATATTTATGCATATTTTGATTTATCAAGCCAAGTTATAATTGTATAAAGTTGCTTTATTCTCAAAATTATTTATTCTGTACAATTTAGTTGTATATATTATGTTAGACCAACAAATTAACTCACGTTAGAGCTTCTGAATAATTATAATGAGGAGTAACTCCCAGAAATTTCTGCACTTCTTCCATTACTATAGCTGGGTCATTTCTCAACTGCTGTCCATCAATAATTAGTAACTGGGGAGAAAGAAAGAAAGAAAGAAAGAAAGAAAGAAAGAAAGAAAGAAAGAAAGAAAGAAAGAAAGAAAGAAAGAAAGAAAGAAAGAAAGAAAGAAAGAAAATCAACAATCCTGCATTCAAGATTTTATAAACAACAACTTGAAACTCATTTTTTCACATATGTGAAGTGCAGTTCTAGAAAGAAAGACACGTACAAATTGAATAAGGTTTAAATCCATTCATATTTATCATCAATTTTAATGATCTGAATAATGTTCATTTCGTTACATGAAATTGATCTGAATTGGAAGCTGCTTGATACATAAATGATGACTGAGAAATAAAATGTGTTTTTTTCCAAATATACTTTTCAAAAGCCAACTGGACTTTCTTGAATATGATTGAGCAGCTGCGTCTAGTATCTAAAACAACTGTGCTGAAGATTTGCGACAAGCATCAATTTCAAGTCTACATTAGTTAATAGACAGTGGGATATGTAGTGTGTGAGCCAGATACTGTCTTAAGTGGAAGCTATAGGACCGTGATGGCAAACCTATGGCACGGGTGCCACAGGTGAGACGCAGAGCCATTTGTGCGGGCACGCAAGCCCCAGCCAAACTTGCCTGCATTGCACATGCACACACCTCCCAGCTGATTTTCGGTCCATTTATGGCCTTTTTCGGCCTCTCTGAGGCTCAAGGGAAGCCTCTGCAGCCTCAGGAGGCCAAAAAACAGGCCTTCCAGAAATACCGGAAGTGCTGAAACGGGCCTGTTTTCAGTCTCCCGAGGCTTCCCTTGAGCATCCGGGCAAAAACGACCTCAAATGGGCCGAAAATCAGGTGGGAGGCGCGTGCATGCGCAGTGCAGGTAAGGGGGCAGGGCGGGGATGTTGTGCTCACGTGTGCAGGGGTGCCGGCGCATGCGCATTGTTGGTGCCAGCATGCGCATGCGCTTTTGGCACACCACCACAAAAAAGTTTGCCATCACTGCTATAGGATGACAGCAATGAAAAATTGCTAGTAGCGTACCTAAAGCAGCAACCTCCAACCTTTTGTTCCGTGAAGAGAAGTTTTTCCACGGACCAGAAAGGACGTGGTTTTGTGTGCTGCCTGAATCCTGAGGATGGGGCTTCACTTGTTTGCACGGCCTGGTTTCTGGCATGCCACGGACTGGTTCTGGTCCATGGACCAGGCGTTGGGGATCCCTGTCCTAAAGCATAAAACCTCATTAAGCTGCTTGAAACAGATAGAATTTCAAAAAGATTATATCAGGGGTCCCCAATCGCCGGGCCCTGGACCGGTACCGGTCCGTGGATCATTTTCTACCGGGCCGCTGGTTTGCTGGGTGCCACCATCTTGTTTCGACGAGAAAGTGCTTCTGGGTGAGCTTTTCCAGTTGGAAAGTGACGTTTGGGTCCTGGAATCCTTGTGCCTTAGTTTCATCGGGGGGGGGGCGGCTTCGAACGAAGAGCCATCCCGATGGCGGAGGAGATTAAGAAAGCACAAAAAAGCGCAAAAAAGGTACAAAGGAGGAGTTAAAGGTGGCGGGGAGAAGCGGGGGATGGCTGGCTTGCCGGTTGCTCGGCTCGCCTTGCCTTGTGATGCGTGCTGATGCCGGTACCGGGCCGTGGATCATTTTGTGATGCCGGTATTGGGCCATGGCACAAAAAAGGTTGGGGGCCACTGGATTAGATAAACACGAAGTTTTCTTTAAAAGAGAGAGGGAAAATTGAGTCTACCATGCCAAGGAATGTACAGATTGCACAAGGGCATATCATTCACGTTTTGGACAATCTACACTGATATGCAGATTCATGAAGAGCAATATTCCACATAATGGACTAAAATGAATAACTAAAACAAAGGGAATGGATACAGCCTGATTGGGCCATCTTTAGATCAGCTGCAGTCCCTGGAACACTAGCTCACACCACAGAATACCCCCTAAACTCTGAAAGGACAATTTGCAGTGGAAGTTTTGTTGAGACAATCTATTGTTCTGGTCCAGAAAAACAAAACAACAATGACTCATGAATACTAAAAATACTGTGATACTGTTTACCTGATAAGGTGGGAAATAAGTTAACCATCTTTCTAGGTGAATGGCATACCATCCTGGTATCAGACATTTCTTCTGCAGGATCTTAAGTTCAGACGAAGCATGGTGTCCTGCAGTAATCACTTGATAAAATGTAAATTTTAGAGCAGCTGGGTCTTTGTGAAATCTTTGGTGCTGAAAAACAAATTTAAGGATGTCAACTATAAAGCAAAGTTAGTTTAAGTTCGGAATATACAACTGATCCTTCCTTTCTAAGTATTCACCTTCCACGTAGCGACCGTACCTCTTTGATTCAAGACCAAATACGAAGCAAGCATTTTGTTGGATTGAATACTAACAAGGATATATACAGATTAATAGCAATAGCAATAGCACTTAGATTTATACACCACTTTACAGTGCTTTATGGCCCACTCTAAGCGGGATACAGCATATTGCTCCCAACAATTTGGGTCCTCATTAAACCAGTACAAAAGAGGAAAGAAGCAAAAGTATATAAAATATAATACTCATATTTGTTTAAATGTTTTTAAGCATAACAATCTGGAAGATCGATCCTGGTTATTTTTTTGTATTTTAATTCTTGAATAAAAAATAAAAACAAATGATTAGATTATTTCATCTGATAAAGACATTTTATTGTTTTTATGGAATCTTAGCAAAATGAGACATTTTCTGTTTTGGTGATAAAGCTTTCTCTTGCTTCGTGTTTTGAAAAAAATGTTGACTTCTGTTTGCTAAGCATATATTTATTCTTATAGTCAGTTCTCAGTGAATGACTTACTGCCCAATAAACATCTGAATTACAATGAAAGGAGGAATCAAAAAGTTTTCCTTGACAGTTTTCAAGTCTATCAATTATGGACTTGTCGATAATGGTCCATACTTCTGACTATAATTGTGGAACATAATGAATAACAGAAGCAAACCATCATAATTAATCATACATACATTTAGAATCTGCATTTTGTTAAAATGTGTACCTGATACCAAGAATATGCTCGATCTGATGGATCAATGAGAATAGTTATGATTTTTGCCTTAGGGATTAAAGAAACAGCTCGTTTAGGGGCTTCTTCAGAATGAAAATAATTGGCACTTTTCTCAAAGAGAAAATCAGTGGTTACATTGGATGGTGTAGGGAAGAATTCCATATACCTACAAAATATGAAAAACATTTTAGTACAGCATTATATGGGGGGGGGGAGTTCTTCTGGGCATATTAAAGCTATTTTTCTATCAAAGCATATCATTTTTGCTAACTTGTATATATGTGAAGCCAATTATAAATAGAAGATTATCAACTGATTCTCAACTTTGCAATTCTCTGCCTTTGATTTGATTTGAGTTACATTTAAAATTTGTCAAATTCAGCTGTGTAATCTTTATGACAAAGAAACAGCAAGGGGTTTTACATCATAACCTAAAAATCTGGTTGGAACTTTGACATCTTACAAACCTAGTTAAGAATGAGTAACTTATATTGTAGCTGTGACGTGACACAACCAAATTTTCCATTTATTTCCAGGGCTCTTGGCATTGATTCAAACAGTATTTACACAATTGTCTTTACAACTATCCTTGTTAAAAGTAAAAGTCTATGATATAGAACTTGTCCTCAAAATGAAAATTGAAAAATATCAACATTTGCTTTCTTTTTTAGTAACATTTTCTATTTTCATTTTATGGGTCTTGTAGAAATATGACCTATATATGTTAGTGAACTTGACATAATAAAAATAACTTGTTTAAAACACCATTAAGCTATAACTCACTTTCCATTTTCCAGCAAGTAAGTGCACTAAGTTCAGTGAACATTATTCACTGAGGAGGAAAAAGAAGTGACTTGGTTAAGTAGATTCAAATATGTCCATTTGAAAAGAAGTGAGATCTTGATCCATGAATTTGAAATACCATATCCCATTGTACATATAGAAAATATTTATTTGAAATCATGGAAATGGTTAGAAATCTCTATGCAAAACTATGAAAAATGGAACAGACTTTTTTCACTCTTATTTCAATACATTACTTTAGTAAATAAAAATTTCTTTTTTTTAGTGGAAATTCAGACTTTTGCTTAGATATTTACATTTATACCACAATAACAGGCAAACTGACTTTTTAATTAATTATTGAGTCCTTGCACAATTAATGCAATTTATTGTATATTTAAACAGCTATTTTCCCATTTCTAAGTGAAAACAGGAAAATTATACTTGCTGCTGAGAACTACCTTATACGCATAGAATTTTTGGGAGAATGGCAAAAGTTCACATAAGTTTCACACATTAGAAATACGGCAAGTTTTTTTGTATTGTGCTAATACAGAATGATTTAGATTCATACTAATAGCCCATCTTACCAATCAATCCCCCTGTGGTAGTTATTTCTATTAAAGAACTGTACCTCCTCAAAGGTTTTGGGGCTGGGGGAGTTACTAATGATGGAAGGATGCATAATCAGGAACAAATATAAAGCCGTTGTGCCTGCAAAAAGAGTAACAGTCCAAGAGTTGAGATGAAACTTCTGCACTCTGTCAATCAGATCCTTATTTCATGTAGGGTTTAAACAGCTCCTTTAGCAAGCATCATCGCATTTACACTAGCAAATAAAACAAAGTAGAAAGCAAAACAAAGTATGAAGGCAAATATACGTGTCCCAGGACAAGGTTGCAAGATCCAATCTGGGTCTGTCCAGGGGTGGGATTCAAATTTTTTAACAACCGGTTCTGTGGGTGTAGCTAGGTGGTTGTGGCGATGTGACTGGGTGGGCGTGCTTTTTTGCAGCACAACCCCCCCCGTTTTTGGGGGCCTTCTGGGCCTCAGGGAAGCCTCCTGGGGGGTGTTTTTGCTCCTAGAAGACGTCCCTGGGACTCAGGAAGGACAAAAATGGAGCCTAGGGGAGCACATAGCACCCCTCACGCTCCAGTTTGGGGCCTCCTGTGCCTTAGGAAAGCCTCCTCGGGGGACATTTTTGCTCCCAGGAAGCTTCCCTGGGGCTCAGGAACGCAAAAAAATGGAGCATGGGGAGTGTGTACTTCGCGCCCCCAGGCATTTTTTGCCTTCCTGGGCCTCAGGGAAACCTCCTGGGCAAAGCAGTAAGACAGCAAAGGGAATCCTGGCACAGCTGATCATAGGAACAGCTGATCGTTGGGAGGGGGCAAAAAAAATACCTTAAAGAATGACTGGGCGAGGAAGAACGCAATCAGCAATGTCGGGCACCTGTGTGATGTGCATGCGCGATAAGGACTGACGGGGAGGGGAGGGGCAGGGCCAGCCAGTGGCACAATATGCCGGTTCTCCAAATTGTGTAGAATCATAACAACTGGTTCTATAGAACCAGTCCGAACCGGTAGAATCCCACCCCTGGGTCTGTCCTTGGGACCAGAAGTTATATGACCGACCCAGATTGGACCTTGCAAAACAAAGTATTTTTAAAGCAAAATAAACATGTATAAAAAAACTTTCTTTGACGAACAAAAGCAAGTTTCCTTTGACTAAGTTTTCTTAGACTTTTATTCAAGCAGCATCTGCATGGGAAAAGAAATCAAGATGCACTGCTTTAAGGTTTTTTTGTGTACAAGGAAACAAAAGGATAACATTCAACCCTGGGAAGATGAAGCAGTCTGGCTTTTTTTGCCTCCATCCCAGGCGCTGAAAATATGTCATTTTTGACTCTGGATGAGGTGCTCTTTCTGGTTCAGCTGGTGCAGAATTTGGAGGTCCTCCTAGACCAGGGGTGTCAAAATGGCGGCCCATGGACCGGATGCATCACATGCAGGCCACACCCACCTCAGCTCCACCAATGGGAAAAAGGTCACGAAATGTCATCAATGTGATACCGCAAGTTTGAAACCCATGGCTCTTGATTAAAGAAGCTGGTGACAGTATGGCTGTGGTTTCAAAAACCATACCATGCGTGCCACAGCCCAAAGAAGGCACAGCAAGAATCCACTGGAGTTTCATGTTCCATTACGGATCCATTGAGATTTTGCTGCTCCCATCCCAATTTCAAAAATAACTGAGAAAGTCCAAACATTTTGGCTTCACATATCTTGGGAGATGGGACTTATGAAAAAGGTATAGATATATGATCCCAGGCCACATGCCTGTATTTTTGATTTAAACCCTATATAAAGTTTTTACCAGTTTTTTGTGGTCCAATAACCAGGAATTTTGGTAAACGATCACAAGTTTTTTCTTTAGACCAGATATCTCTGTGTCGTTTGTCATCACAAGGATTCTAAATGGAGAGAAAAAAACAATCTTATATCAATTTTTAGGGCTAATCTATATGACATCAATCACATGTTATATTGAAGAAAATACAGAAGCCAAATACATCTACCATAGTAAGCAATAAGTCTTAACTTATTAATCTATGAAAAAAAATAAAAATAAATGAATATTGCTATTAATCATATTATCCCTTTACAATTAAAATACAGGCTTATTTTATTATAATCTAACTATAATCCATGGCTTATTTTTATCATGATAGTAGAATAATTTATCTTTCTCACATGATTATTCAGGAGTATGCCACTAAATTGCATGATACTTTCTTAATAATTAAGATATTAAATATTAAAATCTAATATTTAAAGCTTTGATTTAAGAACAGTTTTTGAGAGTTACACAAAGATATATGCTATAGTGAGTTCTTCTGATATATCTGCCTTCTGTAAAGTGCACTTTTAGATATGTTACAACTTCCACTTTTGGCTAAGTCATCTAAGAGGAGCAATGTCAAAGTACCTGGACTTTGCATAATTTAGAAGACTGAAATAACACTTTCCAATAGTTTCCTTTACTGCTATTAAAATCTTTCTTCCTGAAGATTTCCCTTGCTCAAAGACTTTGTGTAAGATAAATGGTTTCTTATTCTGATTAAGAAGGACTAAGCAGGGGTGGGATTCTACCGGTTCGCACCTATTCGCTAGAACCGGTTGTTAACATTCTAAGCAGTTAAGAGAACCAGTTGTTAGAAGAAATTACTGGCCTAATTCTGTAAGGAAGGCAGGTAGGAAACATTCTGGTGTTGCTTACAGAAACTGCCTCTGTTAACCCTTATTACATTCTTGGCAGGACTAGACTTCCTGTCTCAGGAACTTCTCTGAAGTTTTTTCCCCTCCTTTGCTGGTACTTTGCTTGTGTGGAGTGACCATTCAAAGTTACAATGGCACTGAAAAAAGTGACTTATTTTTCACACTTATGACTGTTGCAGCATCCCCACAGTCATGAGAGGCCAGGCGAGGAGATGCGTGCCTTGATGTGAGTGATACTGAGTTGGCCACGCCCAGCCAGTCACATGACCACCAAGCCATGCCCACCAACTAAGCCACACCCGCAGAACCAGTTGTTAAAAAATTTGAATCCCACCCCTGGGACTAATGGGTGACATGACAGCAGCATTCCAGTATTTGAGGTGCTGCCACAGAGAAGAGGGACTTCAACTTATCGTCCAGAGCACCAGAAGGCAAGACAAGAAACTAATCAAGGAGAGAAGCAATCTAGAATTAAGGAGAAACTTCCGAACTAGTGGAACAGCTTGTCTTCAGATGTTGTGGGTGGCTCCATCACTGGATGCTTTTAAGAAGAGACTAGACAACCTCTTGTCTTAAATGGCCTAGGGCGGTGATGGCTAACCTTTTTGAAAGTGCATGCGTGCATATACATGTGTGCCTGCACCCATAATGCAAGGCATGTGTGACCCCCCCATGCCCCCAGTGCATGCATGCACAACCCCCCTGCACTCCCCCATCCCAAGCATGCGCATACGTCTCCTGCATGCACCCCACCCCCTCCATGCATGCGTGGCAGATATTCAAAAATCAGCTGGCTGATGGGAGGCATGCACGCAGGCGCAGTGGAACTGAGCTGGGGCGACGGCTCACGAGCCCGCAGAGATGGCTCTGCATGCCACTTCCAGAACGCATGCCATAAGTTCGCCATCACGGGCAGGGGTGGGATCTGACAGGGTTAACTATCAGTTCGGTCATCTATGAGGTTCAGTCATTTACAATGTGCTTCCCTGCATACTGCCGGCGTGCGCCTGTAAATTGTCATCAGCATGCTGTGTGCAGAGAAGCAGCCTTTCAAAAAGCCCCCTTTTCCTGCTTTTTTAACTGTAGCTATGCCTCGCATGGCAGCTGTAGTTGAAAAAGCAGAAAATAAAGGTTAGGTAAGAGCCCGTGTGGGTAGGTGGACAAAAACATCAGCAGAGATAGAGGAAGAAGGTGGAGCCTCCTTGCTGATGGACCGTAGATCGTGACTCTCTGCAGCTATGGTCTGTGCTCTTTCGTTGGAGAGCCCTGATTATTACAATTAGGGTCTGAAGCTGCCTTGGAGGGATGGCGGAGTAAGGGAAAGCCGCAAGCCAGATTGAGGGGAGCCGCATCTCCCCCCCTGGGCTTGATCTTCCCCCTCCCAAAGACGACTGCAATGGTGCTTTAAAATGGCCACCCCGAAGAGGAGGACTCAGCTGGATTAAGATTTGTGCAGGAGGGAAGAAAGAGGTGGATAACATCTGAACCAGGACAACTGGGCAATACAACTAAACAAAAGTACCCGGGATTAAGGTAACATGGCACTTTTAAGAAAAGTGAGCAGTGAAATTACAAAGGGACAGGAAAAAAAAAAAAAAAGAAAATATTTTTGACAGCTAAGCGGGGCTTTGAACCGGGAAAGGAAGAAGCTGGAACTAAAGATTTAACTCAATTGGACTAAAATATTTTGGGAATAAACAGGCATAAAATAAAGCTGTACTTAAGATTGTCAAATAATAATAATAATAAAGTTTACAAATTGGAGACTGGACTATGCTGGAATACTGAGGTTCGAAAAACCCTAAATAAAAAAATAGGGGGAAAAGGTGAAGACTTTGTATAATGGAGAGTGCCATCTTTTGACAAAAACTTGAGCTCAAACAAAAGGGAAAGCATCCTGTTTCTGAATGAACTTGTGTGGATATAACATTAAATAAATATTGAAACAAAGTAAGAATCTTAGAAAGTGAAAGCAGAACCAGAATAAAGAAAAAAGCAAGGAAAGACTGACTGTGGGATTGATTTATGTTTTTGGTATAGACCCTGGGCTGGAACAATTGAGAACTTTAGGAAATTGAAAGAAGAAAGAAGGAAAGTAAAAGTGGTATTTTTTGTGGACTTTAACAATCATAAAATATAAGAGTGTGTAATGATATCTCTTCAGGAATTAAAAGTGGAACTTAAAAATATGAGAGAATTACTACAGGAAAGAGGCGACTCACTTTGCTCTGTGTTAGAAAAAATGGAAATGGCAATTGAAGAACAAGAAAGAGCTTCAGAGGAGGAGGAGTCGATTTAAGGAGAGGACATTTTAAATAGACAATTAACCCAAAGAACATTACAAAGAAGTGGGGAAGGGAGGAAGGTTAAAAAGTTGAAATTTAAGAAGGCAATCAAAAGGGGGAATACCCGTGAAGTGAGGAAAGGCAGAAAGACCCAGCAGAAAAGGGGAAAGGAAGATATTAAGAAAGAGGGATATTAACTGGAATGAGAAAAGATATGGGGAAAAGAGGAGGAGGAGAAGCAGTAAGAAACAGGTGCATGAAATAAAGAAATAGTAAAATGTTGAAAAGAAATTGTTTTTCCAGAGATAATGGTTGATGAATTAAAAAGGGGATTCTGCAGGGTGACAAGGGGTAATAAGAATATTTCTGCAATTAAAAATATTTAGAAAATAGGGTAATATAGATACTTATAACTCTTATTAAAAAACCAAGGGGGGAAAATATGCTGCGAAATCCAAATGAAAAGATGGAATTATTATTATTGTAACTTCTTAAAAATAATGGTTTACTGGGAATCAAGATGAGGAATAAAGGTATATTTTAATCATTGAGGTGTCACACTCAAAACAGTAAAAGGAGGGAAACCTATACTGGTTTTTTTTTTAGTGTTAAAATTTGTATTAATCTAGAATTTATAAAAAGAATGTATAATGGAAAGGGAATATGACAGGCTAAAGAACCAACTAAATTAATAAATTAATATAGACTATTAAAAGCAAGGAGAGACATTGGTAATTTTTTTATCATTATCATTATTAGGCAAACACATATTATTTATCTTTATTTTTAAAATAAATATTAAAGCATTATATTTTAAATAATTGAAATGAAACAAAAAGATATTTCGATTGAGATTAATGAAAGAAGCTAGAATTAATGTGTTTGTTTCTCTCCTTACTGAAAATTTGGAATGGAAAAGGTAATAATAGAATTAAGTATGCATATATGAATGTATAATTGCTGTCATATTTGTATATAAAGGTGATGATCCGGAAATATGTTGTCCACTAAAAAGAGATTTTTGTTTTTAATGTGAAAAACTGAATAAAATTTGTTAAAAAAAAAAACATCAGCAGACAAAGAACCGGTTCTATGTCTGCTGCTCTTCAGAGCTACCGGTTCTACAGAGGTGGACAGAACCGGTAGAAATCCACCCCTGATCATGGGCCCAGGGCCTCCTGCTTTAGCAGAAGGTTGGATTAGATCTCTTCCAGTTCTATTCTGGTTGATTGATATAACCATAGAATACTATTTCATTTTTTCATATTACATTTTCAGTATTATTACTATACATATTGATGTAGTCAAAATTTGTAGTCAGGCACCTTATTCTTGATCATGTACATATTACATCCTTTACACCAGTAAGATTTGATTACTTATGTTAAATTTAAAATTTATAGCAGGTAAAATGGCAGGACTCTTCCACTGCATGTCTTACCTGCCATAGTGGGTCCTTTTGTTCTGGAAATAGTTCAAAGTATTTGTGAGCCAGCTGAAGTGGAGGTAGAGTCTGCAACTTCAGGTTAGTCCAACTTTGAACAAAATTGGCCAGATTGACAAAGGTGTATAAACCCAATCGGTCATTGCCATAATTAGACAGGTGAGTCATAAAAATACTGATCTTAAAGACAAAAGGCACATTTAATTATATCACTAGATGGCAGTAAAGCAACAGGAAAAATTTGGTTGCTTTTTAAACTGAGCTCCATAAGAATAAGGCATTAGGCTTTTTCCTATTATTTAACACTTACAAGTATTGGTGATCAATCAGTTCAAATATCATGGATTATGTTATTTTTCTTATTATCTGAAGTAGCCCAAAAGGATGCACAACAAATATTAAAAATAATATTCAATAAGCATAAGTTCAAATAATAAACTAAATAATAAAAACGTGAGTAATTAAGAATTAATTTTAAAGGAAGTCTAATTCTTCTAAGAGGCATCTGAACAAGAATATTTTAAGCTGTTATTTAAAATGGGACAGTATGGAAAGCCAACTATTACCTCATCCATAAAATAAGTTTTACTCTGAAATCTGCAAGCCACTTAATCATTTTTGATCAGAAGTTGATACAACTGATCATAACACAAGCATTGGCAGCAGGGAATGAAAGTAATTTTTTATTATTATTATTATTATTATTATTATTATTATTATTATTATTATTATTATTCATTATCTTTTATCCATTAAACATAAAACTCAGTCAACTGAACATTTAAAAATGTATAATTATTATTGTTGTTATTGACATATCATGAATCAATATCTCTAATTGTTAACAATAGAGCAAGAATAAAACCAATGCATTTAATGTAGTTAAAATAACAAAACTAATACAACTAAATAAAACAATTTATTCATCAAAATGAACGAACAATAAAGCCGATTCAAAAAGACATTGGCCCCCTCAATTTTTTTAAGGAAATGCTCTCCAAAGAACTGGGCAGCAAAACAAACAGATTAAGCCAACCAATATAAACCTAAGATTTTTCTTCGTTTTGCTCTGTAGTTCTTGTTCTCAGTGTTTTTCAAAATAGGGAGTCTTAAGATGTGTGGACTTCAACTCTCATAATTTTGGAGTAAACTTTGGAGCTTTGGAGTAAATTATTTATTATTCTCTAATGATGAAGAGAAAGACACAATTCCTCAACCAAATGCCAAACTTATAATTATGTTGAGAAGGAAGATTTTTCTTTTTAGGCAAGAAATCTTCTTCCACATATATTACATTTTCATTTTTTAAAAAATTAGTCCTTAAACCATAAGCAGACAAAAAACTGAACTGTTTGTTATTTTTGAAGGTACTAGACAGGAAAATTTCCCTGGAATATAAACTTGATTTTTTTACAGCCACTTTTAGTTCATTAATATGGGCCTAAAACTAATGTGGAAGATTATTCATACGTGGCCATCAGGCCTTTGGATTCTAAAGCAACATAACAAGAAGTATGAAAAATATATAATTGCCTGGATTTTATAATTGAACACTGCAAATTAATAAAGATAGATTGGATGATACTAATTTCTTTTATACTGCATTCAGAGTTGTGAAACACTGGTAGTAATAATTCCCTTTTTAAAAATAAGACCCACCACTAATTAATTGAAATAAGTCAGTTATAACAGACTGTGGAGAAACAAAGTTAAATTGGCCTTAAGTTGTTCAACATCTTCCTGACATATTTTTTTGTCCTGAGACTAATTGTGGCATTAAAGTCAGATCACATTTTGCCTAATGTACACAAACAACAGAACTAATACCATATAACCCTGCAAGGTATTTTTTTTTTAAAGTGAAATAATTCATATTTAAAGAGTCATTCATGGGCTGGAAGCAAAAATCCATTCAATTAAATATAACAAAGTTATTTTAGATGCAGAACAAATGTTTACAGGCCACAGGAGTATGTTTAACTTTCAGACCATCTATTTTCCAATTAATTTGGCATTATGTACACTTCGTAGAGTCTCTGATTTTGCCATCTTATTACTCAAAAGAGTTCCATGTTAGGTATTCAGAGACTTTGCAACAGCTGCTCTTGCTCCATTAGACTTACAAAGTGACAGAATAATGAATTAGTCTTCTAGCTATGCTTGAATATATTTGCCTAAATTGGTGACAGGAATTCATTTTTTAAAGATGGATAAGAGAAAACACTGCGCTCGATGCCTGAGGATAAAAGGGATGTTTGTGAAAGCATTCCTTACTCACAGCTCTTTGGTTCACAACTATTGGATATATCTAATGACAAACAGATATAGGTAATCCCTTTCACAAAAGTTACCCTGATACAAACAAGTCTTACAAGAAAACATACAAATATTTTTAAGGATGGAGCAACAATTGCTTTTTAAAATACTGAAAACTCTTTATGGACTTTTTTTTTTTTGCTGAAAATTGATAAAAATGAATTGGTGATTTTGGGATTTATTGATCAAAGGCAATCCTTTTCTTTGTGGGAAGAAGGAAACTATGATATTTAATTTGGGAGGCTGGAAATGGTCATTACCATGTTTGTAACTGCTGCAATGAACATAGGAAATTGCAGGTTCAGATGTATTTTTCTCTCTCACACACTTTTTTGATTCTTTCATATTTTTTTTCTTTTTTCAACTTTTTCCTTTATGCTCCCTAGTTTTCTAATGTAAAATTTTAATAAAATTATATTAAAAACATGTATTTTTTAAAGGTTGTTTTCAATCCAGGCCCTCCAAACAACAGACCTGTGCAAATCCTAATAGGGGTACGGGGCTTATAGGTAGATAGAGACACAACAGATGCCAACTGAAGAGTTGCTATCTAAGAGCCAAAGAGTAGGACTGGATTGTCAATTTTCTCCTATAATAAATTGATGGTGCTCTTGTCATGGCTCACCAGAGATCAAAGAGACAAAAAAGAACAAGAGTGCCTTAAAATCATATACAAATTTATGCAGTGGTAATGTCCTGTTAAGAAGCCTTCCCATAGGATCCAATAATTTGGAACAATGACAGTGGCAATCTTTATCATATTCTGAGGCAATGATGATGATAATAATAATATTTTAATATGTAGAGTTTATTATTAAACATAGCAAATTTCATTATGATTTATAACACCCACACATAGCACTTACAACCAGTGGTGGGATTCAATTTTTTTTTACTACCAGTTCTTTGGGTGTGGCTTGGTGAGCGTGGCACGACTTGGTGGGCGTAACTTAGTGGCCGTGGCAGGGGAAGGATACTGTAAAATCCCCATTCCATCCCCAACCCACTAACCTGCTTTCCAGCTTCGTTCTCCTATGCAGGGCAACAAAAGAAGACCCAGCCAATCAGCAGGGACTCAGGAGCCAGAGAATAGAGGGGGGTGGAGCCAGTCAGAGGTGGTATTTCCCAGTTCTCCAAACTACTCAAAATTTCTGCTACCACTTCTCCAGAAATGCTCAGAACCTGCTGAATACCACCTCTGCTTACAACAGGTATGATATGACAATATGTATAATATAGTACCCACAGTAACTATAAACCTTAAAATGGCCATGGTTAAAGCTGAAACCACTTCAGTTAAAGTCACCTGTCATTCTAAATTAATACTTCACAGTGGAATATACAACCTGACATGAATGACATATCAGCAAAACAAAGTTCAAATCCCAAAGGCCCTTTGAAATAATGTCTTTTTTGCATTCTAAAAGGACAATGATGGAAGACGGGGAGAATCTAATAACTACAAGGAGGCTTTTGTACAATGTTGATGCTACAACAGAAAAATATCCTAATTTTTGTCTCAGGTCCTTATATCACAGAAATTTCCTCTAATGTATCCATTGGATGTGTTCATTCTGACTGAAGATGGTCCTCAAGGTTGCTTGAGGTGAAATTACATTTTAGGTCAAAACAAGAACTTGTTAATTGTAGTCACAAGCTTATCAGGGATCCATATATGGCATGGGTATCAAACTCCCTGTGTCATGTTGATGTCATGTGACGTATCAACAGTTTTTTGCCTTCACAGAGCTGGGGTGGGTGTGGCCTACGTATGATGCATCTGGCCCAACAGCCGTCAGTTTGATACCCCTGATATATGGGCTTAAGCACTTATGTAATATGCTCCTGGCACTTGTCAGCTGTCAACTATCAGGTTTTTCCACTTGTGCCAATTGTGGGTTCCAGGGTTTTTTTTAGAGCAACCCAGGTCAGGGTTTTTTTTAGAGCAACCCAGAGCAATCCTGGTTGATAAAGAACCCTGGAAATCTCCATGAACTTCTCAAAAGGATAGATTGGATAGATTGGATACCAAATGGCAACAACAATTGAGAAAGAACCTGTTAAGAAGGGCCCTGTTTAAGAGTCAAAAAGCACCTCTCTTGCAATAAAAGGCATTAATCACTTCTTGGATCTCATCCCTAATCCCCCCATCTATGAAGCTAAGTGGAACATGGATGCCACCTGGAGTGACAGAATTTCTATTAACTCTGCAATATATTTCCCTTTCTAACATATCTGTCCATGCAGATTCAAGGATAAGACAAATCTAATTATTTTTATCGGCAAAGTATCCTGCAATTTGGTCACATAATGCCAGGGGGGAGATTTATTTGCTAATCTCTCTCTTGAGAGAAGTCCACAAACCTTAACAAGGCTGCTAGCTGACACCTGTCAATGCGGTAAAAAAAAAAAATTAATTGCATATGGTTTATCATCATGATCTAGCCCTGAACATACAAGAACAGAGTAAGAAGCCACACTGACTGTTGTATCTAGGGAATGAGTTTCAGGAAGTAATGTGGTAGTAAAATTTTAATAGGCAGCATATTCCAGTGCCTCAGGCCTCATCAATAGTGCTGATCCATTTTGCTGTCATGCTGTGCCATTAGATGCCAAACAGCTGATCAGACACTTGATATTGTGCTCAGATGCCTTGCAACATGCCAGGCAAATTTAACAATCAACTGTTGTGAGGTGTATAAGCTGATCCCAGAAATATATGCAAAGAAAAGAAGAATGGGCCTTACGGATTTAGAGAAGCTACCTGAATATATGTATACAAGAGTGGGCTGCTGGGGGTTTCCAGGGGTTCAGGAGCTAAGATTCCACATAGTTTGAAGAACCTCCAAATCCCACTCCTGGCTAGCCTCGCCCATCCCTCCCCTCCCCGGAGTCCCCACATGGCCTGTTTTGGATGGAGGTAAGTGTACGGTGCACGAGGAGGCTTAGGAAGGGCGAAAAGAGGGCCTCCCGGAAATTCAGGAAGGCTGGAAATGGACCTGTTTTCGACTTCCAGAGAATCTCCAGAGCCCGAGGCGGCCATTGTTGCCCTCCTGGAGGCTCAAGGAAAGCCTCCGGAGTCCAGGGAGCGCAAACCCTCCCAGGGTACAGGAAGCCAACTAGGCCACATGCACCATGGCCACACCCACCCACCAACTGGGCAGAGAATCCGTTGCTAAAATTTTTGAAGTTCACCCCTGTATGGATATACATATATATGGATCTTTGGTTATTCGGGTTTTCTCCCACGTAAAATTGGAAGTATCTAGGTGACGTTTCGATGAAGTCTCATTCATCACCTTCAGGCTTGTGTCTTCGGCTTTGCGCTGACTCCGAGAAGATGATGAATGAGACTTCATCGAAACGTCACCTAGATACTTCCAATTTTACACAGGAGAAAACCTGAATAACCAAAGATCCACATACAAATACCTGCAAAAACCTCAGAAAACATACATATATATGTACCGTGTTTCTCACTTAATAAGGCCGGGCCTTTTTTTTTTTTTGAGACCCGAAAAAACGTCTTTTCGGGGGTGATTTAATTCCCCCCCTTTCATCCTCATCTAGAGCGCCGTTGGAGCTTCCGCCGCCGTTTGGAGCTGCCGCTGCTATTTGGAGTGCCATTGGAGCTGCCGCTGCCGTTTGGAGCTGCCACCGCCGTTTGGAGTGCCGCCACCACTCCAAACACGGCAGCAGCTCCAAACACGGAAGCAGCAGCTCCAAATGTGGTGACAGCACTCCAAACGGCGGCGGAAGCTCCATTGGCACTCCAAACGGCGGCGGCAGCTCCAAACGGCGGCGGCAGCTCCATCGGCACTCCAAACGGCGGCAGTAGCTCCAAACGGCGGCGGCAGCTCCAACGGTACTCCAAACGGTGGCGGCAGCTCCAAACGGCGGCAGAAGCTCCATCGGCACTCCAAACGGTGGCAGCAGCTCCAAATGGCAGCGGCAGCTCCATCGGCACTCCAAACAGCGGCGGCAGCTCCCAACGGCAGCGGCAGCTCCAACAGCACTCCAAACGGTGGCGACAGCTCCAATGGCACTCCAAATGGCAAGTCCCCCCATCCTTCCCCCCATTTTGCATGTTTTAAACTAGGCCTAAATTTGGGGGGAGGGGCTTAATTTGATTTTATGCCTAGAAAACATGCTGGGTCTTCCTATTGGTGGAGGCCATATTGTTGGAGAAACACGGTACACACACACACACACACACACACACATACAAGCACAAAGCGAAAGCACCAGTCTGACGTTTCTTTCCCTGGGCCATCCGAACTGCAAATAAACACAAGTCACTACCTTATTAAGATGTGAAAAGATGTAAAATCTCAATACCCCATTCAGATGTACAATAACATATTACAGTACAATCCATCTCTTGTGTATTATACTCGGCTAAGCGTTACAGTGAGTGTTGGATGTATATTTTGTGTATATTCGTAAATATTGTACTCTCAAAATTGCAAATGGAGACGTGGGCACTCTATTTTTCTTATCTTCATTTTTAAGTGCTTTGGTTTTATTGTATTGCTAGCAGTTGCTGGGGTGCATCCACAGTTTCGTTATACTTGTACAATAACAATAAAGTTCTTCTTCTTCTATTCTAAAAAAAGAAAGAAAAAAAGATGGCGAGTGGGACCTTATCGAAACGTCACCAAGATACTCTCAATCTTACATGGGAAAAGACCCGAACACACTAAGACCTGCATATGTATATGCTGTATATACATACAATAGGGAACGGGCTTAGGAAGACGAAATAGTGCAGAAGAATTCAAATTTTTTTTTTGGGGGGGGGGAAATAGAAAGATTGGTAGTGGATGCCTGAAAAGAAGAAGTGAAGCTCAGAGATTACTAGTATTGGAAGACTGAAGACTAGAAAATCAAATTGGCATTATAGAAAAGCTTAATCACGCTTCCAAATGATTTTGGAAGTGTGCAGGTGCAATAAAAATATATGGAAAAATCTCCAACTTACCAAGCTTGTTACCAAAATCCATTAAAGTCAAAAGCAAAGGTAAGAGAGTTACAGGTATGCAGAAGCAATGAAAAGACCACGTAAGGAAGACAATAGGGACAGGAGGAAGTCTAATTTATCAGATTGATTCAGGTTGGTGCACAAATCTAGACTCCTGACCTACATGTAGCAAAACTTGAAAGAAATAATTCCTATTGGAATTATAAAAGTTAAAAGCACTCCAGTATAAATTGGGGTTGGAGTTACTATTATAAGTTATTTATACTTGATAATCTTATATTTAAATGACAATGTGAATCTAAACAAAATGCACACCGAATCGGTGTTTTTGATATTACTAAGTCCCAAATGAATCCATCTTAAAAATCCAGTCTTGAATCTAATATTCAGCACTCAGAAAAGCATGACATTCTTAAAAGATTCCAATTGCAATAATTTATAACTTGAAATTTATGGAACAGATGCTTAATAAGATTAAAAATATTTCATGTATATCCTTCAGGCACGAGGCCAGGACAAGAAGCAATGGATGGAAACTAATCAGGGAGAGAAGCAATCAAGAACTAAGGAGAAATTTCCTGACAGTTTAGAACAATTAATCAGTGAGATGACTTTTCTCCAGGAGTTGTGGATGCTACAACACTGGTAGTTTTTAAGAAGAGATCGGGCAACCATTTGACTGAAATGGTATAGGATTTCCAGACTAGAAAATTTCCAAAGTCTCTTCCAAACTCTGTTACTCTATTATCCTAAAATATCTTCTTATAGGGATGTCACATCTAAGTTTGGCAATACAACTTTAATCTCTAAACACTTAATTCAAATTTTCTGTTTTTTTTTTTTTTTTTTTTTGACTTGGAGGAAAACTCACAGAGACAAAAACTCTTGATGAGACAAAAATGGACTGTCATCCAAAAGAGCTAATTGTCTGGCCATTGAAGTCTAAATATATCAGGAAAGTTGATATTTTTCCCAGACTTCTTCCTGCCTTTGAAATTAACCAATACTTAATGGCTCTCTTAGGGGTCCTGGATGGTTGTGAATTGTTTACATAGTAGACATTTCTAACCTGGGAGTCAATGGTTAGAACCTTATGATTGAGCTGTGAATTAGCTTCCTGAAGCAAGCAGGGATGATTAAAATAATTTTTCCTATCTGTTTTCCTATTTTAAATCCTGCTGCTTTGTAAATTGGCATTCTAAGGTCACCTTATCTAGAGGACACTAGACTGATAAAGGGTGAAATAACAGTTTTCTGTACGCATAGTTTTTAGTCTGAAATTGCTTATCTGATCGTTGTCTGAACCATTGATATTCAGATATAGGAATGTACTCTACCAGCATTCATATGCAGTACAGAAAGGCATTTCAAATATTTTCATTGCAGTAGTTTTCTAACTCTTAAAAATTTACAGATAAAACATAGGCATGAAAAATGATGACAACCTTTTTTTCCAGTATCTACACAAAAATATTTAGCAAAAGATTCCAAGGACAACAGAATTGTGGTGTCTTCGGTTAGGTTACTGTGATAAATTACTATTGCGATTAAGGCATGTAAACTGTTTTGCAGGAACAAATTATTGTTTAGAAACGGCTATATTTGATTGCTTGCTATTTTGAGTAGAAACCAACTTTGGCTAGAAAGTATTGGCATCTAAATCAAAGCAGAATAGATACATGCATGCAAAAATACCACCCGTGTAATTATTGGGATCGCACAGGAAACTTTTTTTATTAACCTCAGCAGCAATTGCAAATAGGTTATTATTAACTTCATTTCAAATTTCCATCCAAACTTTTTTGAGGATTAAAATGAAGGCAGTGACAGAACTAAGTATGTCAGAAACATTGTATAATTCTATAATAAATCCAAATACTTGATGAACATACGGTATTCAAAAAGTTAGATTTGACAAAAGGAAATACTATCTGGATCTCACATTTTATTTTTTAGATAATTTAATGTTTGTTATTAAGTTGAAACCTTACTGAAATGATCTTTACGCTGTGAAAACATAGTTTGCATCATTGTTTTAAAAAATATTCCTTTGCTTATAGGTTCTGAGGGCGATGTTTAATATGGATTGTTTAATATGCAGCAAACATTTTGAATCAACAGGTTGAAGATTCTACACAGCCTCTGGATGTAAATTTCTTAAGTTAGACATTATCCTCAATGCTTTCAGCCTGGTCACTTCCTTGAGTCATGGTCTTTTACATCAATAGATTAACTATGTACAAGACTTTTAGCATTGCTGGAGCTTAAATATACACAATGACCTGTGTAATTTTTGGCATTTCTAATAAATGTAACAAAATTATTATAGCAACTGTTCCACTGTGCAAAAAAAGTTCACACTCTTAAATTCCTTCCATTCTAGAAATGGAATGGCCCAAGGAAGAAAGCAGTAAGAGTAGAGGACAAATGCTTTAACACAGAGAATACTAGCAGTGGATCCACAAGGAAGGCTAATCACAGAAAACCTGCAGTGGTATCAAAATTACTTGAAAAGAAAGAAATACCCCAATGGTAGTCAGCATTTCCTGAAGTAGTAAGATATGGAAATATATTGTCAACTGTCATGTCCAAAGTAAAGCTAAGTAGGTAGTGTTCATTACTCATTTCTGGTCCCTCAAATATTGGTTGATTTCAATGATAACACCCGAGTCCTTCTCTCTACACATATCTAGTTCCCACAAGCGTTCATCATAAACTTTAGCTTCCAGTTCCCAAATCACCTTTGTTGCTCTTCTCTCCACATTTTCTAGAGTTTCAACATCTTTTTTGTATCATAGTGACCAGAAATGGTATCGTATTCCAAGTGTGGTCTTACTAGTGCAGCATAAAGTGGTACTAACATTTCATGTCATCTTGATTCTATCCCTCTCTTGATATAACCTAGGACTGCATTGGCTTTTTTGGCAGTTTCAACGCACTGCTGATTCATCGTTAAGTGGTTGTCCACTGGAACACCTAGATCCTTTTCATACTTACTGCTGTTGAACCAGGAACTATCTAATACAAACACACACACATTTGGTTTTTCTTGCCCAAGTGTAAATCCTTACTTTTCTCACCATTGAATTGCATTTTGTTGGATTAGATGTAGCAAGGTAGTGGTGGTAGTAGCAGGGAGAAAGAGGAACTGCTTAATTCATTTGTTGCATCTGTCTTTACACAAAAGGAGAGAGTAGTTCAAGCTATCAAAAGTAGTGCACTCACTGTTTCCTTGACTTGTTCTTTGTTTTTATATGTTGAAATAAAATTTTAATTATTATTTTTGACACTTGTTGCAATTCTTAGTTCATTTTGAGCCTGACTTTGTCTTTGCAGAAGGCTATTTATTGGTATTCTGTTTTAGTTATGTATCCCTCTTTCCATTTTTTAATATGTGTTGATTCTGTATTTGTTTATCAAGAGTTGATTATGCAACATTCTGGTTTCAGCTGGTCTCTTATTTTTCTATCTCTCTGTTATTGTGCTAGACTGGGCTTTTATAATCTCATTCTTTAGAGTTTCCCATGTGTCTTGAGCTGTTTTTCCCTTTAAGTTTTCCATCCATGGAATCCTTCGTAAGCTCTAAATCTATTGAAATCAGCTTACTTAAAATCTAAGATATTTGTTTGACTTTGTTTTATTACTTGCACCTGCATAATGTTGAATTCCAATATGACATAGTCACTCTCCACCAACCTCAATCTCCTCTGTCATTTCATTCCTGTTAGTAAGCATTAAATCTGATACAGTTGTCTTTCTCATTCCGTCCTCTACCTTTTAGACAACAAAGTTGTCTGCCAGATTCATCAGGAACCTGTTGGATCTTCCACTTGGTGCAGAGTATGTCTGCCAGTTGATGGCAGGGTAGTTAAAGTCTCCCATTATTATTGTAGTCTATGTCAGCTGTCACCTTATGCCTGCTGTGCTTGGCTGTTATGCGGTGATAGATGACCATGAACTGTGGGGAGAGGGATGAGGAGGGGGATGCTTGGGGAATTGAAAGTAGAGACTATCTCCTCGACATGCTGCTCCAGGGTCACCCAGCTGGAAGGTATATCACATGCCAAACTGACCTTGGATTGTTATGAAAACATCTTGCATGGACTTAATTGATTACAGTAGGGTAGGCAGCAAGGGACAGTAAGGGAAAGTAGAAGATAGGAATTTGGATGCGCAATTCTCAATTTCCGGCTATGCAATACTGCAATACACTTGGCCTCTTATAAAACTATATCTTTCTCAACAAATGGAGCCAAGGATTGTTTCTATTTAGAGGTTTAGGTTGTGGCCAGCCTGACAGTGTGCTTCCTGCACACCTGTTCTTACCCAAACCTTGTTCCAAATAAACAAACACGAAACGGAAATAAAAGCAAAACCTTTTCATGCTTCTCTGAAAATTCTGTTAATTCACAGTTAAAAGGCTATTAAAACTAATTAGTCCATGGGCCAGGCCAGATATCGGTACCATCTTGGGTGACCAAATCTTAATGGTACTAAAATGTTTATGGGTCCATACCAAGTACATTAAGATGTGATAGCCTTTTCAGATATGTAGCTTTGTATGTTTTTTAAGAAACCATCAATTTGACTGAATAGCGGCCTTGTGATATCACATGATAACACATATATTTGCGAAATGAAGCTGTAAATCATTAGAATTAAACCTAATTGATGTTGATAATTTATTAAAATCATGTGCAGAGACTTTTTGTGGTAAATGTAGAGCATCATAGCAAATTAAAATGTATTTCGTAAATTGCTAATATGTTTTTTTTTTCTCTTCCAACATCGTTACAAAGAGTTTTGAACTCAATTTCTCAATGCGGACTACTGTTGAATAATTGCAGTTCTCTGTTATATTGTGACAAACTACTAAGGCCCACATGATGGATTCAAGTGGAGACAAGGCCACTGCATTGCCAAAGAAAGGAGTGCGGCCAGGCTGCATTATTCACTGTTCTGGTGAAGACACGTCTACCTTCGTGTTACTAAAAGACTTGGACTCATGGAAGACACTGCTAAGAGCAGCAGAGATTAGACAACATGCTCCACTTCTGGACATTGCAAAAGACTTGGAAGAAGGCCAAATACCGCAGATCCAGTATCATCGCAAATGTCGCAGCATCTTTACCATGAAGAAGACTCTCGACTCCATCCTTTCTAAAGACAGGCCGAGTGCAGAAGAACAGACTGGTGTCCATGGTGTCAGAAGATCATCTAGGGATGCACCGAGTACATCAAGAGTGTATGACAAGACATGCATCTTCTGCTGCAAGTCAAGCAAGTACCTGAAAGGAAGACAGACAAGGGAACCTATCATCCAGTGTGTTGAGTTACGTGCAGATGACAGAATCCGCAGTGCAGCAACCCAAAAAATGGACCAGCGAATCCTCGCGTTGTTAAGCAGAGACCTTGTTGCCGCAGAGGGGCACTACCACAAGTCGTGCTACAAAGTGTATACAAAGGAAGGGGCATCCACCAGTTCTGGTGCATGCGATGAGCAGGAGCAGTCTGAGCAGGCAGTATACGAGGAAGCCGAGAAACAATCCTACGAAGAGCTATTCCTATATATCAGGAATGAACTCATTCTCAACCCTGAGGTGCTGCCTATGACAGATCTGACAGCTAGACTTGAGAAAGCCATGCACTCTCGCGGAATTTCTCAGATCAGACCATCAACCAAGAAACATGTCCGTCGTAAACTTGAAAGTGAGATAGGAGGATCGCTTTGCTTCGTTTCTGATGAGAAAGGGAAGCTTCTCATATATCCAGAGAGCTTGTCATTTGATGAGCTTGTCAAGCATGCCTACAGACTAGGGAAAGAACTCCACGAAGCAAGGGCTGCCAACTCTGGGGATGTCCTAGCCAAAGCAGCAATGCAGCTGAGGAATCAGATTAAGAAGCAAGATGTAAGCCAGACATGGCCCCCTGACACAGAGCAGAATGTCATTCCTGAATCTGTCACTGAATTCCTGTATACCGTGCTCACTGGAGAGTGTGAGTGTGCAGATCCTTCTGACAGAGTCCAAAGGCTTGCCACTTCTCTTGCCAGTGATCTGATATTTGCTGTCACATGTGGCAAGACAAAGCCATCCAAGCACGTACTTTTGTCATTTGCTGTGAAGACCTTGACAGGCAATACAGAACTTGTACGCACACTCAATCGCCTGGGCCACTGCATTTCTTATTCACAGATTGAGGAGATCGATACAGCACTGTGCATTCAGAAGCTGGAGCGTGCACAGGAAGACATCCCACTGCCAGCAGACATCTGCCAAGGTGTGTTCACAACCCTGGCATGGGATAACATTGACCGACTTGAGGAGACACTCAGCGGAGAAGGTACTTCTCACAGAGTCAATGGCATTGCTGTCCAGCCCAAGATTGCAGGCCCCAAGCCACAGAATCTCTTCCCATCTGTCAGCAAGTCCAAGAAAAGGAGCATCAGTCCAGCCCCAACAATGTTACCAACCTACAATGTTGGTAAGCGAGCCCAGCCTCCAAAGACCGAGACTGTAGATGTTGACAGCATGAAGGAGGTCCACGAAGCCAAGATGAAGAATTTTATCTGGTTACTGACTCGACTGTCAGACCCTGAGAACCAGACTGTCAGCAGCTGGACTGGGTTCAACATCATGGTCCGCAATGATGTCACGGTGAACCAAGACATTGTGGGCTACCTGCCCACTATCAATGCTCCTGCAACAGACATGTCCACGGTCAATGAAGTGCTGGAGCGGACCCTACACATCATGCAGGCCCTTCAGCTGAACCAGATTGTCTGTGTCTTTGATCAGGCGCTTTATGCGAAGGCTGTTGAGATAGTATGGAAACATGACAAGTTCAACAGCATCGTCGTCAGGATGGGAGACTTCCACACAATCTGCAATATGCTCTCCATCATAGGGAAGCGATTTCAAGATGCAGGGCTCAGGGATCTCTGTGTTGAAGCTGGTGTCATTGCAGAAGGCTCAGTGAATGGTGTGATGGATGGTCGCAAGTACAACAGAGCAGTAAGATGTCACAAGCTGGTTTATGAAGCACTATTGAGGCTTGCCTGGAAAGGATTCCTCCAATGGCTGGAGGAACACCATGCAAGAGACATTCACCACCTTGATGAAACCCTGAAGAAGATTGCCAGCTTCCACGACGGTGTCTCTCAGGCTGCACTGCAAGACCTGCTTAATAACGAGTCATGTGTGCACACAATAAAGCTGTTTAAAGTCTACCTGGAGTCTCTCAGAAATGCAGATAACCTCTCTGCATTCTGGATGTCCTACTTGGACATGGCAGAGATCATGCTGTGCCTGATCCGAGCATCCAGAGAGGGCAACTGGATGCTTCACCTGGCAGCAATCAGGCAGATGATCCCATGGTGCTTTGCCTATGACAAGGTGAACTATGCCCGCTTCTTGACCTACTACTATGCCAAAATGTCTCGACTGCCAATAGAACACCCTGAAGTGCATGCCCACTTCATGCAGGGAGGTTTTTCTGTCCAGATTGGGAGTCAGAACCCATTTGGGCGGATACCTGTGGACCAGACAATTGAGGAGACGGTTAACAAAGACACGCAGACACCAGGAGGCACCAAGGGCTTCAGCCTGAAAGGTGGAGCTGTGGCAAGGTACTATCTGACATCTGAGTACCGCAGTAGATACTTGAGGCAACTGAGGAACATGGTAGGTCAGCATGACACTGACTTCCATCATCCAGACCTACAGCTGCCAAGGATAAGAAGAGATGAAGCTGATGTGCAGTCCCTCGTTCAGCTGATGGAGACCAGCTGGTTGAACCCTTTCAGCCCCGAGCATGAAGAGCTGGTGAGCTTGTCAACTGCCTCCATGGCACCACCAGAAGTGACCAAGGATCTTCTTGAAGCCTACAAGATTGGAGAGGAAGCGTACGAAACCTTCAAGCAAGAGCGCTTGCAAGAAGATATCCCATCTACACAGTTCCATGACAGGATGAAAAAGAAGAAGCTGCACACTTTCTCTGACATCAGGAAGAAGACGAACACCAAATTTGGCCGTGGCAAAGAGTTGGTGCTAAAGGCTGACAGAAACCTCTTTGGCCAGATGGTTCTGATTGCTGAGACCAGAAAGCTGCAGATGGGTGAAGTCTTGGCCCATCCACTGGGACCTTTACCGTGGGCACTGGCCAATGGTGATGGGTCACTCCGCAAGACCAACAAAGCGGCCCTTGCAAGAGAGTTGGAAAAGAATGTCGCCCCAGCTGAAGTGATCCCAGAGCCATCAGCGACCATCATTGATGGGATGAGCCTGGTCCAGAAGCTGAAAGGGAATGACCAAACCTTCTTGCAGCTGGCAGAATCAGCCTTGTCCCATGTCATCCATGAAGGTTCTAAGAGCCATCGTGTAGATATTGTCTTTGACGTCTACAAGGAGATGTCCATCAAAGATGTCGAACGAGCCAACAGGGGTGCAGGCACAGGAATCCAGTTCAAGGACATTGCACCTGGGCACAAGATTCAGCAGTGGCGGAAGATCCTATGCAGTCCAGTTAACAAGACAGCCTTGATCAAGTTTCTTGTGGAGCAGTGGAAGGATCCACAGCTGAGGGAGAAGCTCCGAGACAAGGTTCTCTTTGTTACCTGTGAGCATCTGTGCTTCAAGATCACCAAAGAACACTGGGAAGAGGTCTCAGAATTGAGATCATCACAGGAAGAAGCTGACACCAGGTTACTTCTCCATGCTCTCCATGCAGCAGAGTCTGGCTATGAGTCTGTTGTTGTCACAGCAGAGGACACAGATGTCCTAGTTCTGTGCCTGGGGATGTGCAACAAAATACCTTGCCACATGTACCAGAAGTGTGGAACAAAGGCCCGGACAAGGTTCCTTGACATCACCAAACTCAGCAATGCACTGGGGTTAAGTGTCTGCAGGGCCCTGATTGGTATGCATGCTTTCACGGGTTGTGACACTATCAGTGCATTCGCTGGTCGCGGCAAGATGACGGCTCTAAAGCAGATGAAGTCTGACAGGTCTCAACAAGAAGCCTTCGCCGAACTCGGGCGTTCATGGAACGTATCTGAAGAGCTGTCAGAGAAACTGCAAGAGATCACCTGTCAGCTGTACCATCCTTCCACTCACACAACAGAGGTGAACAAGCTCCGTTACCAGATCTTCTGTGCCAGGCGTGGAGAAGTGGACTCAAGCCAACTTCCTCCTTGCAAGGACTGCCTGTCCATGCATATGCTACGTGCAAACTATCAGGCTGCCATCTGGTGGAGATGTCTTGAGCCTTTGCCATCTGTCCCAAACCCAAAGGACTGTGGCTGGACAACTGATGAAGATGGGAATCTCGTTGTTGAGTGGATGCGTGGCTCCCCTGCCCCTGATGTTGTGCTACAGCTCCTCTCCTGCAAGTGTGTGCGCTCATGTAAACTTCCAGTGTGCACTTGCCTCAGCAATGGTCTCAAGTGCACTGACATGTGTAGACTACAAACCTGCAGCAACCAGGCAACTGACGAAGAGGCACAAGCAGAACTAACAGACTCTGATGTTGACCAAGATGATGGTGGGGAATAACGTATGTATGCTATAGTGTATTGATTTCAGGATCTGTTATTCTTGTGGAACACTGTAGCTAATACAAATCGAATCTGCTCTTCAGCTAACATTAAATTGAATTATCAAACAAAAGTAGGCCTAAACCAAAAAAATTAGCTAGATCAACCCTACATGTAATTGGAACTTCCATTGCAAGTAATATGAACATTACTTTTACTGTTGAAAGTGCCTGAACGCTGCTTTGTATGGTATTGAACATGACTGTACTAGAGTCATGGGCGTCCTGAGAAAAAAATGCAGGGGGGGGCAAAAAAAATATTTTGGGTGTTGGACTGGAGGATATGTGCAATGGAGCGAAGGAAATGTGCGTTTTCTAAGCACGGTAAACACATATTTGAAAGGTAGAATTTAGCTGTTCTAGAGATTGTAATTAGACTTTGAAGGTGGCTTTGAGAATAAAATGGTGTTATTATTTCACCAATCAAAGGGAGAAGCTCAATTACATCAGCTGCGTCGGAGAATATTGATTATTGATAAAAAATTTATAAATTTTTATTATCGTCCATATCTTTTTTTTAAATCTTGTATTTCTTTTTATTATTTTTTTCATTTTCCACGTGGGGGGGGTGGCAAATGACCCCCCTTGCCCCCCACCCTCCCTCCGGACGCCCATGACTAGACTGTTCATGCATACTAACAATGAAAGGGTTCTGGAGATATTTTGGATAGTATATTTGGTCATTAGCATAAACGTGGTGATGTTCAGAATAGAGAATATTGTCAAAGTATGTGTTCACCCTTTCTTTCCGTGTACATAGGGTGCATCTATTCTAAGAGTGATAACCTCGATTAAGCTACGAGTTAACAAGGGCTATCACATCAAAACATAAACTAGAGACATAAAAGAAGCCAAAAACACCTAAGATTATTAGTCACCTCGGGTGGTACCAATATGTGAAAATTCAGGTCTTGGCTCATGGACTAAATTGTCTCTGGTAAGAACGAGCCTTGCCAAGATTGTGCAAGGCTGCCAAAAGCACTAGATTAAATTGCCAAGAAATATTCCAAACAAAAAGTCTTCAAACACAAACCAAGATCGTCTGAATTTCCACAAGGCTTGAAGTGCAAGAACTTCTTTGCTTCCTGCAAAGAATACTGGTCTCTCAGGCTGGCTTTTATCCCTTAAGGGAGGTGCCATCACCTTGCAGCCTTACTCCCGAGTCGCCTGTGCTGCTGCAGCTGCTCTTTCCTTTGAGCAGCCCTGTGCGCACGTGTACTGGGCACAGGCTCCTCGGGGACCTCTTCATCATTGCTGCCAGCCTCCACAATCTCCGAAGACAGCACTCCAGTCCCTGATGGTCCTGGCCCCATCCCTGCATCACACACAGGCCCCTCATCTGAGTCCTCGCTCTCCAAGACCTCAGCTGTCCGCACCTGCTGCCAGCAAACCACAACAACACCAAAGCTAACTGATTGGCAAAAAGTTTGTCTATTTCCTCTGTTTGGATAGGTGGTCTGTAATATACACCTATGGTAACATTTTCATCAAGGATGGAACAAACCTACATTTCTTTTAACTTGCCCTCTCTTTAAAGAGTTCTTTTTTTTCTACTTTGTGAATTAATATGTCCCCTGGCATTGGTTTCTTTGTCAAGTCTATCATGGGTAGATCATACTTTTCATAGACATAGCTAGTTGATGTGTTATGAACTCCCAATGCCCTTTATATAATCTGATGGAATTTAAACAGACTGCATGCTTTATGAACACAATGGGCTTTTCTGCCAGAATAATTTTATAGCTACTATCATCCAGCAATATGGGGAGCATAAACCAATTCCACATAAATTGCATATTAGGAATTTGCTAGATGAACTATTTTAGCACAAAAGCCCTTCCATTTCCAGTAAATAGAGTTAGCAAAGAATAGTTTTCTCAATAGGCCTTAGGTTCCTTAATCTGAATAATTGGAAAGTTATAATACCTGAGAAAAACTGAAATATTCACAAATAGCAATGTCTATTTTATATTTTTGGGGATATACTGAAAAAAAAAACGCAAGAAATTTGATACCTCTTTTGATTATATGAATACCCCTTTTGTCCTGGAATGCCACTTCTGTCCTAATGGCAAAGGCATTTAAGTTCATCATCAAATTTTATACAATTCTGTGTGTCTGAAGTTAAGGCTCCACTTTCCCCCTCAAAATACTTCTAATACATTTTTTTTCTTAAAATATAAAAAGTGAATAACAACAATAGTTGTTTTATGCAGAATGAATATTTAAAAAAGTAATTCTGCTCATTTCAGCTCCTAATGGGTGTAACATTCAGACTAGAAGATACTGCCTACAAAAGCATATTCAATGATCCTGGAGCAGAATTGTACAATTAGACATATCTTTGATATCTGAATGCTTCTCGGACATGACCTCATGATCCCTGCAGTTTGTTTGTTTGTGTATTTATTTATTTATTTATTTGTCAAGCGATTACAAGAAAACAGGTATAAGTATAAACATAGTTATGAATACATGAAATGGATACATATAATAAAAATAAAAAGGACAGGGACAGTAGGCACCCGTGAAAATCTATGAATATGTATGTATGTATGTATGTATGTATGTATGTATGTATGTATATATATTATAATTAAAAGTGTACAATCAGGGGTGACAAACTGCTGGTCCATGGGTGAAATGCATCATGCACAGGCCACGCCCACCCCAGCGGAAAAATTGGAAAAGGGAAAAATTGTCATGATACGTAACTCATGTGATGGTAACATGACACTGCGAGGAAGAGATGGGGGGGGGTTGGACTAGATGATCTACAAGGTCCCTTCCAACTCGGATTATCTGTTGTCTGAGTTTGACACCCGTGGTCTACATAATCAGGATTTCAGGTTAAACTAAAATTTCTTTTGGTCCATCCAGTCCTCAGCCATTGTAAAACTTTAACCTTAGACAGTATTTATAGAGAAACGGCAGTTCCGATCACACACTGCTTGCACTGGCATGAAATCACCAGTCTGAGGATGGCGAGTGGGACCTCGCCGAAACGTCACCAAGATACTCTTAATCTTACATGGGAAAAGACCCGAACATACCTAGACCTATATATATATGTGTGTATATGTGTGTGTGCCTATGTCTGTGTGTATATATATTCATATACACATACATATACATATACATATACATACATACATACATACATACATATGTTTACATACATAATATATATATATATATTATGGTATTCAGCTTTGTTCAGGTATTTTCCCACGTCATTATAGTTGTGCTTTTAAAGTTGTAGCAACGTTTCGGCAGAATCTCATCTGCCATCATCAGGCTTCTGTATTGTGTTCGTTGTGAAGGCATAGTCAGAAAGATGTTCTAATATTGTTTTGAATGCATACCATTATTTCAGGTTGCTTACTTAACAGAAATAGCATTAAAATATTTCCCTTATTACTTTAACTTGTAGCCTGATGTTTTAATAAAAATAAATGTTTAGTAGTTTGCCAGTTTCAAATCATTAAAGTATTTCTAATAAATGTGATAAATTCATTAGTATCAACATTTCAGTGAGTTTACAAAAGCAGGGGTTTTGCTGTGAAGCAGGAATCAATACTATATTTACTCCCTGCTATATTCTCCTCTTGAATAAAAGTAACAAACAAACAAACAAATAAGCATACATAGTTCAGGCCATTCTCTCCAAATGGAGCCTAAGATTGTTCCCTGGAATTTCAAAACCTTCAGAATAGTTGGTTTTCTCTTCATCCAGCAAAATGTGTGGCGCTTTTATGTTCTGCATTAAATTAGTTCGATCTATATCTGTGAGAGGATCTCTTTCTATTCTAAGCTCCAGCAGAAAAAGGAAAAAAAAAATCAGAGTATGAGTGACAAAGCAGCACCTCTTTATTTTGTACTTTGATATTTGTTATTTGATATTTGTTATTGTATGTAATTAAAATAACTTATTTGTTTGTGGAAGAGTGATGGTAGGTTTTCCTGAAACAATTTAGTGTCATTTCAATTGTGTTTATTGTTCCACAAGTACATATTGGCTTAAAGTAATAAGAACAGTAAAGATAATTATTAAGAAATTATGGAGAATATTCAAAATGATTGCATTTTGTATAACATTTGCAAGTATTGGTGAATGTATCATCAGTATAACTAAAGAACAAGAGTAAAACAATGCTATTAGTCAATATTTCTTAAGGTATGCTCAGCAATTATCTTTGTTGAAATAATTTAAACTACTTACCGGATTGAGAACTACTGTGAAAAATAATTCTCCACCATGTATACTTTTGTTTAGTTCTTTCGGACCACCAGGATACTCTTTGTAGAAAATTGTATGAGTAAAAAGGCCACAGGTTTGTCGAGGAAGAACCTGGAAAAGATTATATACAATAATAAAGAGAAAGAAAAAAAGAGTCCATTGTCTAGCTTAGGATAAGCAAAGCTTGTTTTAGATTAAAAAGGTAAAGATTACCCTGTCCAATCATGTCCTATTCTAGGACACCATGCTCATCTCCATTTCTTGGCCAAGGGAGGCAGAGTTGTCCAAAGACATTTTCTGTAATTATGTGGCCAGCATGGCTACATGCCAAAGGTGCACAGAACGCTATTATCTTCTCGCTGAAGTGGTACCTATTAATCTACTTGCATTTGCATGTTTTCAAATTGCTAGATGGTATAATTCTGTTCTGTAAGGATAAGTCTTATTCTTATAAGAATGTCTTATATTATATTTTATAGATTTGACTATTATTTTAATGTTACTTCAAAACTACCCAAAGTAAACAGCACATTTGTCAGGAAGAATGATATACATATCATTAAAAGTGTGGAAAAGAAAAAAAAAGGACCATTCAAAAATATAATTTACAGTAGATATGCATATAGGTTAATATATACACGCAGCTGCCAATTTAAAAATAATTGTTAGACTTTAAAAAAAAAATCCAGAGTATTATATTTAGGTGATATGTTTGCCTGCACTCTCAATTATTAACCCATGATGGACAACTTCAACACCCCTGTTGCTTTCTCTTTTTTTCCATCCCTTTGTCTGATATTGGAGTTGGAAGAAATGACCTTTCAAATAAATGATCATTTCAAAAAGATGTCTTTCTACTTGTCCATAAAACAACACTTAAAATATAGGATTTTCCCAACCAGCATACTATTGCCTGTCAGTTTTATTAAAAAACAGTTCACTGTCTAGAAAGTCACTAGATTATTCCATAACAGTATGTCAATATGTACACAAAAAGGTATGATTTTAGATTTTCTGTATACTCAGTGATTTGGTTTTTTTTTTTAAATAATTCTTTAGAATTGTTTGGAAGTGTTGCGGTTGTAGATAAAAAATAAAAGTGTAGAGAAATAAGCCATGCTGATGGAAAATCAGCATGGAACCCACCAAAGAAAACATTAACTCTACTTTTAAGAGATCTTTGACAGTGTCAACTGGCGCATGGACCTTTCAACTTTATATGCTTGGCTTTTTAAAAAGCCTTTGACAAAGTTCCTCATAAAGGTTCTTAAAAATACTTCTTGACTTTCCTGAAAATGTTCTTGCTGCCAAAAAGTTGCTATATGATAAATAGGAAGGTGTTGTTTACTGTGTGATTTCCTAGCTATGACGTTTTCTAAGTTGGCCCCAATGTATCTTAAAAAAAACATTTTATGAAGCTTTTTAAAAACAAATCACGCTGAGTGTATTATTACATTTTATATTATTTTTGTTATTAGATACTCTAGTGTTCCTATCAATAGAAAGGTGGCATATAGATGTAACAGCAAACGAATAATATGGAAGATTATATTAAAAAATTGGATAACTAATTGGGTAGGAAGAAACATCTTACTCAAAGAGTAAGACTAGATCAGCAATTTTGTTCATAGCAGAAAATATTAATCCCTAGGCTTCTGGACTGGTGGTTTTTAAATTAATTTAAAATTAAATAAGGAGCAGGCTAAATTTTAAGATAATGTTCAGGATGGTAAAACATATTCCAGAAGGATCTCTTCACTTTGGGAAAATAAGTGAAGATCATTTAAGTATAAATAATACAGATTGGGACAAAACTCCAAATACTTACAGTGAGATCTATAAATAACCAAGAAAAAGACCTTGAGACCTAGTGCAGAGGTCTCCAAACTTGGCAACTTTAAGACTTGCGGACTTCAGCTCCCAGAATTCCTCAGCTAACATGACTGGAGGAGGAATTCTGGGAGACCCCTGCCATAGTGGATGGCTCAACAAAGATGCTGACACTGTGTATGCCTGTTGTGCAAAACAGAAATTCCGTGATTCCACGGTAAGGATAATTAGGAATGGGCTGAAAATAAAACTGCCAACACTGTAACACCCCTGGAAATTCTATGAAACTGTATATCCTTATCTGGAGTAATTTGAAAAAAAATATATAACAAAACTTTAAAATGATGCAGAAGCCAGCAACAAAAATAATTAAGGAGCTTGAATAATTTTGTTATGAAAAACAATTAGGATTCTACAGATAAGAAAATGGCAATTGGAGGTGGGTAAACATGATTCAGTTATATAAAATCACATATAGCAGGGCTATCAAACTCATGGCCCACGGGCCAGATGGATCACGCACTGACCACACCCATGCCCAGTTTTAGCAAAGGGGGAAAACGTTCCAATATGTCACATGATGCCACCATGATGATGCAAGTTTGACACCCCTGACATATAGCATATAGAAAATGGACAAAGCCTTATAGAAAGACAAGGGCAATTTATATGAGATAGTTTGAAAAACATCTGTGAAATTAATCAGAATTGTTTTTTGCAGGACTGTAGAAATTATCTAGAACCATATGTAAATCATATATAAAGAAGATAATAAACTGTCCCTAGATATCCAAATATTCTGGTCCATAACCATATTAAAATACATTTATTAGAAAAAATAGTAATTCCAGCAACTTTAGTACTATTACCATAGATAATCCCATCCAACCACTTTCAAACAGAAGAGATTTTTCATTTAAAATATGAATATTATGTAGAAAAATAACATAAACATTATATGTACCTATTACTTTAACTTTCTATGCTTGACAATGCTTTGCATACTTGAGTTAACATTTTAATTCAATATCCTAAACACTGATATGTAATATAACTAAAACATATACATATATATACTCAGATTTACACTCGAAAACTATAAAACATATTCCTAATAGCAATAAAAGAAAGGTATATGGATTTGATTTCAAAGTATCATCCTATCAATAAACAGGCAGTTTTAAGACAGGTGTTCCCACTCATAATCCTTAAAGTTAACACCAGCCTCTTCAGCTGAGTACAGAATCAATGGTTAGGTAAAAGAGATGGCTGAACATCCAGCTCCAGCTGCTTCTCAGCAATACTAGTTGCATTTTGACAAGTTTAAAAATTTCAAACCATCTTTGACGCCATTTTAACATAAAGGACATTCAAATGAATTACAACCTGGTGGTAGGGCATAATAAACTAAAAATAGCTCTTCAGATGCAGTGAATATAATATAATATAAGTATATTTCTTATACTTTTTTTGTGGATCACAGAAACAAGAAAAATCAGGATAACAAAAAACACCAAAAACCATAGCTCACCATGATGTTTTTGTGAATGAAACCTTTTCTGTATCGTGCAGGTTTTAAATGTGGATATTCTTCTGTACTGGTGATTTTGATATTCCAAATTTTTTTCCAGGCATCATAAAGTTGAACATGAACAGGATAGACACCAGAATGGTGTGGAGCCACAGCATATCCCATATCAGTCGGGACGCCATGTTCCTGAAACAGCAAAATAAAATCCTATGTAGCATAGGAACCTGTGCACACATATGAACACATCTTCCTGCTGATGTATGAGCTTATCCAAAGAATGTAATTATCCAGGTCAATTTCAAGACTTATATGCAGAACTTATTTAGCTTTACATAAGTATTAGGTAAAATTGCTTAAAATCATTTTGTGCAAAAATGATTAATGTTTCACATTGGTAAGATACTGCTCTTATTTTGGTTTTTAAATATATTCAGAATAGGAAACAAAATCTGCAACCAAGGTCAACCTGACTTTTTCAGAAACTTTATTTTATATAGTGTCCTTCTAATATGTACACTTCCTGTTTTATCTAGGACTGTGATGGCTAACCTTTTCGTCGTCGCCTGCCAAAAGTGCGTGCATGTTAGTGTATGCTTGCCTGCACCCATATTGCAATGCGTGAGTGACCCCCCACATGTCACACGCCTGTGATGACCCAAAGTGTATCAAAAATATAACAAAAATCAAAACGTAAATAAAGATCCTTTAATGCCTTCAACTTGGCTTCACTGTTTCATTGTTCACAGTTGAAGATTTTCAAAATAACATTCTATTTTCAAAATAACATTCCAAGAGCAGATAACATTCTAAGAGCAGATAATGAAGCAAAAACCAAAAAACAAACCATACTGAATTAAGTTCAATGACAGACCAGGATAAATAATTACAAACTTCAGGAAGATAACCAGGGACAGTCTGTTGGAAGAATGCTAACCAAGATAAACCTCATCTAGGAATAAAATGCTAATTTGTCTCCAGCGTTTGTTAGCACACAGATCCAAACTCTTATGCAGATCTCACACCTGCAACCCATGAAGAGGATCATGGCCGCTTCCTCTCCCGTAAGCCATGTTGTTCCCTTCTCCGTTCCTCCCTATGTGCCCTAGGATGGAGATGGGATGGGCCTGAGTCCTCCTCTGACTGCCCAGCCAGCCTCTGCCCTTCCCCAGCCTTCTCCACCACCTCTGGACCCACGTTTCCACTCCCTGTTGGCTGTTCCTCCTCTTCCTCAGAGTCAGTCTCCACCAGAGGCATGACAACACCTCTGCGTGCCTCTTCTGTGCGTGCCCCACCTCCACGCATACACGGCAGATACCCAACAATCAGCTGGCTAGCGGAAGGTGTATATGCATGCGCAGTGGATCTGTTCCGGGCGACAGCTTGCGTGCCGGCAGAAATGGTTCTGTGTGCCACTTCCGGCATACGTGCCATAGGTCTGGCAGCATGGATCTAGGATATGGTGCAATATTTTATAGGGTTACTGTTTTCTTTTCTCTAGCTCTAGGAACTTAATTTAGCTCCAGTTCAAAAAACATGCAAGCAGATTTCTCTTTTGATATGATAATATGAAATTGTATAATATTTATAGATTTCTATCAAAACATCTATCTGCTAATATGCAAATGGACCCCTCCCAGGACCATCTTGTTAATTTAAATAAGTGGTTTATTTTTAAATCTTGGTTGAATACCCAGTTACCCTGATAATGGCAAATCTGTTCCCAATGTAAAGCGTATGCTTTAAAGCTTAATATAGAAACTCCTGTGACAATTTAAAATACTATTTTTCCCTGCTTAAAGTTAAATCTCTAACTTTCTAGGTATTTTACTAAGCAGTTACATGAAAAAACCAACAGATGTCAGAGCAACCGGTCTGTAGTCATTCAGCTCCTTGATGGAGGGTTTCTTGAGGAAGGGGATGATAATAGAACATTTGAAGCAGGAAGGAACGTAACATATTTCCAGCAATTTATTAAAGATACAGTGAAGATGGGGGCCAGTTGATGAAGCAAGGAGTTATTCCATTTGGCCTGATGTTTTTCCAATCTTTTGTCTATGAAATAGATCTTGCACATCTTTTTCTAAGATCATGAGAGATACGGGGTCCAGAGGAATGGAGATAGGTGTAGGAAACTTGGCTATTGTTGGTGTATTTGAAGTGGGGAAGACAGCGATAGTTGACAATGATTTCCTTTCAAACCCATAGTATCTTTTCTTTTATGATAGTATTTACACCAAGACAAATTCCTTGTATGTCCAATCACACTTGGCCAATAAAGTGTTCTATTCTATTCTATTCTATTCTATTCTATTCTATTCTATTCTATTCTATTCTATTCTATTCTATTCTATTCTATTCTATTCTACTCTACTCTACTCTACTCTACTCTACTCTACCTCTACTCAATTCTATTTCATTCTATTCTAGTATATAGCACATTCAGATCATCTGCTAGTTGCCCATTCTCTTCCACAAGGGAGGGAGGAATCCTATGTCCAAAGATATTCTTCTTCCCATACATTTGCTGGTTCATTTGCTGAGAACGGATTTCATTTAAATGTATACTTTGTCCTGTTTCATAACAAGCACACCCCCAGACTTCAACGGTTACTTCATAAAAGCAGAGGTTATAGGCAATGGCAATCAGAGTGAATATGTGTGGTATCACACGCATATTTGAGCACAGTACACACAAACAAGTTGCCTGAAAATGATTCTAACATTAAGCAATAGCTGGTCAGTTTGTGATCCAAAATCCAAGGAATTCGTAGGAAGTTTGTCAGCTGATCTGAGGTCAGAATAACAGAATTTCAGGATCCAAGAGTTTTGAGACATGACTACAAAGGTTTTAAGTTAGAGTGATTATCCCAAGAGAGATGTATCATAGGCCAAGGGTCACGGACCTTTCAGACCTCAGGGACCATTAAATTCATAATTTTAAATCCCACGGACCACTAATACGATCTGCCTAATGACCAGCTGGGTGGGCGTGGCTAGGGGCTGATGTGACTGGGTAGGCATGGCCAACTCAATGTCATTCATGTTGTGGAGCACCTTGCCAGCCTCTTTTCACCCCTTCCCTCCCAGCCACTCCTCACCTGCCCGCCCAGGGTTCCTTGGGGCCCCAACAAGAAGCCGTTGTTGGAGCTAAGCCAGCCACCATAAGAAAGAGTTGGCAAAATAGCTGGATAGGTTCAAATTGGATCTGACCAAGAAGGAGGCTGAAGCAGACCCCAAATCGGAATTTCCGCCCCCCCCTCCAACCTACACAAAAAGACCCCGAAAGGAAAGACTTTTTGCAACAACACAAACGTTCATTACACATATCCTGCCCAGGGGCCATAGTTTGAGCACCTCTGATTTAGTGCAACATAAAAAATGCAAATAATATTTCTGTGGACCACCAAAATTTCATTGCAGACCACCAGTGGTCCTCAGACCATCAGTTGGTGACTGCTGCCATAGGCTTAATATAAGACAGTAAGCCCTGAGTGGGAACTAATTATGAACAATGATGAATGCTACTTATTTTTCTTAAAGGGTATGACATGTACTGGGCTGCTCCTCAGAACTGAGATCCTTGTCATTTGATTCCAATTCAAGTTGCTTCAAATGACTGTCAGCAGGGTCAGCCTCAATCGAAGTGATTATTTGCTGATTCTTCTGAGTGTCATCCATACTGTGCATCTCAAACTGATTCCTTTAGCATCAAAATCAAGGTTTTGTGTGACAGAATTTAACCAACTGTTTCATCCAACTATGTCTATGTAACATACAGTATATAAGGCATCATTTTTGTGATTGCAGAGGTGTGATTTCGATTATGCGTGTGTGCATGTATTTTTGTACACAGGCAAATGCCTTGTTCTTGGCTAAGGAACTGAATGATTTGTTGCGAATGTTAGACAGATTGCTTGATGCAATAAGGCATATGGATGCAAAAATTAATGTATTAAGAACTTAGGAAGTTGTGTTTGACAGGGAAAATGTGGTCATGATTACAAGGTGTTTAAACATGATGAAAAATTATTCCAACTATAATCTATATCACTATATGAATCCATCTATCTTGGAGAATGATTATTAAACATTCCATTACTAAGGATAATGGATGGAGAAAAAGCGGTGTGGATAATGCAAGTTTCTCAAAGTAAGTTTAAATAATTGTGTGTAGGAGAGTACTGCTGTTCACTTTGTTATCACCTATAAGTGGGTGATGAACTGAATGTAGATTGAATATAAACTAAGTGATCAATATGAAAGAAGAATTTTGTGGTAATTTAGATAATACAGAATCAGAGAACGAATATTAAATCACAGTACAAATATGTGAAAGAAGACCGAATGGATCAAGAGGAAAGGGAAGACTAAGAAAGTTGTAACTAGTGAGGAGAGGTTGTACTGTAGGAAAAAGAAGTTCAATGAATGAATGATGAATGAATGAATGAATGAATAAACGTTCTTCAAAAAGTGAGAAGTTTAAAAACAATTTATGAAATGGTTTAAGGATGTGGTGGAAACAAGAAAGGTATGAAATGGTTTAATGAATGGTGCTGGGGTACTCTAGGAATGAGTTAAATTTCCTTTTTCTCTTATTTTATGCATTTAATTTATTTTGGTCACTGCTTGTCATTCTGTTTACGATGCATAATTCTGCTTGCTTCAAAAGGAAACAGTGTGATGGGCATACATTTGTTTGGATAATTGTTTTAAAAAACACAGACACCTAAATGTTAGTTACAAATACTCTCTAGGACTCTCAAAGTAATTATTACATCATAGCATCACTGTAACACACAAACCAACTAAAGTTCTCCAAAATAAGGTAAGTAACCGAAAGACCCAGCAACTCCTGAAGAAAAAACAGCATTCATGTACAACATGCATTATAAGGATTGCAACATTGACTATGTAGAACAAACAGGCAGAAGATTGGTAGAGGGCATCCATGCACATCAACTAGGATACGATGAAAACTCTTCAGTTTCATAACTCATAGACAGACTTAACTATAGTTTTAACTTAGAACCTGTCAATATGCTAGAGTCTGTAATATCTCTGCTCTGTAATTTTATTATTTCATCCAGTGGCAGAATAACTAAGCTGGAGTTAAAAATCCTGATAAACTAATTTAAAGTTGTATTTCAAGACAGTCTCAACTTTGAAGAGAGAATGCTTCATTTAAGCACTCCGTACTCTGTATCAGTTACATATCATTTCTACTATAAGCCTGTGGTGCATGAATTTTACTCACTAAGGCAAATTTTTTGTTGAGAATCATTTGCTCCACGAGTGAAGATTCATTATGGAACAGATGAGGTTGCATGTGACTCCACATATGAGGAAACCACCAGAATTCTTCTACTGACCCGAGTAACAAATCATCTCCTTCGTCTTCTTCTATAGTGCCTGCAGAAATAATTGATTAAATGATATTCCCATTTTTGAAATAACTTATTCACAATCATTAGACGCATGGTGAACATTTACGTTGCAACAAACTACAGTAGGAAAATGAAACAATTTCAAATTCATAGCAACAATTCATAAGCAATCAAGTATCTAAAACAGAATGCAACAGATTTGATCGTGTTACCTAAGGCACAGTTTAAAGCAGGAGTCTTCAAACTTGACAGCTTTAAGACTTGTGGACTTCAGCTCCCAGAATTCTTCCTCCATTCATGTTAGCTCAGGAATTCTAGGAGTTGAAGTCCACAAGTCTTAAACTTGACAAGTTTGAAGATCCTTGGTTTAAAGTAACAGTGAGTCACCTGCATATACATCAGGTTTGCACTGTATTTTGCAGTCCGATCTTGATTGGGGCAAGCATGATTTGAAAATAAGCCAAATTAATAACAGAACGCCAGTATATGCCAATCATAACAGAAATGCCAGTATATTTTGAGCTGAAACACAAGCAGTTCCACTGACCTACATTAGAGTCAAACTGTGTGTTCAATGAATAAGACATTAAATAATATATCAAATAACATTTAGTGGAAGACATTTCACATTTATGCTGATTATCATATTATATTACTATAATTGTATTTTTTAATTTAGTAACAGATGTTTTGAACATATCCTGGTCTATGATTGTAACAGACATTCCTATGACTGGCTTCCTACTATAGTGATAGGCATCTTTCCTAGAATAACTACACAGAAGTAGTAAGAATTAGGGCAGAACCATAAGCCACTGAATGATAAATGTACAATTTAAAAAGAAGGTTGCAATAAAACAAAGGCTATAGTTGATTTAAATATGAAAATTTAATATTTGCAAATCAAAGCAATAGATGTTCTTATGTAATCACTGAAAGGTATAATTTGCAAGCATCTCTATGGTGTGTCACACCTGAGTGTCTACAGTATAACATATTGGTTGTATCCTGTACCTCATAGATATTTGTTAGATTGTTTTATAAATGTGTTTAACTTTGCTTTAAATTTTATTTTGTTTATCATCTAAGGTAGTGTGTGTGCATGTATGTGTGTGTGTGTGTGTATATGTGTGTGTGTGTGTATGTATGTATGTATGTATGTATGTATATGTGTGAATATGTATGTATATATGTCCTGGTCTACGACTTCAATAAACTGAAATGAACTGTGAAGAGTAATTATAATTACAACTGAAAGTGTTTTTTGCTGAAACAAATTGTTCCACTAATTTTACATGTCCATCTCCTGGGTAAACTTGATATAATTTATGATTACATTTAAAATATTACATTCTTACTACGAATCTATTTTACTTCTCTTGAGGTCTACAGCTTGCTAAAATTCTTATTCAACAGTGCTTGTTATGTATGTTAAGAATATACTGAATATATATACGATAATTCCACAAGGTTTTTATATAAATAAAACAAAGTTTACTACTGTCACAGTATAATGGGCAAAATATAAAGTTTTATATTTTTAATACAAAACTCTGACTTTAGCCTTGCTAAGTATTAATACGAATATACACATCAATGACTACATAGAGGTATACATTTTTTTATGAATACTTTCGTTCAAGAAACCTTTTTTTTAAACTAGCATCCCTTTTTACAAACTTAATACAATGCTTCCAGTCAAAAAGAGGTATTGGAGTGCCTGTAAAAAACAGCTTCTAAAAAGGCCATTTATTTTCAAGAGGTGGATAGGCTAAGTTGAAGTTGAAGTATATTAGTTAATTTACAAGTTGAAATGACACTCAGAGTAAATCACAATGTGCCTCAGCTATAAATAATTGTTGTATTCTTAAACCTTAATGGCTGACTGTCCTATTCATTAATTACTAATTATAGGACTGAAAGCTTGTGCAGAACACTGAAATCACATGTATCAATTTTCTACAGCTTTCAACACACATTATTTTACATATCTTTAAATACTATCTATTCCCAGTCTCTTCATTGGTTATTTAGAAGGGAAATGGAAATTTGGGTGGACAAATTTATATATCTGCCTGCCTGGGATCATTATGTTTCAGTAGTTCATTAAAACCAATGACTCAATCACAGAACAATATGGCTACTTCAGGAATGAGGCAACTTAAAGAGATACGTTCAGAGATAATTGTGTAGATGTACAATTTCAGAAGTCGCTAGGAGGCTGAAATATTATGTGTGTTCTAAATATGATGTAAATTAATTAAGTCCTTTATGAACTTCTTCATCATAAGCACTGTAAATTATTGCTGTGATGACACCATAATCACAATGACTTTTTTGCATGGTATAATCTTGATAGGTGAATGTGGAACTAATATGGACAGCAGTAGATGAGTAAAACATACTTGGTGGAATAACAAAGGTTGAAAAACTTCTTTCAGTTGCCAGCAGGACTGCATTGGAAAAATTATGTGTTAGTATTACTACTTCTCAGACATTGTGAAGCTGAAGCTCAAATATTTTGGCCACCTAATGAGAAAATAGGACTCCTTGGAGAAGACTCTGATGTTGGGGAAGTTGGAAGGCAAAAGAAGAAAGGGATGGCAGAGGATGAGATATTTAGATAGTTCATCATTGCCATAAATATGAATTTAGGCAAACTCTGGAAACATGGGGAAGAGACAGGGGGAGGAGAGGAGAGCCTGACATGCTATGTGTGAAGTATTGGGCACAACTGAGCAAATGAACAGCAACACTTTTATTATTTATAATAGCGATTGACAATGATGTTATTCATATATATTATTTGGATTCCAGAATAAAACACCTCATCATTGTACTGTTTCATCAATTCTTGGTATAGCCTGTGTTTTTATTGAACAAAGTTTTAGGAAACCAGGGAATAGAATTTCTACAACATCTTCTAAGTGTACATATCGGGTCAATTTTTCAATATAAGAAAGTTTATCCCAGCTTCATGCCCTTCAGATATGTTAGGTTAATTCCTCAAAATATTTTTCAGCATGCTGATATGTATTGGTAAATCTGCACATCTGCAGGGCATCAGGTTATTAAATCAGGTTATTAAAACCTGAATTAGAAATCCCAGTTGTAGACTGTGTTTCTTTTTTGCCCCAAAAACAAATGTTTAAGAGAAAATTTTCCAATTTATTTCTCTACTATTTTCTAGCATACTAACTACACTATTATTATCCACACAAACTGCTTAAACATGGTCCAGAAGACACTGTTGTATTATGGCTATACTGTCAGAAAGTTAAAATTATGATATTTCTATGGATAATACAAACAGTCCCATAGCTAAGTACAACATTGTACATAAGGAAGAGTTTGTTAATTTTTTGGGTTTTATTCTGCTGAAGGAATTTTTCATTTTTTTTCATGCTCCCAGAAGTTCTTTCTCTCATTTTGTTTAACAGAATAAAGTAAAACCACCCAAAACAAATGCCAATTATCTTCAGTGCACAAACAGAGAATCATTTTACAGTGTTTTTTTTTTTTACCTGTGTGGTAAAATTTTCCTGAAAATCCCAGATTGAAAGTAAAATTTGTAATTTGAGCTCTCAAAAGGTTCTGAGTATCAAGCAGAGCCTGAAATAAAATAGAGATTAAAATGCATTATATACATATTAAATGCAGGTCATCCTTTTTTAGGGCTGTGTAATAGAAGCAAACTGCTTCACCTTCAAAGCATCTTCCAAAAAACTTCCTAACCTCCACATCTGATTAAACACCAACAATTCAGATATGTTATTTTTATTTAGTTTGATTTTTCTTGTAGACTACCATTATCAGCAGACATTAGTAAAGTATTTTAAAAAATGAAATTGGATCTCTGATGACATTTCTTTCCGAGGAACCCTCTAAAGAGTTTTAGTCAAAATTAAGTAGCAATGAAGAAAGATTGGAGATTGGTAGACAAGATACCAAGTTCGACTTAGACAGAAAGACACGGATCATATTATACATTGTGACAATCACACCCTATAATTTTTTAAAAGTGATCCAATACTTTCAGATATTACAAATTAAATATTGGCCTTAGTTGAATTTTATTTTTCCAACTACAAATAAAAGTTTGTGTGTTGGAACTTCTGGTTTGTCGGCTTCGGCAGTGGCAGGAATTCGCGATCCTGCGCGATCCCTGCGGCGCTAGCCGTCTTGGTGCCTCCGATCCTGATGGGTCTGGAGGCTAAGGCTGCCCTGCAGAGGCAGCCAAAGACAGGGGGAGCCGGAGAGGGGTTTGGGGGTGTTGCAGACCCTCTCCCCAGCCGGAAAAAAACTCTTTTCTCAAGACGGCGGAGCGGCGGTCTGTAATGGCCACCACAAAGAAGCCGGCAGCTGGGTAAGACTGAGCAGGAGGAAGAGGGGAGAAAGTTTACAAGAGAAAGTTTTTTGGCTGACCCAGGACCTCAAGAGACTCCTAACATCCTGAAAACTATGCCTATTTTTGAACGATACTTTGTTTCCAAAGGAGAATTTCAAGCGGCAAATTTGAGGTGCTGAAAGGGAAAGTTTACTCTCCTTCCCTATGGAATCAACAAATGGCCATTGGGAAACCTGTCTTTTTATAAAAGGTAAAAACTTGGTTTCTTGTTATAAGTGGGAAGGGAGAGGACAAAAAAAAGAAGAAAATATTTTTTTTTTAAAAAAAGATTTTATTAATTTTCTACAAACAAGACAAACAAAACATAAAAACATCAACTCTCATATGTACATCCAGTGTGTTAGTTGGTTCATCATTTTTGTGCATTCATTCTGTAGTCTCAATTACAATTATGTTACATAACAACTCATATTGTCAATCCAAACTTATATATCCTAATATCACTAAAAAAAGAAGTTTTTGACTATATTTTTAATCATTCATGCTTTATGAGCTAACAATACTTTAAACCAGTTTATTCTATAATAAATCATATAATCATATCAAATCAATCCTAAAAAACCCTTTATAAATATAATGTCAAAAAACAAAATAATAGCAAAATAGCAAAATAAAGATATTCCTTACTGTCTAGCATTCTAAATATTCTATTATAGTATTTTATCATCTAGCCATTGATAAAAAAGATTTCATAAAATTTCATAAAATTGTTTATCCTCTTGCTCTCTAATTTCAAATGTCAATCTACTCATCTCAGCATATTCCAACATTTTCTTAATAATTTCTTCCTGTAATGGTATTTTCTCATTCTTCCAATTTTTAGCAAATACAATCCTAGCCACTGTTAATACATTTACAATCAGGTACTTCAAATCTTTACTATATATATCAGGTAAAATTCCCAATAAGAAGATCTCTGGTTTCAAGTCTATGTGTTTCTTTGTCATTTTTTCCAACCACATGCGAATTATAGTCCAATATTTTCTAGCGTCCTCACAAGTCCACCACATATGGTAATACGAGCCGGGTATCTGATGACATTTCCAGCATTTTTCAGATTTGTTCTTAAACATTCTTGCTATTCTTGTCGGAGGAAAGTGCCACCTGTAAAACATCTTATACAAGTTTTCTTTATATGCTGTTGACATTGTCATTTTATAATTTTGAGACCACAATTTTTGCCATTTCTCTAGATCAATCCCATATCCAAAATTCTTCCCCCAAACAATCATAGTTTCTTTGACTTGTTCTTCCTCTAATTTCATTCCCGGTAAATAACCATATAATTTTTTAATCACCTTCTCATCAGTACCCATCAAGATCTTATCTAAATCAGTCTGCTTATAATAGAATCCCTCCATTTTAGAATCTTCATCATACCGTGAATGTATTTGCGCACATGAAAACCAATTCATCCTTATACCTTGTTCCTCTAAGTTTTGGGTCGATTTAAGTTCACCCTTTTCATCCAATAGTTCCCCATATCTAACTGTTTATTCCTTCTTATAAATTATAGAATAGGAAAATGCTTCAATAGTCGATAACCAAACTGGAATTTTCAAATAACATTGTCTTTTTATCTAAAAAAAAAAAAGAAGAAAATATTAAAATCTTGCTGGAGGAGATACCTTGAAGATTTTGAGGCTAGAAATTAATTGCAATAAGGCTTTAAAATATAGATTGGGCTTTTTTTTTTTTTCCCTTCTATTGATACCACCCCAGGAAGAGAAAGTGAGAACTTTGTGCTTTGTTTGGATTGATTGATGTCTCTGGGACTTTGGGGAACTGTTCTAACTTTTGAAACATCTTGGTTGTTTTAAGAAGAAGAATAAAGAAAAGATTTACAATGGCTTTACCTGTTGATGAACTTAGAAAGGAATATGGAAAAATAAAAAAAGACAAGGACGCTGTGAAAGAAGCCTTCCTTTTTTTAGAAATGGCGCTTGCTATTTATCAGCCAACACAACAACAGATGGAGGAAACAGAAGAAGAAGAAGAAGAAGAAGAAAGAAGAAGAAGAAGAAGAAGAAGAAGAAGAAGAAGAAGAAGAAGAAGAAGAAGAAGAAGAAGAAGAAGACGCCATCTTCAATGAATCTCAAAACATAATTAAGAAAGAAAGGAGAAAGAGAGGAAGGAAAATGAAGGACTTAAGACTTAAAAAAACACCCAAGAAAGAGAAAAATAAGATGCAAAATCAACACAATGTTAGTAAGCAAAAGAAAAAAGGAATACAGCAGAGAGGGGAAGCTAAAAAGGCGGAAGGTAGGAGAGGGGGGGTAAAAAGGCCAGGTGGGATAAGAAAGAAAGGGAAAAAGGGGGGGGGAGTCACAAAGGTATGAATCAAGATGGGAAAAAAGGAATTTTTTTTAGGGATAAAAGGTAATGTATAAATTTCTTTTAAAAAGAAGATTCTGCAAGGTACATAAGATGGTATTGTAGTATTTGTATTAGAAATAGAAAACTAGAATGTTATAAACATTAATAAAAGATTAAAATATTGAAATGTTTAGTAATGATAGACTTTAAAATTTAACAAAATATTAAAAGGAAAGTTTAAAATATTGAGTTTAATTGAAGAGTTTAATTGATTGTTGTATTGATGTTACTATAAACTTACTATTGTAGCGTTTGTTTTTTGAAATAGATAATTGGAATGTTATAAGATTTAACATTTAGATTTATTATTTAACTATATTAAACATTTTGGATTTATTATTCTTTCCTCTTTTTAAAAGTTAGCTGGTAGAATGTACTAAGCAGAATCAGATTGAGTAATGGGTATTATTTTAAATATTAATATTTAATTTAATATTAAATATTAATTTAGGGGAGGATAGGAAGGCATCATACTCTGATCAGTGACTCCAGGAGAAATCTTTTTTTTGTAGGGAATGAGATAAATGGATAATTTGGAAAGAATGGACAAAAGATACAAACACAATGATTTAAATTAAAATGAATTAAATAAAATAGAATTAAGAAGAGTGAAAAGCGGGGAGTAGTAAAACAGAAGATATAGAATGGTAAATAAAATAGGTAATGGTATATAAGATGAGCACGAAGCTAATTGAAGTCCATAAAAAGAGAGGCAATCTGGGTCCAAACTACTTTCTTAAAAGAAGTTTTATTATTGTGTGTTTTGTGTGTTTATGTTTGTTTGAGAATTAATAAAACCTCGGAGGAATGTTGGATGAGAATAATGGTAACCAAGTCAGAGAGAAATGTAGATGACGATTATAAATTGGATAAATATAGGAAAAAATAATAATAATAATGAAATTGAATAAGAGTAAAGAGAAATAATGAGAAATTTGCTAAAAGATATTTATATATTTATATGGAAATGGTGTAAAACAGAACTATGTTGTATAAAATAATGTCTTATTTGACTTGTAAAATTTATAATGGAAAGAGGGTTTATGTATTCAATGGTTAATGATGGTTTGTTGTCTTTAAAATTAATAAAATTTGTTTCAAAAAAAAAAAAGTTTGTGTGTTAAGAACAAGGCCGAGTGCAGAGCAATATGAAATTGAAGAAGAAGAAAAAATGCAGCCTGCTTGTATTCTTGGAGTGGTGTTTCAAGACACTCTTTGAGTGTCTCACCTGATAAATAAGAAGCAACAAAATTAGCCTCTGTTTGCAACGGCTTCTCTAGCATTTGTCTAATAACTTTAGGAAAAGTCTGATAACCTTGGGAACTGCTGGATTTGGGGTCAAATGAATGAAAACCAAAAAGTCATCTTCAGCTAAAGTTCTTTATTAAACACAGTGAAACAACCAGCAACCGTCTGGCTGACAGCGATCCTTTTATAGAGAGCTGTCAGCCGGGCGACCATTTTTCCCACCTGAATGGCAGACTTGAGTGAAGACTTCAGTTCTTGAGTTTCTAATTTGAATACGTAACAGGAACATTTCTGCTTTGAATAAAGCAGCAGAGACAAACTCCACAACACTCAGTCGGTTATTAAAATGCATAGACCTATGCTGATTGTATAGCATTTTCCCATTCTCTGTGCTGGGAAATCATATGGGCTGCATATACCATCTTATGCCTATACGCCCTATAACCCCTCTAGCTCAGGGGTCTCCAACCTTGGCAACTTTAAGCCTGGCGGACTTCAACTCCCAGAATTCCTTTGCTGGCTGGAGAATTCTGGGAGTTGAAGTCCACCAGGCTTAAAGTTGCCAAGGTTGGAAGACCCCTGATCTAGCTTAATGTCCATAGCTGAACCAGAAATATAAAGTTGAAGTTTATTATTGCCCCTGAAGACTAACTATATAGATACTTAATGCTAAACCTCTAGTTACTGATTAGTATTTGATTGACTTATAACTTGAACTCCTAATGAAGTACAATTAGAAAGCTATTAATTTTCACAAAAATTAGAAAGCTAATAATTTTTACAACAAAGTGTCTGGTGCTGATATCAAATTTAATTTTCTCTTATAATTAATAACTTTGCCAAACAGTTGAGATTTAAAAAAAATAAAATAAAGAAAACTTTCAGTTTACTATACATGATTTTAAAGCTGTGAAAAACTTAACCAATCGATTCTTAATCTGTACAATGAAGTAGAAAGCAGTAGAAAGTAGTTACAGTATCTTCAAAATAGGGGATACTGGTCCTTTAAAAACTGTGTTCTCAATAGCCGAGCTTAGTTAACATTTTGGTTGTTATGCCTCTGATTATTTTCTGGATGACTTGACATTTTACTTGTCATTTGGGTTCTAAAATCAGAACGTTAAAACTTATGAAAAATATAGAACAGCAGATGGCAGGCATTATTTCACTGTTTTTCTGTGACTGTCTCAGAACAGGAATGCTTTCATGTGGGGGCAGAGAAAGAGAAATTTCATTTCTAAATGCTTTGGAATATTCAGCGTAAGTTCTTGAGATACTTTATACAGGTAGTCTTCAACTTACAACAATTCATTCAGTGACCATTTGAAGTTACAATGGCACTGAAAAAAGTGTGATGGCCCAGGGTGGGATGCAAAACAAGCAGAGTCACAGAAAACAGGTGAACCCCCTTTTATTTCTTCACTTTGCTTCCAAGCTCTGAATATCCTTGATGGAAGACAAAAAACTCCCACACAAACAGTTACAGGAAGAAGGAAAAAAGCAACACAAACCAGGCAAGATAAGGGCTGGAGGACATCCACAGATAAGTGAACACACACTGGGAAGGACGCCAAACTCAGAGAGGAACTATAAACTAGAGGTATTTACACATTTTGTTTCCAGGGTTCACCAGTATGCAGGTCCATACTCTTATTCAGTTGTCACAGCTGCAGCCCATGAAGAGGATCAAGGCCCTCTCCTCCCCAGTAGACCATGTCTCTGTCTCTCCCTTATCCTCTCTTCCCTGTGTGCCCTAGGATGGAGAGGGGATGGGCCTGGGTCCTCCCCGACTGCTCAGCCGGCCTCTGCTCTTCCCCAGCCTCCTCCACAACCTTCGGAGCCACACTTCCACTCCCTGTTGGCTGCTCCTCCTCTCCCTCAGAGTCAGTCTCTACTAGGCCATGACAAAAAAGTGACTTATGACCATTTTTCACACTTACAATTGTTGCAACATCCCCATTTTTTGTATAATAGTTAAAGCCCCAAGCTAAAAACTGAGAGACCTTGAATTCTAAATCTGCATTAGACACAAAGTTAACTGAGTGATCTCAGGCCAATTGCTTCCTCTCAGCCCAAGGAAGGAGGAAATAGCAAACCACTTTCCAAAAAAGTTTGCCAAGAAAGCTGCAGAGAGTTTTCCAGGCAAACTCCAGGAGGAAACCCTGGTTTGAAGGTATGTGCATGCACGAGCATACATACGTACACATAGAGAGATAATTGATTTAATTCAATTTGATTTGGATAGCACTTGACTTCCATTGATTCTGGGGTGTTCACAAATAATAACATTAAAAAGCATTACAAACCAAAAACAAGATAGCATTTGGGCATGATATACAAACAGGAAACAATAATAGCACATACAGCCAAGGGATTCTATACATCTCATCTCAAACCTGGGATAACAACTTCAAGGCCCTATAGAACAGGAGTCTCCAACCTTGGCAACTTTAAGACTTGTGGACTTCAATTCCCAGAATTCCTCCTCCAGTCATGTTAGCTCAGGAATTCTGGGATTTGGTCCATGAGTCTTAAAGCTAAAGACTCCTGCGATAGAACATCAAAGGGTGGAATCCGTACGGATTTTGTGGGACCAGGTGCCATTACAGAGTAAGCTTCCTTCCTAGTTGGATTCTATAGATGACTAGTTGATATTGTTTAATTGAAAGGACCAGGAATATGCCAACTCTGCTGGCTTGTGTTTGTCCGATAAAAATGAGGGCAGACATGATTCCCTCAAGTAATCTGGCCCAACATGAATCTTGAATTGCAGCTGGAAACACTCACTGGCAACCAATGCAATTCACAGAGCCTGCACACAACGCATTTTGGATAAGTTCTCGGTGAATTTCAAGGACAGTAACACATTGCTATAATCAATTCTTGAGGTGTGACCATCCTCCCATTTCAGGAAAGGGTTCAATTGGCTGACCAGATGGAGCTGTGAGTGCAAAAGGACCCCCAGATTGTGCCTCAAGTCTTGAGTGGGGAAAATTATGAAGATAAAGTCCTTGAATCCGGTGGTGGGTGAATGGGGCTAATATCTATTAGTACTCAGTCTAGATGAGATTTAGTCAAAGTCAGTTCTTACTTACCCAGATTCACTAAAAGGAAATAAAGGATTTAAATTGAAGAATGAGGATATACCTAAGTTGTTTGCAAATAATACTGTAAGCTTTCCTTTTTGGCATTCCCACTGAATATGCTATAGTTGGGTTTGATTACTGGATTATTTGTCCCTATATCTTGATAGCATACTGCATTATTTGTCCCTATATCTTTTAATACGCCTGATTCATTTATACAATTAAAAAAAAATCTAAATTCTTTAAAGAAGCAGCCAGAGGAAAGGAAACTAATTATGGCAATGTAGGCCAGTTATTGCTAACCAATGTTATTGAATAAAGCAATGCAATTAACAATCCTGTCTTTGAGATTTTATCTGCTTTGCCGTTCTTGGGTTCTGCTCACTACCTAAGATGATTTAATTATCCTGTTGCTAAAATTCATTAAATTCCTTAATTAAAGGTTACAAAAATTCTCAGGCCAATTAAACAAGAACTAATGAGCACCCTGTTGTACTGCATTCTTTTCCAACTCTGATCAAGTTTGATGATGTTAGATTTAAGCTGAAGAGAAGACAATATTTAATCTATTTCATAAATAAAAACACAGCTCTCCAATTTGAAAATGTCACAACAGGTCACAACGTTTCTGTTAGATATTTCACAATATTTAAATTGAGCTACCTATCTGAGTAACTTGAGAAAAGAGACAAACCTCTGGCAGATCACAATGTATGTGGACAGCTGAATTTGTTTTCGTGTCCCAAGCCTCCTAAACCTCCTAGAACAATTCATTTTAGTGAAGTCCTTTGTCTCTCACAGCCAAACAAATATTTTTGAACTGCCCACAAGCAGGAATATGGAGACATATTCCTTTCTGGTGTTATGGTTCACTGGCAACCTGTGCAGACGGCAATGGAATTGGACAGTGGAGAACAGGGACCAGTCCGGGAGTCTGGGGAGGATTCGGACGAGGGTCCTGCGTCCAATACAGAGATGGGGACAGGACCATCTGGGAGTGGGGTGTTGACTCCGGAGCATCTTGAGTCTGGCAGCAGCGAGGCAGAGGAACAAGGGGAGCCGGTTCCCAGTGGGCATGTGCACAAAGCTGCTAGAAGGCGAGAGCAGCTGAAACAAAAGGGGTAACTTGGGAGTAAGGCTGGGAGGTGATTGCCCCTCTCATAAGATATAAAGAAATTGCAAAGGGACAGGAAACTTTGTAGGAAGCAGTCGTTTGCTCTGTTCGGATTAAATCTTGAAGCTCTGTATGGACATTGTATTTCCATTGGTTTTTACAGTTAATTTGGCCCTTTAGTTGTTGGCAGCAATTCAAAGGAGAGAAAGGTGAGTGCTTATCTAGAGGAACTGTTTGGGACTCATTACCAGCTGGGAATGAACATAATTCCCAGCGTTGAAATAAAACAAGAGTTGTTTGGACTAAGCGTGTGCTTAATTACGGTCTCAGGAAGCCTTGGTCAGAACATCTGTATCTTCCTATCCTGCAACTAATATTGGATGCCTGTTAGCCCCAGCCTACAGCCAGCTGATGAAAGTAAATTTACTGAAATCAATGATAGACAGTAGACTTAGTTTTTCTGTGATTCTCTACGGCTGAAAAGTATATGATGTGAAGACCAAGGCAGAAGACCAAGGCAGAACTATTCCACGGAATCAGGACATTCACAAAATGGACTGTGATAATGACATGGCTGGTTGAGTTAAATACTTTTCAGCTGCATCACTGAAAAGCAATTTGTCTGAAGATCCCTTAAGCTTACAGTCATATGTTTAAAATATTGAATAGGAAAATAGGGGGAGTTATTCATCAATGTTTTAATACCATTACAATTACTGCAATTGTAATGGTATTAAAACACTTTAACGTATGATACCCTTTGGAATATAAGGTATCATCATTCTTTTCCCTTCACATATATATTTTTAAGTAGACAAAATTTTATAGTTAGCATGTTCATCTCAACTGCAATCTGGATAGTCCTCGACTTACAACACTTCATTTAGTGACTGTTCAAAGTTAACAACGGCACTAGAAAAAGTAACTTATGATTACATTCACGCTTATAAGCCTCGGTGGCGCAGTGGTTAGAGTGCAGTACTGCAAGCTCCTCCGACTGCAATTTTGCAGATCGAATCCCACCAGGCTCAAGGTTGACTCAGCCTTCCATCCTTCCGAGGTGGGTAAAATGAGAACACAGGTTGTTGGGGGCAATAGGCTGACTCTGTAAACCGCACAGAGAGGGTTGTAAAGCACTATAAAGCAATATGTAAGTATAAGTGCCATTGGTATTATGATCGTTGTACTACCTATAGGGTCACATGATCAAAATTCAGCTGCTTGGCAAGTAGTTCATACTTACGATGGTTGCAATGTCCTGGGGTCAAGTGATCAGGTTTTGTAAACTTCTGACAAGCAAAGCCAATGCAATGATTCACTTAACAACTGTGGCAAGAAAAGTCATAACTCACTTAAATGTTTCACTTAGCAACATAACTTTTGGGCTCAATTGTGGTCACCACTCAAGGACTACCTATATCTGGATACCACACTCCTGGATGGCCCACATAATGAAATTAAAATCATTCTAGAAACCAAGTAATCAATCATAAAACATTTACCTAGTCCAAATTTGTAAAAAAACCACAACGGAAATATTCAAAACACTTTGTCACTTGTATCCTTACGATTTATATTGATTGTTTCCTAGTATGATTTGATCGCTTATTATACCCTATGACTATCATTAAGTGTTGCACATTATGATTCTTGACTCTTGATTTAGGGAAATTTTCTTTTATGTACACTGAGAGTATTTGCACCAAGACAAATTCCTTGTGTGTCTAACCACACTTGGCCAATAAAGAATTCTATTCTATTCAGTGCATCCCATGAACATGTCACATTTGAAGAAACTTGTGCCTATGTGTATGCACGCCTGCATGTGAATACATAAAAAAAATCTGCCTTATTTAGAGGAAGGCGGAGCTTCGTTTCGGCGATACAGCTGCAATCTCTGGGCTCTGAGATCGCAGCCGATATTTTCGCCCCTGGTCGGTCCCAACGGACCTAAACCGTCCTGTAGAGACAGCGATCGTGAAAGGCATAGTCCCAGGATCCCAGGGATATCGCAAAATCTCTGGTTTGATCCGGGAGAAGCCCTTTTGCTGGCGGCAGAGAGGCAGCCTCCATAGCTGCTGAAGTCGGGACAGCTCCGGAAAGAAAGTGGCTGGAAGTGAAAGTGTGTCGGCTGGGTGAGAAACTTCTTTTTTGTTGTAAATTCACTGAGATTTGAAAGGGCACCCTGAATAGAGAAGAAACCTCTGAGATTTTTTTTTGACAAAAACTGTATGAGCGGCGTTTTCTAAAGTGATATCAAATTGAGGCTTGGATTTTTTTTTCTTTTTCTTACTTTTTTGGGGGGGACTTTAGTGTGACTTTGTAGGTAACCGGATTGAATTTTCTCTTACATATATTTTTATGCTCCTTTTGATTTTTTAATTTTCTTTTAGGATAGAGGCTCCCTTTGGCTATTTATTTTTTTTGTATAAATTATCCTTTTTTTCTGGCGGGGGGGGGAAGAGTATTAAGAAACTTTGTAACACTGCCAACTAGAGGCTTGAAAATATTTTATTTGAATTGGAGAGAACTGTAAGAAGACTCCTTCTCAAGGACATCTTAATGTGATAAGATAGAGGGAGAGCACAGCAAAATATTATTACAGGTGTTTTCCTGGACTCTTATCAATATTTCAACACTTGAGGCTTAGCTTTGAAGTTGGTGGAGAAGAGAGTCATAATAAGAGCCTTGGACAACTAAATAAAGTGCAGTGTACTTTCATATATATATATATATATTACTTGTGATACCCCTACTCACCAGCCTCTTTGTAAATTCCAATTCTAGTAATATTCTTATTTTTGCTTTTTATTTCAAAGGGAAAGCCTCAGAGCTTTTTCTTTATTTTTCTTTTTTTCTCCTTATTTTTACTGGGATCCTTTTGTTTTTTCTATCCATGTTTTTGGACCACTCTGTTTTTTCTTTTTGATTATTGAGACTTCTCAACTGGATTAAGGTGTGAAGAACCTGAAGGAATTTCTTCTTTTCTTTTTTCTTTTTGTTCTTTTTTTTCTTAATCAATATTATTATTTTTGGGGGTTTTTTTCCTCTCTATTTTTCATTTTTTATGGTGGACTACTTCGTAATTGGATTAGGGTCTAGAAGAACCTGAAGATCTTTCTTCTTCCTTTTTTCCTTTTTCTTCTTTGGTTTTGGGCCTTTTACTATTGGATTTTTCCATTTTGGATTATAATTGGCTATTCTACCAGTTGGATTAAAAGTTAAAAAGAATTTGAAGATTTGGAAGCATTAAAATGAGCAGGAAACCAATATCATCTGGTGTTTCTACTTCTACCTCTGCCTCCCCACCAGCTGGAGGACAATGTTTAATTCAGACAATGTTGAAGCAAGATAAAGAACAAGAAAAAGTAACTTTACAGATGATTATGCAAGGAATCCAAGATCTCAAGACAAAATCAGACACCATTGAACAAAGAATAGAGAACATTGAACAAAGAATAGAGAAGACTGATGAAAAAGTGGAAAATATTAAACAAATGATGGTGAAGTATGAGGAGAGATTCCAAAAAATTGAGGAAGAAGGTAGACAAAGAGAGGAGAAGATTGGAAATATTGACAGTAGATTAACAGTGGTTGAACAAGATAAAAGTGGGATGTTGAGGTGGGAGATGGAAAGGTCAGAATTTTATCTCAGATTTCAAAATATAGAAGAAGAAAAAGGACAAAATTTGGCTGCAATAATGATAGAAATTTTGGCAGATGCTTTGGAAATTACAGAGGAAAAGATGATGGATGGAGTAGATGAGGTATATCGAGTTCATACAAGATATGCGATGAGAAATAAATTACCAAAGGAAGTCCATATTAGATTTACAAAAAAATCCATTAAAACACAAATACTACAAGTGGTAAGAGAGAAGACATTGAAATATAAAGGCAAAGAGATTGTGGTTTTAAAACAAATACCCAGAAGAGTGAGAGAGATGAGAAGAGAATATCGATTTCTGACCAAAATGCTACTGGAAAACGAAGTGAATTATAGATGGCTGATTCCAGAAGGATTAATGTTTACGTGGCAAGAGCAGAGACATAGAATTGACTCAACTGAGAAAGCAGAACTTTTCCATGCAGAATTTTTTGGAAGAAGAGAAGAGGAGGCAGAGAAAGAGGTCTCATTAATTGAGTTTCAAGAGGAACAACTGCAGACTGAAAAAGAGAAAGGTGCAGTAGGTGGACAGTAAAGAACAGTGTGAAGTGAGATCCATGAGAGCTGTTAGACCTAAATATAAAGCATAATCATGGAAGAAAAAAAACTGATTACAATGAATATAAATGGACTCAATTCAGCTGTTAAAAGAAGGAAAACCTTTCATAAATTAGAGAAATTAAAAATCGATATAATTTGTCTGCAAGAAGTTCATATTAAAAAACAACATGAACAATTGTTAGTACAGCCAAAACTAGGGAAAATATTTACTTCTTTGACTCAATGTAAGAAAAGAGGAGTGGTTCTGTACATTAAAGAGGCTATTCCAGCAAAACTGATCTACACGGATGAAGACGGAAGAGTATTAATGGTGGAAATAATGGACAATAATATAAAAATACTCTTGATTGCAATTTATGCTCCGAATGAAAAACAAGAAGAGTTTTATAAAAAGCTACACATGAAAATAACTGGACTGGACTATGTTAATATAATTATGATGGGAGACTTTAATGGAATTGTGGACAATAAACTGGACTATATAGCAACAACAACAAAGCAAAATAGAAAGACTCTCCCTAAATCTTTTTTTAAAATGACAGATGAATTAACTTTAAAATATATTTGGAGAGAAAGAAATGTCAAAGCTAAACAATATACGTTTTATTCAAATAGACATTTATCATGGTCCAGATTAGATATGATTTGGATCTCAACAGAATTAATATCCAATATTCAAGAAACAAATATCGAAACAAGTACTTGGGCAGATCATAGCCCAATGACAATTAAATGGAAGGGACAAAAAAAAAGATTGAAATGGACATTAAATTATACTATCTTAAAGGAAAAAGATTTTATACAATGGATGGAGAAGGAACTGGCCTTTTTCTTTAGAGAAAATAAAAAAGAAGATACTTCAACGCAGAATGTTTGGGATACAATGAAGGCATATGCTAGAGGTTTGATAATAGATTATGCAAGAAAAAAGAATATTAGGAAAAGGCAAGCTTCTAAGGCCTTGGAAGATGAGTATAAAAGACTTGAAAAAGAATTACAGAAAATGCCACAGAAAAAAGATATTAAATTGAAGCTGGATGTAATTAAACATAAAATGGAATTAATAAAAGAAGAAGAACTGGCACAGAAAATTAGAAATTCTAAACAGAATTACTTTGAAGATGCAAATAAACCAGGTAGATGGCTAGCATATAAATTGAGAAAGGAGAAGGAAACAAGAAAAATATTGAAGCTAATAGATGATCAAGGCCAAGTTTGTTATGGTAATAAGGAGAAAAAGGAAATTATTCGAGATTTTTATGGGCAACTATATAAACAAGAGAATATTGATGAGGAAAAAGTCAAACAGTGTTTACAGAATGCTAACTTACCGAAGATACCTAAAGAGACTGAAGAAATGCTAGAAAGCAATATAACAATGATGGAATTAAATGAAGCACTTAAGAAACAAAAGCACCAGGTCCAGAAAGCACCAGGTCCAGAAAGCAATATAACAATGATGGAATTAAATGAAGCACTTAAGAAACAAAAGCACCAGGTCCAGATGGGCTTTCGGCAGAATTCTATAAAACATTTCAAGAATCATTGAGCATCCCATTGTTAGAAGTTATGAATGAAGTTATGTCAAAGAAGATGATACCCAAAACATGGTCAGAGGCTTATATTACACTTATTCCAAAAGAAGAGGCTGTCCCACTGCAAATTAAGAACTATAGACCTATTTCTTTATTGAATGCAGACTATAAAATTTTTGCTTCAATTTTAGCAGACTTAAAAAATATTTAAATAATTTTATCCACTCAGATCAAAATGGATTTCTGCCAGAGACAAATCAGAGACAATAAGAGAGCAATCTTGGATACTTTGGAATACTATGAGGCTCATCCTGAAAAACAAATGGCTTTGATATTCCTAGATGCTCAAAAGGCATTTGATAACGTGAACTGAAGATTTATGTTATTACTATTGGAACAGATGGGTTTTGCCAGAAAATTTATTCAAGCAATAGAAGCCATATACAATAAACAGACAGCAAAGGTCATGATGGAGGGAGAATTTACAGACTTTATTAATATAAGAAAAGAATTTACAGACTTTATTAATATAAGAAAAGGCACAAGACAAGGATGTCCCCTCTCTCCTTTGCTATTTGTGTTGACTTTGGAAGTGTTGAATAGAAATATTAGGGATGATAAAAGCATAAAAGGAATGAAAATTAAAAAGGAAAAATTCAAACTACAAGCTTTTGCTGATGATTTCGCTTTTATTCTGGAAGATCTGCTAGAAACAGCTCCAAAGTTATTGGAAAAGATAGAGACATATGGTGAGATGGCTGGTTTGAAAATAAATAAAGATAAAACAAAGATTTTGACAAAGAACATGCTACTGAAACAAAGAGAAGAACTGGCAGACCTGTTGAAAATCCAAGTTACGAATAAGGTTAAGTATCTGGGGATATATTTGACAGCAAGATGTAGCACATTAAAAGAGAATAATTATATTAAACTTAAACAACAGATAGCTACAGACTTGAAGAAATGGGAAAACTTGCAATTGTCATTAATAGGGAGAATTTCAACAATGAATATTTTACCCAGAATTCTATTTTTGTTTCAAACAATACCAATTAGGCTTGGAAAAGACTATTTTGAAGATCTAAATAAAACCATGTTGAAGTTCATATGGCAAGGTAAAAAAGCGAGAATAAAGCTAAAGCTTTTGCAAGACGCTAGAATTAGAGGAGGTTTTGGCCTGCCTAATTGGGAATTGTATTATCAAGCTGCAAGTTTGATGTGGGTCAAAGAATGGATAACATTAAGAAAGGCTAGATTGTTGACACTAGAAGGTCATGATTTGCTGTTGGATTGGCATGCTTTTTTATGGTATAAGGGAACTAAAACACAGGGTTATTTTAGAAGACATTATATACGGGAGTCTTTGTGGTTAAACTGGGAGAAGATAAAAAGACAATGTTATTTGAAAATTCCAGTTTGGTTATCGACCATTGAAGCATTTTCCTATCCTATAATTTATAAGAAGGAACAAACAGTTAGATATGGGGAACTCTTGGATGAAAAGGGTGAACTTAAATTGATCCAAAACTTAGAGGAACAAGGTATAAGGATGAATTGGTTTTCATATGCGCAAATACATTCAAGGTATGATGAAGAACGGAGGGATTCTATGATAAACAGACTGATTTAGATAAGATCTTGATGGGTACTGATGAGAAGGTGATTAAAAAATTATATGGTTATTTACTGGGAATTAAATTAGAGGAAGAACAAGTTAAAGAAACTATGATTGTTTGGGAGAAGAATTTTGGATATGGGATTGATTTAGAGAAATGGCAAAAATTGTGGTCTCAAAATTATAAAATGACAATGTCAACAGCATATAAAGAAAACTTGTATAAGATGTTTTACAGGTGGCACTTTCCCCCGACAAGAATAGCAAGAATGTTTAAGAACAAATCTGAAAAATGCTGGAAATGTCATCAGATACCTGGCTCATATTACCATATGTGTGGTGGACTTGTGAGGATGCCAGAAAATATTGGACTAAAATTCGCATGTGGTTGGAAAAAATGACAAAGAAACACATAGACTTGAAACCAGAGATTTTTTTATTAGGAATTTTATCTGATATATATAATAAAGATTTGAAATACCTGATTGTAAATGTATTAACAGCGGCTAGGATTGTATTTGCTAAAAACTGGAAGAATGAGAAAATACCATTACAGGAAGCAAATATTGGAATGTGCTGAGATGAGTAGATTGACATTTGAAATTAGAGAGCAAGAGGATAAACAATTCTATGAAATTTGGGATCTTTTTTATCAATGGCTAGATGATAAAATACAATAATAGAATATTTAGAATGTTAGACAGTAAGGTATATCTTTATTTTTTTTCTTGTCTTTGTTATTTGACACTATATTTATAAAGTGTTTTTAGTATTGATTTGGTATGATTATATGATTTGTTACAGAATAAACTGTTTAAAATATTGTTATCTCATAAAGCATGAATGATTAAAAGTATAGTCAAAAGTTTGTTTGTTTTTTAATCGCGATATTAGGATATATAAGTTTGGATTGACAATATGAGTTGTTATGTAACATAATTGTAATTGAGACTACAAAATGAATGCACAAAACTGATGAACCAGAGAGTTGATGTTTTAATGTTTTGTTTGTCTTGTTTGTTTGTAGAAAATCAATAAAATTCTTTTTTTTAAAAAAAAATCTGCCTTATTTGTTTGTTTGTTTGACCTAGAGGTATTTCACTCTGTGCAAAGTGTAACTCTCTAGTTTTACTGCAGCCTGGAAGGTGATGGAAACCTGTAATTCAACCTGTCTCACAAAGGTGTCAGTTTGTGAAAAGGTACTTTAGTCCTAAGAGTTAATCATCCTGAAGTTTTATCCCTTCCAGTTATTAATTTAACTGTCTCCCTGTGCCAGGTTAACCATGAATCTTTTCTGCATTACCTATGCCTGGCTGGGCACAGTTTCTTTTATCAAGGAACAATGTGACCAGATTCTCTTTTTTCTGCTTCCAATCTCTCTCTCTCTGTATGTCAAAAAGGGCAACATTTTGACATTTTGCTATGGTCTGAAAATGTTTATAACCAACACTGGATCTGCCAGCAGCTTCAGATGTCACATTGAGATAATAAGCTTCAAATCAAGAGCCAACTGATACTTCTCCTTCATGATGATCCCTGCCCAGAAAAACACGGGACTTGGTTTTATTACCAGTTTCAAATTCAGCTCCTGAATAACTTTTGAATCCTAAAAGCTTTTTCATTTGCTGGTACAATTATTTTATACAGCACGATTTCAGTTTACCGTAGAAATATATACCATTGATTTCTACTTCCCGTCTCTCCGTTAATTCATTGTGCATCAAATAAACTTAAATTGAAATGGATGTTAAATGATGCAGCAATGCTACATGAAATAATATAATTTATATCATTCTGAAAGCATTTCTATAAGAATATCCACATGTAAAGACTCTTACTTATTTTCCCCTTACATCCTTTAATGCATTGTATCATCTGAAATTGGGCAAAAGCCCTGTGATGACCCAGGGTGGGATACAAAATAAACACAGTCACAAAAACAGGTGAAGCCCCTTTTATTCCTTCACTTTGCTTCAAAGCTCCAAATATCCTTGACTGGAGACAAAAAACTCCCCCACAAGCATTACGAAATGGAGGAAATGCCTATAAATTATAAAGAGTAAAAATAAAACAAACGATACTGAAGCAATTAAGGGAACCAGGCAAGATAAGGGCTTGAGGACGCCAAACTCAGAGAGGAACCATAAACTAGATATATTTCCACGCTTTGTTTCCAGCACTTGCCTGTACGCATGTCTATTCTCTTATTCAGTTGTCACAGCTGCAGCCCATGAAGAGGATCAAGGCCCTCTCCTCCCCCATAGACCACGCCATTCACATCCCTCCCTTATCCTCTCCTCCCTGCGTGCCCTAGGATGGAGAGGGGATGGGCCTGGGTCTCAGAATTCTGACTGCTCAGCTGGCTTCTGCCCTGACCCAGCCTCCTCCACAACCTCCAGAGCCACACTTCCACTTCCTGTTGGCTGTTCCTCCTCTCCCTTGGAGTCAGTCTCCAACAGAGGCATGACAAGCCCTATGTTTGTTTAGTAGTAGCTACAATTCCAGGGCTCCCAAGTTACAAATATTCTTCTTTCAGGGAGGCTGTTAGTGATTTAAGAATTATCACCAGAAGATTCCTTTTGAACAAAGTTTAACTCTGTTCTTGTTTCCATTTACCTTTAGCCTGTTTTGTCCCAGCCAAATCCAAATGGTCTCCAAACACCAGTTCATCACTTTCCCATAGTCTAGAGTGGAAGCTGGGTTGTGACTTTTCACCAGGCCTTTGATGCAGGAGAGTAAGCCCTTCCTCTCACTTCATCATATTTATCATTGTTAATCTAGTTTTAATGTTTTATTGATATTATGGTAAATTCTTTGATTGTTGTCATCTGTCTACAGTTAAAGAGAGTTGAGTGGCATCAGAGTTTAAAAAATAATAAGATTTGAAAATCAGAACTGACACATTAGGGCATAAACCAGCTGTGGTAGTCCCAGTGCTTATCAGCATACTGAGTGCCATACCCAAATGTCTTACACACTAGAGTGGTACCTCGATACTCATTTTTCATTGGTTCCGGGAGGTATGATGAGTACTAAAAATGATGAGTACAAAATAAAATTTTCCCATCAGGAATAATATTGTGAATCACAAGGTACCAGGACAAAATTTTGGCATCAAAATGCAAATTTGATGTGTGTCAAAGCAGTTCAGTACCAAGGTACCACTTTACCTAAAAAAATCTGAACATTGACAAAATGTCCATCTATCAATTGCAAAAGGCTGCACTGCCTGGATTCACACATGCATTATTCTGATATATTATGTCTTTCTATGTCCTTGGGAAGAACTCGGTGCGCATGAAGGACAGTAGCAGCTAAAGAACAGGTATATTGTTATGAATAGATTAAAATAATGAATAGATGCTAAATCTAAATATTTGGCTGAACCAGAATAATAAGAACAACAATATAGTGACAGACACATTAGCTTCAATCTTAAAAACAACTGGAGCACCACTGGAACACTACCGGCATTGACAAAATCACCATCAGTCAATTGCAAAAGGCAATATAACTTGGAACAGCTTGCATCCTGTGACTTAACCATCAAACAACAAAACCTCCCTATCGCGGGTTCTTGGGAAGGACTTGATAGGTGGCTAAAAATGACAAATTTAGTCTAAACTTCTGGCTGATTGTACAACAAACCATAATACTAGAACTGTTGGCTGACCAATCAGGGCTAGCAACTGCAGGACTACTGGAAGAAAAAGTTGCTTACCTGTCACAAATATACTGCAAATAAAGAAATAATGGTTTGCTATAACAAATCAAATCCAGTAAGAAAATGAAATTTAAAAAGAATGCACCAGTTCTTGGAAAAATAGCATCCAGAATCAGAAATAGAACAGAAGCTAAAAGTTCAATGCTGATTTATAATATGACAGAAAGTATTGTCAGAAATAAAAGTGGAAGAACTGCAAGGGTATATCCAGTGCAAACCACAAGTAGCTTAGACAGGAGATACAAGCCAGGGAAATTGGTACTATGGGAAACCAGTTTTTGAACTGTTTTCAATCCTAAACCAGGCATTCTCTCTTCTACCTTCTTTTCAAGAACATTCAAGTCCTTTAACTGCAAAACAAGAAGTCAAATGAAGAATAAGTGAGCATCTAGAACAGCACAAAAACAACACAATAAGATGGCCTGCATTGAAGCTTGTAAAAGAAATAAGGAGAGAGAGAGAGGCAACATTAAAAGTTATCAACACTGTAATATCAAAGATAAGCACCACCTCACTGCAAGAAACAAACCAACTGTACAGCTACAGTTAAAATAGAAGATCTTTGATGCAGAATCAACAAACAAGAAAAAAAAAAAAGCCAAACATCACCAAAATGGAAGATTTGGCTGGAAAATCAGATCAGCATGTCAAGATCAGATTTAAGGAAGATAGAAGAAATGAAACAAAAGGAGTTGAAGAACATGAAGACAAAAGAATACCCTGATGTTAGTTTGTATTTTAATGTTTGATGTTGAAATCTAAAAAAGATATTCTAAACAAAAACAAGAAAGAAGTATCACCCCCTCGAGCAGGGGTGTCAAACTCACGTCGTCATGTGATGTATTGGGACTTCCCCCAGGTGGGGGCAGGACCAGCATGTGATGCATCCGGCCTGCAGGCCGCGAGTTTGATACCCCTGTCCTAGAGGCAAGGAAGATCAAGCAAGCACTGGAAATAATAAAGCAGCAAATAATGGTCATAGCCAAGAAAATCAGCAGGTGTGAAGCTTGAATTCCACATCTTAAGTGGAATTTCCAATTTAAGTCAAATAAGAAACATTTTGATCAACCCATCAACAAAAATATTGCAATGGACTTGCCAATAACTGACAAAGATGAAATAGTGCCGTTTTATTTTGTGAGCATGTCCGCAATGTGTTCTCAAAATTTCAAATATGTCTACCAGTTTTAAAAAAAATTAGGAACTAGTCTTCTGTCCTATAGTTATATTAGTACTTCAAGTTATGGCATTTCAATTGAAGCTTCAGGAAATTAAGTTGGGAAATTTCTTTGCTTAGATGCATCACTGAACTTCAAAAGACATAGGATGGCTTACAATTTTGGTTGGTTGGAAATAAAGCCAGAGGAGAGAACTGAAAACAAAGTCTTGGGATTTATTTTTTATCTACCTGCTGCCCAAACCATAAAACACTTGAAGTTTCCATTTCTTTTTATAGTTCAGTGCATCATTAGAAAAGCAACTACAACCACCACAGCAGCAATAAAATCCGATTACTTGAGAAGTGCAGGTTTATTTTCTATACTGAAACAAGATGCAACAAAAAATAGTTCAAAAAGTTATGTCTTGCCATTTTTAATTTTGGTTTGCCTTCTCCAACTCCTCAAAGGCAGCTAAATTTCTTATGTCATTTTCAACTTAAACATACACACTACATGTACTGAAGGACAACATTTCCACTTTCCAAGTTGTATTTCTTGAAGGCAAGAGAACAACATTCCCTTGATTGTCAGAAACCAATGTTGTCTAAGAAATACTATTTTGTGGTCTGGTTTAAAACTACAGCAGTGATGGTTGCACACAACATTATATGTATTGCAATGGATTGTTAGATTTTGGTTTAGCATGTTCTATAAACCCAGCATTTGCACCAAGACAAATTCCTTGTGTGTCCAATTACACTTGGCCAATAAGGAATTCTATTCTGTTCCATTCATTTAGTGACCAAAGTTACAACAATACTAAAAAACAGTGACATAACCATTTTTCATACCTATGACTGTTGCAGCATCCCCATGGTCACATGATCAAAATTCAAATGCTTGGCAACTGACTCATATTTATGACGGTTGCAGTGTCCTGGGGTCTTGTGAACACCTTTCGCAAACTTCTGCCAAGTAAAGTCAATGGGGAAGCCAGATTCACTGAACAACCATGTTCCTAACTTAACAACTGTAGTGATTCACTTAACAACGGTGGCAATCAATGTCATAAAATGGGGCAAAACTCACTTAATAAAAAAGAAAATTTGGCCTCAATTGTGGTTGTAAGCCAAGGACTACCTCTATAGCTGCTCTTCAAGCTACGAAGTTCTCTAGTCTACCTATGAAGTGTTATCAATAGCCTAGCTATAAAGTTATTATTGTTATTAAAATTTAATACATTTATTTTTCTGGAGAAGAGAGCTGTAGCTTCTCTGGTTTAATTTCTGGGAACAATTTTGCCTGAAAGAATAGTTCATGGCTGTCAAAAGCTGGGAAGGCAGAACATGTAAAATAAAAGAAAATACATTGGAAAAATCCTTTGCAGGAACAAATGATACAGCAATGCCCAAGAGAGCCCTAAATAAATTTCATTTGTTTTATCCCATTTTTATTTCTTATTCTTTAAACATCTCTTTCAGTGAACAATGTGATTCCAGGTTTTAACATACATACACAGTCATAATTACATTTTCAGCTTTCTTATCCAGTTTCACATCATATCATTACCTCTTCCATTTTTCTTTTAATATGTTTTTCATTTTGTTATTTCATTCATTTCCAGACAGAAAAAAGTTTAATCCTAAAATACGTTAACCAATATTTATCCCCTTTCATTGTCAATTCAATCATGCCACCTATTTTTATTTTATATATCTCCACTTTTTATTCCATTAAACCCAATATGCAACAAATTAAAAAAATAATTAAAAAAACATATCAATAGAGCCTTTTTCAGTTACTACATCCTATATTAACCACAATGATCTCTTATTTACTATTATATTATAAATACATATATAAATTTCATTCTAAGAGACTACTCAACACTCTTTGTATCTCTCCCTTTATTTTTCTCCACATGTATTAAGTACGCATTCTATGTCTCTGGTCACCTACCACAATCAGTGAGCAACATGATTTGAATGACTCTTACAAGGTATAATCATATGCAGCATGCTCATTCTCTACTAAGAAAACTGAGAGAAGGGAACCAGGTAAGATCTTCCTATTTAAGTATTGATCTTACTTAATTTGGTCTTCTCCCAGTATAATGCAGGTAAGGCCTTAGTTACCTACAGTAACTAACTGCAAGTTAGAAATTCCCAGGAGCCAGCCTCATGAGACAACTAAACATTTGCAACCTTTTGGCCTGTTTCACCTAATCTGTGCTGTCATTAACAGCTGTCTCAAAATCTCAGGGAGAGAAGTTTTTCCAATTTTGTTAATCAAGCTTCTGTAAATCAGACACTGAATGGTGGTATAGATCAGCCATGGAAGCCATATTTTACTTAGAAGCTTCGAGGCTGCCAGTTAGTGCCTGGGGATTGGTGAGATGGGAGGATTCTTAGTGAGTAGAAGATTAGACTCAACAACATTCTTTCTTAAAAGTCAAGGACATGTCATCCTGCACCTGGATGGGAGTGTCTAAAGGAACGGCTCCAGATGGGATGACGTTTGATTGGGCCATGTGATGGACTGATGGGTGTAGGGGATGGATTTTGATTTTCTCATGGAGAAGAGAAAACCCAGAACTCTCAGATTTGGGTTTTTCCAGATGTGCCGATATGACTTCTTTAATAAATTCTTACTTGGATGAGCTTTGTTTCTGAGTGCTGAATGAAAATGGGGAGTTTCGCTGGAACACATAGTTTATATGTAATAAAACATGTTAGCAGGACCTCAAAACATGAAAAGAGCCATAATTTTTGGTAGGCTCTTGCTATAGCTTCACACATTGTCCCTAGCTCTCTGTGTATACAACCACTTGCTTGTTAGCATGCAAAGTCATAATTTATCCTTGAATGTAACTCCCTTGAGTCTGACATTTCTTTGGAATGTTTTGTACAGTTCTGATGAACAGGGTTTTTACATGTGGGCAAAACAAAGCAAAAGTTGATCTAGAAAACTGCTCTGCAATGGATGTTTTGAAGAGGCCTGCATTTTGCAGCTGCCAATTTACTTCTATCCATATTTGATGTAGAAATTCCAAAGGCTTTTTTTTTCTTTTTTGAGAAAATTATTTTAGAGAGAGAGCTAAAAAGAAAATGAATTTTTTTTCTAACTCCAGAGAGACAGACGGCAAATCAGAATTCATTGTGTAGCGCACACACACATACATACACATAAACACAGATTGAAAGAACCTACATATTTTTTCAACCCTTCAAAGGGAATAAATATGCATTGGCATTACAATTTAAAAAAAAAAATTATTGCCTATTGTTTTATAAAAACGATTTTCAAGAATTATCACTGTAGCACTGAAGGAAGCTAAAGGAATCTAGTGAATAGCCAAAATAGGCATTTTAAATACAAATCAGTAGAAAATAGCAGAAGGACCTCCTGTATTAAAAAGAAACGTCTAGAAAGGAACAGGTTTTGCTGTAAGCATTGTTTTGAAAATCAAAGTTATTTTTTTTAAGCTTGTGTTATTTTATGAACATTTATTAAATAAACATACAGTAAGCCTCAAATGATCCCCTGTAGATTCCTGGGTTTTCTTAAGCATTTTCTTCTTGATATCATCAATGAATGACCACTGTTACAGCATTTAGCTAATCAGTACTAGAACAGAATATGTCTAAAACAGCTTCCCCTGTTAGATGAATGCTATACAGCATTGCCATTAAGAATTCTGGAACTGAAATTCTCATATTTGTGTGTGGGGATGAGAAGAAAAGAATTGAAACCCATACCTGAGTACTGACTGATGTGCATATATGTTTTAATCCATATCTAAATAAAATAAATGAGAGCCAGTTTGATGTAATGTTGAAAGCCCCAGACTAAAAATGAGTTCTAGACCTGAAACCAACTGTGTGGTTTCAAGCATCCTTATGCCAGTCATTCTCTCTCAATCCTAAGAAGGCAGTGACAAACCACTTCTGAAAACCTTGAGGAAAAAAAACACCCTGCAGGGAGTAATCCAGATAAATACCAGGAGCCAAGACTGACTTGAAAGTACACGATAATTTCAAAACAAAAGGTTCCATGAAGAAGATGCATTTCTGTACTGAGAGTCAGATAAAAGAGTACGCTAGTTGTTTAGCATTGCAGTTTTATGGATTAATTATTAAAATACAATAATTGCCAGGAAAAATGAAATAGAGGATCCCAGCAGGAAGAAAAAGACATACCCTTTTATTCCCAGTTCTCCAGAAGTTAAAGGACTGCTGAATCAGAGGCTTCAGTATGGAATCTGATTCATATTGACGGACACATTTGGTTCATTAGTGCATCCAAAGATCACAGCTTGCTCTAGCTGTGCAGTGCTGAGCCCTGAGGCTCCAGACTCAACATTAAAATTGGCAACTGTTATACAGTGTTTATTATTATGACTTACCATGCCCTTAACTAAGGTAGTTCAAACAGTATTTTTCTGATGCATCCCTATATTCTAAATTTCTAAATTCTAAATGAAAGAGTTTATTTTACAAATACATTTCTCTTACATGGACAGCTTTTATTTATTTATTTTAATTCCAAAGGGTAAAAGAAAATTTCTACCTATTCTGTCATCACAATACATATCATCCCTATATAATTCTACAGTAAAATTCTAACAAGGAATGCATTGCCTGCAGTTAAATCAAGGGAAGTAAATACCACTGAACCCATATATAGCTCATTTGGTGCACCTTTGCTTCCTGACAAACCTGGCTTTATTTTTTTTTTAATTTGGAAAAAATAAGCTGGCCATATCAATTTTTAGTGTCCTTAAAGAGTCCTCATGTTGGTGGTGGTGGTGGTGGGGTGAAACTAAAGGCTAATTGAGCTAATGCAAATTGTAATAAGTGGTTATTTTTTTATACTTACAAGGCCAACATTTTGAGTAAATATGTGCAGTCACGTTATGAATGTACACCTCCATGTAGCCTCAATATTACAATAACAATAATAATAATAATGAGGAGGAGGAGGAGGAGAAAGAAAAAGAACTGGAGAAGATAACAAAATGCAAAGACCTACAAATAGAAATAGAACGACTATGGCAAAGGCAAGCAAGCTTAGTACCAATAGTAATAGGCGCCTTGGGTGCAGTCCCAAAACAACTAGAGCACCACTTGAATCCCATAGGCATTGACAAATTTGCCATCAGTCAATTGCAGAAGGCAACTTTACTTGGAACAGCTTCCATCCTACAGCGATATCTGTAACACCATCAAACATCCAGATCTGCCTATCCCACGTCCTTGGTATCTATCGTCAACTATAACTCTTGCTTTCAATAGCATTGCTTCTCACTGATGTAAGTATTTAGGGCCCAGGTCTCCCACATTCACGGGTTGCCTGGGCTGCGCTTCAATTCTGTATATAACCTAGTTAATGTGTATAAATCACATGTTAAAAGTTTACGATCTTGTGGGATTGCATTACTAGCTGTCCAGAGGCTCACGTGGTCTGCACGTCACAGGTTAGGCATGCCTGGTTTAGGGGCTTCTGAAACAGATGAGTTATAGAAGATGAAAGTATTTCGCCTCTCAAACAACACAGATGTCTCTTATTTATTCTAACAATCCAGTTTTGGGATTTACATGTCCATTTACACAAGTTATATGCCAGCCTGACCTTCATATGACCTTCAACAATTGATCTTACCAAACTGAAACTTGCCAAGTTAGACAATGGACACCTTAAACATTAAAAGCAGAGGATAATTAAAAAATCCCAATGGGGTATCATTTCAGTTTTCTGAAGATACTACACTCCTGACCTTAGAGTTGCTCTAGGTAGACAAATTTCAGAGTCCAATTAAAGTGTGAGGCTGTAAAATATGAACTCATTAACAAATCTGATTATGCCTGTCAGGGTTCAAAAAAGAATTATGAGTAATTCTTAACAGTACATTATGAAAAAGAACAAGGGATATGCAGTTTCCCACTAAGTGAGTTTCATATTGTGTTAATAGGAATAAGAATTAGATTAATTTAAAGAGACATAGATTCTATCTCCAGTGTGTTTTCTCCTGAACGTGGTAAGGAGTTAACTGTATTGTTTTCACATCATTTTGGTTTTGCCAAAAGAAAAAGGGAAGAAGGCGGAGCCTCCTCACCGACGGACGGTAGATCGCAACTCTCTGCGACTTTCGTTCGTGCTCTTTCATCGGAGAGCCTAAATTATCCTGATTAGGGGCTGAAACTGCCTTGGAGGGGCAGCGGAGTAAGAGGAAGCAGCAAGCCTGTCTGTGGGAAGCTGCATCTCCCCCCCCCCCCGGGCTTGGCTTTTTTTCCTCCCAAAGATGACTGCAGCGATGGTCTAAAATGGCCATCCCGAAGAGGATGACTCAGCTTGACTAAGATTTGTGCAGGAGGGAAGAAAGAGGTGGATAACATCTGAACCAGGACAACTGGGCAGTATAACCAAATAAAAGTACCCCGGGATTAAGGTAATATGGAATTTTTAAAAAAAGAAAAGTGAGCGGCAAAATTACAAAGGGACAGAGAAAAAAAAAAAAGGAAAATATTTTTGACAGCTAAATGTGGCTTCCAACCAGGAAAGGAAGAAGCTGGAATTAAAGACTTAATGAAATTGGACTAAAATAATTTGGGAATAATCAAGTATAAAATTAAAGCTGGACTTAATATTGCCAAAGAATAATAATAATAAAGTTTATAAATTGGAGACTGGATTGTCTTGGAATATTGAGGTTCGAAAAACGTTAAATAAAAATATAGGGGAAAAAATGTGAAGACTTCGTATAATGGAGAGTGTCACCTTTTGATAAAAATTTAGTTCAAATAAAAAGGAAAACATTTTGTTTTTGACTGAACTGGTATAAAATTACAGAAATATTGAAACAAAGTAAGAATTTTAGAAAGTGAAAGCAGAACCAGAATAAAGGAAAAAGCAAGGAAGGAAAGATTGTGGGACTGACTGATGTTTTTGGTATGAACCCTGAACTGGAATAGCTGAGAACTTTAAAAAATTGAAAGAAGAAAGAAGGAAAGTAAAAGTGTTTGTTTTTTTTTGTGGACTTTGAGGATTATAAAATATAAGAATGATGATATCTCTTTGGGACTTAAAAATGGAACTTAAAAATATGAGAGAATTACTACAGGAAAGAGGCGAATCACTTTGCTCTGTGCTAGAAAAAATGGAAATGACGATTGAAGAATAAGAAGAAAGATTCTCAGAAGAGCAGGAATTGACTCAAGGAGAAGACATTTTGAATGGACAATTAACACAAAGAACATTACAAAGAAGTGGGGAAAGAAGGTTAAAAAGTTGAATTTTAAGAAAGCAATTAAAAGAGGAAATAATTGTGAAGTTAGAAAAGGCAGAAAGATTCAGCAGAAAAGGGAAAGGGAAGATATTAAGAAGGACATAAATTGGAATGAGAAAAGTCATGGGGAAAAAAGAGGAAGGAGAAACAGTAAGACTAGTAAAATGCTGAAAGGAAATTGTTTCTTTACAATTAAAAGAAGGAATTTGTGAAATCAGGAAATGTAGAAAGAATGAGAAAAGACATGGGGAAGAGAGCGGGAGGAGACTCGGGTTCGCTCCCTGGACAATGCACGGGAGAAGCAGTAAGAAACAGGCATGTGACAGAAAGAACCACAGAACTAGTAAAATGTTGAAAAGAAATTGCCTTTTCAGAGATAATGGTTGATGAATTAAAAGGGGGATTCTGCAGGGTGACAAGGGGTAATAAGAATATTTCTGCAATTAAAAATATTTAGAAAATAGGGTAATATAGATATTGATAACTCTTATTAAAGGGGGGGAAATATGCTGTGGAATCCAATTGAGAAGATGTAATGACTATTGGTTTATTGGGAATTAAGATGAGGGGATAAAGGTATATTCTAATCATTAAGGTGTCACACTCAAAATAGTAAAAGAGGGGAAACTTATGCTTGTTCCTTTTTCTTTTTGTGTGGGTGTGTTAAGATCTGTATCAATTTAGAACTTATTAAATGTGTGTAATGGAAAGGGAATGTGACAGACTAAAGAACCAGCTAAATTAATAAGTTTAATATAGATTATTAAACGCAAGGAGAGACATTGGTAACTTCATTATTACCACTATTAGGCAAATATATATTGTTTATTTGTATTTTTAAAATAAATATTAAGGATTATATTTGAAATAATTGAAATTAAATTAAATGTTTAGATTGGGATTAATGAAAGAATTTAGAATTAAACCTTATTAGTATTTATTAGGTAAATACATATTGTTTATGTTTAAAAACAAATACTAAAGGATTAAGTTGAAATAACTGAAATGAAACAAAATTGATTGAAATTAAGGAAAGAGGCTAGAATTAATGTGTTTGTTTCTCTCCCTACTGAAAATTTGGATGGAAAAGGTAATAATAGAATTAAGTATGCATATATCATTGTATAATTTCTGTCATATTTGTATGTAAAGATGATGACCCGGAAATATGTTGTCCACCAAAAAGAGATTTGTGTTTTTAATGTGAAAACTGAATAAAGTTTGTTAAAAAAAAAAAAAAAAAAAAATCAGTGATTCAGCTAAAGAATATCAAGAGTTATGTTTAATTTCTTGGAGAAGGCGGAGCTTCGTTCCGGCGATACAGCTGCGATCTCGGGGCTCTGAGATCGTAGCCGATATTTTCGCCCCTGGTCGGTCCAAACGGACCTAAACCGTCCCGTAGAGACGGTGATCGTGAAGGGCATTGTTCCAGGATCCCAGAGATATCGCAAAATCTCTGGTTTGATCCGGAAGAAGCCCTTTTGCTGGCGGCGGAGAGGCAGCCTCCATAGCTGCTGAAGTCGGGACAGCTCCGGAAAAAAAGTGATTGGAGTGAAGTGTGTCGGCTGGGTGAGAAAAACTCTTTTGTGCTGTAAATTCGCTAAGGTTGGAAAGTTCATCCGATATAAAGAAGAAAGCTGTGAGATTTTTTTTTGACTGAAATTGTTTTGAGCAGCGTTTTTTAAAGTGATGTCAAATTGAGGCTTGGTTTTTTTTTTTTTTTTCTTTATACTTTTTGGGAAAGATTTTACTGTGACTTTGTAGGTAACCGGATTGAATTTTCTCTTATATATATTTTTATGCTCCCTTTGATTTTATGCTCCCTTTGACTTTTTAACTTTCTTTAGGATAGAGGCTCCCTTTGGCTATTTTTTCTTTTTTTTCTGTATATATTATTACTTTTTTCTGGCGGGCGGGGGGAAAGAGCATTAAGAAACTTTGTAACACTGCCAACTAGAGGCTTGAAAGTATCTTTATGTGAATTGGAGAGAATTGCAAAAAGACCTCATCTCAAGGACTTTTTAACGTGATAAGATAGAGGGAGAGCACAGCAAAATATTATTGCAGGTGCTTTCCTGGACTGTTATCAACAACACTTGAGGTTTGGCTTTGAAGCTGCTGGAGAAGAGAGTCATAACAAGAGCCTTGGATAAATAACAAAGTGCAGTGTGTTTTCTTATATATACCCCATTCGCAAGCCTTTTTCTAAATTTTAATTTTAGTAATATTTTTATTTTTGCCTTTTATTTTAAAGAGAAAGCCTCAGAGTTTTTTTTTTCTTTTTTCTTCTTTATTTTTCTTTTCTTTTTTATTGGGACTTTTTTGCTTTTCATATTTATGTTTTTGGACTACTTTGTTGTTGAGGTTGTTTTTTTTTCTTTTTTTTGGATTATTGAGACTTTTTAATTGGATTAAGGTGTGAAGAATCTGAAGGAACTTTTTGTTTTTTTTCTCTTTTTGCTTTTTGCTTTTGCTTTTTTCCTTTTTCTTTTGCTCTTAATCAATATTATTATTTTTGGATTTGTTTGTTTTTTCCTTTCTATTTTTTCCTTTTTTATGGTGGACTATCTCGTAATTGGATTAGGGTCTAGAAGAACCTGAAGATCTTTCTTCTTCCTTTTTTCCTGTTTCTTCTTTGGTTTCGTGTTTTTTACTATTGGAGTTCTCCATTTTGGATTATAATTGGCTGCTCTACCAGTTGGATTAAAAGTCAAGAAGAATTTGAAGTTTTGGAAACATTGAAATGAGCAGGAAACCAATACCATCTGGCATTTCTGCTTCTACCTCTGCTTCCCCACCAGCTGGAGGACAACGTTTAATTCAGACAATGTTGAAGCAAGATAAGGAACAAGAAAAAATAACTTTACAGATGATTATGCAAGGAATCCAAGATCTCAAGACAAAATCAGATATCATTGAACAAAGAACAGGAAATATTGAACAAAGAACAGAAAATATTGAACAAAGAATAGAAAATATTGAACAAAGAGCAGAAAATATTGAACAAAGAATAGAGAAGACTGATGAAAAAGTGGAAAATATTAAACAAATGATGGTTAAGTATGAGGAGAGATTCCAAAAAATTGAGGAAGAAGGAAAACAAAGAGAGAAGAAGATTGGAAATATTGACAGCAGATTAACAGCGGTTGAACAAGAAAAAGGTGGGATGTTGAGGTGGGAGATGGAAAGGTCAGAATTTTACCTCAGATTTCAAAATATAGAAGAGGAAAAAGGAGAAAATTTGGCAGCGGTAATGATAGAAATTTTGGCAGATGTTTTGGAAACTACAGAGGAAAAGATGATGGATGGAATAGATGAGATATATAGAGTCTATACAAGATATGCGATGAGAAATAAATTACCCAAGGAAGTCCATATTAGATTTACCAAAAAATCCATTAAAACGCAAATATTACGAGTAGTAAGAGAGAAAACACTGAAATACAAGGGTAAAGAGGTTGTGGTTTTAAAACAAATACCCAGAAGAGTGAGAGAGATGAGAAGAGAATATCGATTTCTGACCAAAATACTATTGGAAAACGAAGTGAATTATAGATGGCTGATTCCAGAAGGACTAGTGTTTGGGTGGCAAGAGCAGAGATATAGAATTGATTCAATTGAGAAAGCAGAACTTTTTCATGCAGAATTCTTTGGAGGAAGAAGAGAGGTAGCAGAGAAAGAGGCTTTATCAATTGAGTTTCAAGATGAACAACTGGAGACTGAAAAAGAGAAAGGAGCAGCAGGGGGACAGATGGATAATAAAGAACAGCGTGAAGTGAGATCCACAAGAGCTGTTAGATCTAAATATAAAGCATAATCATGGAGGAAAAAAAACTGATTACAATGAATATAAATGGACTTAATTCAGCTGTTAAAAGAAGGAAAACTTTTCATAAATTAGAGAAATTAAAATTTGATATAATTTGTTTACAAGAAGTTCACATTAAAAAACAACATGAACAATTGTTATTACAGCCAAAATTAGGGAAAATATTTACCTCTTTGACTCAATGTAAGAAAAGAGGTGTGGTTTTATACATTAAAGAGGCTATTCCAGCAAAATTGATTTACACGGATGAAGATGGAAGAGTATTAATGGTAGAAATAATGGACAATAATATAAAAATACTCTTGATTGCAATTTATGCTCCGAATGATAAACAAGAAGAGTTTTATAAAAAGCTACACATGAAAATAATTGGACTGGACTATGTTAATATAATTATGATGGGAGATTTTAATGGAATTGTGGACAATAAACTGGACTATATAGCAACAACAACAAAGCAAAATAGAAAGGCTCTCCCAAGGTCCTTTTTTAAAATGACAGATGAATTAACTTTAAAAGATATTTGGAGAGAAAGAAATGTTAAAGCTAAACAATATACTTTTTATTCAAATAGACATTTATCATGGTCCAGATTAGATATGATTTGGATCTCAACAGAACTAATATCTAATATTAAAGAAACAAATATTGAAACAAGTACCTGGGCAGATCATAGCCCAATGACAATTAAATGGAAGGGACAAAAAAAAAGATCGAGATGGACATTAAATAATACTATTTTAAAGGAGAAAGATTTTACACAATGGATGGAGAAGGAATTGGCTTTTTTCTTCAGAGAAAATAAAAAAGAAGATACTTCAACGCAAAATGTGTGGGACACAATGAAGGCATACGCTAGAGGTTTGATAATAGATTATACAAGAAAAAAGAATATTAGGAAAAGGCAAGCTTCTAAGGCCTTGGAAGATGAGTATAAAATTCTTGAAAAAGAATTACAGAAAATGCCACAGAAAAAGGATATTAAATTGAAGCTGGATGTAATTAAACATAAAATGGAATTAATAGAGAAAGAAGAACTGGCACAGAAAATTAGAAACTCTAAACAGAATTATTTTGAAGATGCAAATAAACCAGGTAGATGGCTAGCATATAAATTGAGAAAAGAGAAGGAATCAAGAAAAATATTGAAGTTAATAGATGAACAAGGCCAAGTTTGTTATGGGAATAAGGAGAAAAAAGAAATTATTCGAGATTTTTATGGGCAATTATATAAACAGGAGAATATCGATGAAGAAAAAGTCAAACAGTATTTATAGGAAGCTAATTTACCAAAGATACCTAAAGAGACTGAAGAAATGCTAGAAAGCAATATAACAATGATGGAACTAAATGAAGCATTTAAGAGACAAAATAATGGGAAAGCTCCGGGTCCAGATGGGCTTCCAGTAGAATTTTATAAAACATTTCAAGAATTATTGAGCATCCCATTGTTAGAAGTTATGAATGAAGTTATGTTAAAAAAGATGATACCTAAAACATGGTCAGAGGCTTATATTACACTCATACCAAAGGAAGAGACTGACCCATTGCAAATTAAGAATTATAGACCTATTTCTTTATTGAATGCAGACTATAAAATCTTTGCTTCAATCTTAGCAGAAAGACTTAAAAAATATTTAAATAATTTTGTTCACTCAGATCAAAATGGATTTCTGCCAAAGAGACAAATTAGAGACAATATGAGAGTAATCTTGGACACTTTGGAATACTATGAGGCTCATCCTGAAAAGCAAATGGCTTTGATATTCCTAGATGCTCAAAAAGCATTTGACAACGTGAACTGGAGATTTATGTTATTATTATTGGAGCAGATGGGTTTCGCTAAAAAATTTATTCAAGCAATAGAAGCTATATATAATAAACAGACAGCAAGGGTAATGATGGAGGGGGAACTTACAGATTTTATTAATATAAGGAAAGGCACAAGACAAGGATGCCCCCTATCTCCTTTGCTATTTGTGTTGACCTTGGAAGTGTTGAATAGAAATATTAGGGATGATAAAAGCATAAAAGGAATGAAAATTAAGAAGGAAGAATTTAAGCTACAAGCTTTTGCTGATGACTTAGCTTTTATTTTGGAAGATCCGCTAGAAACAGCTCCAAAGTTACTGGAAAGGATAGAGGCATATGGAGAGGTGGCTGGTTTGAAAATAAATAAAGACAAAACAAAGATTTTGACAAAGAATATGCTATTGAGACAGAGAGAAGAATTGGCAGATCTTTTGAAAATTCAAGTTACAAATAAGGTTAAGTATCTGGGGATATATTTGACAACAAGATGTAGCACATTAAAGGAGAATAATTATATTAAACTTAAACAACAGATAACTACAGATTTGAAGAAGTGGGAAAACTTGCAATTGTCATTAATAGGGAGAATTTCAACAATTAAGATGAATATCTTACCTAGAATTTTATTTTTGTTTCAAACAATACCAATTAGGGTTGGAAAAGACTATTTTGAAGATTTAAATAAAATTATGTTGAAGTTTATATGGCAAGGTAAAAAAGCGAGAATAAAGGTAAAGCTTTTGCAAGATGCTAGAATTAGAGGAGGTTTTGGTCTGCCTAATTGGGAATTGTATTATCAAGCTGCAAGTTTGATGTGGGTCAAAGAATGGATAACATTAAGGAAACATAGGTTGTTGACATTAGAAGGGCATGACTTGCTGTTGGGTTGGCATGCTTTTTTATGGTATAAGGGAACTAAAACACAGGGTTATTTTAGAAGACATTATGTACGGGAGTCTTTGTGGTTAAATTGGGAGAAGATAAAAAGACAATGTTATTTGAAAATTCCAGTTTGGTTATCGACCATTGAAGCATTTTCCTATCCTATAATCTACAAGAAGGAACAAACAGTTAGATATGGGGAACTTTTGGATGAAAAGGGTGAACTTAAATCGATCCAAAACTTAGAGGAACAAGGTATAAGGATGAATTGGTTTTCATATGCACAAATACACTCAAGGTATGATGAAGATTCTAAAACGGAGGGATTTTATGATAAACAGACTGATTTAGATAAGATCTTGATGGGTACTGATGAGAAGGTGATTAAAAAACTATATGGTTATTTACTGGGAATGAAATTAGAGGAAGAACAAGTCAAAGAAACTATGATTGTTTGGGGGAAGAATTTTGGATATGGGATTGATTTAGAGAAATGGCAGAAATTGTGGTCTCAAAATTATAAAATGACAATGTCAACAGCATATAAAGAAAACTTGTATAAGATGTTTTACAGGTGGCACTTTCCTCCGACAAGAATAGCAAGAATGTTTAAGAACAAATCTGAAAAATGATGGAAATGTCATCAGATACCCGGCTCGTATTACCATATGTGGTGGACTTGTGAGGATGCTAGAAAATATTGGACTATAATTCGCATGTGGTTGGAAAAAATGACAAAGAAACATATAGATTTGAAACCAGAGATCTTCTTATTGGGAATTTTACCTGATATATATAGTAAAGATTTGAAATACCTGATTGTAAATGTATTAACAGCGGCCAGGATTGTATTTGCTAAAAATTGGAAGAATGAGAAAATACCATTACAGGAAGAAATTATTAAGAAAATATTGGAATGTGCTGAGATGAGCAGATTGACATTTGAAATTAGAGAGCAAGAGGATAAACAATTTTACGAAATTTGGGATCTTTTTTATAAATGGCTAGATGATAAAATACGATAATAGAATATTTAGAATGCTAGATAGTAAGGAATATCTTTATTTTGCTATTATTTTGCTATTTGCTATTATATTTATAAAGGATTTTTTAGGATTGATTTGATATGACTAGATGATTTGTTATAGAGTAAACTGGTTTAAAGTATTGTTAGCTCATTAAGCATGAATGATTAAAAATATAGTCAAAAACTTCTTTTTTTAGTGATATTGGGATATATAAGTTTGGATTGACAATATGAGTTGTTATGTAACATAATTGTAATTGAGACTACAGAATGAATGCACAAAAATGATGAACCAACTGACACACTGGATGTACATATAAGAGTTGATGTTTTTATGTTTTGTTTGTCTTGTTTGTTTGTAGAAAATTAATAAAAACTTTTTCAAAAAAAAAAAAAGAGTTATGTTTAATTTCATGTCATTAATCTTCTATTTTCAATTTCTGATGCACCAAACCCAATAATTAAAAAGAGAAATTCCAGCTTGATTTTAGATTAAATTGAAGATTTATAGGTTATTCACTAGCCATCTGTTTCATGTTTGACTTTTTCTTAATGCAACAAGAGAACTAAAGTGCAGAAAAATAACTTTCTTTAAAGGTTACACCTACTCATATAAATCCAGATTTTAACTGAAACACAACATATGGCATATTAATATTTCATCTGTCTGCTTGAATTGGAAGGAAAATAGGAAGTTGAAAAGCTGTGCTAAACCAATTGTTAGCTTATAGAGGATAATGATTACAGAGAAAATCCATGTACTGTAAGTTTCTGAGCCATCCAGAATAGTTCCTGGAAAATTGAGAGAGTAGTTGATTTCCAAATACTCTTACAAACTTAGTATTATCCAAGTACTTTGGACCATAACTCTACCAGCCCAGACTAACTTGTCTACAGCAATCGATTATTTTAGGTCAGTTTGCCCTTTGCAGAATATTAATCAATTTCAAAATACTCTTTCCATGGGGGGAAAGCAAGTAGAACATATTTTTTTGAAGAAAATAGAAAGCAACTTTTTTTAGGAGTACATCCAAATTTAGTGAAAGCAAGAAGCAGAATTGAGAAGAGATAATACAGATTTAACCTGGAAATAAGGAGAATTTTTCTGACAGTGAGAACAATCAACCAATGGAACACCTTGCCCTCGGAAGTTGTGAGAGCATCATCACTTGAGACTTTCGAGAAGAGATTGGACTGCCATTTGTCAGAAATGGTGTAGGGTCTCCCCCTTTGGCTGGGGTTGGACTAGATGACCTACAAGGCCCCTTCCAACTCTGATTATCTGTTATTTGTTAGAATGCTTGTAACCAATAAGTTAAAATATCTGCTGTAATGAAGAAACAAATGTGTTTTTATTCACAGTATGCCACACCTCATCTTGTTTAATTTATAACTTTCCATGATGAAAAAAATATTTTGCAGATACTATTGTAGAGCCAATTTGGTCTAGTGATTAAGGAACCAGGATAGAAGCTAGGAGATTTAGTCCCACTTTAGGCATGAAGGGGTGACCTTGGGCCAGTCATTCTCTCAGAGTTCACCTCATCTCACAAGACTGTTGTTGTGGAGAAAATAGGAGGAGGAAGTTATGCTGGATATGTTTGCCACCTTGAGCTATTTGTTAAAATAATAAAGGTGGGATAAAAATAAAATAAAATAAATTATTTAATTGGTCATGTACAAACTTCTGTTTCACCAATAAATTAAAGAAGAAATCTTCCTTCTCTGCTCTAAAGCATTACAGCATGAGAAAAGATACCCCATATGATTCTTGGCTGAGAGGGTTGGACTAGATAACCTACAAGGTCCCTCCAACTCTATTAATCTGATTCTGATTGCATGTAATCTACTGCTTAAGAAAATAAAATGTGATGCTTTCAGCCTGGTTGCTATACTTACAGATCTCAGAAACATTAGGAATGATTATTATCAAATCTGTGTTACTGAAAAAGCTTGGACATACTTCAAACTTCTCTTCAATGGCATGCTATAAATTGTTGTATCATCAACCTTTGAAAGGGTAAACATTATGCAAATATGATCCACCAGCCCATTTTATTGGCAGTCAAACATGTTTTCATTGCACATAGAACTCTTAACTACACAAAATGGAAAACAACCCATGGAATCTACTGCTCTATAACTTTATCTTCTGTACATGACACAGTTTTTTTTAAATCCAGTATATTGTAACAACATAAAGTTTAATATACAGATATTAATTAATATCACAATGTCTCACCAATAGAAAAAAAATCAGCAAGATTAATCATTCTGAAAAAAAGCTAATGTAATTTATATTGGGCAGGTATAACTTGCAATAGCCAGGTTCCCACAAAGGCCATCCAAAATGCTATGACTTTAGCTCTAATAAATTAAAAGATTTAACCAATGTAAAACAAACAATGGCTTAGTTAAAATACTGTTTTTATTTAAAGTGAATATCTTGAACACAAAGGAGTTGACTTTCTATTTAAATAAAACTTTATTTAACTATAGAAACTTTGCATATATAAAAAATAAATATTTGGACAACACCACCATACCATAGCAGACTTTTTGGCATACCATACCTGAACATCACTGGCTTTCATTCTTGTTTCCTCTTTTCCAACAAAGATGTCATCAATATCTACAAGTATGTATCTATCCAGGGATAATGGAAGTCTCTTTCCAGTCAAAAATGAGACAGCATCTATAAAGATGAGTTTGTGCAGCCAGAAGTTCAAATTGTTACCAAAAAGAACACGCTGAATTCCATCATGAAGACCCAAGTCATGAATAACTGTTGCGTGTAGAACATTTTTAATAGTAGCTGGAGGGAGGTTTTCAGGTACTCTTACTTTTGCAAATACAACAGGTTGGTAAGCTGAATGATTTATATGGAAAACTGTCCAGTCAGTTCCAGGCAAAGGCGCTTTATCAAGTTTGGATGGTTTTGTTAGATGGAGCAAAGGAGAGTGGGGATTGATGCAACAGTCTTTTATACCTACATTGCCATGAATCTGGAAAGGAAAACCTTTTAACTTAAACGTCTGCAAAGTATTATCATTGCTTTTTTGAAACCCAATTATTCCTACACTGAATTCCCCACAGTATTTATCTAAAAGGCCCCGATTCCAGGAATCCATATTCATATATTTAGAAATATTTTCATATATTATTAGAACATACTTGCCTTTATTTTTATCTATCAGTACAGGAAGGTCACCTTTCCCAGAAGCAATCTCTACGTGATATTGGAACTTGCTGGATTCTAATATCATGACTATATCTTGACCAAGTACAGAATACTGGCTTTCCACAAATACAAGCACAACAGGATCAGTCCTTAGTGGTTCACTGGCCTTAATCATCTTCCATGGAGATAGCAGCACTGGAAGATTCCCACATTCGACCTCTGAAGAAATGTCAGAAACTTCATTTTCTTGTTTGTAGCCATTGTATAAATAATATGCTGAAATAACAATGCTCACCATACAAAACGTAGCTAGTAAGATTACTGTTCGCTGAAAATGTTTATGAAGCTTCACAATAAAAGTCATGTTGTAAGTCAGGCTTAGATGCTTTCCAGTTGTGACTGCATTGAGATTTGTAAAGTTTCAGAATTTATTCCAGTTCAATTTCAGCAGTTTATGTCACCATTGCAGCATGTATCTCTGCCTTCAATATAATTCAAAGTCAATATATTCTGGAAAGGAAAAAGAATGTGTCAAGTGATTTTTTTTTTTCACTCTTAACCAATTGATCACAATAATCTTAATATTGAAAAACTACCCAACAATGGAATTAAATTTGAAGTGAGAACTGAATTAAAAGGGTCTTCATAAAAACAGACTTCTCCAACATGATTCTTCCTAAATGTCCTGGATCAATTCCCATTACCTGCATTCTATATGCCAATTTATCAAACCACATCTTCATTAAAATGCAAGTAATTAACAGAATTTTTTTTATTCCAAACCAAATGCCATTACTCACTATTAGATATGTAAGTTATCTTTTGGCATAATATTTTATTTACCATATTTTTTGCACTATAAGACGCACCTAGGTTTAGAGGAGGAAAACAGACAAAGACAGAAGAAGCGGGATTCAACACTGTAAAAGGACCCCACAGCCGCAGCCCATATTTTCACTCCACAAGACGCACAGACATTTCCACCCACTTTTTTTTTGGGGGGGGGGGGGGAAACGTGTGTCTTATGGAGTGAAAAATACAAAAATTATTTAAGTCCTGAAATTTATTATTGTCCAATATAATAAAATATAGAAAAACAATTCATATTTATATATTTAAAATAATTATTAAAACATTAAAACAAAATATAAAAATAAATTTCGAAATGTTTAAATCTTCCTCAACATCAGGTATATCTTAATGGACAGTGATTCAAGAAACAAGATTTGTGACTTTTTCTAAATAAGAAAGGGCCTTCTTGGGAACAAAAGAAGATAAAACATTCAGATGCTTTTCTGATCCTGAAGGATTAGTAGGCTTTCTAAAAATATTCCCCTTTGATAGCTGGCAAAATGTCAATGGAGATGGACAGCCAGAATTCAAAGCTTCAGACTATCCAGAAAAAACTTTCCTCTCATTATTATTTGGGGACATGATTGGGACATTGGAGGCTAAAACATATAAAGAATGGTTGCTGGAATTGGGTATGTCTACTTTAATGAAAAGAAGGACTAGGGGAGACATGATAGCAGTGTTCCAATATCTCAGGGGCTGCCCCAAAGAAGAAGGAGTCAAGCTATTCTCCAAAGCACCTGAGGGCAGGACAAGAAGCAACGGGTGGAAACTAATCAAGGAGAGAAGCAACTTAGAACTAAGGAGAAATTTCCCTGACAGTTAGAACAATGAATCAGTGGAACAACTTGCCTCCAGAAGTGTGGAAGCTCCAATACTGGAAGTTTTTAAGAAGAGATTGGACAACCATTTGTCTGAATTAGTATTGGGTTTCCTGCCTGACTAGGAGGTTGGACTAGAAGACCTCCAAGGTCCCTTCCAACTCTGTTCCGTTCTAGTCTAGTCTATCCTATCCTATTCTAAAGAAGCAATGGGTGGAAACTCATCAAAGAGAGAAGCAATCCAAAACTAAGGAGACATTTCCTGACAGTCAGAACAATTAATCAGTGGAAAACTTGCTTCCTGAAGTTGTGAATGCTCCAACACGAGACGAGCACTTTAAGAAGAGATAAACCATTTGTTTAATATGGCATAGAGTGTCCTGCCTAAGCAGAAGGTTGGGCTACAAGACCTCCAATAACTGTGTTATTCTATTCTATTCATTCTCCCTTTAAATTTATCATTGACATGGACTGATAAAAGTATTTTAAAATTCAGGATCAAGATTTTTTTTTTTAGAGACACCTCCCACCCTCAATGTACAATTAGATGGGGGTGGCATGTTCCAGATTTCACCCATTAAACAGTACCAGCATGCAGGATCCAGGAATGTGACTTCATTTGGTATGATAGCACTATGGATCAACTGTCTACTATTGACCTCACCCCTTTCCTAAGAGGTCTCTAGGGGGCGTGCATAAGCGCACCAATGTGCCTACCGTCCCTGTCCTATTGTTTCTTTTATTTTTCTTTTATTTTTCTTATATGTACCCATTTCATGTATTTATAACTATGTATACACTTATACTTATTATCTTGTAAACAATTGACAAATCAAATAAATAAAAAAATAAACTTTCCTCCAATATCCAAAGAGCCCCAACATGCTTGATCTGAACCATCCATTAGACCCTGGAGCAGAATGTTATGTGAATCACCAGTCAGTATCAATACGTGTTTTGTAAGTTATTGTGCTTGGCATATAGTATAAGATGTATCACTGCTGTTTGTTGGATTTTTATTAGTCTTTTTAAGGTTTTTTTCTTTTTTTGTATTGTTAGCTTCCCAGAATAGAGTGGTGAGCGGACAGACATATAAATTGAATGAATAAATAAATAAAGTGAAGTCCTTTTCCTGGACTAAAATTATATGTTTCAACTAAACAGGACAAATTGCACAATATTTTCTATAATATTATATAGATATTAGTCATCTGACCCATACTGAGTACGCATAGCATTTTTTCAGAAAAATAACACCATGTTTGTCAGTAAAATACATCAACATAAGAAGACATTAAAAATAAATTAATACCTTAAAATAAGCAGCAATTATTATTACCCATTAAATGTAGTTATGGGGAAGATAATTGATACAAGTATGGCTTAATATATGAATTATATAAAATAATACATTCAATATAAACTAATAGGATAAGCAACATTTGTTGCTAGGGAACCTTACAAAATAAACATTAAGACATGATAAGCAAAAAAATGTTTTCAAGTCTTACTGGATTTAATGGGAAAAATAAAACTAGTCATCCTTGTGAAGATAACAATCAGGCTTCATTGATCTTAACATCAGCTTGATTAAGTCCTCTTTTCTGTTTTGATACAATTAAAAAGTAAATGTTTAATATGTTGTAAAGCATAAGATTAAAGAAGGGCACATTCTAACATTTTTTAAAGTTAAATATATTTGGATTTTACTTGTTTGGAACACTTACAATCACTGCAAGTGACCAGAATATGTGTGTGTGTTTATTTACATTTTTTTAAAAAAATTAACAGATAAGAATCTAAGAGGGTCATATTGATACTTGATAAATTTCCAACATATATGAATCCATCATGTAGAAATCACACAACACGGACCTATTCTTTTTAGACCTTATACTAATCAAAAAATGCTTCATATTCCATGCCTGAAAATTGTTCATGCAGCATTCCTTTTAAGGAATACCTATTTCACCAGCAACATATTTACAGCAGTCTTCCATAAGAGGACAACACATTTTTCCCAATGCCACCTTATGAAATTGTTTTAACCAAGCCCAAACAAACTAAATGTTGTGACTATTTGCAGTTTTGTTGCTCTTTGATTCACTTCCATATCAGTCTAGAGTTGGCTACAATATAAATAAGTCAAATGGTACGTAATATATTTTAACCCTATATTTTGCATCTTCCCAGATATAAGTGTAGTGGAACAACCTCCAGAAGTGGTGAATGCTCCAACACTGGAAGTTTTAAAGGAGAGATTGGACAACCATTTGTCTGAAATGGTATAGGGCAGGGCTGTCAAACCTGTAGCCCGGTTTAAAACAAAAGGGGGAAAAAAGTTGTGATATGTCATGTGACAACCCGAGTTTGACACCCCTGGTATAGGGTTTCCTTGGACTAGATGATCTCCAAGGTTCCTTCCAACTCTGATATTCTGTTCTGTTAAATATTCCAAAATTGTAGTGATGTTAAAAAGAAATGACATATTTCAGAGCGTTCACCTAAATACTTCAGTCCAACCATCAGAATGCTGACCCAGCAAAACTTGGCCTGAATCTCTTTTCGATGCAAGGAACCAAAAATGCAATCCCATACATCCCACTGAGCTAACTGGTACAACCTTAACAGGATTGCAACTATGAAGTTGAAAATTCTTCCAGCTAGACTGAAATAGTTTTTTTTTTTCTTCAACTGTGGATGAAATTGCTTCCCCTAACGTTCAGAATAAAGTATGGGGTTCCTGTGGATTTCCCCCTCAAAGCAATAAGACAGTATTTATTTTTAAAAAGTAAAATAAAATCAGATTGGACTCCCCTATTTAGGTAGTCTGTATTGTACTTGTAGAAATTACAATACAGTAATTTTAATGTTTTAAAATTACTGTTTCTCATCAACTGACTTTCTAATGAGTTTATTCCAATGACTATAAGTCCGGCCTTAGGAATGAAGGCCAACTGAGCCATTTTGGGCCAGCCAGGCACTCTCTCTCAGCCCAACGAATCTCATAGCATTGTTGTTGTGGGGAAAATAAGAGGAGGAAACAAAATTAGATATGTTTGTGGCCCTGAGTTATTTATAAACATAATAAAGGCAGAGTTAATATATATATATATATTTTAAAAGCACCACGTGGGAAAATACCCGAACAAAGCTGAATGCCAGACATACATACATACATACATACATACATATATATATATATATATATATATATATATATATATATATATATATATATATATAGTTGTGCTTTAGTTATGTTGTGCCATATATATATATATATATATGTGTGTGTGTGTGTGTGTGTGTGTGTGTATTTGTGCTTTAGCTATAGTTGTGCTTTAAAAGCACAACTATAATGACATGGGAAAATACCCAAACAAACACACACACACACACACAAAATTCAGAACAACATCCAGATTTTAACAATATCATTACATTCTTTTTCAACTAAAATATTTAATAATACATTCCTCACGTTTAATCAAAAGTCCACCCCTTTCAGTCCAATGCTGCTTAATCCAAAGAATTGTATGCAGTATGGGTGCAACCTAAACAATTTGTTCTCCGCCATTGTTTTGTCTACATTTCTAATTAAGATTTGTATACATATGCTGCCTTTTGCCTAAGACAGTAGGATATAAAAAGGATCACAACTCATCTTTGCATATAAAGTTTATTATATTATATTGTCTCAATAAATATTCTAAAATGCTTGGACATCAAGTTGTTTTCTGAAATATTTAATTTTCTATTCTTCATCTCTTCCTTCAAAAAAAAAAAAATCCCATGGAAATTGCAAACAGAAGTTTGTCGTTTCCCTAAAAAAAGTCTGTGTAAGCAAAAAGACATAACCATCTTTAGAAAATCAGATGGGTTGGTTGTTGTTGTTGTTTATTTTAAAGATGTTCATAATGTCCGGGATAATTTAAATTCCCTTTGATTGTCACACCCATGAAACAATTCTGAATCTCACAAAACACTAGAGGGCATCAAGGACTCACAAAACAAAACAAAACAAAAAACCTCCATTCAAGAGTGAAACCGGCCCAGTATCACACTTAGAAAGACAGGTGTTAACAGAGCTAACCAAAAATAAATAAATAAATGAAATTACAAGCTCCTAAACCACAGCGTTTGTTTGGGTGCTTGTGCGTGGGGAGCGATTTTCCTCTTTAAAAAGCCGTTTCTCCATCAGAACCAAAAAAAAAATACTTTAATGCAGATTATTGCGACCCATCGTAATAACACACTCTCCCCAATTGCACCCAAGATCGAGGCGCACAACCACCTTGAAGTCATTGCAAAACTGCAGCTTTTTTTAATTTTTTTTTTTTTAATCACTATGGATGTTCCGGCGGGCTAACCCTGGCGAACTTTTATTCCGGAAAGAATAAAAAGAAAAGAAAAAAAAGAACTTTTTTTATTCCGGGAAGAAAAGAGGAGCCGAAGTTTGCAAGATGAGCTTGCTTTCCCCCCGGGCTTGCATGCTTGCCTATACCATCCCTGTCCTATTGTCCCCATTTAATTTCCTGCATTCTCAGGTTTATACTTCTATCTCTTTTCTTGTAAGCGATTCCAATAAATCAATAAAAAAAGAACCAAACCCGCCTCCCAACCGCTACTCATCCCGGGACCTGTCTTACCTGCCGGGGCGCACGGGAACCATGGGGGCGCCTCCTTTTGTTTCGCCCGGGGTTCCCCCAAAAAGGCACCGTCCGCCACTCAGCACCACCTTCCACCCGGAGCCAGAAAAAAGGACTTCGAGGACGGCAGCTGCTCCCGCTTCTTTCCCCGGGGAAAAAAAAACCCAAAAGTGGCGGGCTGGAAGAGCGCAGGAGAGGGCAGGCAGGCAGGCAGGGCGGGCGGCACCTTCCCTTCAGGAGAAAGCCACCCTCCCGCCGCCGCACCCCCCCACACCACCACCACCACCACCACTGAAGCTCGACTGGAAGCCGCTCCGCATCTTCCACTCAAGAAGCGGGGCTGGAACGCCGAACGCCGGGATCCCCTTTCCCCATTGGTTGGAGGGCTTTGCTGCCTGAACCAATAAGGAGCTTTTAAAGGGGAAGTCGCAAATAGGACTGAGGAACTCTCCGCGCGGCGGCTTTGGATGAAGAGGCGGCTCTGGCTGCTGTGAGGGAATTGGGGGGGGGGGGGGAAAGGGCGAAATTGGGAGGCCGCCTTGCCGTGGGACGTTTTGCCGAAACGGGCAAGCTTTCTAATAAGGGAGCTGGGATTACAGAGCCGGAGAAGACAGTAATCGGGATAACAGTACCATAGAAGACAGACAGAATACAGTGCAGTAGAAGACAGTAGTCGAAATACAGTGCGGTAGAAGACAGTAACCAGGATAACAGTACCATAGAAGACAGATGGAATACAGTGCAGTAGAAGACAGTAACCGGGATAACAGTATCGTAGAAGACAGTAACTAGGATAACAGTACCATAGAAGACAGATGGAATACAGTGCAGTGCCGTAGAAGACAGTAACCGGGATAACAGTATCGTAGAAGACAGTAACCAGGATAACAGTACCATAGAAGACAGATGGAATACAGTGCCGTAGAAGACAGTAACTGGGATAACAGTGCCGTAGAAGACAGTAACCGGGATAACAGTATCGTAGAAGACAGTAACCAGGATAACAGTACCATAGAAGACAGATGGAATACAGTGCCGTAGAAGACAGTAACTGGGATAACAGTATTGTAGAAGACAGTAACTAGGATAACAGTATCGTAGAAGACAGACGGAATACAGTGCAGTAGAAGACAGATGGATACAGTGCCGTAGAAGACAGTAACCGGGATACAGTACCGTAGAAGACACTAGCTGGAATACAGTACAATATTATATTATTATATTACAGTACAATATTATACAAGATTATATTCCACATGCCCTGTTTATCACAACAGTTCTGGCACAAATTCTCAAAGCTCCGAGCCTCTGCTGAAAACCTCTGCACGTAATCAATCACTTTGTTCCTGACAAACTTCCCCCACACAGCTGTGTCCTTTTATAATCCTTGAGGCAATGTGCTAATTACTAATTATTGGCTCGCTCTCCCTTTTAACTGAGTTTGTCTCCGTGAACCACCTAGATGGGTGTGTCAATCTCCCTAAATCATTATCTGGCCTGATGCCTCCACACAGCTTGACGTTTCAGCCTCCTTCTTGTTCTGGCATCTAACCACGATCTGTCAGCTTCCTCGCTCTACTCTTCTGACTCATCTTGTGGCTCAGCTGCAGGCATGAATGAGGTCGAGGGTTCAGGCGAAGAATGTCTGTGTGATAACATCTCATCCCCCTGGCTCACATCTGTGTCTTCTAACAATTCACACTCCAAATTCTCAGCAGGTTCCAGTCTTTCATCCTCAGAGTCATCAGAAGCAAAACTCACAGCAGGATCGATCCTTTCAGTCACAATATATATATATATATAAGTTTTCGCAGGTACTTACATGTCTGGCATTCAGCTTTGTTCGGGTATTTTCCCAGGTCATAGTAGTGGTGCTTTTAAAATTGTAGCAACGTTTCAGCAGAATCTCATCTGCCATCATCAGGCTTCTGTATAGTGTTTGTCTGTGAGTTAGACTTTTACAGTGGTTTCAGATTTAAATTTGGGGCAGTCTATTGCTGTGACAGAATGGTTTTTTTCTTCATCCTGATTGGTTGAGAGTCTTGGTCTGTGTTTATTGGTCTTGGAACTAAATTGACAGAAACTAAATTGAAACTAAATTTGAAACTAAATTGACAGACCTACTCCAAGACTCCACATACAAACCCATAAACACAGACCCAACCACATATCTGGAAAAATTAACCAAGAAGAAAATTATAACCAGCCACATAAGCAAAGAGATCCAACACATGATCATACCCAGAGAGAAATCTTCCAGATGCCCCAAACTATACAGCCTCCCAAAAATACACAAAGAAGGCATACCTCTCAGACCCATAGTCAGCTCCAGAGGAGCACCACTACAAAACCTAGCTAAACACCTAGCAAAAGAGCTACAGCCCCATGCTGAAACAGCAGCTTCTCATGTACAAAACTCATACCACTTCTTGGAAATGATCAAAGATCTACACGTGAAGCAAGAAGATCTGCTTGTAAGTTTCGATGTGGTTTCACTATTCACTCAAGTCCCGATAAAAGAGACCTTTGAAATCATCAAAAATAAATACCAACCAGCTAAACACCTCATGGAACTAACAGAACACTGCTTAACCAACACATATTTCATATACAAAGGACAAAGATACAAACAAATTGAAGGAGCCCCCATGGGATCACCACTGTCACCTGTCATTGCAAACCTGTTCATGGAAGAATTCGAATCCAGAGCTCTGGCCAATGCCATCCTCAAACCCAAACTATGGTTGAGATATATCGATGACACATTCGTGATTTGGCCCCATGGACAAGAAAACCTAAACAATTTGCTAACACACCTAAACAGCGCACACCCCAAAATCAAGTTCACCATGGAAACAGAAACAAACAAACAACTACCATTCCTAGATGTACTAATCTACAAAAAAACAAATGGCACACTAGGACACACCATATACCAGAAGAAAACACACACCAACCGCTACCTCAACGCCCAATCCCACCACCACCCAGCACAGATAAACTCCGTGGCTAAAACACTAATTACTAGAACCAAACGCCTGGCAGACAAGACACATATTAAGACTGAACTATGCAACCTGACTAAAATATTGACAGCCAACGGCTTCCACAAAAGCAAAATCACCAACTTGATCCACAAAAACACACTGAGACATAATAGAGATCCAGAAGATGAACAGACCCATGGAACAGCTGTCCTGCCCTACATAAGAGGCATTACAGACAAAATTAGTAAGATTCTATACAGACACCACATCAAGACTGCCTTCAAAACAGACAGAAAAATAGCAGCCATCCTCAGGAACCCCAAAGACAAAATTGACCTGGAAAACCAAGGCATATACGAAGTTCCCTGTGTATCATGCCCGGCCACATACATTGGACAGACCAATAGAAGAATAAGCACCCACCTGGATGAACACAAAAATGCAGTCAAAAAGCTGGAACACACTTCCTCACTAGTCCAACACATGGAAGCCACAGGTCATAGCATCAACTTCAATGGCACCAAAACCCTAGCCACTATAGAAAATCTCAGCCACAGAATCATCAGAGAAGCCATAGAGATTGAAAAAAGACCAGAAAGCATGAACAGAAGAGATGATTCCACCAGGCTGTCAATCATTTGGAAGCCTGCACTCACAAACAAAAAAATCTCCACACCACAAGCCAGGCAAACACCTGGGTACAAACAGATCCCCCCTGATACCTCCATCTCAAACACACCCCAACCAGGCACCCAGATGAAACCCAGCTTCCTAACTAATGATAGCCATCCATTTACCCGAAGCCAAGCTGCACTAAAGGCCTCCAATAAAGTAACACAATGTTGCCAGCCAATCAAGATACAAAAAGAGCCAAAAAAACAGACAGAAGATATTAGAAGCAGAACACAGCAAACTCCAAGACCAATAAACACAGACCAAGACTCTCAACCAATCAGGATGAAGAAAAAAAACCATTCTGTCACAGCAATAGGCTGCCCCAAATTTAAATCTGAAACCACTGTAAAAGTCTAACTCACAGGCGAACACTATATAGAAGCCTGATGATGGCTATTTAACACACAGGAGCATCTCCAGGCTGTATTAATCATATTAAAAGATTCATGATATCCAGAATTCAGTGAGAAAACCATGTTTCAATGAATGTTGCCCATTCTTTAAATTATTTAATTTATTATTTTCTCCTTTACAATATCCCTGTGAGGGAGATCAGGTTGCAAACAAGTAATGACCAGCACCTACTACAATAGTTATTTAAATTGTAGCTTTGTGGCTGAGGAGGCATGGAGCTTAGTTCAATCATAGTCTGGCATTTTAAAACAATGTACTCTCAATTATGTGTTTATTTACCTAATGTGGGCAGCTATAATGTAAGTAGTAAGAATTATTGGCAATCTGACATTTGAAAGATTTACAGATCGGTGTCAGGAAGCCCTCCTCTGTAAGCCCTGGATGTGGCAGTGACCCCAGCTAAATGCCAATTTTATTTTTATAAAGTGTCCTTATGTGACCTCTTAGTTCACATCAGAGCATCATGACAGATATAAATGGCAGAAATCCTTTTTTTAATGCTGATCATGGAGGATGTGAGTTTTGGGAGAGCTCTCGTGCACCCTATAAAATTATTCTGATTCTGAACATTGTCCAAGGGAAATCTTCATTGTCTTTTTCAGTAAAAAGCCTAGGATTATTTAATCTTTGGCTTTGCTGGAATGCGAAACCTTTGTGAAATTATTAGATGCAAATGATAGTCCAGCAGAGCTGCAAGAGAAGTTACATATGCATAACAACAACACATCCATATTATGACCTCTTATCACAACAAACACCGAAAGATTAACTTAATATTTAAGATACAAGAGTGGGTTTGGATACAAAATACTAATAAATACTAATTAATAAATGGACTCTATTGCCATCAAGTATACTATGAAACAGTATATATCAATAAATTATCTTTGCTTATCAACATAACCTTTAAATTAAATTAGGTATATGAATGTTGCTCTGTGAGTGAGATGGCCTATGATGTATAAATATATATAAATAAATAAATCACTGAAAGAAGAATGCTCATTTACATATGCAATAAGAAATGGCAAGGTGATCAGAACAAGTCAAACTATAGAATATTTCCTTTCCCTTCCTCATTTTATATTTCTCATCATTGAAAAATAAGTACTGTTTTCTGCAAGCTATTCCTGAATGTGTTCATCATCTTTTTTTCTTTTTCTTTGAACCTTTTGATGAAAACTAGATTGGCTGCATTCCTTTGCTTGTTTTTCTTTCATTTTTCAGCTTTCATTTTCACAAATATTTCTTGTGGTTTCTTTGGTGTTTTTTTTTTTTTTTTCATGCCACATGAGCTTTAGGTGATGGCTCCTGGAAATTAAAGATGAGATCTTGCCTTTAGGTGTCAATCCATATGGAGTGTCTTTTGCAGGTGTTGCTGCAATAGCAAAGACAACTGTGCTGAATGCAAAAATTTGCAATTAGCTCTGTTCTCAAACAATTGATACCTTTCAAAATCAAGTTATTCAACTAGACGTAGAAACCAGAGCTAAGGATTGTTGCTATATTATTGTGTTTCCCCGAAAATAAGACCCTATCTCATATATTTTTTGCCACCAAAAAAGGCACCATGTCTTATTTTCGGGGGATGACTAACTGACTAACCACACTTGAGCGCATCGTCCCCAGCCTCCTTTTCACTGTCAGAGGTCTTCAGGGGTTTCTTCTTCTGTGGCCGGCAAGTCTTTCCTGAAGGCCTCTGCAGCCGATAACAGAACTCCGGATTGAACCAGAGCTTTGTTATCAGCCACAGAGATCTTCAGGAAAACCTTCCCAGCCTTGCTGGCTGCAGAAGAAATGGGCCGGCAAGGCAGGTGTCGGGGCCGGTGTGAGGCCCAACTAGCTTAATTTTTACCCTCCACTCTGGAGTGGGCGGGATCTTAATTAGGGCTTATTTGGGGGGGGTAGGGCTTATATTGGCGTCATGTGTAAAAATCAAGCTAGGACTTATTTTCAGGGTAGGTCGTATTTTCAGGGAAACAGCATATGCTTGCTTCTGAAGCTGTAGTATGATAGAAATGGGAGGTGAAACTATGAAGGGAGTTTTGTCCATGCCCAAGTGACTCTAGTATTGAAATGGCATTGGCTCTGACTAATTATGTTCAATTTGGGCTTATGAGGTATGTCTCTCCATCTCTCTCTCTCTCTCACACACACACACAAACACAAACACACACACACCAAAGACCATAATTTTTTCTTTTTTGATAACAGATTATTAACGATTGCTCTGTACAGCAAGAAACCTTAAATCTTTCCACCATCACTTGAAATCAATGATACTAGAACTACATCATTTGTATATATGATACTGAAAGCATTTTATTGGCTATCATAGGAGGTTTAGAGTTAATGAATGAGAATTGAGAGAAATTGCTATAGAATTAATATTGCTGTTCAGAATTATATTAATTCTATATTCCAAAAAGCTAATATTTAATTTTATACTACTACTTCTGGATTGGCATTAAATCAGTCAGCAGACTGTGATAACTGCAGCTAACCTTTAGATAGAATGATACAGCATCTGAATGATAGCAACTGTACATATATTCCAGATTTTATTCCTAAGAAATTGATCAAAAGTTAATTTGATGCAAAAGTTAATTTGATCACATTGAATCATTTTGGTTAGTTCACAGCCTGCTTTGGGTATTAGATGATATTTGAATTACTACATTTCTTTGTTTCCTTTCTTTTTTTTTACTTTACTATTGTTATTTTAATTTTTAATCACCATGGATGTTCAGGCTCTTTCCCCCCCAGTTTTATAACTCTCTCTATTGATATAAAAAAAATTCTACAGGATGTTCTCTATTTAAATAGAAGAGCGAACATAGGAAGGAAGTAGAAGAGGAATGAGTTAAGTCACTGAGTAGGACTCATTCTTTTTCCATTAAAAAGTGTCTCTGGCTGTTACCTGCTTAGATGCTTAAATTTTGTTGTATCTATTCTTTGGTTGCGTTTTGCGTTTTGCTAAATAGGTTTTCAATCAGAAAGATAGATATTTTCTAATAGTTAACAAGTGATTTGTAATGGGCCATGAATAGCCCTTATAAACAATTGGAAAATGTGTAATAGGAATAGATCCCAAGTTCCTTCCTGAAAAGAAATGAAGCACTGTTCATTGTATATTTGCTATATGAAATGATGAATTGAATCTAAAATCTGCACAATGAGCTAATCCCAGTGAATTAAAAAGCATTCAGATCCATGCTGGATAGTAGTCATTATACAGATATTACTGTTCAACTAAAGCTTTCAGCGCAGCTTTCAAATTTTACAGGAATTAAACATAAAACAGGAAGGGAAAAAAAATCTGTATAAAAATGTGTGTACAATAAATAACTCTGAAAGGTGTAGGCAAATAATATTGTTTTCATGCATGAGGTTTAGATGAAAGACCAGATGGAACTTCCCGAAAAAGAAATTTGACAGATGCTGTATGCTAATATTGTAAAACAGATACACGTTTTTATGGTCACTATCAGATGAACTGAATTCAGAAATGAGCATAAGGCAAATTCACATTGCTGCTTTGGGCCCTTGACAAAATGGGGTCCTCGCCACTTTATAAATGCAGGAATGGATGACATTCTTCCATTGTCAGCTCACTCCACTTAGTCTGTGCAGCGACTTTATTTTGATTCCTGGGTAGCAATTGCTGGTTGTCCTATAAACCTATAGTTGATTCAAGAGATAGCCAATGAACTATCCTCATCTTCATATACACTCAATTGTTATATCTTTCAGTAGGCAGGTTGGGATAAGCAGATTTGCCTTGCTTTCCCAATCTGACTCTCAATACTACAAAGATTTCCTTTCCTTTCCTTTCCTTCTTCCCTTCCCTTCCCTTCCTTTCCTTCTTCCCTTCCCTTTCCCTTTCCTTCCCTTCCCTTCCCTTTCCCTTTCCTTCCCTTTCCTTTCCCTTCCCTTCCTTTCCTTCTTCCCTTCCCTTCCCTTCCTTTCCTTTCCTTCTTCCCTTCCCTTTCCTTCCCTTTCCCTTCCCTTCCCTTCCCTTCCCTTCCCTTCCCTTCCTTTCCTTTCCTTCTTCCCTTCCCTTCCCTTCCCTTTCCCTTCCCTTCCTTTCCTTTCCTTCTTCCCTTCCCTTTCCCTTCCCTTTCCTTCCCTTCCCTTCCTTTCCTTTCCTTCTTCCCTTCCCTTCCCTTCCCTTCCTTTCCTTTCCTTTCCTTTCCTTTCCTTCTTCCCTTCCCTTCCCTTCCTTTCCTTCTTCTCTTCCCTTCCTTTTCCTTTCCTTCCCTTCCCTTCCCTTCCCTTTCCTTCTTCCCTTCCCTTTCCCTTTCCCTTCCCTTCTTTAAACAATTGTATTTTTATACCATCCCATCCTATCCCATTTTTTAAACAATTGTATTTTTTTAAAAATGTAAGAACACAACTACTTTGTTTTTGTGAAGTTAAACAAACCATTCTTCCTTGCTACAAATAACCTTCCACGAGGCTATAGAAAAAAAAAACAAACCATAAGAATAAAATAAAAAAAAAACCTTTTCCTTATTGCTCTGGTTATTGTAGCCTCAGAGCTAGGATGTTATAAGGAAAAAAAAAGGGTTCATGTCAAAGAAAATAATATGGGGAAAGGGGGAAGGGAAAGCACCCATATCTATAAACAACTGAGACAGCAATGGAAAGACAGTCAGGAAGGAATAATCCCTAATTAGAAAACAGGCACATCTTTAGGCCATGTTGTGACCTGCCAGCGGAACTGGAGGCAGATTCGGACAGTAAGGAGGTTGGGGTGGAACATGGGTCAGTCCTGGAGTCTGGGCAAGGCTGTGACAAGTGCTCTGGGTAGGAGGCAGAGATGGGGTCAGGGCTGTCTGACAGTTATCAGCTGCCTTGGGAGTCAGAGATCAATGGAGCAGAAGAACAGCTGGAGCCTGTTCCCAGTGTGTGCACCCACAGAGCTGCCAGGAGAAGGGAACAGTTAAGGAGCAAGGGTTGATTCAGGAGAATGGCCCCTCCCATATGGAATAAAGAGGAGCGAAAGAGGAGTGGTGTTTGCAGGGCACAATTAGTTCAATTCATTGGGGTGAAAAAATCTGTTCCTGACTTCTTGCCAAGTCATTGCTGCTACAGCATGGCGTTTGGAAGATATTGGCCTGGCAACTCTCCAAAGCCTGATAAAGGTCTGTAGTGCTGAAATCTCAGGAAAGACTGCTGGGAACTTTGCTGGGACTTTAAATAAAAGGGGTTTTATCATGATGAGGAGTCTTGTGTCATGATCTTGGGAAGCCTAGGTCAGAACAGGCCAGTCCATAAAGAAACCAATCAGTGGAGCTTGTCTTCCCTATGTAGATTAAAAGGACAAAGAACAGAGAATGACCATATGATTTTGAGGTAACCATAGTATGGATTGAGCACCAGCCCAGATCCACTGCCAACTTGCTGCAATCCAGGCCAAGCATTTCTGATGTTTGGTTGAAGGAACTGATTAGAACAACACAGATGACAAGTAGCTTAAACTGCTTGTAGAGTTGCCCTTAGATTCAAGGGAATCAGTGGTGGTATTCTACCAGCTTGGCCCGGTTCAGCCAAACTGGTAGCTCTGAGGATCATCTGTGAACAAACCGGTTCGCTCCAATGATCAGCTGCTGGGCCTCGGCCCTATATTGGCCTTTATTTCCTGCTTTTCAGCCTCAGTTGCTTCATGCAGTAGAGCTGATGGGTGCCCATCAGCTGTTTTACACACACGGCTTGCAACAGAAGGTGAGTTGCAAACGCTGCGCGTGCATGAAACATGCATGCACACGCAAAAGCACATGCTCACGCCAAACTGGTAGAAAAACTTTTTGAAACTCACCACGGAATGGAATCATTGGTTTAGAATCAAGGAGACACAGATTCAAATCCTGATTTAGCTTCAAAGGATCACACGGTAGTTTTAGACCTGTCATTTCTCAATCCAGATTGAGGGTGTTGGAGGAGGTAAGCCATTTTGAATTTGCATAAAATGAACCAACACATTTTTGGGAAGTGATGATTCTATGCAATCATTGACAAGGAAAAAAAAATGGAAGTAAAGGTAATTTAGTTCAAATCCCAACCCAAGGAAGGAAATATGCTTCTGGACTTTATCCAGCCTCTTAGCCACAAATATCCAATCCAAAAAATTAGGACTTTCTTACAAAGTCACTCGGTTTTGAAAGAAGCTATCAGAAAGTTTTGCCTGATATTCTGTTAAAACGTCTTTTGCAGGATCCAATCTGGGTCAGTCATCAGGATCAGATGTTTAGTCTTCTGGACTTTCATATTTGTGCTGGAGCTCATCCTTGGGGAACGTCTCTCTAGCAGAGCACATGCTTTGGGCTGTTCTGTGTGCAATATTTATATAGTGTGTGGTTGTGTGTGCCTTTTTAGTTGTTTGAATATTGATGGCTAACTATTAAGTATGAATCATAGAATAACAGAGATGGGAGGGACTTTGGAGGTCATCTAGTCCAACCTTTTGGATCTCAGGGACTACCATACCCATAATTTTAAATCCCAGGCACCACTAACCAGTTCTGTGGGCATGGCCTAATTTGTGGGTGTGGCTTGGTGGTCATGTGATTGGCTGGGCATAGCTTGTATGTAAATATTATAAATATTGATATAAATATTGATTTTTTTAATTAAAAATAGCCATTTTTACCCAAAATCAGGCAAAGCAGGCAGGCAAATTGAGTTGCCCATGGAATCACAGATTCATTCAGAGATCTATCGATCTGCCATCAGCTAGCTCAGTCTGTTACATAAAATTTGCTTGCAAGCAAACTCATAAAATTAACTCACAACAAACCATGAATGTAAATATTGAATTTTTTTTTTTTTAAAAGCAACTTTTACCCAAAATCAGGCAAAGCAGGCAGGCAGATTGAGTTGCTCACAGAATCATTTAGTAATCTATCTATCTTCCATCGGCTAGCTCAGTCTGTCACATAAAATTTGCTTGCCGTGAGTCTGCACTGAATAATAGAAACTTCAGTCCTAGGGGAGGTTCGGCTGTGCTTTAAAAGCAGAGCTGAAGATCTAAAGTCTAGCTAGAAAGCAAGAAATCCAACCATTTCCTACTTTCTAGCTAATCTAAATCTCCTGGCACAGCAGAACAGGTGATGGTCGGAAAAAGGAAAAATAGCAATTTAGCAGGCAAGTTTGCCAGGTAAGGAGTGAGAGGAGTGATCAGGTTTGGGTGCTGGAAACTGAGAATGTATTAATTTTAGTGAGATGTTTTGAATATATGTCAGCGTGATTGAAAGGTCCTTGGCATTATTGAAATTAGAGGAATGTGCTATGTTAGAGAGAAAAAGGATTAAAGAGAAATGAAAATGCTGGGTTCCTAGTCAATTGACTAAAGCACCTTATTATCGTTAAGGAGGCAATATTTAATTAGAAGTTCTGTTGCTTTCTTCACAAGTATAAAGGAGTGAAAAATATTTGTAATATATATATATATATTATTTGAAAATGATGAGAAGGTGGTAGCTTAACAAGGAATAATTTTGAAAATGTCTTCCAACATTTCCTCTTTGCTGCCACACTTATGCAATTGGCTATGCTTGGGATTACTCGGAGGTTGTTTTCATATGGTAGGATTAGTTTCTGCCTTGTGAAAACCATTTTAAAAATTGCAAAAGGAGTCCAACTAACACCTGTCCAATCTAGATGAGTTCAAATCACCAGGATCTGATGGATTACATCCCAGAGTTCTGAAGGAGATGGGACCACTGATCCATATTTTTCAAATATCCTGGAGCACTGTGATGACCCAGGGTGGGATGCAAAACAAGCAGAGTCACAGAAAACAGGTGAACCCCCTTTTATTCCTTCACTTTGCTTCCAAGCTCTGAATATTCTTGATGGAAGACAAAAAACTCCCACACAAACAGTTACAAGAAGAAGGAAAAAAGCAACACAAACCAGACAAGGTAAGGGCTTGAAGACGTCCACAGATAACAAACACCGGGAAGGACGCCAGACTCAGAAAGGAACTATAAACTAGAGATATTTCCACGCTTTGTTTCCAGCATTCGCCTGTATGCAAGTCTGTCCTCTTATTCAGTTGTCACAGCTGCAGCCCATGAAGAGGATCAAGGCCCTCTCCTCTCAAGTAGACTACGTCTCTCCCTTATCCTCTCCTCCCTGCGTGCTCTTGGATGGAGAAGAGATGGGCCTGGGTCCTCCTCTAACTGCTCAGCTGGCCTCTGCCCTTCCCCAGCCTCCTCCACAACCTCCGGAGCCACACTTCCACTCCCTGTCGGCTGTTCTTCCTCTCTCTCAGAGTTAGTCTCCACCAGGGGCATGATAAGCATTCAAAAACTACCAGATGACTAGGAAAGAGCTGATGTGATCCCCATCTTTAAAAAAATAGCAGGGGGGGCGGGGGGGCAGATCCAGGAAACTACAAGCCAACCAGCCTGACCTCAATACCTGGGAAGATTCTGGAAAAGATAATCAAGCAACAAATCTATGGACACCTAGAAGTAAGCAAAGTTATAACTAGAAGCCAAAATGGGTTTGTCAAAAAACAGATCATGCCAAATAAATCTTACTTCATTCTGTGACAAATTGACAATATTAGTGGATCAGCAAAATGCTGTGGACATAGCATACTCCAGTAAAGCATTTGACAAAGTAGATCACAGTCTAAATCTTGGTAAGCGAAAAAAAAAATGGGATAGACAGCATCACCACCTAGTGGATTTGTAACTGGCTGACAAAGTGCACTCAATGTGTAGTCCTTAATGGAACTATATCTACATGGAGGTAAGCAGTGAGATAACCCTAAGATTCTGTTTTAGGCACAATACTCTTCAATGTCTTCACTTTCTACTGCTGTACCATAGAGAGTATCTTAACTTATTGCACCTCTGTATGGTTTGCCAATTGCAAGTGCAGATAGGAAAGCACTCCAGAGGGTTAACGTCATTACCCAGAAGATCATTGGTTGCCCTCTCCCCTCTTTGGAAGAACTTTATAGCTCCTGTTGCCTTAAGAAAGTTCAAAACATTCTTAAAGATCCATTTCATCCTGGGCACCCTTTTTTTGAACTATTACCATCTGGTAGATGGTACAGGATAATAAAAACAAGTAGGCTGAAAAACAGCTTCTATCCCAGGGCAGTAGCTCTGTTGAATTCTGCTGTATAGTGCGGTGTTGGTGCGGTGTCAGGGGTTTTCAATTCAATGTGTGGAATGTGAAGGACGTGTGTTTGTGTTTATTTTCATGGTCATGATGTGCACTGAAGATGGTGTTTGATTTCATTGTACAAGGTGCAAGTACAATAAAGTAAAGTAAAATAAAATAAATGATTTAGATGACAGAATAGAAGAGGAACTCATCAAATTTGCAGATGACACCAAGCTGGCAGAAATAGTCAACACCTCAGAAGATAGACTCAAGATCCAGATTGATCTCAATGGATTTGAAGGCTGAGCCCTATCTAACAAAATGAAATTTGGTGTAGTGCGGTATCTGCTATCCCGCATCAGATGGGCGGCTCATGATAGGGAGCGAAGGAGAGAGAAACGACAGGAGGCGAAGTTCCTCGGGATGAGCGCACCCCGAATGTCTTGGCACACGCTCTTTTATTGTGCTTTTTTACAAGAAAATGATTTAATCAAAGCTCAAGTCAAACAGGATAATTCCATCAGGATGTGCATGTTTACAAAGCTGCATACCAGACAGATCATTTACAATGTGGATAAGCTTATTAACAACCGTCTAGCTCCTTGTCCCTTGTACGTGCCTTGCAAAGGTCACTGAAGAGACAGAAGTTAATGATTACACATGAATGATACTTAGTTGCAATGATACATAGTTACAACATCTCCTCTGTTTTTATTATTTATGACGAGTCTTCTTCCTCGTCCAAGAAGACAGGAACCATTTTTATGGAATGTTCGCCGTCCCCGTCATCTGGGCAAGAGTGCGACCCGTCAGCGTCAGGGTTGTCCAAGGAGCGGTAACTCACCAATGACATTTTTTCGTCCGGTGTTGAGGATATAGCATGAGCTTGCAATAGCACATTAACATCAGCAGTTATGGAGGATAATTGATTTTTTTAAAAATTGCAATATTCTATAAAAACAACAAGGTCCTATAATACATATCAATATAATGATTATTAATGGTCCTGCCAATGCAGTTAAAAAGGTAAGCCATGGCGAAATAGAAAACAAGCCCCCCTGCTATCGGCATAAAAACAACATTCTTCTTTAAGCACAGCACACAATCCCCCTTGTTTTAAAAAATAACAGATCTAAGCCTCTACGATTTTGCAAAAGGGGGTATTCCATGGGTACCTGTAGGGATATAAAATCATCAGAATTATACACATCAATTTTTGGTACAAGCCATACTTGAATGCAAAATGATTTGGATTTAACAAGTTCATCCCTGTGGACACATGCCGTGAGACCAGTGGAACAAGCCCAAACAGAATTATTACCAGGGATAAAATACATTCCTTTCAGGTGTGATGTTAAAGTTCCTCCTGAAGTGGTGTAGATTGCAGAATATCCCCTGGTTGTGTGGGTGCGTCTGCCAAATCGAATTGAAGTGGTGGGTAGAAGTCTTCTATGCGAGAAAAATTGGTTGTAGAACTTAAACGAACGCCTTGAAAGTCAGTTATAGTCCAAGCAATATTATATCTTCTATGAGGCTTCTGCGGATCATCATGGACAGTTCTTTTGAAGCGTCGTTTGTTGACAGGATCAGAGTTCAGATATATAAAAACATCACAAGCAGGAGAGAGGGCTATGGACAAGTTAGTTGTAGAACATTTGCGAAATGAGGAGGGAATGCAATTAGTAGAAAAAGGATAATAATTACAATAATGACAATAAAGATTAATTTGGTAATTCATCAAGGATGTCAGTTGGGGTGGGGGAACCTGTAATACAATAGAAGGACATTTAGGTCCCCCTATATCTAGATTGAATAGAGGAAAAGATTTTAAGGTTCCTTTCCATAGGAAGAGTAAAGAAGGAACAAAAGAGCGAGTGGTAGAGTGTTCTTTAAACAAAACAGAAGTGACAGAGTGAAAACTACGGGTAGCATTTTCATGACGTACCCACATGGAACAAGTATAATAGCCTTCTGTTAATGAAATGGTTTTAACACGAATAGTCTTTTGACAGGAAGCATAGGTTTTGTTGAAGTAAGGTAGAAATTGCAAAGAAGATATAGGCAAGAATATCAGGAAGAGTTTAAGATGCAGATGTAGCGGAGGAATTCCCATGATAGGGTCTTACTGCACGACCAGGGACCCAGCAAGTGGTTTTGTCTGGTAATAGAATCGCAGCGTAGCCTCGTCCCCAGGTGAGAAGCTCAGCAGGACCCTGCCAGGCGGGATCTGGCAATCTGCGATAATATACCAGAGGTCTGTTAGGCAGGGGTGAGGGGGAGGAAAAATGATGCGAAACAGCAGAAGTGGGAGGAATGCCAGTCAGATTAAGAAAGTTTAAAGTGTAAAGACAAATGTTAAGAGAATTTTGCAATGCTGGGAGGTTCGGGGTTTTTTCCCACAACGAATATCGATCAAGAGCACGTTTCAGAGATAAGTTCGCTCGTTCCACAATAGCCTGCCCCTGGCTGTTGTAGGGAATCCCAAACTTGTGGGTTACATCCCATCTGTTACAGAAGTCCTGGAATGCAGAACTTGTATATGCAGGTCCATTGTCAGTTTTGATTTCTTTTGGACGTCCCAGCGAGGCAAAGGTACGAATTGAATGATTGATGACATGTTTTACAGTTTCTCCCCTTTGAGGAGTAGCCAGAATAAACCCTGAATATGTATTGATGGAAACGTGCAAATATTTCCAAGGGGCAAAAGGTGGATACTGAGTTACATCCATTTGCCAAATTTCACAAGCTTTTAATCCTCTAGGATTTACTCCTATGGGAATGGAATGTCCTTGCTTACTACATGTGGGGCATTGTTGAATAATGGCAGCAGCTTCTGCCTGAGTTAGAGCAAATTGAAAAGTTATCATAACTTGGCGGGGGAGATTCAAACACACTCCCTGCTTCTATTTTATAATGGACCATTAAAGCCTCCATAATTTTTCTCCAAGTGACCAAAATGCCAATAGGTGCACGAGGAGGACTATGGAGATGTTCACCAATTTTTTGCCAAGTGGAAATTTTTAAGGACCCTTCCTCTGAATAATTGGGACAATGTTGCCACACATAAGCCAATAATGTAGCAATAGGTTTCCTTTTTTACAGGCGAGCCCTTTAAATTAGCAGAATATTTAGAAGAAGAAGCGACTAACTCCCTCAATTCCTTCAGATGCTGTGTCTGTTGTTGAGAAAAGTTTCCACCCATACTTACGAAAGTCAAGACCGTGTTTCAGATCCGATGATGTGCAATTCGCTTCAGGCCTGGCGATGCACAGCTCCCATCGAGCTGATAAGATATGGGCGCGTCGCAACGTATCCCCCTCAGGGAATCACGTCGGGGTCACCAGAATGCGGTATCTGCTATCCCGCATCAGATGGGCGGCTCATGATAGGGAGTGAAGGAGAGAGAAACGACAGGAGGCGAAGTTCCTCGGGATGAGCGCACCCCGAATGTCTTGGCACAGGCTCTTTTGTTGTGCTTTTTTACAAGAAAATGATTTAATCAAAGCTCAAGTCAAACAGGATAATTCCATCAGGATGTGCATGTTTACAAAGCTGCATACCAGACAGATCATTTACAATGTGGATAAGCTTATTAACAACCGTCCAGCTCCTTGTCCCTTGTACGTGCTTTGCAAAGGTCACTGAAGAGACAGAAGTTAATGATTACACATGAATGATACTTAGTTGCAATGATACATAGTTACAACAGTGTAGAGAAAAGTAAGGTTTTAGGTAAGAGAAATGAAATGTACAAGTACAGATTAGGTGAAATTTGGCTCAATAGCAGTAATTGTGAGAGGTATTTTGGAGTCTAGTGGACAATCACTTAAATATGAGCAACAAATATATGCAGCCACTGTAAGCAGACAATGCAATCCTAGGCTGCATTAACAGAAGGATGGAATCAAGATCATGTGAAGTGTTAGTACAGCCTTGGTAAGATATGTTTGGAATAGTTTATCCAGTTTTGGTCACCACAATGTAGAAAAGATGTTGAGACTCTGCAAATAGGGCAGAGAAGAGCAACAAAGATGATAAGGGGGCTGGAGGTTAAAACATATGAACAATGCTTGCAGGAACTGGGTATGTCTAGTTTAATGAAAAGAAGGACAAGGAGTGACATAATAGCAGTGTCCAATATTTGAGGGGCTGCCAGAAAAAAGAAGGGGTCAACTGTTTTCCAAAATACCAGAAGCAATGGATGGAAACTAATCAAGAGAACCAACATGGAACTAAGCAAAAATTTCCTGACAGAACAATTTACCAATGGATTGGCTTGCCTCTAGAAGTTGTTGCTGCCCCATCACTGGAGTTTTTAAGAAGAAACTGGAGAGCCATTTGTCTGAAATATAGAGATTCTTGGGGGCGGGGTGTATGCGTATGTGTGTGTAAACAGATGTTTACTTTTTCCTATGGACTGAGACAACTTGAGATTTATTTTCTATTTATATAAACTGCATTTCCCTTTGAGAAATAAGAATTCCGTGGATAAATTAAAAAAAGCTTGGTCTAGAGATGCTTTGTGTTTAAATCTTACTCGGGAAGATTCAAGCAGAACCTACTGAAAACAAAAATAACTAGGGACCTGTTGCAGTCAATGAATAGATTCATACTTAAGGCAAAATATATGGATCCCCAATCTTATTTGGTCAGCGAAGAAGAGTTCCTGTCTGTGAGAATTTGCACTGCCCCATAGTGAATCTGCGTAGATATCTCAGAATTGTATGAGAATCATTCCTCTAGCATCTGGCTTGTAGCTTGTAAGAGCAAGGGAAGAAATTAGATCAGCCTTTAATTATTTGATGTACTCTCAGTATGAGATTACTAGGTTGCATGCTGCAAAATAAAGTTTTTAAATATTGAAGGAATGGCCTGCTTCTTAGAATGTCCTTAGGTTGTGAGACCATAATAACACTTCTTTCCCTTATATATTTCAGAACAAAATATCCTTCAGGATATAAGAAGACATCTCCTTTAAATAGCAGTCATGTATATATTGTCTATATTTAATTTTACTTTTTATTTTTCATGAATGAAGAAATCTTTATTATGGCCAAAGATACCCTTCATCTTCCAGTTAGAATGTTTTCTAATAATCCTGCCAAAGATTTATTAAGTATTGCCAAAAATGATATGCCACAGGTGTACCAGTTTTCTTGGACCTATTTGGCAAATATTTCTATTTAAATGACCAAATATTTTAGTAGAATACAATATTTTAGTAGAATACGACAAAAAATTCAATTAATGTTTATTAGAGTTATTTTAATTTATAGACACAGAACCACTTTTTATTGTATTCTACTAAAATATTGTATTCTGCTAAAACATTTGGTCACCTAAATAGAAAACTGACAACAGTGAGATATTTATGTAAAAGATTCAGTTTGATCTGCAAAGAATAGAATAGAATTCTTTATTGGCCAAGTGTGATTGGACACACAAGGAATTTGTCTTGGTGCAAATGCTCTCAGTATACATAAAAGAAAAGATACATTTGTCAAGAGTCCAGATGAAGTTGAATTCAAAAGACTTCTTTTTCCTAAGAACACTACAACCAATCATTTGTTAATTCATTTTTATCCATATTTTTTAAAATAAATAACTCAGTGTAGCAAACATATCTAATCCTACTCCTCCTATTTTCCTCACAACAGCAACACTAAAATGGGTTAAGTTGAAAGAAATGACTGGCCCAGAGTCACTTACACAGCTTTCATGCTAAGAGAGGCCTTGAAGTCATAATCTCCAGAATCTTAGTCATAATATCAGACTATATTTTGTTGAATAAACTGTTCCGAACTAGCAGGCTTGAAAGCCTGCAAAGCGGATTGGTCCACTAAGAGCGGGTCGTGATTGGTCACTCCAGACTGATCCGATTGGCTGCTAAACGGGCTTCCGTGATTGGGCAAACCAAGCACGGCAAGCTCAAACCTCTGTCATTGACCATATAGCCGCAGCCAGCTCTATAAAAGGGGCTGCTGCGGCTAGGAGCATTTGCTCAGATCGGAAGTCACTAATAAAGAGCTGTAGTCACTTTCTGAGTCTCATCTCCGTTCTTGGACCCATCCTTCCAGACATAACACTGGCAACGAGGATGGGATTCGGAGACAGCAGAGCTGACTGAGCACTCACTAACAACCAACAGAGCACATGGCTGACAGCGCGCAGACATCGGCAGAATGGCCAGCGGCGCTATACCACCTGCCCCGTTTGATCCAGCCAGCGAAGATTGGGACTCATACATGGACAGGTTTCAAATGTTCCTAGAGTCCAACAATCTGAAGGATGCCACTCCTAGCAAGAAACGAGCAGTTTTCCTGATGCATTGCGGACCCACCGTTTTTAAAATGGCCAAAGCGCTCACAAAGCCAGCTGAGGTCAAAACGATGGACTGGGATACCCTTGCTCCCATCCTCCGCAACCACTACGCCCTGGCAGTACCGACTCTCATCCACAGACACGAATTTTACCAAAGGGATCAACGTGAAGGTGAGAGCATCGGGGATTTTGTAGCTGACATAAGGAATTTAGGCGGTCTGTGTGGCTTCGCAAATCTAGAAGAAGCCATGAGGGATCGAGTTGTCCTTGGCCTCAGAGACCCCACAATCCAAAGTAAAATTATGGCCAAGGGAGACATCTCCCTCGCAGACGCCATAGCTGATGCCACTGCAGCTGAAGCCACCCGCAAATCAGCAACATGGATGCGCCGGACAAATGGTGCCAGCTGCCATACCACCAACAATACAGCAACGCCATCAGAGAAAAACACATCAGCCACCCATCATGAAGATATTGAATCCTCATCAGATAGTGAAGAGGAAGAAGTCCACAGACTCAGGTCTGAGCACAAACAACGAGACCAGCGGGGTCGTAAATCGAATTTCCAATGCTCCAGATGTGGTGGAAACCACCCACAATTCGAATGCAGATTCCTAGACGCCATCTGTCGTTTTGGTGAGAGAAGAGGGCATATTGCTAAAGCATGCTAGAACAAAAGAGGATTCAGTCCCAAATGGAAGGAAAACAGCCTCCGATAAACAGAGGGCAACCCCACCACTAATTGGGACTGCCCAAACAACCAGTGGAGCCAGTACAACAGAAATAGGAAAATTACTGGCGCACCCAGATGGGAAGAAGCACATCAGACCATCACCATCAGCCATGCTTCATCTTTAGACACCAGAAAAATCTGTGTAAAGGTCAACATTGAAAATCGTCCATGCATCATGGAAGTGGATTCCGGGTCTTCCCTATCCATGGTCTCTTGGAAAACTCTGAAGCAGCTGATTCCCAACATCCACCGCCAGGACCTCAGCACTCAGAGACTTATATTAAAGGATTATCAGGGCAACCGGATTCCGGTCGTTGGTTTCAGTCATTTCCAGGTCTCCTTCAAGAACCACACCGCAATACTACCTCTCACTGTCATTGACAGAGACCGATCCAGCCTACTGGGTCTACAGTGGTTCGCGCCATTAGAAATCGAAATGGCAGGCATCAATCAGACTGTAGACGAAGACTGGGAAGCGGCCCTCATCCAGGATTTCCAAGAAGTCTTCAGTGAACAGCTAGGCAAGTACAAGGGGTCCCCTATCTCCTTTAATCTTCGCCCTGATATCGCACCCATTCGCCTAAAACCACACCGTGTCCCTTTTGCTCTCAAACCAAAAATTGATGAGCAACTAGACAAACTAATTGCACAAGGCGTATTAGAACCCATTGATCACACCTGATGGGAGACCCCAATTGTAACCCCCATAAAACCTGATGGATCTTTGAGAATTTGTGGGGACTACAAGGCCACCCTAAACCACGCTTTACAGCAGGGCACCTATCTGGTACCTGTGGTCCAGCATCTCCTTCATTCACTTGGGGGTGGCAGAATATTCGCAAAGCTTGACCTGGCCCAAGCTTATCAACAGCTACCAGTAGATGCTGAAACCGCCAAAGCCCAAACCATAGTTACGCACAGAGGCATGTTCAAGTGTAACAGACTCCAGTTTGGAGTAAGCGTTGCCCCGGGCATTTTCCAAAGTCTGATGGAAAGGTTGTTACAGGGTATTAAAGAGGTCATGCCCTACTTCGACGACGTGTTAGTAGCCGCCCCAACAAGGAATCAGTTAGAACAATGACTGAGAACAGTCCTCCAAAAGTTCAAAAGCTGGCCTCAAGGTAAAGAAGGAAAAGTGCCAGTTATGCACTGAAAAGGTTGAATTTCTTGGTTACCTCCTTGACAAACAAGGAATTCACCCTACAGAAAAGAAATTGGCTGCCATCAAAAATGCCCTGAGACCACAAAACAAAACAGACCTTCAAGCCTTCTTGGGACTCATTAACTTTTATAACATTTTCCTACCCCAGAAGGCGACCGTTGCTGAACCCCTTCATAGACTCCTCAATAAAAAGGCTTCCTGGATTTGGGGTTGATGGGAGGAGCATGCCTTTCAACAAGTAAAGGACCTTTTAACTTCAGATGCAGTGCTCATCCAGTATGATGAAACACTTCCTTTAACTGTGACTTGTGACGCCTCACCATTCAGAGTAGGAGCCATCCTGAGCCACCTCTTACCAAATGGCACAGAGGCGCCTATTGCATTTTTTTCATGAACTTTGTCAAAAACAGAAAGGAACTGTAGTCACCTAGACAAGGAAGCCCTCGCCATTGTATCTGCAATCAAAAGATTCCATGAGTATGTGTATGGAAGATCATTTTCCATCATCACAGATCATAAACCATTACTTGGCATCTTGGCTGGCGACAAACCTACTCCACATATTCTATCCCCGAGAATGAAACGTTGGTCAGAGTTCCTAGCCGCCTATGACTACCAATTGAGGCATTGCCCATGGAAAACCATGCCCCACACAGAAGCTTTGAGCCACTCTCCATTGCCAGGTTTCCAATATGACCCGGCTCCCACACTATCAACACTTCAAATTGAGACACTTCCCTCACCTCCACTGACAGCTCAAGACATTACATTGGAAACCAAAAAAGACTCATGCTTGGCACAAGTTCTTAGCTGGGTGGAGAGGGGATGGCCACAAATCGAACCCAATGAAACCTTTAAACCCTTCAGAAACAGACAGACAGAACTCTTCTCACAGAAGGGGTGCATATTGTGGGGAGACTGAGTGGTTATACCACCAAAACTACAAAAAAAAGTTCTACAATTACTACACAATGGGCACCCGGGCATCGTATGCATGAAAGCGCTGGCGAGGAGCTATGCCTGGTGGACAGGTATGGACAAACAAATTGAAACCTGGGTCGCCACCTGTAGCAAGTGCAAAGAGATACACTCAGCCCCACCGAAAGCCTCACCAGCCAAATGGGAAATGCCCAGGGGTCTCTGGTCGCGTATCCATATTGATTTTGCGGGACCTACAAAAGGGCGTACCTTTCTAATAACAGTAGATGCATACTCGAACTGGCTCGAGGTTAACAAGATGAAGACTACCACCACAGATGCAGTCATCAAAAAATTGAACAGACTCTTCACAACGCACGGCTTACCTGATGTCCTGTATCCGACAATGGCCCTCAATTTACTGCCTTTGCTTTTGAGCAATACTTAGCAGACCGTGGCATACGACACACACTGACATCACCGGCTCACCCGGCGGCGAATGGTAGAGCTGAACGAATGGTTCAGTTCACAAAAAGAACTCTACAAAAAATGGAGCAAGGCAACTTCCACGATAAAGCCACCAGGATGCTCCTTCTCCAGCATATTACACCAAACACCATGACAAAACAAAAGCCCAGCTAAGCTTCTGATGGCCAGAAAACTCAGATCACCTCTAGACTGCCTACACCCTGCCTACACCCTGGAAAAACCCCTGGGATCCAGCAGTAAACACCGTGCCTTCAACGTAGGAGACCCTGTATTTGCTAAGAACTTTTCAGGTGACCCTCTGTGGATCCCTGCCAAAATAACTCAAATTACAGGCCCCCGCTCTTACCAGCTGGAAACCACAGATGGGAGAGTGTGGAAACGCCACATTGACCAGCTGCGATCCAGGCTAACCACATCCCCCATCAGTGACCCTAACCACGAAACCAGAGGGGGAAGGGAAACCGAGGGTTCTGAAATTGAACCAACATCTGGCAGAGAAGAAAGAACCCCACAATCACCACTTCAAAGCCTACAGTACTCAGCAGCTGATGAAGAGCCTTAGCAATTGATCATCTCACCTAGTAGCAGCAACCGAACAGGTCCAGCGAATCCTGAGAGCACAAGCAGTAGCAGTGAAGGAGGTGTGCCAATCAGCCTGAGGTCACCTGAAGGGAGTCACAGCTACGGAACCGGCTCACCGTTCCAGGCGAGCAGCCCATCGGAACCCGAGACTGAGTAAAGACAATTCAAACAGTGCAAGTCAGGTAGACAAGTGCGAAGACCCGCTTACCTGCGAGACTATATAACCCCACCCCTTAGACAGAATCTAGAGGGGAGTGGTGTTCCAGACTAGCAGGCTTGAAAGCCTGCAAAGCGGATTGGTCCGCTAACAGCGGGTCGTGATTGGTCACTCCAGACTGATCTGATTGGCTGCTAAATGGGCTGCCGCGATTGGGCGAACCAAGCGCGGCAAGCTCAAACCTCTGTCATTGGCCGTATAGCTGCAGCCAGCTCTATAAAAGGGGCTGCTGTGGCTAGGAGCATTTGCTCAGATCGGAAGTCACTAATAAAGAGCTGTAGTCACTTTCTGAGTCTCGTCTCCGTTCTTGGACCCATCCTTCCAGACATAACATAAACCATGGCAGCTATGTTGGACATGCCTTACAGTACAGTATAAATATGATTTACAAGCCTCAGTAGCTAGAGCCAAGTTCTGTTAATTTGTTTGCAATTAAACAAGACAGAAAAGTAAAATGTAAACGGTTAGGATTAGGATTAATCTAAATGTCCATCCTCTCAATGTCACTCTGCATCTTTTCCTTCCAAAAGAGCCTCCATCATTTTTCCAATTTATATAGAGAACAACCACTTCAACTGTTTGCCCTTGTGGTAGAATCTTATTCATTTATATTAATATTATTTGACTCCCTCCTGGCTGAGCTATTAAATATAGTATGTAGATTAATATTGAATTTCATTTTATACTCCCCCACAGTTCACTGAAATATAAATAAAAAATTGAAAATGTCACTAAAATAGAAACAGGGAAAACACCACATCTGTCACTTGAGCTAAGTAGAAACAGTTTGAGCATGCAAAATCATTTTTAATCTGATGGCAGTCAGATTATTTTCTACCTAAATTGATCTGTAACCTCCAGTGCATCTATTATATAAAGGGCTAGGATGGGTGAAAGTGATATCTGGCTCAAGAATTACCAGTTGATCTCAGTTTACCTTTCACGGCCAATGGTATCATCCTAATAGCATTTCACGTATAGCAAAAAACTACATTCTGAATTTGGAAAATCTAAAAGCATATAGAATAATGTATCAAAAGTAGGTTACATTCCTGTGATTTGATCTTAAAATTCCTGGTTTTATGCTAAAAGAGCTTACTGGTATTATTTCTACTGGTCTGAAGTATTCTGGAAATGTTTGAATTTGCTGTGTTTTAAGTTCAAGAAGTTTTGTATACCCCAGTACTATTGCTTTATCTGAACAATATTCAGTGCAGACCCACATTTGATGTACGTGGCAGGAATATCTCTTTTAAGGTTTTTCACTCCCATTTCCAGCACACTCATCCATTACTAAAATGATTAATCAAGCTGTTCTGGGATTCACATCCATTTTATCAATGATTTCTATGCCCTGAATCCTTAAACTAAAAATAATATTTAAAGCCTCAGGTTAAGATTATCTTAAAGAATAGAATAGAATTCTTTATTCTATTTATCTATCTATTTATTTATCTAAATTCCCTAGAATCTGCAATGGGTGTTGCTGGGTTCAATTTCAATGCCTCTAAATATTCAAAACAGCACAATATCTTTCATTGTAGCTTGCTAAATTAATATTCAGTTCCGAGGCTGTGCTGATCTTTGAATGGGGTGCTTCTCTTGCACAGAGAATTGAGTGAAGTTTTCCTCTCAGGTGCCTTCACAAAGTAAAATGGCTATCTCTGGACGAGTTGTGTTCTATATTAGCATACTCCAAATACACTTATCTGATTGGTCCACACAAACTAGAAGGTGATTGGGTAACTGAACTGCCGTGATTGGCTCGTTATGAATCAACCACGATTGGCTGGGCCGATTGCGGGAGATTCAAAGAGCTGTCATTGGCTGGAGAGCCACGAGCAATCCCTATATGAAGGGCTGCTGCGGCTCCAAGATCTTGTATAGATCTATACATCTAAATAAAGAGCTGAAATGTCACTTTGGTCTCGAGTCTCTCTTTCCACAATCTAACAAGTTGTGTATTGGTCTGCTTTATTGAACTATAGCAACCTGTATTTGTGAGGCAGTCTATTGAAGTATTCTGTTTTGGTATATCCTTGGTTGAAGTAGAGTGACTTTAATGGACAGTGTTCACTGAAATGATGAACAGGGTTAAAATGCTTCTTTCAGATGAATCACATAATATTCATCTGTATTATGTTCCACCAATTTACAATAATAGATTATAAAGTTATCACATTCAGATGGAGGTAGAAACTGAAACATCTAACTCCTGTGTTAGTAAGTCAACCTCATTCCATTTAAGGCCTCACTACCTTAAGAAAAATATATTTATAAACGAAATTGATTATAGTGTACAAATTTGCAAAGAATCTACCCAAACTCAAAAGGTGAGTAAAACTGAACAACCCTAATCCTACCTATGGATATACCACATCTCATAGACTTTGTCCCACCTCAAATGTTCAGTGCAGAACACCAGAGCTGCCTACAATACTGTTATATCTCTTAAAAAAAAAAAAAAACACCTTTGAGATCTGTTGGCAAGTCCACCATTACATATTTAGGCATGCCTAAACTTGGTGTCTTACTTTTTTCTTTCCTTACTGGAAATTCTACAGAGATACCACTCATCCAGCCTTGTGAATATAAGATACCATGCCATTAAAGTCCATTATCACAATGTTTCCTAGTGTTAACTATCAAGCACTATTTGCATAAGATATGTTTTCCCCACCTGTCAGTTAAATTACGCTCACCCCTTTTCTCTCTGTCATCTTTAGATCTATGTGAAATTCTTTCTTTTTTTTAACCTGCCTCTCATGTTAGGTTTTATTTTCAGCATCCTTCCTCATTCATTCACAGGCATGCTTCATCTGTCTATCTAGGCCTTTTGCTTTCTTCTTTGCAGCCTGAATCTAAAACATAAATCAATAGACAATAATGGCTGCCTGGAAAAATTAAAAAAATGGGGAGGCCCCACAGAATTTTTCCGGGTCCAATGATAATTATGCCTCAGTGATTTCCTATGTTTCGTATGTTCAGACTTCTTAGAAGCTTTCAAAATTGTCAACTGTTTTATTAGAGTTTTATCGACAGAAAGATGCCTTTTATTATTGCAACACCTCCTGAATGCCTCTGGCCAGCAGCCAATTGCTGAATCAGAGGGTCTTCATCTTTGGTGATTATTTCAGCAGAATCCCCATCTAGCCTTTATAAGAATTTGTGGCCATTTTCTTGAGATGTCGTTGGGATCTACCTAAGCGAAGAACGTTAAGGCAGGCATCCTCAATCTATGGCCCATCAAAGCATTAATCTGGCCCATGCAGGACCGTGAGGCTCCTTGCCCACATTGCCCCACCTACTCGCTGGTCCCCACCCTCCTTTTGGAGGCCGAGGAGGCCAAAAATGGGAGGCATGGAAGCCTCAGGAGGCCAAAACGGTTCCGTTTTTGGCCTCCCCAGCCTCCAGAGAGAGAAAGAGAGAGAGAGGGAGGGAAGGAGAGAGAGAGAGAGAGAGACAAACAGAAGTCCCTCACCTCCCGCCAAGGCAGCCACGTCCCTTCACTAAACTGCTTTCCACCCCTAGGAGCCAGTGGTGGGATTCAATTTTTTTTTTACTATCGTTTCTGTGGGTGTGGCAGGGGAAAATCTCCATTCCCACCCCACTCCTGGGGGAAAGTTACTGCAAAATCCCCATTCCCTTCCCTTCCCACCCCACTAACCTGCTTTCCAGCTCCGTTCTCCTCGGCAGGGCAACAAAAGAAGACCCAGCCGATCTTCTGGGACTCGGGAGGCAGATAATAGATGGGGGTGGGGACAGTCAGACGTGGTATTTGCCAGTTCTCTGAACTACTCAAAATTTCTGCTACCAGTTCTCCAGAACTGGTCAATGGGAATGGAGATTTTATAGTATCCTTCGCCTGCCAAGCCCACCAAGCCATGCCACACCCACTAAGCCATGCCCACAGATAATAAAAAAAAAATGGAATCCCACCACCGCTAAGTACTGTACACATCTGAAAACATCACTTTCTCAGCATTTTTGTTTTATTCTTCTCACTGAACTTTTTTCATTTTAACCGATGCCTTGCATGACTAACCGTACCATTTTTTCCCAGGTGTATCTGGATTTGTTGCTATTTGTGTTGAGCCGTGATGCTAGACAACCTTGGCATTTTTAAAATTGTACAATTAGATGTGCTTTCTGGGAAGAATGAGGCAGTTAGCCTTGAATAAGTATGAAATGACTTGCAATCTGATACCTAAACCACTGCTCTGATGCACGGTAGATATTCCCCTATGAACGTTCTGCCTGGTTTGCTGTTTTCAACTTTCTTGGCATCTCAGTTGTAGGTTACACTGGAACTAAAATAATTTAGAAAGTTTAAAGTTAATCTTAAAAGGCTTCTTGCCCCCCTCCCTGAAACAAAATTCAATTAGACTTTGTAGTTTATGACCAAGCGGCATAAAAACTTCTATCAGATTTTTTTGGGGGGATGGGGGAGAAGGTTATGGCTGTTAAATATAAGGAAGTGAAGTGATGATATTTAATCTTTTCTCTGTGGTTCTCATGCATTAAGGCAATCTTGCTGCATCTTTACTACAGAAAGAAAACAGTGAGGTTTAGTTTTAAAGGAAGGCAAGCGCTGATCTGGAATACTAGATTTGCTTATTTTATTTATTAAAGGTAAAAGTAAAGGTTCCCCTCGCACATACATGCTAGTCATTTAGGGGGCAGTCGATTTAGGGGCCAATGTTCATCTCACTCACAAAGCCGAAGAGCCAGCACTGTCCGAAGACGTCTCTGTGGTCATGTGACTCTGTGGTCATCATGACTAAACGCCGAAGGTGCACAGAACGCTGTTACCTTCCCACCAAAGTGGTCCCTATTTTTCTACTTACATTTTTTACATGCTTTCGAACTGCTAGGTTGGGACAAGTAATGGGAGCTCACTCTGTTACATAGCACTAGGGATTTGAACTGCTGAACTGCCAACCTTTTGATCGACAAACTCAGTGTCAAAGCCACTGAGCCACCATGTCCCCAGATTTTTTATTTATTACTGTGCTGTAAAAACTGGGGCAGAACAGTTTATCTATCCATCCATTATCATTTTTAATCCTTTAATCCTTTTAACCCTTCCAATGATGATATTTCCCTGGGCTTGATTACAGGATTTTTTTAAAAAAAAGTACAAAGAAAAGAATTTCAATAGAATACATCAATAAATAATAACAGAAACATACACATAAACCAAACCAAGGTATAAAACAGCCAATTAAAATAAAAACTATCTGTAAAAATTCAAATTACTCTCTAAATGGAGAAAAATGTATTTCAAAGCAAGCTAACCCAATTTTCTTTGCTCATATTTGTACTATAGGATTTAGTTTGAAACAAAAAAAAAGTTCTGTTTCTATGCACTAAAGAGAAAAAGGGAGAGAAATAAAATAGGATCTTTCTCTGTTGTTTGCTTGAATTTGTTACAGCAATCAAAGTTCAACAAGTGATGGAGTGTGTCTAATCTGATCATGTGGTAAGAGGCTCACTTGGATTATAGTCGAGTCTATGGACAAAGAAGAGCTTTGAACAATGATTGGCTGCAACTCTACAGAAATGCATACTTTTGAGGTAATATATGATTAAGGTTAGGTTAAAGAATTAAAGGTGTGTTTCAGGCATCTTTTTCTTTTCAGATTCAAGGGCTATGTTGGTCGTCCGTACAGTTGGGGTCAGCTCTAGAAGCAAGAGTTATGTTCTTCTTTTAAATTTCTTTATGACCTTGCCACTCAATACAACATGACCAGAATCAGAAGACACAAAGTTTTCTTTCCTCAATTAATTTCAAAGCTTTTATGCATACAAGCAGGGATGGGATCCAACCGGTGTAACTATCGGTTCGGTGATTTTACGTTTTGCACGCACATTTATTTAGGAGATATTTCTGAAAAATGACCCAATGGGTTAGGAGTGTCTGGTTCTTTTACAAATCTTTGGAACTAGAATAGCAGTTAAGAATATCCCCCCAGCATCCTTTCCTGGGAAGTGTTTTTCTAAAATATATGTTTATATCCCGAGATGCTTTGCACACAATATATATTTAGGCACTGAAAAGTAGTTCACTGTTAAGACTAAATGAATTTTCCATTGGTATTCATTTTGGGTATTCATTGCTTGTCACAATTAATGTCATGAGAGCTTTCATTTCTCTGAGGTTACACCCATTATTTGATTTATTATTCATGTATTCAAATAACTAATTAGAATAGAATATATGCATACATTCAAATTGGCTATGAGAAATGAGTTTGTCACAGAATTCTTTACACTGACCCAGAGTGACATTTATTGCTCTGGTTTTCATTGGGCTGATTCTATCGCTGTGATAAAATGAAGGCTGCATAATATTTACAGGAACAGTTAATTTAGAATTGGAAATTAGCTTTTTCCCTTGAACTATCCACAGCAGGATCATATTAGATTAAGGCATCATGCTCCTTTTTCTAGAACGGTGCAAAGGACAATGGAATGTTTTCTCCCTTCTGATTTGCACAGTTATTGCTGGTCAAATTAAATCATTAAGAAAAAAACGAACAAACAATTCATTTCTACCATTCAAACTGACTCATTCCTATTTTATTCAGGGTAACTACAAAGCTCTAAGGCAAACAGTATTAGTTTTTTTTTTTAAAGAACAATTGTCTTTTGACCCCAGATTCAGATGAGAAAACATGGTAAGTTCCATTCTGATTTTGAACAATGATGATGAACTTCATCAAGCAGAACAATCCCCAGTAAAACTGATCTGAGGTGTATCTTAATTATTCCAGCTCGATGTGATAAGAAGTTTAAAAGACTTGTTGGGCTGTTGATCCTGGAATACTCTTGTATTTATAATAACATCTGCGCTTCTGATAATTTTCTTGCTCAACTCAATTGAAAGGACCATCTAAAAGAACATAAGAAATGGGGATCTATTTTGATTTTTTGCACTAGCTCTACATGTAGCATTCAGTATGAAGATTTCCACATGTTTTAGAAAGGATCTAGTTTCTGTTTTGGGGGCACTGTAAGATCTTCTGTCATAATGGATCCTCCCTTTTGGAAAAGAAATATAAATGTCCCATGCCAACTACTTTGATTAAAATTCAGGGGAATACTGGGTGTTAGTACATAAGTGTGTTTGAAATAGTTAAATTTATTTTAAAATATGGATTTGAGCATAATTTTATTCATTACCCCAAATTGGCTGTCATTATCTTATGTTAAAGGTAAAGGTTCCCCTTGCGCATACGTGCTAGTCATTTCTGCCTCTAGGGGGCGATGCTCATCTCTGTTACAAAGCTGAAGAGCCAGCACTGTCCGAAGACGTCTCCGTGGTCATGTGGCTGCCATGACTAAATGCTGAAGGTGCACACGGAACGCTGTTACCTTCCCACCAAAGATGATTCCTATTTTTCTACTTGCATGTTTACATGCTTTCAAACTGCTAGGTTGGCAGAAGCTGGGACAAGTAACGGGAGCTCACTCCATTATGCGGCGCTAGGGATTCAAACCGCTGAACTGCCGATCTTTCTGATCAACAAGCTCAGCATCAAAGCCACTGCGTACCTACCTTATATTAGTGAGATCCAAATTCACAGATCACTTCTATGAGGAAGGCTGACACAAAATTCTGGTTGCTTCGGAATGAGTAACTTCATGATGATGATGTTGATGTATGCATGTATTAAGACCATCTGGTATACTTCTGAAATGGACAATTACCAATTCGATTAAATTCAATAAAGAATGATTCAGCTCATTTGTGTGGGTTTTTTTAATACCATTTCAAAACTGAAGGACAGACTTGTTCACATACAAATCTGATTTAGAATTCCTAGCCCATTTAGAGGCATTCATCCTCTATATCAGGGGTCTCCAACCTTGGCTCCTGGAAGCCTGGTGGACTTCAACTCCCAGAATTCCACAGCCAGCTTTGCTGGCTGTGGAACTCTGGGAGTTGAAGTCCGCCAGGCTTCCAGGAGCCAAGGTTGGAGACCCCTGCTCTATATTTTCTTGAACCAGTTTAGGTTCTGTTAAGATACACTAATTAAAGCTATAGTTTTGGTAAGTCTATTAAGTAATCAAGATAAGAATTAAGAATCGTTGCCTTGGATCATTCAATATGCCAAATCATGATGCAGTTTACTTTTTGGCTTATGGTGCTGGGATTGTTCAGTCGATCATAGTTAAATGTGAAGATAATGTAAGTAGGATCGAAATGGGTTTCTTTTAGAAAATGCCTATATATCTATTTATCATGATTCATCTAACTCGGGGGTCAAACTTGTGTTGTCACAGTGGTGTCATGTGACATATTGATACTTTTCCACCTTCGCTAAACTGGGGTGGGGCGGGACCAACCAGAGGTGGGATTCTACCAGTTCACACCTATTCGCTAGAACAGATTGTAAACATTCTAAGCAGTTCGGAGAATCGGTTGTTAGAAGAAATTACTGGCCTAATCCTGTAATGAAGGCTGGAAGGAAACATTCTGGTGTTGCTTACAGAAACTGCCACTTCACTAACCCTTATTACATTCTTGGCAGGACTAGACTTCCTGTCTCAGGCGTCTCTGGAGTTTTCTTTCCCTCTTTTGCTGGTACTTTGCCAATAACATGACCACCAAGCCATGCTCACCACCTAAGCCACGCCACAGAACCAGTTGTTAAAAATTTGAATCTCACCCCTGGGGCCAACAAATGACACATCCAGACCGCAGGCCGTGAGTTTGACACCCCTGACCTAACTGATATCGAGTTGGCTAATTGTATGTTAATCTGAGGCCTCAATGTGGCTTGGCAGTCAGAATCACTTTTAATGATTCTGTGGAATTTAAAACAGCTGTGAAAAATTCTGTTTGGTCTTAGGCCAAAATCACAATTAATTCTGACTTAAGAGACCAAGGATAACTCTCATATAACAACCTTCCCCACAGAAGTATTAACAGTAAAGATTAATAGTTAAAGGACCACAAAGTTTATTTGTGAGATGTGATATAGTTTCAGGCATGGGTGAAATGAATGGAGACAATCTTAGTTGGTGAACTTTCAGCTCTTTATTACATAGTGACTTCAGAGAGTGAACAACAACAACTCTGCCTTATATAGGTAACCTTAATGTGAAATAACCAATAGGGAGCTGCAAGACGCTAGCTCCAGAACCAATAAGAGTCCTTCGTTAAGGGCCAATTGGATTCTCTGAACCCAACCAATCCGATCGAGCTGCTTAACACCCAATCAGAAGTGCAGGGCCAGAACCCTGCACTTTACCCCAAGCTTGCTTTTATTTAAACTATTTACATACATAACAAGATGTGCTTTATGTTTTAATAGTAATGTATTATTTTAATAAAAGCCACATGAGATCCAAAGAGAAGCAAGACAAAGTTACCCCTGCCTTCTCTTTTGTTTATTTTAGTTCTTGAAATACTGAATAGAGATATAAAACAAGATGAGAAATTATAGACGTAAAGATTAAAAAGTCACATAAATTAAAAGTTTTGGTTGCTCATTAGAATGGGAAGAGTCAGTGAGCCACTAACAGCGATACACATACCTATTCTTCTTGCAGTAGTCGAGATGTTATCATTAAACAATAATTTTTTACCCTATTCTTCAGAGAGCAAATAGTCTTTCCACAAAAGAAACAGTACATGTTAATTTGACATCGGAAATGATAGTTGTGATGATGAAAAACTAATATGGGATCACTTTAGCCTCTGAGAATGTTCGCTACTGAGCTTATTAAAAGAACATAAAGGATAGATTTAAAATACAAAAACTTAATTACCAGTCATCAAGAATTTTCAATTTTATTTTCTGTGCCTTGACTCTTGACAAGAGTTTATTATTCCACCATTACCAGTTTCATAATGAGAAAATGGTTATGCTATCTCCCGACTTCTGTTTTGTGAATTTGTACTTTCTACATGGCCATTATCTCTGATTTTTGTACAATTTATTCTACCTTCAATCACAGTTTAAATATTTGCTTGTAACTAATAGTTTATTTATCCAGTAAAGTGGATTGCTAATGTCCTAAGAAAGGTTTTAGTCTTGAAGTTACTACACTGCGTTCAGACTGCAATAGACTCACATGCTGAATATGAACATTTCAAACTTCTTTCATTGTCTCCTTCCAATACTAAATCTCTGCACATTAATACAAACCCAAGTAAATTTAGAAAGCCAATTTTAAACAGTTTTCAAAGTGAAAAACACCCAGCCAGAAAAGGATTGTGGTGCTGGATAGTGTTTTTGCTATATAACAAATATGCTTTTACAGGGCAATATGATTTATGCTTCATTCACATTCACAACATTGATTGAGAGGGTGAAAATTAGTTGTGTTTTCTCTCATTCTCCAAAGGTGATGTGCATTATTGTGTGATAATATTTTCTCCTCACTGAATGAACTGGCTAATTTGAGTTGGTGTTAAGCAGAACAGTTTTCCATTAGCTATGTGAAACTGGCTCTTTTCCCCCTGATGGCACATGTGTTAAAATAAAAGTGGGATGAGAAGAATGGGTGAAGGGGAGTGAAGTGGATGGAGTGAGCGAGTGAGGAAATAGGGAAAAGGGCTGGTGGCAGCTTGTAGATTGAACAAACTATAACTGCATTGGTTTTGGTAGCTTTACTCTAAATTTATTCTTTGAAATCTGGAAACAAAATGGGACACTTATCTCTGCTGGAAAATATGAGACAAAATAAACTGCACAACTTAAAATTCATTATACAAGCAAGCCACAAGATTAGTTAGCTGAAGGGAAATTATGTGATAGTATACATACATCCATTGAGTTGGAACCAGCTTATGGTGATGGATTTTTTAAAATTATTATACTTCACTTGTTATACTTTTAATCATTCTACTTGAGCTATATCTGACTGGAAAACCTAACCAAGTAGAAGACTTTAAGTTGAACGGTTGGAGATCTAAATAACTTGAGAAGAATGATATATGATTCATAACAGAAGTACAGCTCTAGTCAGTGACAGCATCAAAACTATAATGCTCACTTTGTTAGGAAAACCAATGCTACCACTGGCTTCTATTTTGCCTGCTCCTTTGTGGTAATCTTTTCCTGATAAGTGAGTGGAGCTGCTGACTATTTAAAGAAATACTACATCCAGTTTGGGTCACCATGATGTAACAAAGATTTTAAGACCCTAGAAAAAAGTGCAGAAAAGAGCAACAAAGATGATTAGAGAAGCTAAAACATATAAAGAATGGTTGCTGGAATTGGGTGTGTCTACTTTAATGAAAAGAAGGACTAGGGGAGACCTGATAGCAGTGTTCCAATATCTCAGGGGCTGCCCCAAAGAAGAGGGAGTCAAGCTATTCTCCAAAACACCTGAAGGAAGGACAAGAAGCAATGGGTGGAAACTAATCAAGGAGAGAAACTTCCCGATAGAACAATTAATCCGTGGAACAACTTGACTCCAGAAGTTGTGGGTATTCCAACACTGGAAATTTTTAAGAAGAGATTAGACAACCATTTGTCTGAAGTGATGTCGGGTTTCCTGGCTGAACAGGGGGTTGGATTAGAAGACCTCCAAGGTCCCTTCCAATTCTTGTTATTCTTGTTATTTTGTATTTTGAATATAATAAGAAGGGTATATTAGCATGGCGGGAGGGAAAATTGCTTTCTTCCAACTCTACCAAAAAGATGAAGCATGGAATCTGGCCTGACAGTAGGAAGAAGATAGGAGAAACTGTGTGAATAAGATACATTATTTGAATAAGTGGATTGCTAGAAGTTTAAAAGACAAATTCCCTGTGTGTCTAATCACACTTGGCCAATAACTAATTCTATTCTATTCTATTCTATTCTATTCTATTCTATTCTATTCTATTCTATTCTATTCTACTCTACTCTATTGATTCTATTCTATTCTATTCAAAGTGAATTTTAAAAAGAAGTCACGTTGCAACTACATATTTATGGTATTATTTACCTGGCACCATTTATAGTTTATTTCTTTTAAAACAGAGGAATCTTAACAGGAAGGCCTTGTAGCTTATGTTAATACATGAACTTCCCTGCTGTTAAGACCTGGCATTGAGATCAGAGATCATAGCATTAGAAGTGGTCACCTCTAAAGTAAGGTACACAACAAGTGGTACTCCAATATTTGAACAGTGCTATCATATTGCCGTCACTCATCTTTTCTCAAAGTAAAACATACCCAACTTCCTCAGCGTGTCTTCACAGTTCCATTTCTAGTCCTTTGAGTATCCTCAATGCTGCTTTTTCCCAACTGCCCAATTTGTTCACATCCTTAAATTGTAAAGCTTAGAAGTAGACATAATGTGCCTTGTAGGGTATGAACCGAGCAGAATATAAATGTAGCTTTCCTTTTCCATTCTTGAACCATAAGCAACATTCAGCTACTTGGCATTATGTGGCCAGAGTGAAAGGAACATTTTCCTATCTACAGTATTTACTGTATTTATAGAGGTGGGCAATCTTGCAAATGACATTATAAAAAAAAAACTCTGCCCATAGGATTAAATTGATACTAAGAACCAGCAAGGATAAATCCTGATTTAATAATGTGCCTAAAGTTGCACTCGCAAGTGTATAAAATATTCTAACCACTGTCCCTGTGTCCTGGAGATTAAAAAAAAGCAAGGGTTGGAGGGAAGACAGGTTGAGCTATATGAATAATGATGCATAAGTCTGTATATATCTGCTCGTATTTTTTCTAGCTGGTGTGAACATATAGAAGATACTTTAGCAATAAACTACAGACAGATTGTACAAGGACGTTATACTACAGTTACATAATACATTTTATACAGAGAATGTTAAGTCTGGGCGGTGGGTCCCAAGGAGACGAGACTCGAAATAGTGACAACAGCTCCTTATTAGGAAACCAGACACTGAGACAAGGCTCCCAGCTGAGGCAGCTCCTTTTATAGAGCTGGTTGTGGCTAGGCAGCCTATGACATGCATTTGAGCTTGCCGCCCTTGGTTTTACCCAATCGCGGCAGCCGAATAAGAACCAATCAGAACGCTTAGTTTTGTCCAATCATGGCCCGACTTTTCCGGACCAATAGGAATGCAGGCCTACAAGCCTGCTAGTATGGAACAGAGAGAAAGGAGTGGGGAGAGGTGGAGGGAGGGAAGGAGGGAGAGAGAGGGAGGGAAGGAGAGAGGGAGAGAGAGAGTGTGTGTACATAGTGTAGAGAAATAAGATTGGGCCTGGGTTAGCCGATCTCATTGTACACATGTAGTACTCTGACAGTAAAGGTAATAATAAAGAGAGGAAGAGAGAGTGGGGGAAAGAAGAGAGGGAGAGATGGAGAGAGAAGGAAGGGGGGGGAGGAGAAAGGGAGAAAGGGAGAGGGAGGGAAGGAGGAAGAGAGAGACAGGGATACACACATACACCCCACACACCCCACACACGCACACATATGGAGTGCAAAATATCTTGTGGAACATTAAACTATCTATTTCACATTAAAAATGTGAATATTTTAGCAGATTTAAAATTAAACACGATTTATCAAAATATTTTATTTCAAGCTTTCTGAAACACTCTGAAAGATGTGGATCCATCCAAAATGATGGATGCCAGATTTTCTCTATTGGTAATGTCAAAAACTTGAGAGGTAATTGACTGATATTACTGGATCCTGTGAAATATTCACATTTTTGGGGAATAATAATTTAATGTACTTAAGTAGATTTACGAGGAACTTTTTAACATTGAAGTTGTTAATGCTATGGTACATTATGTCCCAAACTTTGAAATACCTGAGTATTTTTGAGGTGCAATGGTTGTTTCAGACTTGGGGTATTGTTGAGAAAATAAGGCATGCCATACTAAATCTCGGGCAGCCTTTAAGTCAACAGAAACTGTGCTCCTCTGCTTTAGTGATTGCACCAAAAGTATTGCTTTTGCTGTTGCAGCTGTTATAAAAGGAAAGAACTGGCTTTTTTTCCCGCTTTCTTGGTAGATAAGATTGGAAAAAGAGAACAGATGCTTGTGTTCCCTATGCACTCATTTGATTTTATTTTCTTTAAACATCTGCCAGCCCCATCATGGACCTCTGTGTGATAACATCTGCAAGTCCATTAAATTAATGCAGAGACGACTTCTAGATTATGACGGTTAAAAAACTGGGGCCTTATAGATAGAAAAGGAGGCGGGATAAATGCTTTGTCAGGGTACAAAGAAGCACACTGATTACTTATTTCAAAGCCAGGAGTATAAAATGAGTACATTTATAAGCAGTGCTCTGCTCGAGGCTGCTATTATTGTTAATTATTTCTCTATTCACATAAAAAAAATTCACAATGGGAGAACTGGAAGTAATAATTAGAAAACTCAGTCCTGCCTGCCTCAATGTAAAAAAATTAATCTCTCTTCCCATCAGTCACTATGAATAAAATCCCAGTCCTTTGCCGAGGTATGTGCTGTTTTCCATTATTTTCATGGGTATTAGTCAGCATCTTTATGAAGCTAGTTCAAAGGCTGCACAGACAAATGACATAGGGCTCATAAAGGTATTAACAATATGGATTTTGGGAGGTTTATTGTCTTCAAGCATAGCTGCCTTTCTCACAGTAGCCAAATACTGGATGATTGATAAAATGGTTTGCTTTTAGCGTGATGCAAACCAGTCGTTCCAATCTATAGACAATTTTTATATTCCAGACTGAAGCGACACAACACAATCACATATCCTAGTTCCTCCTTAAAACATTAGAAACATCCTAGTTCCTCCTTAAAACACTAACAGCATCCTGCTCATGCGCAATAAACACTCCTAAAAGACAGCGTCCTGTCACGGCGCAGTGAATGAATTGATTTCCTTTTATGGTAATACTGTATGTGTTTCCTTGTTCCTGTTTGCGGTGAATGATTTATGATTTCCTTATATGGGAAAATTAATGTACTTCCTTCTTCCGGTTTTATAAGCTCAATAAAAGGCGTTGCAGCACTGCTAGCCGGGGTTGGAGCCAGAACATCCATGCTTTCTCCACCCGTGCAGCGTGTACTTCGCCACCTTGAACAAACCTGCATGAGAAGTGTGCTAATTGAATTCATCACTCTTGCGAGAGTCCCGCTAACCACGTACCCTAGACAGAATTGCCCGGGCGAACTGCGACCTGTCCTCCCTCACCCCTGTGGGGGTCCCATATCCAGGATTGGATTCTTCGCCCTTGTGAGGGCCCCGCCCCTTCCTCACCCTTGCGAGGGTCCCTTATTCAGGACCAGGACGCGACAGCTGGGGGCTCGTCCGGGATACGTCAAGGAGTGCTCCTTGTCTAAGGAGGCTCTCTTTTCACTCCCGTTACTACGCACCGGGCATCGGCTTTCGAATCGTAAGTAATGGGCTCCGCAAACCTCAAGACTCCTCAGAGCATAGGGAGGAGCTTATGAATCTAGTGAAAAGGGCAAATTCGATTCAGAAAAGTAAAGGATTTTTAGCACATGCAGTCACAAGAAAACAAGTGACGGCATTTTTGATCTATTTAAAAGAACATTGTCCCTCGTATCCTCTTGCAGGATCTCTCAAAAAATCAACATGGACAAGGCTGGGGGTTTATTTGCACAAAGAGCCCCGTGCTCCTGTAGATATTTTGGCCACATGGCAAGCTCTTATGGCAGCCATCGAACTGGTTTTACCCAAAACCCCTGAAAACTTACCTGACACCCCTGGGGCAAAGCTAACTGATCCAACAATTGCCCAAACTCAGGTTGTTTCTCCTTCTTGCCCTCCTTCCTACAAGGACCTCTGTCCTCCCTCTCTTCCTCCCCCTCTGGCCTCGCCTCCCATTGCTCCCTCTGAAACTTTCTACCCATCTCTGTCTTCCCAAACTTCCGGACTGGGTGATAGAAAAGGAGGTCATCTCATTAGAGCAGTCGTGGAGGCTAGAGAAAGGGGGGAATTGGAAGAAGAAGATTTAGAGGCGTGTGCCGCTTATCCAGTAAGTTTTATTGTGCCGGCTGGAGCGCCACCTGGTGCTCAAGCTGTACCTGTACATAATCCTGTTAATTTTAAAATCGTGAAAGATCTTAAAGCTGCTACATTCCATTCCCATAGGAGTAAAACCCTAGAGGATTAAAAGCTTGTGAAATTTGGCAAATGGATGTAACTTAGTATCCACCTTTTGCCCCATGGAAATATTTGCACGTTTCAATAGATACATATTCAGGATTTATTCTGGCCACTCCTCAAAGGGGAGAAGCTGTAAAACAATTATTCAATTCGTACCTTTGCCTCGCTGGGACGTCCAAAAGAAATCAAAGAAGACAATGGATCTGCCTACACAAGTTCTGCTTTTCAGGACTTCTGTAACAGATGGGATGTAATCCACAAGTTTGGAATTCCCTGCAACAGCCCGGAGGGCAGGCTATTAGGCTATTGTGTAATGAGCTCACTTGTCTCTGAAACGTGCTCTTATTCATTGCGGGGAAAAAACCCCGAACCTCCCAGCATTGCAAAACTCTCTTAACATTTGTCTTTTTACTCTAAACTTCCTAAACTTAAATCTAAATTTCTCCTACTTCTACTGCTTTTTGTCATTTTTCCTCCCCCCCTTTACCCCTCCTGACAGACTGTCATTATTCTGCTTGGCAGAGTCCTGCTGAGCTTGGGGGAAAGGAAACGCTGTGATTTTACTGCCAGAAAAAACCACTCTCTGAATCCCTGGTCAGGCAGTAAGACCCTATCATGGGAATTTATCTGCTACATCTGTAACTTAAAAATCTTTCCTGATATTCTTGCCTATATCTTCTTTGCAATTTCTACCTTACTTCAACAAAACCTATGCTTCCTGTCAAAAGATTATTCGTGTTAAAATCATTTCATTAACAGAAGGCTATTATACTTGTTCCACGTGGGTATGTCATGAAAATACTATCCATAAGTTTTCACTCTGTCATTTCTGTTTTATTTTAAAGAACACTCTACCCCTCGCTCTTTTGTTTCTTCTTTACTCTTCCTAAGGAAAGGAAACTTAAAATCTTTTCCTCTATTCAATCTAGAGATAAGGGGATCTGAATGTCCTTATATTGTATCAAGGGTTTCCCCACCCCACTTAACGTTCTTAATGAATGATCAAGTTAATCTTCATTGTCATTATTGTAATTATTATCCTTTTTATATTAATTGTATTCCTTCCTCATCTGGTAAATGTTCTACAACTAATTTGTCCATAAGCCTCTCTCCTGCTTGTCATGTTTTTATATACCCGAGCTCTGATCCTGTCAATAAGCAACGCTTCCAAAGAACTGCCCATTTTCCCCCTGCTACCCCTGCACTGTTAATCCCTACTTCCACTCTTGTTATTGAAGGAGTTGTTGCTTCTCCTTTTCTTTTCCCTGATTCTGAATCTTTGCATCACCTAGGGCTTGCTGGGACAGGAGACAGGATTTTCTCCCTTCTCAAGGGAACTGTAGTTGCTACACTTATCTTCCTTCCTCCCTCTCATAGCCCCCCATCTCTTTATGCTCTTCAACAGCCGGTCTCGCTGTCAAAACCGACCCTCACGGTTTTGCTGGATGGTATCTCCTTCACTGGCCTCATAGACACTGGTGCTGACGTGTCTGTCATTCGCTCTCAGGAGTGGCCTGCTCATTGGCCTTGCCAACCGGCTTCTTCTGTCCAAGGTGTCGGTGGAGCTCAGGCTGCCAAGGTCAGCACGCGCAATCTGTTTGCTACCTCCTCTTGTTCTGATATCACTGCTGTTCTCAAACCTTATATATTACCTTTGCATTGCAATCTGTGGGGGCGTGACTTGCTTTCTCAGCTACAGCTCTCTCTACACATTCCTTAAATGGCGCTTTCTGCCCCTCGTCCTCTTTCCCTCACACTAACCACCTCCGCCCCCGTGTGGGTTGATCAATGGCCATTACCATCTGAAAAACTTCATGCCCTGCACGACATTGTCACCGAACAGTTGAAGGCTGGCCACCTGGAACCCACCACTAGCCCTTATAATACTCCTGTTTTTCTTATGGGGGCGCTACAGTGTGGTCTCCCTAATCCTAATCTTATTCCACAAAAATATTCCTTGATTGTTATTGATTTGAAGGATTGTTTTTTCTGCATTCCACTAGCAGAACGTGATAAATGTCTCTTTGCTTTCACTGTCCCTGAGTACAACAATAGCAAACCCACCACCCGATATCAATGGAAAGTCCTACCACAGGGAATGGTCAATTCCCCTACCATGTGTCAATATTTTGTTGATAAAGCTTTACTTCCATACAGGAAAAAACATCCTTCCTACTTGGTGTATCATTACATGGATGACATTCTAATCGCAACGGAAGAATCCTCAGAGCAACTTCATAAATCGCTTGGGTTTTTACAGCATTGTCTTACCTCTGCAGGGTTACATATTGCACCGGATAAAGTTCAACAACACTACCCCTTTCAATATCTGGGACATAAGGTGTTACTTTCAAATTCAGCTCCAGTTTTGCCCCAGATTGCACTTCCTAATCCAATCACTTTGGTACGATTGCAACAAATTTTAGGTACTATCAACTGGGCTCGTCCTTATTTTGCCCTGCACACCAGTGCTCTTTCCCCTCTCTTTCAGGCATTGGTAGATCACAAAAATCCTGCAGATTTAATCATTCTCACCCCCCCTCAGAAGGAGGCATTGAGGAACATAAACCATATTATACAACATAGATGGGTGGATCGTGCCATCCCCAACTTTCCTATACATTTAGCACTACTCCACACTGCCCAGCTACTTACAGGTATCCTCATACAGTTAACTACGGAGAGAAAGATTCTGATTCTTGAATGGTTACACTTACAACATACCCCGAAACAAAATATTTACAATCAAGCAGCCCAAGCTGCGGATTTGATTATCAAAGGTCGCCATCGAAGTAAGAATCTAATGGGGATAGATCTTACCAACATATACACACACTGCAAATTAGCTATGTGGGAGGTACTATATCAGCAGTCTGACACCCTACAGGGCGCCCTCACTGATTGGGTTGGTCATATATCATGTCATTTGCCCCCTGATCAGCGACTACAGCTTTTAAAGATGGTGCCTATCACATTAGCCTCACCTATACATCAATTTCCTTTGCAAAATGCCCTCACAATATTTACTGATGGATCTAAAGGGAGTGGCGCATGCGTCTGGAAAGAGGATGGCCAATGGAAAAAACATTTGACTCCCTCCACAGAATCTGCTCAGCAAGCTGAACTAAAAGCCTTCAATTTAGCTCTGACTCTGTTCCCTTCACAACCACTTAATGTCATTACTGACAGCCTGTATGTTTCCTATGTTGCAAAAAATGTTTTTGATGCATATATCTCTCCAAATGTCCCTACCCCTTTAATCCAACATTTTTTACAGCTCCAGATGTTACTCCGGGCACGACAGGACCCTTTGTTCGTGGCCCATATCCGTAGTCATCAGCACCTCCCAGGCTTTCTTTCCGAAGGAAACCACATGGCAGATGAAGCATGTAAAATGATGCCAGTCATAATAAAAATGCCTCAGCCCTCTCCTTTGACAGCAGGAGAAAGCCACGATTATTTCCATCAAAATGCTAAAGCTCTGGCTAAACAATTTGGCTTAACCAAAACCGAAGCTCAAGCCATTGTTCAACAATGTCCCACATGCAGCTTGCAGGCCAATAGCTCCCCTGAAGGCGTTAACCCAAGGGGAACTGAGGCCTGTGAAACATGGCAAATGGATGTCACCCAATATACCCCATTTGCCCCTTGGAAGTATATCCATGTTTCTGTGGATACCTTCTCGGGATTCATCATGGCTACGGCTCAAAGAGGAGAAGCGGTAAACCATGTCATCAATCATTGCATTCGTTCCTTTCTGACGCTGGGATGCCCAAAAAATTTGAAAACGGATAATGGTCCGGCTTATACTAGCTCTGTTTTCTCCTCATTTTGTCACCAATGGTCCATTGTCCACAAGTTTGGTATTCCATACAATTCCCAAGGCCAAGCCTTGGTTGAAAGGGCTAACTCAACTCTAAAAACAGCCCTCAATCGGTACAACAGGGTAAAAGGGCCTAGCCCCCCTAGCCTCCCAGCGTATCAGAATATTTTAAACATTTGTCTTTATACTCTTAATTTCATTAATCTTTCTCGCACACCTCTTTCTACAGCAGCAGAACGGCATTTCTCTAAAGCCTCTTTATCTTCCTCCCACCCTCTTGTCTATTACAGGCATTTGCCTGACCCTCACTGGAAGGGGCCTGTCTCCCTGATCACTTGGGGCCCATGTTTCCTTTGCTTTTGAAGATAATGAGATTCAAAACTGCTCTTATTCCTTCACCTTCAATAATAAAGTAATTAACCCCTCACTCCTTATCGACATATCTTATGCTTACAACCCTTGCTACCTCTTCTTCACGGTAACTGTTCACCCTTCTACTGTTGGCATATATGCTCTGCATGGCTTCACGCAAAATAATACCTTCTTCAGCCATCATTTTTTCCTCCTTTCCACTCTTTCTTCTGCAAACCCCCCTCTTTTTTCAGTCTTTCCCCAGCGGATCCGACCTTCCCAAAATCAGACGAAGGCTCTTCACTGTTGCCGCGTGCCTTGTGGTCCTATTCCTTGCATCTGGCAGATGACGTCGCTCCCTCAGTGGTCTCCTGGCATTTCCTACCCACTCTTACACAGATCTTTCCGACCTCCTTCACGGATCAGGCACCCTCGTGCCCTTGCAGGCTTCATACGCACACCTATTCTCCCACCAGCTCACAGGGAGGATGACGATAAGTGGCACTCTCTGGGCATCATGGCGCAGCCTGCTCAACGGACTCTGCCTGGCCCAGGGGTCCCTGATCTTACATCGACAGCTCCGCTTAAGGACCTAAACAATTTTGCACCATTGCTCAAGGTAACCCCAAAAAACTGTGTTGACCTCCTCAATCGCCTGAATGCCTATATCCGCGTACCAGTCTGTCGTTTATATATTCCAAAAGGGAATAGAACTGTCTTGGCCTGTAAACAACGACATCCTGTCAGGCATCCTGCTTACTGGACATGGCAGAGAGATGGCAAGGCTATCTATCCATCTCAGAATCGCATCATCATCTCCTCCAACTGTCAAACATCTCTGATTTTGCTCCACGTCACTGCTGAGGATTATGCGGAATATGATTGTCATCTGAGTCTCCCAAAACTACCTTATGAAACTTTTCTTACAGTATATCTTTTGCCGATCTTACCGCCTACTCCCACTCTTTCCCGACGATACCGGCATGCCCTGCAGAAGCAGACATCACCATCATACCAAAAATTAATGTGTATAACTCTGATGATTTTATATCTCTATAGGTATCCATGGAACACCCCCTCTCTTGCAAAATCGTAGAGGCTTAGCTCTGTTATTTTTAAAACAAGGGGGATTGTGTGCTGCCTTTAAAGAAGAATGTTGTTTTTATGCTGATAGCAGGGGGGGGGGGTTCGTTTTCTACTTAAAGAAGAATGTGCTTAAAGAAGAAAGTTGTGTGCTGTACTTAAAGAAGAATGTGCTTAAAGAAGAAAGTTGTGTGCTGTGCTTAAAGAAGAATGTGCTTAAAGAAGAAAGTTGTGTGCTGTGCTTAAAGGAGAATGTTGTCTTTATGCTGATAGCAGGGGTGGTGATTTAAAGGAGAATGTTGTTTCTATGCTGATAGCAGTGAGGTCGTGCTGGATTCTATGAATGAATTAGAAAAACGCTTAAAAGATAGAGAATACGAAAGATCACACATGTATAATTGGTATCAAGGTTCGTTTTCTATTTCACCATGGCTTACAACCTTTTTAACTGCGTTGGCAGGACCATTAATAATCATTATATTGATATGTATTATAGGACCTTGTTGTTTTAATAGAATATTGCAATTTTAAAAATCAATTATCTTCCATGACTACTGATGCTGATGCGTTATTGCAAGCTCATGTTATGTCTTTAACATCGGATGAAGAAATATCATTGCTGAGTTACTGCTCCTTGGACAACCCTGATGCTGACGGGTCGCACGCCTGCCTAGATGACGGGGACGGAGAACATTTCAGAAAACTAGTTCCTGTTTTCTTGGACAAGGAAGAAGACTCCAGTGCAATTCTGTACCATCCTAGCATTGTATCTTATGTAAACATAAGACTCTTGTCTGCATTGTATCTTTTTCATGTAAACATAAAACTCTTATCTCTTCAGTGATCTTTGCCAGGCATGTAGTGGGGAAGTGGTGGGACAATTGGTACATGATATGGTGAAAATAGCACACGTGCCTGTACAAACTTGGAAAAAATGGGATATAGGAGAAATGTTTGATGGCGTCCTACCAAAATTTCCTGCTTTAAAGGCCGTGTTTATTATGGTTGCCATGATTGCTACAGGATGTCTTCTCTTACCTTGTTTGTTACCTGTTTTTATTTCTATGATCAAACGCAGTCTAACTGCTATTGCTGAAGCAAAATCACAAATAACTGTTGAAGCTCTTTTCAAACAATACGCCTATCATCTAATTAGCCAGGAGGACTCTCGCAAATCACCTTTTGAATGCTCCAGTGATTCGGAGACAGAGATAGACTTTCCAGGGAAGCATGATAGGGTGGTACCGGAAGGTATCTCCTCTAGCATGCAGCCTATGGAGTTGAATCCTGTTTAGAATCTGCTCTTTGAATAAAAGAAAAAAGGGTGAGATGAAGCGACACAACACAATCACATATCCTAGTTCCTCCTTAAAACATTAGAAACATCCTAGTTCCTCCTTAAAACACTAACAGCATCCTGCTCATGCGCAATAAACACTCCTAAAAGACAGCGTCCTGTCACGGCGCAGTGAATGAATTGATTTCCTTTTATGGTAATACTGTATGTGTTTCCTTGTTCCTGTTTGCGGTGAATGATTTATGATTTCCTTATATGGGAAAATTAATGTACTTCCTTCTTCCGGTTTTATAAGCTCAATAAAAGGCATTGCAGCACTGCTAGCCGGGGTTGGAGCCAGAACATCCATGCTTTCTCCACCCGTGCAGCGTGTACTTCGCCACCTTGAACAAACCTGCATGAGAAGTGTGCTAATTGAATTCATCACTCTTGCGAGAGTCCCGCTAACCACGTACCCTAGACAGAATTGCCCGGGCGAACTGCGACCTGTCCTCCCTCACCCCTGTGGGGGTCCCATATCCAGGATTGGATTCTTTGCCCTTGTGAGGGCCCCGCCCCTTCCTCACCCTTGCGAGGGTCCCTTATTCAGGACCAGGACGCGACACCAGACAAATCATAAAATGGCTTGCGCATGTGAAAAAGAAAACTTACTTTTCAGGTGGAAGAAGATTCAAGGAAGAAAATTCCTTGTGTGTGTGTGTGTGTGTGTGTGTTTAATTCAACTTGTAGGCTATATGATGTGGGTCATTATTTTTGTATCAGGACACCATCCATACCTGCTACATTTAAGAACAGATCTTGTTCTTTTTTTTGTTGCAGACAATTTTTGTTTCTTCCAAATTTCTGCTAATAATCTAAGCAATCCTGGTTGTTCCGAACTAAGCAAACTCGTTAGCTTGCAATTCTAATAGTTTTCCTTCCACGACAGGCTCGTAAACCTGTACTTCTGATTGGCCGACTGATAGTGGATCGTGATTGGTCGTTGTTGGCTGATCTGATTGGCTGTTAGCGGGTTGCCGCCGATTGGACACTCCCAGCGCGGCAAACTCAAATCATTGGGTGTTGTGACAGCAGCCAGCTCTATAAAAGGAGCTGCTGCTGCCCTAGTATTTTGCTCTGTTCTGAAGTCACTAATAAAGAGTTGGAATCACTATTCAATGCCTCGTCTCCATTCTTGCGCCCACTCTCCCAGATTTAACACTGGCGACGAGGGTGGGATGCGGAGATGATAGAGCTGACTGAAAACTCATTGAACACTAACAGAGCACGTGGCTGAGAGCGCACCAATAGCGGCAACATGACCAGTGGCGCCATACCACCCGCTCCATTTGATCCAGCTAACGAAGACTGGGACTCATATATGGACAGGTTTCAGATGTTCCTGGAAACCAACAACCTGAAGGATGTTATGCCTGGCAAGAAACGAGCTGTATTCCTGACCCATTGCGGGCCCGTCATTTTTAAGATGGCAAAGGCACTCGCAAAACCAGCTGAGGTCAAGACGATGGACTGGGACAACCTCGCCCCAATCCTCTGAGCCCATTATGTCCAAGCAGTGCCAACCCTCATCAGGAGACACGAGTTTTACCAGAGGGACCAACAGGAAAGCGAGAGTGTTGGAGACTTCATCGCGGACCTCAGAAATCTGGGGGGGGGGGGCTCTGTGGCTTCGCAAATCTTGAAGAAGCCATGAGAGATCGAATTGTTCTGGGTCTAAGAGACCCACAACCCAGAGCAAGATTATGGCGAAGGGGGACATTGGCCTTGCAGATGTCATCGCCAATGCTACTGCAGCAGAAGCAACCAGGAAGTCGGCAGCTTGAATGCGCTGAGCAAACGGACTGCACCACCAACTCACCAGTGACACTATGCCCCTTCCCAAGAGGCACACAATGACCACCCACCATGAAGACCTCAAATCCTCATCAGAAAGTGAGGAAGAGGAGGTCAATGGACTCAGGTCAGAATGCGATTAGCGAGATCAACGGAATCGTAAGCCCTCATATCAGTGTGCTGGATGTGGGGGAAACCACCCATGATCAGACTGCAAATTCCTAGACACCCTCTGCCATTCCTGTGGAAAGAGGGGCCACATTGCAAAGGTCTGTAGAAGCAAGCGAGGGTCCAGCCCAAGCCAAAGAGAAAATAATTTCCGGCAGACAACAGGCACCCCACCAGTAAATCGGGACCGCCCAAGCAACCAATGGAACCATTACTACAGAAATCGAGCACCAGCCACTTCTACCAGACGAGAAGAGGTGCACCAAACCATCACCATCGGCCATGCTTCATCCCTTGATTCAAAAATAATCCGAGTGAAGGTCACCATTGAGAATCGACCATGCGTTATGGAAGTTGACTCCGGGTCTTCCCTATCAATGGTTTCCTGGAAAACCCTCAAACAGCTGATTCCTGACATCCATCGCCAGGACCTTAGCACTCAGAGAATTATATTAAAGGACTACCAAGAAAATAGGATCGCAGTCACCAGTTCCAGCCACGTCCAAGTCTCCTTCAAAGACCACACCGCAACCCTATCTCTTACCGTCGTCGATCAAGATCGACCCAGCTTTCTAGGCTTGCAGTGGTTCCTGCCATTAGGAATCGAACTGGTGGGCATCAACCAGACTGAAGGCGATGATTGGGAAGCGGCCCTTGTCCAGGAATTCCAGGAAGTTTTCACCAAGAAGCTAGGCAAGTACAAGGGATCCCCCATATCGTTTAATCTCTGCCCTGATATTGCACCCATTTGCCTTAAGCCTCGTCGAGTGCTCTTTTCACTCAAACCAAAGATTGATGAACAATTGGACAAATTAATAGCCCAGAGTGTATTGGAACCGATTGACCATGCCCGATGGGAGACCCCAATTGTATCCCCCATAAAACCTGATGAATCTTTGAGAATTTGTGGGGATTACAAGGCCACCCTAAACCACGTACTTCAGCAGAGTGCTTACCCTGTGCCTGTGGTCCAACACCTCCTTCATTCCCTTGGGGGTGGAAAAATATTTGCAAAATTGGACCTAGCCCAGACATACCAGCAGCTGCCCGTAGATGCAGAAACCACAGAAGCCCAAACTATAGTCACGCACAGAGGTGCGTTCAAATGTAATAGACTGCAGTTCGGAGTAAGCGTAGCACCTGGCATCTTCCAAAGTCTGATGGAGAGATTGCTACAAGGCATAAAAGGGGTTGTGCCATATTTTGATGATGTCTTGATAGCCGCCCCCACTAGAAGTCTACTAGAAAAGCGACTAAGAATGGTCCTCCAAAAATTTAAAGACGCTGGCCTGAAGGTCAAGAAGGACAAGTGCCAACTATGTACTGAGAGGGTTGAATTCCTTGGTTACCTTCTTGACAAACAGGGAATTCACCCAACTGAGAAAAAATTGGCTGCAATAAAAAACACCCCGAGACCTAGGAACAAAACAGATCTCCAAGCCTTCCTGGGACTCATCAACTTTTATAACATCTTCCTACCCCAGAAGGCAACTGTTGCTGAACCCCTGCATAGGCTCCTCGACAAGAAAGCTTCCTGGGTCTGGGGACATCGAGAATAGTGAGCTTTTCAGCAAGTAAAAGACCTTTTAACATTAAATGCTGTATTGATACAATAGAACGAGACTTTACCCTTAATGTCACCTGTGATGCCTCACCGTTTGGAGTAGGAGCCATCCTGAGCCACGTCCTGCCAAACGGTACTGAGGCGCCCATTGCATTTTTTTCTAGAACTTTATCTAAAACTGAGAGAAACTATAGTCAACTAGATAAAGAAGCTCTCGCTATTGTGTCTGCGATCAAACGATTCCTTGAGTATGTATATGGGAGATCCTTTTCTATAATCACCAATCACAAACCATTGCTTGGCATCTTGGTGGGGGATAAACCAACTCCCCACATCTTATCGCCAAGAATGACATGCTGGTCAGAGTTTCTAGCTGCATACGATTACCAACTGCAACACCGACCGGGGAAAGCCAAGCTGACGCCCTGAGCCGCTCTCCGCTACCAGAAGTCCTGGATGACCCAGCTCCAACCCTAGCTACACTACAAATCGAGACACTTCCATCACCACCACTGACTGCACAAGACATCGCATCCGAAACAAGGAAGGACCCTTGTTTAGCACCAGTCCTCAGCTGGGTGGAAAGAGGTTGGCCTGACAATGAACTCAATGACACCTTCAAGCCTTTCAAACACAGGCAGACAGAACTTTTCTCCCAAAAAGGATGTGTTTTATGGGGAGACAGAGTCGTCATCCCAGCAAGACTGCAGCATAAGGTCCTAAAACTATTGCATGATGGACATCCAGGTATTGTGCGAATGGAGGCACTAGCAAGGAGCTATGCTTGGTGGCCAGATATAGATAAGTAAATAGAAACCTGGGTCGCCACCTGCAACAAGTGCCAGGAAACATGCTCAGCTCCACCAAAAGCACCACCAACTGAATGGGAAGCACCCCGAGGTCCCTGGTCCCCTATCCACATCGATTTTGCAGGACCCACCAAGGGGCATACATTTCTCATAACAGTGGATGCCTATTCCAACTGGCTTGAGTTCCACAAAATGAAGAGCACCACCACAGAGGCAATCGTTAAAAAACTAAACAGACTATTTGCTACACACGGCTTGCCAGATGTCTTGGTTTCAGACAATGGCCCACAATTCACCGCCTTGGCATTTGAACAGTACCTAGCAGACCGGGGGATAAGCCATGCTTTAACATCGCTGGCTCACCCTGTGGCCAACGGTAGGGCTGAACGAATGGTCCAGTTCATAAAGAAAACCTTACACAAGATGGAACAAGTGGATATCCACAACAAGGTGACCAGGATGCTTCTCCTCCAACATATTACTCCAAACAGCACCACAAACAAAACCCCAGATGAAGTCCTGATGAGCAGGAAACTTCGATCACACCTTGACCAACTACACCCTGCCTACACGTGGGAAAAGCCCCTGGGGTCCAGCAGCAAGTATCACACATTCAAGGTAGGTGACCCAGTTTTTGCAAAAAACTTTACCGGTGACCCATTGTGGGTTCCTGCTACCATAACTCAACTTACGGGTCCCCGTTCCTACCGTTTACAAACTGCTGATGGGAGACTGTGGAAATGCCACATCAACCAACTACGCTCCAGGCTGGCACCTACCCCCTTCACAAGCCCTGAACTCCAAACCAGGGGTGGAAGGGAAATCGAGGGGACCAAAAACGAACTAGTACCCGACCCAGTACTCGAAACCCAGCAATCAGCGCGACCAAACCTGGAATATTCACCTTCCGAAGAAGAGCTGGGGCAGATGGTCATCTCTCCACGAAGCAGCACAGCGGCATCAGCAAACCTAGAGAATCCAGATGACAGCCTTGATGGGAGTAGAGATGACAACCCCTAGTCACCCAACGGAGAAGTCAGATCACCATTACCGCTGAGTTCAACAAACAGCCCACTGGAACCAGAGTCCGGGCAAAGACTGGTGGAGCAACGAAGATCAGGTAGACAGGTGAGACGACCTGCCTACCTGCGAGAATACATTACCCCACTCTTGAGATGGAACATAGGGGGGAGGGGTGTTCCGAAATAAGCAAACTCGTTAGCTTGCAATTCTAATAGTTTTCCTTCCATGACAGGCTTGTAAACCTGCACTTCTGATTGGCCCGCTGATAGCGGATCATGATTGGTCGTTGTTGGCTGATCTGATTGGCTGTTAGCGGGTCGCCGCCGATTGGATGCTCCCAGCGTGGCAAACTCAAATCATTGGGTGTTGTGACAGCAGCCAGCTCTATAAAAGGAGCTGCTGCTGCCCTAGTATTTCGCTCTGTTCTGAAGTCACTAATAAAGAGTTGGAGTCACTATTCGATGCCTCGTCTCCGTTCTTGCGCCCACTCTCCCAGATCTAACACTGGTCATCATGCATCAACTTTAGTGGCCTATTTGCATTCCATGGTGTTTACTCATTGGCCAATGCTTTGGGCTTATATCACATCAGAATTTAGTTTCTATGATGACTTAACTTCATGAGTTTTGGTTCATGTTGTCAAGGAAGTATTAGAACTGAAATCCAACTGGCAGCATTTGGCCATTAACTTTTGCATTAATAATGCTGTTCATTAGCCTACAATGTTTAAAATGCTAATTTCAAATTCATCATTCAAATCATTCTTCCCTTTCCATCCTTTTGTGGACTTTCTGGTAATTAAGCATGGCATATATATATATATATATATATATATATATATATATATAGATAGATAGATAGATATATATATATATATAGATAGATAGATAGATAGAGAGAGAGAGAGAGAGAGAGAGAGAGAGAGAGAGAGAGAGAGAGAGAGAGAGAGAGAGAGAGAGCTAAACAGTTGGATACACTTAATACTGAGACTTATATTTTCCTGGATCATTATCAGCACCGTGAAGGATAGTACAGTGACTCCCTCACTCCCTCATCAAATTAGCTTCTTTGTGTTTTTGGCCTTCAGCTGTCTAAGAAAAACTGCCACTCCATTTGGATACCCTGAAATGGTATCCAGAATGATGCATTTTAAAATGCTTGCAGGGAAGTGGTGAGATTCAAAAATGTTTACTACTGGTTCTGTGGGCGCGGCTTGGTGGGCATGGTGTGGCTTGGTGGCTATGAATTGGTGGGCATGGCAGGGGAAGGATACTGTAAAATTCCCTTCCCACTCCTGGGGGAAGGTTACTGCAAAATCCTATTCCCTCCCCACCTCCCCACTAACCTGCTTTCCAGCTCTGTTCTCCTGTGCAGGGCAACCAAAGAAGACCCAGCCAATCAGCTGGGACTTGGGAGGCAGAGAATAGATGTGGGATGGGCCAGTCAGAGGTGGTATTTGTCGGTTCTCCAAACTACTCAAAATTTCTGCTACCGGTTGTGCAGAACTGATCAGAACCTGCTGAATACCACCTCTAGGCCACAGCCTGGCAGTGGGCCATGACCCTGGAATTGGGGGACACCTGACCTACAATACAAATATATCTATAAAGACTATACAAAGTTAATTCTGGCTATAGAACCTTTACTGAATGCTTTAACTGTTGCCCTCCATCACATGACCAAATCAGGTTGCATTTACAGCCATTTGCAATGTCCCTCAGTCACCCAATGTATTTTATAATTTTGCTAATTTACTTCCCATTTCATCAAAACTTCACTCATCATAATAATTTGTTTACTAGCCATTTGTTTAACAGCCACCACAAAACAAGTTCACAGATTTGGATCGGTCCCAGGAGAGACTGAAGTTTTATGACCATCATGATTTACAGTTGTGATGGGCAAGCTCCATTATGGTCCTAACTATACAGAAAAGTCTCCTCCACATATGTTAAGTGAATCACTGTGGTTGTTAAGTTAGTAGCATAGTTGTTAAGAAAGTCTGGTTTCCACATTGACTTTGCTTGACAGAAGGTGTCATGCCCCTTTGGAGTCTGATTCCAGGGGAGAGAGAACGTGGCTCAGGTGGCTGTGGAGAAAACTGGAGAAGGGCACAGTCCGGCTGGGCCTTCAGATGAAGACTCAGGCCCACCCCTTCTACATTCTAGGGCACACAGGATGGAACAGATAAGGGAGCAACGTGAGTTACAGGGGAGAAAAAGGCCCTGATTCCCTTCATTAGCTGCAGCTGGGGAAACAGGATAAAGAGGGTGTTTTCACACAGAAACTTGCTGAAAGCAAAGCATGCATTATCTTTGTTTGTCAAGTCCTATCTGGGTTCTGGCATCCTTCCAACTGTATGTGTTTTGTTATCCTTTGAGGTCTGCAATTCCTTATCCTGCCCTGTCTCATTAATTGCTGCAGCGTGGTTTGTGTTGGTTTTTATTTATACTTTATATGTACTTTGGGTTTGGATGGAATTTCTTCCCTTTAAAAACTGTTATTGGGAGAGTTTTTTCTCCAGCCGATGATAACTGGACATTGGCGGCCAAGTTGCAGGAAATAAAGGAACTTTACCTACTTTCGTGACTTTGTTGCTTTTGTACCATGCCTTGGGTCATCACAGGTCTCAAAAGGTGATCACATGACCCTGGACCCTACAACCATCATAAGTACATATCAATTGCCAAGCATCCAAATTTTGATCACATGATACTGCAATGGCCATAAGCAAGGGTGGGATTCTACCAGTTCGCACCTATTCGCTAGAACAGGTTGTTAACATTCTAAGCAGTTCAGAGAACCGGTTGTTAGAAAAAATTACTGGCCTAATCCTGTAAGGAAGGCAGGAAGGAAACATTCTGGTGTAGAGGTAATTCCCCGTTAGGAGAATGAGTGCACACAGGGAGACGTAGTGAGAGTGGTGAAGAATAACACACAACCAGCGCACAGGTACACTGTATAGTAAGATGTAGGTTTTTACTTCCAGTAAAACTGTGAAGCAAAGTTCAACAAACAATTCAAGTCATTCATGGTTAAAGCAGTCAGTTTTCAGTCCAGGAATAATCCAATAGCAAAGTCCAGTATCAAAAACAGTTTAGTAACAGACTTACATCAAATCCAAGAATAACTAGGATCAGCAACAGTCAACAGGGAAATGTAGGGACTGCAACACTCTCAGCAACAACAGAACAGAATAACCCAGGTTTCTGGCTCCATCTTATGGCCGTTTGAGGAATCACACCCAATTACAATTTTAGCATTCCTTTACAGCAGGGGTGGGCAATTAATTTCTGTTGGGGGCCACATGGAAAATCAGATCTGCATTCGAGGGCCGAACCAATTTTATAAAAGGCCATTATAAAGGGCCCATTATAAAATGCAGCAAATTATATATAAGAATCATTTACCTGTTCAGTGGGAAAAATCCAATCTGTCTTGGGCTTGAACAAGTGCACTGAAATCTGGCAGAATATCTGAGGTGGCTATGCGAAGAACAGCTGAGAGGTGGTCATCAGTGATAGAGGATCTGTGTCTGGATTTGTTGAACTTCATCACTGAGAATGGCTGTTCACATATGTAGGTAGATCCAAAGAGGACTAGAATTTTCAGAGCATGTCTCCTCATGTGTGGAAAGTTCTCCTCTTTGAGCAATGAGTAAAACTCAAGCAGTGGGACAGACCTAAAGTGCGCTGCCAGAAGTGTGTCAGACTGCAAGTCAATGAGTTCCATCTGAACATCACTGGGTGCATTATCCACATTGCAGCTAAAGGGAGAAGAAACCATGTCCATTTCACTCTCAAGTGTTTTGAAGTCTTGAAATTGCCTTGAAAACTGAACATGCAGTGCTTCTAACATGGATGAGTATCTGTGGAGGTGATCAGCTGATGGTTTGGCTTCCTTCAGTGTTGGCATGTGAGTAAGAATATTGTTCCCCATTTGGCTTGAGAGAAGCTGCAACTTTCTCATGAAAGCCTTCACTGCGCTGTACATTTCATGCACAAAAAGGCCCTTGCATTGCAGTTTGACATTCAGGTCATTCATCAAAGAAGTCACATCTACAGCAAAACTAAGGTCTGCCAGCCAGTCTGCATCTGAAAGCTGAGGGATGTCATTTCCCTTGTTCTCACAGAACTGCCAGATCTCCTCTCTCAGGTCCCAGAAAACTTTCATGACTTTTCCCAGGCTCAGCCACCTGACATTTGTGTGGTAGCTGATGTCATGATGTTCAGACTCATTTTCCTCCAATAGTGCAACAAACTGTCTGTGATTCAGTGCTCTTGCTCTGATGAAGTTAACGGTTTTAGTTACAACATCAACAACCTGGTTCATTTTTAATACTGACCTACACAACACTTCCTGATGTATGATACAATGCAAAAATGTCAATTTCTGCTCAGGGTTAATTTCGGTAACTTTATCCTGCATTCTCTTCAAAAGTCCAACATTTCTCCCCATCAGATTTGGACAACCATCTGTTGTCACACCTACAAGTTTGTCCCATTTCAGTCCCAACTTGTCTAAACATGCATTTACTTCCATTAGGAAATCACTCCCTGTTGTTGTCCCTTTCATTGACTGCATGGCTGCCAGTTCCTCCGTTATTTTGAAGTCTGCAGTGATCCCACGTAAGAAGATGAGTAGCTGGGCAGTGTCTCGTACATCGCAGCTCTCATCCAGAGCCAGGGTAAAAAAGGAAAATGTAACTGCTCTGTTCTTCAGCTGAAACTCCAAATTTTCTGCAATGTCCTCAACCCTTCTCGTCACAGTACGCCGGGACAGAGGGATGTTCTCAAATGCACCCTTTTTCTCTGGACATATTAGCTCAGCAGAGTCCACCAAACACTCTTTAATAAACTCTCCGTCAGAAAACGGTTTACTTCGTTTAGCTATTTTGTGAGATATGACATAACTTGCTTTGGTAGCTGTATCTCTGGATGTGCTAAGTTTTGTAAAAAGTATTCGTTGAGTTTGCAGCTTGGATAGCAAAATCTCAACTCCTTTCCTCGCTCTTGGTCAGACAAGTTCCTATATTTATCCTCTTGTTTGGTCAAATAGTGGCGATTCAGATTATAATCTTTAAACACAGCGACAACTGTACCACAAACTAAGCAAACGGCTTTGCCTTTGACTTCCGTAAATAAATATTTAGCAGTCCATGCCTTGTTGAAAACACGGCATTCAAAATCAACTTTCCTTTTTTTTAATGTGAGCCGACATTTTGGGGGTGAGTGAAACCCCTCCTAAAGAATATTAACCCCCTCAGATCCAATCCCAGGTTCCCAGGTAACCTTCGTGCAAGGGGCACTGCTTGGGGAATGAGAGAGAATGAGCCAGCGAGAAGAAGGAGGAGAGGCAGGCGCGAAGCGAGGCGAGGTGCACCGGAAAGAGGCGCTTCGTGGCCTACTAATACTGAATCTAAACTTGATTGAATTCATCATTTTCTGCTGAGCCCACATCAGTGATTTTCCATTCCAAATCTACATTGGAGAAAAAAGACTTTTAAATAAAACGTTCAAATTTTTGGTCTTCCAAACCACCATCTCTTTGAATTTGAAAACAAAAAACCCTAATACTTAGTTTCGATCAAATCAAGCTTGTACCAAATGCTGAAGTCAGTGGCTAAGTGGAAAATTAGTTGGGTGGGGAGAGTAATTGAAGTTTCAATTTCGAATTACAGCAAGCAATTCTCCAACACCATTTCCTCCACTCGAGGGGGAAGAGAGAAGGCAAGGAAAAGAGCTCTTTGCCCGCCAGTTAAGTCTCAGTTTGCAAGACTTGAATTGACTCGGTGATTTTATTTCGCTACCAAGGTTAGCGAAAACTGGAATTGCTCCCGAGCTGGCAAGGTCTGATCACCGAAGCGCTCTTCCAAAAGAGCAGCTTCCGGAAGCAAAGTAACACCGCGGCTTTCCAAGCTTTCCAATCGCGAGTCCCAAGAGAGTACAAACAGCAAACTGCTCTCAGGGGCATCCAAGCCCACCTAAAGCTAGGCCGCTGCTGGTGGAGCCTTGCCCTGCCTTGGTGCCACGTTTCCTGCCTCAGCGGTCCTGCTCGGCCGGCACTTTAAAAGCCTGCTCCCAGCACCTGAGCAACTTCCCAGAAATTTTCGGCTTCTTTTTAACTCACGGGCGCTCACATCTGGCCCTGAGCCACGTGGCAGAGAGGAAACCCGGAGCGCTGCTGGGTCACCTCCTCCAAGCAGCACGCCCACCCGCCCACTGGGTGGAACCCTTTCCTTTCCTCAGTGGGAAGATGCTCCCACCTGCAAACTTTGCCTGTGCAAAGTTTAAGCCTGGAAGCCCTTTCAGCTTCCTTTTAACTTGCGGACGCTCGTGCCTGGCCCCGAGCCGCACGGCAGAGGGAAGCCCAGCAGGTGGGCGGGCTGCTTGGAGGAGGCGACCTAGCCGCGCTCCAGGCTTCCTCCGCTGCGCAGTTCAGGGCCAGGCGCGAGCGCCTGGGAGTTAAAAGGAAGCCGAAAGGGCTTCCAGGCTTAAACTTTGCACAGCGCGGCGGAGGGGAAACCTAGAGCGCTGCCGGGTCGCCTCCTCCAAGCAGCCTGCCCACTTACCCACCGGGAGGAACCCTTCCCTTTCCTTGGCAGGAAGACACCCCTGCCTGCAAACTTTGCCTTTACAAAGTTTAAGCCTGGAAGCCCCGGACAAAAAAGGGGGATCGGCGGGGACTCACCTTTGGAGAGGTCGCACTTGAAGGTGATTTCAAACTCTCAGCTGAGGCCTTTGCAAAGTTCTTCTTTTCTTTCCTACTCCAAGAGCGCTCCGCACTGTTTTGCAGCTTTGGGGGCCACGCGGCGCAGGGCAATACGCTATGCCCAGCAATTTTTTTTCAGGGGCGGGCCGGATTGGACAGACCAATGGGTCGGATGTGGCCCGCGGGCTGTAGTTTGCCCACCCCTGCTTTACAGAGACAGTATTAAAATGTCTATCCTGGTTTATACTGTATATTTTCTAACCCAACTGTTAGGTGACTTACATTCCTAACATTGCTTACAGAAACTGCCTCTCTGTTAAACCTTATTACATTCTTGGCAGGACTAGACTTCCTGTCTCAAGAATGTCTCTGGAGTTTTTTTCCCCTCCTTTGCTGGTACTTTGCTTGTGTGGAGTGACCATTCAAAGTTACAATGGCACTGAAAAAAGTGAGTTATGACACTTTTTCACATGTACAACTATTGCAGCATTCCCACAGTCACAAGAGGCCAGGCGAGGAGATGAGTGCCTTGATGTGAGTGATGTTGAGTTGGCCACACCCAGCCAGTCACATTACCACCAAGCCAAGCCCACCAACTAAGCCATGCTCACAGAACCAGTTGTTAAAAAATTTGAATCCCACCCTGGCCATAAGTGTGAAAAATTGTCACGTCACTTTTTTCTGTGTTGTTTTAACTTTGAATGATCAGTAAACAAATGACTGTAAGTTTAGATTAGATTAACAGAGTTGGAAGGGACCTTGTAGGTCATCTAGTCCAACCCCCCCACCCAAGCAGAAGACCCTATTCTGACAAATGGCATTCCAGTCTCTTTTGAAAGTCTCAAGTTGAGGACTAACTGCAATATAAACTAAATGAAACAAAAATTCCAGCAGGAAAAAGACCCATATACAAGATATTTTATATATTTAGACCTGCATTGTTTAAATATTATTCAAAATGAGGTGCTAAACTCCTGTGCTGGATTCATTCCTTACCATTAAGAATATAATTTCCTTTCCAATTGTATAAAATTGTTATCTTCGCTGTATTTAAGACTCAGCAGAGCCAAAGCTTTTTATAAGATGATAAATTCCATTCTATATAATCCAATAGCACATTGAGATCCATGACTGCAATATATTTAGAAGGTGTTTGAAAATCTGTCTGTCACATCAGTGTCTTTGCTGTGAGCTACAGTAGAAATATATGTGTGAAATATATTCCCTAGGGCTGGAAACGCCTAGCATGTATGTGCAAGGGGAACTTTTACCTTTACCTTATATGTGCGAACTTATAATACAATCTGCTACAAGTTGGAATTACAATTCAGTTTATGCTCTATTTTTTGGCCGAAAACTTGTCATACACTAAATAAATAAATAAATAAATAAATATGCTCTGTTGTATGACATGAAGAAATGCTTTACTATCTAGAGACCTGAAAGTATAATCATAAAAAAAAGGACAATTAGAATCATCTTTGCATATCCTGGAAGGTCATAACTGATAACGAACAATTATGCCTAATCTTTTCTTTCCTTTTCCATCCTATAAATTCATTTCCCTGCAGTAAAACAAGGATCCTGAACATTTCATTTGATGGTTCGAAGGAAAAAAAAATCTTATGTGGTAACACTAAAAAATGTTGGCCATATTTACTTACTTACCTAATACTTCCTTCTCACTGTGCTGTGGAAAATTGTATAGATGGTATAAAACTATCTAATAGTGTTCGGCAATTTTATAGTTAAACATGATTTAAGCAATAAGACAACCACCCAGCTTTTTGGCATATTTTTCAAACTTTGGCATACTTTTTATTCCTATTTCAAAACAAAGACACTGAATAAAGGAAACCTCGTCCTTTGTTTCTCTTTAAAGATCTGAGGATTTCTCCATTTCCATACAATCACCATGTTATTCAAGAAGAAGCTGATTTAAAAACCCAAATTCCCACTACAATACCTTTACAGATGAACTTAATGCCCTGCAAGACACAGGGCTAGCTTTGTTAATATAGTAGTTCAGTTTCCCTTGAGTTCTCCATCTCAAATATTGAGAAAAATTGTTGCTTTGTCTGAAAAATAGAATCAGGTTTAATGAATGGCTTTGTATTTTTGTTAAGTGTGACATCAACTACATTGGCTTGTTTCCTCATCGTACTACTGTAGTATGGGTAGAATCGTAGTTTAATTCATACTTCATACTTCCTCTGTGTATGATGGAACTCACGTAAACAGATTGTATTGCCTCTGGTCCCATTTAATCGAAGGTTGCAACTAATTTAGGAAGAGATTGAACATCTGCCTCCTTTTTGTCATATCTGGCTTGGGTTCCATGCAGGATTCCTACACTGATTTTAGTTCTGTGAATTGACTATGGATTATGTATGAGAAAAATGACCATTGAAGCAGGTGAGAGAGATTCTTTTAACTTAAAACCAGTTTCCTATTTCTCCACTGTTCTTGATAGCAGGCAACACACATTTAGCCTTAAGGCATTTTTTTTCTGGTTGTGAGTTCTGTGGCTTCACCCTCTGGGAATTTATCATCCAAACATCGACTGTTGCTCTGGAAGATTTGAACTTTTAAGAATTGAGTAGATTGCCAGTATGCTATCTGGGTTGCAGGATTATATCCCATTTTGACACCTTGAGGCAAAACTCGTGTATTCGTCAAACCTTAACTCTCACATGCATTAACCACAGCTAATTAAAACTTGTCTGAGGGCAGAGAGTTTTAACTTTCTGGATTTAGATTATGTGAATGCTGATATAGTTTCAGGCATGGGTGAAATGAATGGAGACAATCTTAGTTGGTGAACTTTCAGCTCTTTATTACATAGTGACTTGAGAACTTGAACAACAACAACTCTGCCTTATATAGGTAACCTTAATGTGAAATAACCAATAGGGAGCTATAAGACGCTAGCTCCAGAATCAATAAGAGTCCTTCGTTAAGGGCCAATCGGATTCTCTGAACTCAACCAATCCGATCGAGCCGCTTAACACCCAATCAGAAGTGCAGGGCCAGAACCCTGCACTTTACCCCAAGCTTGCTTTTATTTAAACTATTTACATACATAACACCCCTTCCCCCTGGTTCTCAATTATGGTGTGGTTATATAGTCCTTCAAATAGGACGGTTGTCTTTTGGGTCTATTAGATTTTCTTTGGACTGGCTGTGTGCAGTCCTGTTGAGGTAAAATATTGTTTGGCAGTGGCTCAGCTTCTCGTTCTGGTGTGATTTCCCTTGGAGTGTACGATTCTTCGTCCTGCTCCATTCCCTGAGTTCCACTAGATTCATCGCTCTCTTGGAACAGGTTCTCTGGAATGTTGTCTTCTTCCATTCCTTCCCCCCCCTCAGTTTGGTCACAGGGGAGTTGCTGGCTGGCCGAAGGAAGTCGTGACCGTAATTGGTCAATATGTCATTTCCACAGTCTTTCATCAATACATCTTACAATATAGGATTTGGGCCCAGTCTCGCGTATTATCGTTGCTTCAATCCAAACTGGGTCGCCCGATAAATTTCTTGCATAAACAGGGTCGCCTACCTTGAAGGCACGGTAGCGTCCGCTAGATCCTGCAGGCTTTTCTGGCTCGTAAGCAGGGTGCAGTCAGTCGAGGCGGGAACGGAATTTTTGCCCCATGAGAAGTTCTGCGGGAGTTCTGCCGGTTACGCTGTGCGGAGTGATGTGTTGTAGAAGTAGAAGGCGGTTTATTTTTTCATCAATATTATCATAGTCCACTTTTTTCAAAGTCTTTTTTACAAATTGGACCATGCATTCCGCTCGGCCGTTGGTAGCAGGATGCACCGGCGAGGTGAGCGCATGGCGGATGCCATTATCAGCAAGGTACTGTTCAAACATCAGCGCTGTAAACTGTGGTCCGTTGTCGGACACCAGGACGTCCGGCAATCCATGAGTTGCAAAGAGTCTACTGAGGACTTTAATGACAGCTTCGGAGGTTGTATGGGTCATTCGATGGATTTCCAACCAATTAGAGTATGCATCGACAGTCAATAGTAACGTATGTCCTTTGATCGGCCCTGCGAAATCCAGGTGGATTCTGGACCAGGGCCCGCGTGGTGTCTCCCATTCAGTCGGTGCAGCTTTTGGCGGTGCGTTGCTGTTTTGTTGGCACTTGGTGCAGGCCTTGACCCATTGCTCGATGTGTCGGTCCATGCCTGGCCACCAAGCGTAGCTCCGTGCGAGTGCTTTCATCCGCACGATCCCGGGATGTCCTTCGTGCAAAATTTGTAACAGCGAGTTTTGGAGTCATTCTGGAACGACGACTCTATCGCCCCAGATGACACAGCCTTTTTGCGAAAAAAGTTCAGTCTGTCTTGTTTTAAATGGCGCGAAGTCATCTGGGACCTGGTCCAATGGCCATCCACGTTCTACCCAGCCTAGGACTTGAGCTAGGGTGTGATCTCGTCTGGTCTCTCTCGCGATATCTCGAGCGGTCATAGGAGGTGAGTTGAGCGTCTCGATTTGTAATGCCAATACTGTTGGTGCCGGATCGTCGAGAGTTTCTGGTAGCGGTGCTCTGCTGAGTGCGTCGGCGTGGGGAATGGCTTTCCCTGGGCGATGTAACAATCAATAATTATAAGCAGCTAGGAACTCTGACCATCGAGTCATTCTTGGGGACAATATATAGGGGGTTGGTTTGTCCCCAGCGATTATCCCCAGTAAAGGTTTGTGGCCAGTTACAATGGTAAATGTCCTTCCATATACATACTCATAGAATTTTTTTACGGCTGACACAATTGCAAGAGCTTCCTTATTTATTTGTCCATAGTTACGTTCTGCCTGAGAAAGAGTCTTCGAAAAGTATGCAACGGGGGCCTCGTTTCCATTAGGCAGCACATGGCTCAAAATAGCGCCCACCCCAAACGGTGAGGCATCACAAGTTATAACCAATGGTAATGTTTCATTATATTGCATAAGTACAGAATCAGATGTAAGTAAATCTTTTACATTTCGAAATGCTTTTTCCTCCCGGTAACCCCAAACCCACAATGCTTTCTTATCTAATAACCGGTGTAACGGTTCAGCCACAGTCGCCTTATGTGGTAAAAACACATTATAGAAATTAATAAGGCCTAAAAATGCCTGGAGATCTGTTTTGTTACGGGGTCTGGGAGCATTTTTTATCGCCCTTAATTTACTCTCAGTAGGGTGGATACCCTGACTATCAATGCGATAACCTAGAAATTCAACACTGTCAGTATACAGATGACATTTATCCTTTTTTACTTTCAATCCCGCTTCTTGGAATTTCTTAAGAACACATTTTAAACAATTCTGTAGAATTTTTTTACTAGGAGCTGCAATTAACACGTCATCAAAATACGGAACCACGCCCTTGATTCCCTGCAATAATCGTTCCATTAAACTTTGGAATATTCCCGGGGCTACACTTACCCCGAATTGCAATCGGGTACATTTAAAAGCGTTACTGTGCATTACTATCGTTTGAGCTTGGGCTGTTTTATCATCCACGGGCAATTGTTGATAGGCTTGAGCTAAATCTAACTTAGCAAAAACCTTTCCACCTCCCAGGGAATGAAGGAGGTGCTGTACCACCGGCACTGGATACGCGCTCTGCTGGAGGGCGTGGTTTAGAGTGGCCTGGTAGTCCCCACAGATTCGGATTGAGCCATCTGGCTTAATGGGGGTTACAATAGGAGTTTCCCATGGAGAATGATCAATGGGTTGCAGTACCCCTTGTTTAATTAGTTTGTCAAGTTGTTCATCTATCTTGGCCTTAAGGGTGAACGGAACTCGACAGGGCTTTAAATGGATCGGTGCGACCTTAGGGTCGAGGCTAAACAAAATTGGGGTCCCCTTATACTCGCCCAGATGATCTGCGAAGACATCGCTGAATTCAGTAATAAGGTCCTCCTCCCACTTGCAATTACCGACTCGGTTCACGCTGGCTACTTCAATGCCGAGTGGCGTGAACCATTGGAGGCCTAACAAACTAGGCCTGTCCCTATCGATGATCGTTAGAGGTAAGTATGCCGTATGCTTTTTAAACGAGACGCGGACTCGACAAGACCCAACCACAGGGATCCGATTCCCTTGGTAGTCTTTAAGGATGAGACGTTGCATTCGAAGGTCTTGGCGTTGGATGGTAGGAATGAGTTGCTTTAATGTCTTCCACGACACCATCAAGAGGGGCGATCCGGAATCGACCTCCATGTGACAAGGTTGGTTCTCTATGGCTACTGTGACTCAAATCTTCTTAGCGTCCATGGCTGAGGCGTGACCTATAGTGATAGTATGGTGGGCCTCTTCTTTCTGCAACGCTCGATATCTGTAGGAGTGGTTTGCTGGATCTCGCCTTACAGGACGGTTTCCTGCCGATTGGCGAGAGCTGGTTCCCCTTGAGGCCTGACTTGGTCCCGGTAAACTGTGACAGACTTGACTGATGTGGCCTCGTTTTCCGCACTCATGACAGATCGCATCACGGAATTTGCAGTCTACCCTGGGGTGGTTTGCCCCGCAACCAGCTCAAGGGCGTGAGGGTTTAGAGCGAGGGTCCTGATCAGACCATAGTCGATGGACCCCTTCTTCGTCGCTGTCTGATGACGAAGAGAGGTCCTCGTAGTGCGTTTTCGCTAGCTGCCCTTCTGAGCTGGGTAAGATGTTGCCTGTCGGTGGGGTCGTTGGGTTTCAGCTTCGCCGTAGTTGTGCCGCGGACTTTTTGGTCGCCTCAGCAGCAGTGGCTTTGGCGATGGCGTCAGCAAGGTCGATGTCGCCTTTCGCCATCAGCTTGCTTTGCACGCCTAGCACATCTAATCCCAGAATTAAGCGGTCTCTCAGTGCTTCATCTAAGTTTTCGAACCCGCAGAGGCCTCCCAAGTGTCGGAGGTCTGCCACGAAGTCAGCCACACTCTCTCTTTTTCGCTGGCTTCTTTGATAGAATTCGTGGCATCTCACGAGTGTAGATACGATTGGCGCGTAATGGTCTCTCAGGAGAGGTTCGAGGTCATCCCAGCTCATTGCTTTAACTTCTCGACGTTTCGCGAGTGCCTTTGCCATTTTAAAGACAGCCGGGCCGCAGTACGTCAGGAAGAGCACCCGCTAATTGGCTGGTGTGGCGTCCTTCAGGTTGTTTGTTTCAAGGAACATTTGGAAGCGATCCATGTAGGATTCCCAATCCTCTTGGTTCGGATCGAACGGAGCGGGTGGTACGATGCCGCTGGACATGGTTTCCATTGGTGGTGTCATCTTGGCACATGCTCTGTTTTTCTTCCCGGTTCCTTAAGATCAGATGTCTCCAAATCCCATCCTCGTCACCAGTGATATAGTTTCAGGCATGGGTGAAATGAATGGAGACAATCTTAGTTGGTGAACTTTCAGCTCTTTATTACATAGTGACTTGAGAACTTGAACAACAACTACTCTGCCTTATATAGGTAACCTTAATGTGAAATAACCAATAGGGAGCTGTAAGACGCTAGCTCCAGAACAATAAGAGTCCTTCGTTAAGGGCCAATCGGATTCTCTGAACTCAACCAATCCGATCGAACCGCTTAACAACCAATCAGAAGTGCAGGGCCAGAACCCTGCACTTTACCCCAAGCTTGCTTTTATTTAAACTATTTACATACATAACAAATGCATAATTAGCTAAGGAGAGATAGTTGCTGCTTTTATAGAAGCATTTGTGCATCTCCTCTCGCAAACACCAGCTTTGAACTCAACATTGATAAATCACCATTGTTTTTTTGGTCATAACCTAAGGCAAGATACTTAATGATGGCAGTCCAGCTCCAATTCTTCAAGGATAAATTCACTTTTTGAAACCAATTTTGGATCTCTGGGAGTCTGATAGCCAATGGGATACATTTCCTACACAAGAACAGGAAACACTAAGGTGAGGCCCGACAGAGGTTATATGAGGGTCTCTCAGCATCTTGGTCTTTTTTCTTGATCTTCTCTTTTCATCTTGGAGCATATGATCATCCTTTTCACTTTGGAGCCTCAAGCCATGTGGTCCTCCTGTCCACCATTAAACCTTCCAAACAGCCTCCATGTTTCCAGTGTCTTTTCCCCCACTTGGAACTGAACCCAGAAGGATTTCTTCCTATCCATTTCATGTATTCATAGCTATGTTTATACTTATAACTATTATCTTGTAAGCGATTGACAAATCAAATAAATAAAATAAAAATAAAATGTTGGGAAGAGGCAGTAGCTGAAAAGCCCTCCTCATAGATCACATCTATTGAAATTCCTGGACTGGTGGGATATGCAGCATCCTTGTTTGACCAGGTTGGATGGTCAATATAATTGGGACAAAACAGTTTCTCAGATATCCGGCATGTATGTACATGTATGTGCATCCAGAAGACATCTCTAATGCATATAAATAAGGTAGACTGATGGGCAGGGTTGTTAAAAATAAATTCTATTGATAGGATGACCTCCTGTGTCAGAATTCAGCTAAGCTCTTATGTATTTCATATTGTATTTAAGCAAATATACTGTAGTTGGCTTTTCTTTAGAGTTGCCATTTAGCTTTTATCACTCAGAAAATAATGGCAGAAGTTTATGTGTTTGTCTAAGTGTTCAAGTGAACAATAGTTTTAATAAACCAGGGAGTGGGAGATGGCATTTGTAGGGCAAAAAGCTTCTATCAGTGGGAACACCATTTTAATTAAAGCAATGTTTAGAACATTTTAAGGGAAATTCTCCCCGTTTGCACAGAGACAATTCAACACAGATAGAAATACACAGAGGTGAAATAAATGTTGTATGAGAAACACCTGTTGTCTGCAGGTTCTGCTTGATAGCAATTCAGTTTGCTTACCATTACATCTGTAATCTAGATATACCACTTTGACAGGCATCTCCCTCTCTGGTGGTGAAGCCAACAAGCCTCAGCACCGAAGAATAACATTCCATTCTTCTGACAGGAAATTTTCTATGATATGTTGCCTCACAACTGCATTATGTCTCATTAGAGGCCACTCTGCTATATCCAGGGGTGGGATTCTACCAGTTCACACCTATTTGCTTGAACCAGTTGTTAACATTCTAAGCAGTTTGGAGAACCAGTTGTTAGAAGAAATTACTGGCCTAATCCTGTAAGGAAGCCAGGAAGGAAACATTCTGGTGTTGCTTATAGAAACTGCCTCTCCATTAACCCTTATTACATTCTTGGCAGGACTAGACTTCCTGTCTCAGGAACTTCTCTGGAGTATTTTTCCCCTCCTTTGCCGGTGATTTGCTTGTGTGGAGTGACCATTTAAAGTTACATCGGCACTGAAAAAAGGGACTTATGACCATTTTTCACACTTACAACTGTTGCAGCATCCCCACAGTCTTGAGAGGCCAGGCAAGGAGATGTGTGCCTTGATGTGAGTGATACTGAGTTGGCCACGCCCAGCCAATAACATGACCACCAAGCCACACCCAACAAAGCCACAGAACCGGTTGTTAAAAATTTTTGAATCCCAGCCCTGGCTATATCCCTTGGACTTGATCAGCTACATTGGAAAAAAGTTCCCTCTATGGGGTTTAGAAGCCCATTTCTGATTCCAAGGGAGAGAAATTGGTTTTGTAATGCATTTATCCCTTGGTTTTGTAATGCATTTTAACTATAGCATTTTCAAAACAATGTGCCCCTTAATAACTGAAAAGGATCTGGGGGCACTTTAAAGACAGGTAAACATATCGGACCTTCAGATGATCCAAGTCTTTTGCCACCTTTGCTGCAAGGGACCTAAGTGGCCATTTCCCTAGAAAATAGTGTTAAGAGTATCTTTAGACCCCTTTCCTTCCTAGGCACAGTCTGTAGTACTGAGCCCTCAGCTACTCAGATGACTTAAATGCCTATATAATCGATCTGCCTATCAAGTATAGGGCCTTATCTGTTTGGGCGTCAAACACCGGGGGGTGACTACCAGATGACAACAGAGAGGTGCCATGACGTGTTGCTGCCCTGTAACAGTCCCCTGAATATTTACAGAACGCATAAGGAACTCTAATTCATTGCTATCAAATTGCTCATAAAATATTACTCTCTCAATCAGCCCAATGTGGAACTTCAAGATGAATAATGACATCACATTTATTTCAGAGGTGGATATTCAACAGGTTCTGACCAGTTCTGGAGAACTGGTCATGGAAATTTTGAGTAATTTGGAGAACCGGCAAATACCGCCTCTGACTGGCCCCACTCCCATCTATTCTCCACCTTCCGAGTCCCAGCTGATTGGCTGGGTCTTCTTTGGTTGCCCTGCATAGGTGAATGGAGCTGGAAAGCAGGTTAGTGAGGTGGGGAATGGGTATTTAGCAGTAACCCTCCCCCAGGAATGGGATAAGAATGGAGATTTTACAGTATCTTTCCCCTGCCATGCCCACCAAGCCACGCCCATCAAGCCGAAACAGATGAAAACTGTGGTATAAAAATACTTGTACACACATCCAGGTGGAAAAAGAACCTTCCATTTTATCCACATATCTAATATATTTTTGTTATACTTAGCATCTTTTGTTGGCCTCAATTATTTCAGAACTATCTTTCCTGAAACCAATTCTATTAATCTGCTTTATGCTTTTCCTTTGTGAACAACATTGCCTTCCTTTTTTTTTTTTGTCTTCCATTTTGTTTTTCTCATTGAAACTGTCTACAACTATGCTTCTAATATCTAATTCTTGAGGAACCCCTTTCCCCATCTGAGGGCTACTTTCCATTAGCTTCTTCTGCCATTGAATCATTATATTCTAGCCCCTGATTGATTGATGCCCAACTACACTGCTAACCACAGAAAAGCCCTACATATAATCTTTATTGATGTCATGTTTTGTATTTGATTTTCTAGTCAAGCTGCACTATGCATAAAAATGCCATACCTGGCAGTTGCAATCACTAATTATTTATAAGAAACAAATGAAACACAACATTGAGCTTAGATGCTACTGAAAACATCAGATAACAGATAATCAGAGTTGGAAGGGACCTTGTTGGTCATCTAGTCCAACTCCCTGACCAAGCAGGAGACCCTACACCATTTCTGACAGATGGGAGTCCAATCTCTTCTTGAAAGTCTCAAGTGATGATGCTCCCACAACTTCTGAGGGCAAGCTGTTCCATTAGTTGATTATTCTCACTGTTTCTCCTTATTTCCAGGTTGAATCTCTCCTTGATCAGTTTCCATCCATTATTTCCTTGTCTAGCCTACAGGTGCTTCGGAAAATAGCTTGACCCCTTCCTCCTCTCTGTGTCAGCTCCTCAAATATCGGAAGACTGCTATCAGGTCCTTCTCTTCATTAGACTAGCCATACCCAGTTGCTGTAACCATTATTCATATATTTTAGTCTGGTTGCTCTTCTCTGTACTTTTTCTAGAGTCTCAATATCTTTTTTATAGTGTGGTGACCAAAACTGGATGTAATATTCCAGGTGTGGTCTTACTAGAGTGGTATTAGTACCTCACTTGATCTTGATTGTATTTCTCTGTTAATGAAACTTAGGACATCATTTCTACTCCTGTTCTAAAAAAAAAAAGGAGGGAAAAATTGTAGACCTTGCTATTATTCAATTTCTGTGTTAATTGACTGGTCAATCAACGCAATGATTTGAATATATATGGTCCCAAATAGGTTGGAAAGCAAAAGTTTATTTTACTTTATGCAATTAATGCCATGATAGTATTAGAACATAGTTCAAATCTGAATACATAGCTTAAATCAATTACTTGGTAATGATTATTTGAAAGGTTTTGGCAACTTCAAATGAAAATTTCTCTCCCTAACTCGCAAGAGCGTACTCAACACAAGCTTATATAACCAACAGAAGCATGTTTAGTACATCAGTATGGTACAAATGCTTTCACTGTATTTGAGAAACTTGAAGTGTTGAATACTTTATAGGGTTGATATATAAATATTTAAAGAACATTTTAAAATTTGACATTAAGGATTTTTGTGGTCATGGATTAAAAAATCTGGAATACCCATAATGGATCATCAATGGTTGCAGGTTTTAAAAGGAAGTTAAATTTGTTTTAGCAGATTTGAAATTCAAAGTGATTCATCAAAATCGTTCATTATAAGTTTACTGAAACATTTTAAAGAATGTGTTCAAAATGATATGATTTTTTTGTGCTGAAAATTTGAGAAGTCATTGATTAATATTATCAGATCTTGTGAATTACTGACATTTTTGGCAATAACATTTTAATATACATATGTAAATTCAGGAGAATGTTTTATTGGTAAAATTGTTGATATTCTGTTAAATTCTGTTCTGTTCTGTTATGTCCCCTGACTATTTAAGAATTTGATGCAATAAATGCAGTTCTTATCTAGTTTTTGAATTTTATTCATCAGTGAACAACAGCAAAAAAAACCCCCAAGAATTGCACAGATTTTATAATTTTTTTAACATTAGTGAACAATTGATTTATTTCTTTATTTTTTCTGAAATAGATTTAGAAACCTGTTTGGAATTTGATTAATATGTAACATACATTGATAGTTTTCATCTTTTCTTTGTTTAAATATTTTCAAGTATTTTTCTATTTTATGATTTTTTTCTTTCTGTAAAATTTGTTAAGATAAAAAAAAAACCAGTACAAGTGATAAAACAATAAAAAAGTAATTAATGACCAAAAGACCAAGATCTTTGTAAAAGATCATGGAAAATCAAAGATCTTGTCTTTTAATTAGGAATAATCTTTAATATCTAGGTTTCTAAGATATTGGTAGACTAGATCAGGGGTCTTCAACCTTGGCAACTTTAAGACTTGTGGACTTCAATTCCCAGCTTTGCTGGCTGAGGAATTCTGGGAGTTGAAGTCCACAGTCTTAAAGTTGCCAAGGTTGGAGATCCCTGGACTAGATAACCCTGAATACTCCAAAGATCAGGAAAATTATCTGGACATTCTTTGGAAAGGAAACAAGAATGCCATACAGTTCAAGAATACATCTTGGACTGTTTGTGGCCAAAGTACTGGCCCAGTTCTTTTACGGATATCAGATAGATATGTAAATGAAATTGTTATTGATCTTTAGATCTGTAATTAAATTCATCTTATTAAAGCATGTACAGTCCATATTTTCAAGACCAGAATTACAAGCACCAAGATCTTTGCTTCATTTTATAGTTTCACTGGAGATGGGGATGTTCAAGGCTGATGATTAAGGCCTTCTATGTTTAGTTTGGTTTAGTTTAGTTTACTTTATTGTCATTGCACCTCATACAATGAAATCAAACACCATCTTCAGTGCATATCACAACCATGAAAATAAATACAAACACACATCCTTCACACTCCACACATTGAATCGAAAACCCCCACACTGCACCAACACTGCACTATATAGCAGAATCCAACAGAGCTAGTGCCCTGGGATGGAATGTTTTTTAGCCTATTTGTCCTTGTTTTTATTATCCTGTACCGTCTGCAGATGGTAATAGTTCAAAAAAAAGGGTGCCCAGGATGAGATGGATCTTTAAGAATGTTTTGAACTTTCTTAAGGCAACAGGAGCTATAAAGCTCTTCCAAAGAGGGGTGAGGGCAACCCATGATCCTCTGGGCAATGACAATAACCCTCTGGAGTGCTTTCCTATCTGCCACTGTGCAATTGGCAAACCATACAGAGGTGCAATAAGTTAAGATACTCTCTATAGTGCAGCAGTAGAAGGTCACCAGCAATTTTCCATTCAGTTGTTTTTTTCTGAGTTATATAATCTCTGCCCTTTTGACCAGTGCTGCAATGTGAGCACCTCAGGTCAGGTCCTCTTTTATAGTAACACCCAAAAACTTAAAACTGGCCACTTGATCTACTCAGTCCCTATTGATAAACAAGGGCTGGATGTCTGATCTATTCCTTCTATAGTCCACTATAAGCTCCTTGGTCTTATTGGTGTTGAGGACCAAGTTATTATCTCCACATTACAAAAGCAACCAGTTCACCTCATCTTGGTAGGCAAACTCACCTCCCCCCAGAGATTTCAACTATTGTTTGAAACCAAAACGTTATCTTTTCAGTTTAGCTGCATCCTTAGATTATCAAATAGACAACTTTCTAAAAAAGCTAAATATATAATATTGCACATTCTTATTGCAGCCAGATTAGCCTTCGCACAGTGTTGGAAACAAGCTGACATTCCAACAAAGGAAATGATCATTCAGAAAATAACAGCCTGTACAGAGATGGAAAAACTAACCCTAGCACTTAAGAATAAAGAATCATCAGAATATTAAAAAAGCTGGCAATGTTGGTATGATTGGATAGAACAAAAATAGAAAATATATTAGTAAATATTGTTAAATTGTAATAGAGGTAGTAATTACACATTCGCAATAAGACTTTATTTGTAAATATAACACCAATGATGATAACAAATAAGGAACGACAGACTGTTGATAATGGAATTGTTTGTTTTTATTTGTTTTCTTTTTCTTTTTCTTTTCTTTATGTTATGTATGTATTTGTTTGTTATTTTAGTTGTATAGTCAATAAAGTTTGCTTTTTTAAAAAAGATTATCAAATGGACAACATGGATCAGGGTGCTTTTTCTTTTTAAGTAGACAAGAAATCTGATATCAGCTAGTCCAGATTTGTGTTCAGTTCTACAATCAGTCTAGATTATGTAAAGCAGGGGTCTCCAAACTTTGAAACTTTTTAGACTCGTGGACTTCAACTCCCAGAATTCCCTAGCTAGCAATGGCTGGGTAAGGAATTCTGAGACCTGAAGTCCACAAGTCTTAAAGTTGCCAAGCTTGGAGACCCCCCCTGATCCAAAGCAAGCTTTGTCTTTCTTAGAAATGAAATATGAAATGTTGTGCCTTTGAGTTTCACTTTTGTGAAGAAAACTGGCTTTTGGACCATGATAGGTACTGTGGTGGGATGCAATTTATCCTACTGTGTTTATTAAATCTGGTTTTCTTTTCAGATACTAAAAATATATTTGACTGCTCTTAGTTTCTCTTAAAATGAAAGGGATCCTAAAAATGAAAGGCGGTGGCTAAAACTGCATGGTTAGAGTCCTATCCCTTTGGAGACGAGGCATCTAATTCAGGAAAGCTTCCATAACATGGTTATGCACACCCTCTAGGCTTTTTTTTTTTTTTAGACAAATTTTATTAATTTTACAGAAAACACAATACACAAAACACAAAACATAAACAAAACTAAAAGATCTTTTCTGAAGGTTGTCTGATCCCGGGTTGAAACTCTTCACACAGACACAAATTCAAACATCATATTCACTTTATATATCCTTCCATATCTTATTATCATTTTCTTTTTTTTTATATATATATAAACCATTTTTATCAATTTTATAAAAACAATGCACAAAGAATCAAGGCATAACAGCTTATAAATTCTTTTCAAAGAAAAAATAATAAAAGAAGAAAACCAATAGAACATAACAATTCCAAATTATAGTATCAATACTTTGTCTATTTAACTTCATATCTTATCCCAACTTCTCCTTTTCATCCAAATTGTTTCTTGTTAATTAAAATTTTATTGCCTTTTATCAATATACAAAATCCAAAAAAAACCCATAACAAAACCTTTATATATCCTTTCATATCTTATTACCATTTTCAATAACATTCTTTGTCTGTTCTATTTCCGACTATCCATTCATCTTTTTTCTTTTATTATACTTCTCCTGTACACCAATTGGAGGAACGCCTATAACTCATTACCCTAACTTAAAAGTACTTCATATAACAATTTTTCTTGGGATTCTGTTTAATAGATTCTAAAATTACACAATGAATTTTATACTCTAAATACACATATAAAAAACACAAACTTATGTACCCTCCAGAATCCCTCTTTTATCCTAAATTAAATTCACCCATTGTCTCTGAATAAACTTTTTTTCTTTAGATCTTGCTTCCCCCCATTGAGGCTTCTCCTCCCCCCCTTTCTCTCTTGCTTATTCTTCTCCTTGCCCTTTTTACCCCTTTGTCTCTTCTCCTCCCTTTTCTTACTCCCTTTCCTTTGCTTTCTAACCTTGCCTCCACCTTTCCGCTCATTTTTCTCTTCTTTGGTTGTTTTTATAATTCTTAAAATCCCCTTTTTCTTATCCTTTTTCTCCTCCTCCCCGGAAAGAACCCATTGTTCATCAAAGATGGCTTCTTCTTCCTCTTCTTCCTTGTCCCAGTCCTTCTGCTGCATAGTCAACTTTTCATAAGTCCATAACGCCATTTCTAAAAATTGAAACAAAGTGCCCAAAGTATCTTCCTTTTTATATTTTTGATATTCAGTCTTTAGTTCATCCACAAGCGATGCCATCATGAAAAGAGAAACTTTTCCCAAAACAACCACAAATATTCTTAATCAAAAATAATTCAAAAAAAAATTTCCAAAAATTAATACTTTTCTTCCTTCTTCTCTTTCTCTTTCTGGGGTTAATGTTTAATCAAAGAGGTCCAATTACCATATACCTTTCTTTGAGATTCTAGGCAATCTCCTCCTTTTTCAGCTTCTGCTCCAATTTTTTTCCCTCTCCCTTCCCACTTGCAACATCAATTTTAAATAATCAGAAATCCATACCTCTAATAAGGGTTTTCCAATTTCTTAAGTTTTTCAATATCCAGGAACCCTTTTATCCCTTAGCTTCAACTTTCAGAATAATTCACTTTCAATGTCCAATATGTCCAAACATATTTGCTGTTTCCATGGGGTGGGAGAGTAAAGAAAAAAAAAAGTTCCCTTTAACAGCTTCTCCGCCGCTTTTGATCTTCTTAGGGATACAATGTATCCTCCAGCAATTCAAACAGCTCAGTTCCAACAAATTTGAAAGATGTTACTTGACCTGGCTCAGACAGCACTTTCACTCTTCTTACTTCCTACAGCGCAATCTTTCCCGGTTTCTGGCATCTTCGTGGCGGCCATTGCTGACCGCCGCTCCACTGCCTTGGGAAAAAGGGGTTTTCCAGGACGAGGAGGGGGTCTGCGACACCCCCAACCCCCTGTCCGGCTCCCCTCTCTCTTCAGCTGTCCCTACAGGGCAGCCATATCCCCCTGACCCATCTGGATCGGGGGTACCTCAGCGGCTAGCACAGCAGGAATCGCGAGCAGTCGCGAATTCCTACTGCCCCGAAGCCACGCGAAACCGGAAGCACCCTCTAGGCTTTTCAATAACCTGCTTAGGAATTATTCTTGCTTCTTTAGGATTGTTGTTATTGTAGCAAAAAATAGGAGGAAAGAACACTTGAATGAAATGCAGAGTATAAATATATGTGTATGTGTTAGAATAGAATAGAATAGAATTCTTTATTGGCCAAGTGTGATTGGACACACAAGGAATTTGTCTTGATGCAAATGCTCTCAGGGTACATAAAAAAAGATGACATTCATCAAGAATCAAGAATCATAAGGTACAACACTTAATGGTAGTCATAGGGGACAATAAGCAATCAAATCATACTAGGAAGCAGTCAGTATAAATCGTAAGGATACAAGCGACAAAGTTACAGTCCCAGAGTCACAAATGGGAGGAGATGAGTGAAAGGAAGGATGGGAGGATTAATAGTAATAGTACTGCAGACTTTGTAAATAGTTGGACAGTGTTGAGGGAATTATTTGTTTAGCAGAGTGATTGCGTTTGGGGAAAAACTGTCCTTGTAGTCTAATTGTTCTGGTGAGCAGTGCTCTGTAGCATCATTTTGAGGGTAGGAATTGAAACAGTTTATGTCCAGGATGTGAAGGGTCTGTAAATGTTCTCTAGTGTTTGTACATATAATCCTTCCCTGCTCTTCCGTTCCCTGAGAAAGATAGGTGCAGAATGCCTTCAAAATGCTCAGAGGGTTTGGCAAGTGAACTTGGTAGCAATGCCAAGTGCCCTATTTCATTTACATCTAATGTTCATGACCAGTCAGAGTAATTCCTTAGATGCTTCTAGCTTGCTGATGCCTTTTTACTTATCTAGTTTGCTTCGAGGGAAACCCTGCTTTTTGATTGTTTCATTCACCAACCCTGTTATCTAGAAATCTAATATAGCAATATATTTCTTGACCTTAAGCCAAGGACGCCATTATAGAATCTGATTGATTTGTGGGGCACCTGTATTGAATTTAGCAAGGACCAAGCATATTTCCTTGATCAATTTGATGCATTTTATGTTTCATGGTAACTTTGCAGGGCTAACAATATTTGGCTGTATTACTTACAAACCATCACATTTCCCTACCTTTATTTATTTATTTATTTGTTTGTTTGTTTATTTATTTATTTATGTCAATTGCTTACAAGATAATAGGTATAAGTAAAAACATAGTTATGAATACATGGGTACATACAAGAAAAATAAAAAATTAAAAGAATAGGACAGGGACAGTAGGCCAATTGGTACACTTATGTTGCTGTGTATAGTGGCTACGTATTTGCTAATATAAAAGTATAGAAAGCAATGGACATTTCACTCAATGCTGCAGAGACAGGAGAACAGGTTATTGTTATTTCCATAAATTAACAAAAAGACTTCACTTTTGAAGAGACTATATGAAAGGAGGAACCAATGGTCACTGGAGTGACAGAAAATTAAACAGCAGAAGAAAAACTTCAAAAACTAAAGGCAACATCAGATCGTTGCACTTTTGTTGATTTTTAGAACTGGAATAATTCCTAGAATTAATTTCAAAGGTTGGTTTGCAGAACATAGTATGGACATTCAATGTTATGAATTGGAAGTCCTTGAATCTAAATAAATACAACTTATTTTAGAGCCTAAAAAGGATTATTATTATTATAAGACGATTATAGGAGATAACAAGCAAGGGTCTTACAGAAAAAAAAAATCAAATTCTGGCTATAATTGCCATGGAGTGGCTTCTGTACAGAGCCAATTTGTTGTGGTGGTTAAGGCACCATGGCAGAAATTGGAAAATCATAAGTTCTAGTCCTACCTTAGCCACGAAGCTACTTGGCTAATCTTGGGCCACCCTATATTATGTATTATTATAAATAAAAGTCATGTAAAAAAGAGATCGAACAAAGAATGATAGTCTCATTTCAATTCTTCTTTAGTCTGTATTGAAGAGAATAGTTGCATGTTCTACACACTGAAATCTCAAGAGCAAGCATTAGACACTTTGCCAACATCCAAACAGGAAAAAATATATAAAAAGTCACTATTTAATTAAAAGAGACACATTAATTAATGCTTTACAGTGGTCAACACTCCTCTGGGGGGAAAAGTTATTGATCTGAGCACCTAAACAATAAAAACACTGCCTCAGCAAATGTTCTGTATAGTGGCAGGTTTTTCCACCATTGATGACAATAAAATTTCAGCCAGTGAAGCCATCAATCACCGTATGCAAGTCATCACAGCATATTTCTGTTTCTGATGTAGGGTATAACAAGGAAAATAGGAATAACAAGGTTTAGGTCAACAGGATATCTTCCTGGTGGTGGAACAACGACAAAAAAACCATGACAATGTATTCAGTGTATTCAGCATTCTTGGTCATTAATCAGAAATGGCTTGGAGGAAAAAGCTTGAATACTTAATGTCACCCTCTTTGTGGGTTTCTTTTTCTTTTTTTGTTGTTGTTAGCTAATATACAGTATATATATGCAGGTGAAACCTAGCTTCCTAATAAATGATAGTTGTCCATTTACTTGGAGCCAAGCCGCACTATAAGTCTCCAATACAGGAAACACAATGTTGCCAGCCAATCAAGACAAAAAAAGCTACAAAACAGACAGAAAATATTAGAAACACCAATCAAGTAGAACACAGCAAACTCCAAGACCAATAAACACAGACCAAGACTCCCAACCAATCACGATGAAGAAAAAAACCATTCTGGTACAGTATTGGCTAGCACCAAATTTAAAACTGAAACAATTGTGAAAGTCCAACTCACAGACGAACACAATACAGAAGCCTGATGATGGCAGATGAGATTCTGCCGAAACGTTGCTACAACTTTAAAAACACAACTACAATGACATGGGAAAATACCTGAACAAAGCTGAATACCATATATGTAAGTATCCGCGAAAACTTAAGAATGTGTGTGTGTGTGTGTGTGTGTGTGTGTGTGTGTGTGTGTAGATCTAGGTGTGTTCTGGTCCTTTTCCGTGTAAGATTAAGAGTATTTTGGTGATGTTTCAGCAAGGTCCCACTTGCCATCCTCAGGCTGGTGCTTTCGGCTTCATGCCAGTGCAAGGAGTGTGTGATCGGAGCTGCCGTCTCTCTATATATACTGGTGGTGGGGGCTGGTGTGCTGGGCTGATTGGCTGTGCTGCTGCCTCTTCATTGGTTGATGGAGTTGATGTTGATATAATGGGTTGTGTGATGGCCTTGTGAGTTTTGTTGTGGAGAAATCCTGGATCTTGTGCTCTAATCTCCTGGGTCCTTTGTTTTGTAGTGATCTTTTTTCCATGTGCCCTGTGTTGTGATCTCCTGGGTCATTTGTGTTTTGATCTCTTTTCCTTTAGCCTCCTGTGTAGTAATGGCTTGGGTAATGGGTTGTGTGAGGCCGTCACACAGCCCATTATACCAACATCAACTCCATCAACCAATCAAGAGGCAGCAGTGCAGCCAACCAGCCCAGCACACCAGCCCCCCCCACCAGTATATATAGAGAGACGGCAGCTCTGACCACACAATGCTTGCACTGGCACGAAGCCAAAAGCACCAGCCTGAGGATGGTGAGTGGGACCTCGCTGAAACATTGCCAAGATAATCTTAATCTTACATGGGAAAAACCCGAACACATCTAGACCTACATACCTGTACCCATGAAAATCTACAAATATGAATATATATATATATATATAATAATAAAAAGACCAGAAAGCATGAACAGAAGAGATGATTCCACCAGGCTGTCAATCATTTGGAAGCCTGCACTCACAAACAAAAAAATCTCCACGCCACAAGCCAGGCAAACACCTGGGCACAAACAGATCCCCCCTGATACCTCCAGCTCAAACACACCCCAACCAGGCACCCAGATAAAACCCAGCTTCCTAACTAATGATAGCCGTCCATTTACCCGAAGCCAAGCTGCACTAAAGGCCTCCAATAAAGTAACACAATGTTGCCAGCCAATCAAGATACAAAAAGAGCCCACCCCCCCAAAAAAACAGACAGAAGATATTAGAAGCAGAACACAGCAAACTCCAAGACCAATAAACACAGACCAAGTCTCTCAACCAATCAGGAGGAAGAAAAAACCATTCTGACACAGCAATAGGCTGCCCCAAATTTAAATCTGAAACCACTGTAAAAGTCTGACTCACAAACACCATACAGAAGCCTGATGATGGCAGATGAGATTCTGCTGAAACGTTGCTACAACTTTAAAAGCACCACGTGGGAAAATACCCGAACAAAGCTGAATGCCAGACATGTAAGTACCCGCGAAAACTTAAGAAAACAAATATATAATAATATATATATACCTGAACAAAGCTGAATGCCAGACATGTAAGTACCCGTGAAAACTTAAGAAAACATATATATATTAATATATATATATATTAATATATATATATTAATATACTAATGATAACCGTCCATTTACCCGAAGCCAAGCTGCACTAAAGACCTCCAATAAAGTAACACAATGTTGCCAGCCGATCAAGATACAAAAAGAGCCAAAAAAACAGATAGAAGATATTAGAAGCAGAACACAGCAAACTCCAAGAAACACCAATCAAGTAGAACACAGCAAACTCCAAGACCAATAAACACAGACCAAGACTCTCAACTAATCAGGATGAAGAAAAAACCATTCTGGCACAGCAATAGGCTGCCCCAAATTTAAATCTGAAACCACTGTAAAAGTCTAACTCACAGACGAACACTATACAGAAGCCTGATGATGGCAGATGAGATTCTGCTGAAACGTTGCTACAACTTTAAAAGCACCACTACTATGATGTGGGAAAATACCCAAACAAAGCTGAATGCCATATATATATATATATTTTTCTGAGGTTCTCACGGGTATTTGTATGTGGATCTTTGGTTATTTGGATTTTCTCCCGCATAAGATTGGAAGTATCTAGGCAACGTTTCGATGAAGTCTCGTTCATCATCTTCAGGCTTGGTCTTCAGCTCTGTGCTTCTCAGAGTGATGTGAGCTTGCAGCTGCTTCTTCCTTTTAACTGCTAGTGGGGGTGTGACTTGATTGGGTGGGGGCTTGGCTGTGTTCTGATTGGCTGGAGGCATGTTCTGTTCAGGTGAGGGCTTGGTTGTGCTCAGGTTAGTCTTAGTTGCTGGGGGATTTGAGCTGGTGAGCTGTGATCTTGCTGTTTGGCTTCGAGTTCATGGTCATGCTGCATCTTCATGGTGGGGGTCAGTTCGCTTCATGTATGGCTCAGAGGGATTTGAAGTGGATAGTGATGCTGCTGCAGTGCGTCTTCTGGTCCGTGGTCGTGTCTCATCTTCTGTGTGGGTGTGAGTCTGCTTTCTACATGGAAGTGTGGTGGTGGCATCTTGTGTGGCTCTCAGGGGTGTGGGTCTGGTGTCATTCTTCATGTTAGGTACTTGTCTGTTTATGAGGGCAGGTTTCCAAATGGCTGGTAGGCAGGAGGTATCATCTCGTTTATTCATGCTGTGTGGGCATTTTTCTATCTCTATGGCTTCTCTGATTATTCTGCTGCTGAAGTGTTTGGTTTTGGCGATGGTTCTGGTATTTTTAGTCAATCTCATGTCCTGTGGCTTTGAGGTGTTGGGCCAGGGAGGAGGTCGGTTCTTCCTTTTTGATTGAGTTCTTATGTTCTTCAATGCGTGCACTTATTCTTCTGTTAGTTTGTCCAATGTATGTGGTGGGACAGGCAGTGCAAGGGATTTTGTATACTCCTTGATTTTCGAACTCGATTTTGTCCTAAGGGTTTCTTAGGATGGTGGATATCTTTCTGTTTGTGCAGAATGCTGTCTTAATGTTGTGTTTTTGGAGGATCTTGCTGATTTTGTCTGTAGTGCCTTTTATATATGGGAGGAGGGCTTTGCCATTCTCTTGTTTTCTGTCTTGGATTTTGGTTGGGGTTTCTTTTTGGATTAGGTGGGTGATCTTCTTTCTTGCTGCAAGCTCACATCACTCTGAGAAGCACAGAGCTGAAGATGATGAATGAGACTTCATTGAAACATTGCCTAGATACTTCCAATCTTATGCGGGAGAAAACCCGAATAACCAAAGATCCACATACAAATACCCGCGAGAACTTCAGTAAACAAATACTGCACCTCTTTGGGGAGGAAACCCACCATCTGACCAGGACTTATGAAAAACTTGAAGTCCAAAGAGCTTCCATTTTATGTGACCTCAGATTCCTATGCAACTGCCGAGATCAAAATTTAATTCCCACAAGCTTCCAATTGAAATTCCACACCAATACAGCAGCCACCAAACACATCCTAAAAAGAACAGAATTGGCCCTAATTAGAAATGAACTTCACACAAAAAGATTTCTCCTAGACCAAATCAACAAAGATCTCCTCACACTTCACCTCAGACTCAGCAACAAGATTCACCCCTTACTTTGGGACAAATCCAAACAGCTCACTGTCTGGAGAGCCGAAACACAGACCACCCTCAAGACAGACACACACACCAACAAACTCAGAAAACTACAACAATGCCAGAAACCAACTCCTCCCCTTCACAGCCACACATGAAACAAACAGTGCACAACATCTCAGACAAGATTCTCACCAAAGCCGAAACCAAGGTCTTTTCTAAAGGATTCAACTTTGCTGTTGCTCCCAAACACATCCCCACAGAAACCATCATATGCGGAGTTAAAACCAGCCTGACCAAAACCAACCCTGATGATGCTAATAGAATCAGACTCGAAATCACCAACAACCTCGAAACATTGCCTGGATACTTCCAATCTTATGTGGGAGAAAACCCGAATAACCAAAGACACACACACACACACACACACACACACATATATTTTCTTAAGTTTTTGCGGGTACTTACATGTATGGCATTCAGCTTTGTTTGGGTATTTATACAGAAGCCTGATGATGGCAGATGCGATTCTGCTGAAACGTTGCTACAACTTTAAAAGCACCACTACTATGACGTGGGAAAATACCCGAACAAAGCTGAATGCCATATATATATAGTTTTTCATAAGTCCTGGTCATATATATAGTTTTTCATAAGTCCTGGTCAGATGGTGGGTTTCCTCCCCGTAGAGGTGCAATATTTATTTTCTGAGGTTCTTGCGGGTATTTGTACGTGGATCTTTGGTTATTCGGGTTTTCTCCTGTGTAAGATTGGAAGTATCTAGGCAATGTTTCGATGAAGTCTCATTCATCATCTTCAGGCTTGGTCTTCAGCTCTGTGCTTCTCAGAGTAATGTGAGCTTGCAGCTGCTTCTTCCTTTTAACTGCTAGTGGGGGTGTGACTTGATTGGGTGGGAGCTTGGCTGTGTTCTGATTGGGTGTGTGTGTGTTCTCATTGGTTGGGGGATTGGCTGTGTTCTGATTGGCTGGAGGCGTGTTCTGTTTAGGTGGGGGCTTAGTTGTGCTCAGGTTAGTCTTAGTTGCTGGGGGATTTGAGCTGGTGAGCTGTGATCTTGCTGTTTGGCTTTGAGTTTATGGTCATGCTGCATCTTCATGGTAGGGGTCAGTTCGCTTCATGTATGGCTCAGAGGGATTTGAAGTGGGTAGTGATGCAGCTGCAGTGCGGCTTCTGGTCTGTGGTCGTGTCTCATCTTCTGTGTGGGTGTGAGTCTGCTTTCTACGTGGAAGTGTGGTGGTGGCATCTTGTGTGGCTCTCAGGGGTGTGGGTCTGGTGTCATTCTTCATGTTAGGTACTCGTCTGTTTATGAGGGCGGGTTTCCAAATGGCTGGTAGGCGGGAGGTATCATCTCATTTATTCATGCTGTGTGGGTGTTTTTCTATCTCTATGGCTTCTCTGATTATTCTGCTGCTGAAGTGTTCAGTTTTGGCAATAGTTCTGGTATTTTCTGTGTAGTTTTTGTGGATCAAGCCGGTGATTTTGCTTTTGTGGAAGCCGCTGGCTGTCAGTACTTTAGTCAGGGTGCATAGTTCAGTCTTAATGTGTTTCTTGTCTGCCAGGCGTTTGGTTCTGGTAATTAGTGTTTTAGCCACGGAGTTAATCTGTGCTGGGTGGTGGTGGGATTGGGCGTTGAGGTAGCGGTTAGTGTGTGTTTTCTTCTGGTATACGGTGTGTCCTTGTGTGCCATCTGTTTTTTGGTAGATTAGTACATCTAGGAATGGTAGTTGTTTGTTTGTTTCCGTTTCCATGGTGAACTTGATTTTGGGGTGTGTGCTGTTTAGGTGTGTTAGGATCACCGTCTTGCTCCACAAAAACACACTGAGACATAATAGAGACCCAGAAGATGAACAGACCTATGGAACAGCTGTCCTGCCCTACATAAGAGGTACTATAGACAAAATTAGTAAGATACTACACAGACATCACATCAAGACTGCCTTCAAAACAGACAGAAAAATAGCAGCCATCCTTAGAAACCCAAAAGATAAAATTGACCTGGAAAATGAAGGCATATACGAAGTCCCCTGTGCATCATGCCCAGCCACATATATTGGATAGACCAATAGAAGAATAAGTACCCGCCTGGATGAACACGAAAATGCAGTCAAAAAGCTGGAACACACTTCCGCACTAGTCCAACACATGGAAGCCACAGGTCCTAGCATAAACTTCAATGGCACCAAAACACTAGCCACTATAGAAAACGCCAGCCACAGAATCATCAAAGAAGCCATAGAGATTGAAAAAAGACCAGAAAGCATGAATAGAAGAGATGATTCCACCAGACTGTCAATCATTTGGAAGCCTGCACTCACAAACAAAAAAATCTCCACACCACAAGCCAGGCAAACACCTGGGCACAAACAGATCCCTCCTGATACCTCCAGCTCAAACACATCCCAACCAGGCACCCAGATGAAACCTAGCTTCCTAACTAATGATAGCCTGTCCGTTTACCTGGAGCCAAGCTGCACTAAAGGCCTCCAATAAAGTAACATAATGTTGCCAGTCAATCAAGATACAAAAAGAGCCAAAAAACAGACAGAAGATATTAGAAACACCAATCAAGCAGAACACAGCAAACTCCAAGACCAATAAACACAGACCAAGACTCCCAACCAATCAGGATGAAGAAAAAAACATTCTGGCACAGCAATAGGCTGCCCCAAATTTAAATCTGAAACCACTATAAAAGTCTGACTCACAGACGAACACAATACAGAAGCCTGATGATGGCAGATGAGATTCTGCCAAAACGTTGCTACAACTTTAAAAGCACAACTACCATGACGTGGGAAAATACCCGAACAAAGCTGAATGCAGAGGCTTTCAAAAAGAGAACATGAACAACCATTTGTCTGAAATGGTATACAGTCTCTTGCTTGAGTAAAGAGTTGGACTAGATGAACTCCAGGGTTCCTCCCAAACTCTATTTATTCTATGAAATTCTAATCCATAACAAGAAGAGATTGTGAAGAGTACTATGATAGCCTGGGCATGGAACTTTGGATATAACATAGATTTAGAAGAATGGGAGAAATTTTGGAGCATAAATTACAAATTAACATCTTTATCATACAAAGAAAATTTGTACAAAATGTTTTACCGGTGGCATTTAGCTCCAGCAAGTTTGGCTAAAATATACTCTAATACAAGCCCAAAATATTGGAAATGTCAACAAGTTGATGGCACCTTCTATTATTTGTGGTGGTTATGCTCGGAGACCAAGACATATTGGACTAAAATTAAAAATTGGCTACAGGAAATTTCGGGTTACCAAACTGAATCTAAACCAGAATTTTTCCTACTAGAAATGGTTAACGATCAATACCCCCCCAAAATAAAATACATTATTTTACATATCTTAACAGCAGCCAAGATAGCTTCCACACAAATGTGGAAAACCCCTAACACTCCTAGTGAGGAATTAGTCCAATAAAAAATAATGGAATGTGTGGAAATGGACATGCTCATGTTAAAAATGAAAGAGAAGGAGGACTTCGAGTATTATTCAATCTGGCACAAATGGTATGAATGGATAGAGAACAGATATAAGAAATAAGATGTGAAGACTAACTGTAAGAGACCTTAAGAAAATGATTTGTAAATATGTAAAATATATAAGAATATAAGATAGAACTAACTATTGACAAAGATAATAGTTATTGGTGGATGTATAATAATATTTGTAGATGTCAAAATGCTGTTGAAAATGTGAATATGATTTGAGTTGTATTGGTGGAAAACACAATAAAAATAGATTTTTTTAAAAAGAAATTCTAATCCATAACACAAATTGGAATCTTAGCACCTGAGAAGTGGAAGTTGAATCATTACTTTCCAGCCAGGTTCTTGAATTGCCAGCAACCCATTCAGTACATTGCCACCAATAGTCTTAATTTGCATTGTGATTTGGATATAGAAGGAAGAGTTCTGTTCTGACTTAAGACTTTAGTTTTGCGTAAAGAATACATCGGACAACAGTAAAAATGGACGTCTCCTTCAAGTCAGACTTGAATCTTTGTGAGTTCCTGAGCAAATTCACAAAGATATTTAAGGAGGCCTTTGGAAGTGCTTTATTGTTAACTTTTCCTGGAATAGTCTTTTGACTCCCAATATACTCTTGCTATAATTGCATGGATGTCTCCTTTTTAATCACCAACTAGACACTTCTTACTTTCAGAATCCAAACAAGATTAGCCAGTTGCTACCACCTGCTGGGTCCTTACGGAACTGAATTGCCCGATGCTTATTTCATATAATTAATTCTGAGACTGAGGCTGATCCAGTTTGTTTGGATCCATTATTAAAAAGAAATTGTAACACAAACCTGATCTTTCCAAAACTTGTATAAAGAGAAAACCAATATCTTAAATGTTATTTTTAGGGTTGACTGTAATCGTCTCTTCCCATTGATTTCCAAAAGTGAAGGACATCATTTCTTATAATTTCAAGCCAGACTTTTAATTTTGAAAGATTATTAGGCTGCAGAAAGTTGCTCTAAAGGTTTTATCATGTATAAATAAATGTTAATTTTGAACTTTCAAACCTTTACAATACCCAACATTTTTAGACAAATTAATGTTTTAATAACTGCAAAAAATTTTTAGGGGAAATTAGCAAGATATATTTGATACAGCATTTTAAGAAGCATCATTTTTAAAGAATAACTACAAAAATGTACCACAACAAGAGTAACTTTTTATTTAGGAGAAGGTTTGACAAATTATATCATTAAAAAAAAAAAACATAGAGGGAGAAACTGAACACTAAAATATAATCTATTTGAGAAGAAGAACCGTTTAGATTCATGTGAAATTCTCGGCCAGACTTAATAGTTTCCTTTGCATGGAAAAATCTGAACAAATGCAGAGGTTTCTTTTTTAAAATCTCCTTGTTTTGATCTTGTGGAGTGAGAAAATTGTTATTTGTATATCAAGGAAGTTCCAATGGGTACTGGTTGTAGGAACTGCTGATAATATAATTTCGGGGGCCTTAGTATTTTCCCATCTGACATCCTTTGGGGAAAAAAAAATAAACATTGTCATATGATCTATTTTATAATCCTTTATTAGAACAGATGCCAGGAGAAAATCTTTGCTTTAAGATCATCCTTTATTTCAGCTTTTCCCAATTGGGCCTACAGTATGTTTTATATTTCTGTTCCCTTCTTTTTTGGCTGCAAGGAAGTGATGTGAATATAAATTGGAATCAAACATAACTGGACAATTCTTGGTCAGAAAAGATTACTTTTGTTGGGCAGCTATGATTGTTTTGGGACAGGCAGGTCACTTAATGTTGTCTATTTACACATGTAGAAATATTTAAGTATAGCAGCAAAAAGCAAGCTAGATATTTTGACTTGATTTGACACTTTGCATACACTTACTGAGTCTTTTCCAAGGATCTTGGATATAGGTAGATGTTGCTATTTGATGGTGTTAAATGTAACATTGTAGGTTGTAAGTTGTTCCAAATAAAGCTACCTTTTGAAATTGACTGATGGTGGTTTTTGTCAATGCCAATGATGTTTAGGTGGTGCTCCAGTTGCTTTGTAACTGCAATCAAGGCACTACTGATACTATTTTCTTTCTTTTGTCACAGTTGTTCTATCTGCAAATCTTACGATTTTCTCTAACTCTTTCTCTTCTCTTCTGTCTCCAGATACTAGAGGTGGCTGTCTCCAGATACTGCCATGTCCCACTATCCCACACTTTTATGTATTTTCCTAACAACAATTGTTAAGCTTGGGGTATTATGTGGCAGATGCTTCTCTGAATTCTAGAGTCCCAGAGGACTTTGGCGTCTTCATTTTGTGTGGTTTATGTTTTTATGATCCAACCAGTTCTTGCTTGCAGGCAAATGGCATTTCTTGCAGGTATATTACCGTGCACCACTGTTGCTAATTTGTCATCCTGCTGTTGTAGTCAATCTGCATGATCTTTTTCAACAGCTAACTAGTGATCCACTGTTTCTTCAGCTTCTTTGCAGAGGCGGCATTTATGATTTGTTACCATCCTCCCAATTCTGGCTCTCTTTGCATTCATTCTTATGGATGGGTCTTGTGCAATTAGAGTTAGTTCCTCTTGTCTCTTTCTTCAATTTTCCTATTCTTAGCCTTTGCCAGGTTTTGAATTTATCTGCTTTGTCTGCTATTTTTTTTAAAAAAATATATTGGCCATGTAATACTTTGCCTTGCCATGTGTTGTCCCCAAATCGGGTCTGAGCCTGGTGCTGATAAAGAACCCTAGACACAAGGTGCAGGTTTTGCCTCCTTTAATTGAAACACTCCAATAATAGAATATAGTAGAGTAGAGTAGATAGGGTAGGGTAGGGTAGGGTAGGGTAGGATAGGAGAGGAGAGGAGAGGAGAGGAGAGGATAGGATAGGATAGGATAGGATAGGATAGGATAGAGTAGGGTAGGGTAGGGTAGGGTAGGGTAGAGTAGAGTAGAATAGAATATAATAGAATAAAATAGAATAAAATAGAATAAAATAGAATAATAGAGTTGGAAGGGATCTTGGAGGTCTTCTAGTCCAACCCCCTACCTAGGCAGGAAACCCTACACCACTTCAGACAGACGGTTATCCAACATCTTTTTAAAACCTTGGAGCATTCACAACTTCTGAAGGCAAGTTGTTCCACTGATTAATTGTTCTAATTGTCAGGAAATTTCTCCTTAGTTCTAAGTTGCTTCTCTCCTTGATTAGTTTCCATCTATTGCTTCTTGTCCTGCCCTCAGGTGCTTTGGAGAATAGCTTGACTCCCTCTTCTTTGGGACAGCCCCTGAGATATTGGAACACTGCTATCATGTCTCCCCTAGTCCTCCTTTTTATTAGACTAGACATACCCAGTTCCAGCAACTGTTCTTGATGTGTTTTAGCCTCCAGTCCCTCAATCGTCTTTGTTGCTCTTCTCTGCACTCTTTCTAGAGTCTCTTTTTTAACATCATGGTGACCAAAACTGAATGCAGTATTCCAGAAAATGCAAAGGAACCTTGAACAATAGAATTTAAAAAAGCTTTATACATTTCCACTAAAGCGGAAGGTGGGATAAGGCAGATATATAAAACAAATAATCTAATAAACATTTTAGTAATGATCTAAACAATTGTCATCTTGGTCTCTAGCCATCCTTATTCATTAGCGTTGGCTAATGAATGCTCCAGGAGTTATCTAACACACCTCCTATTTGCTCTAGGCCATCCCTATTCCTAACTTTTAGCTGAGGTATGCAGGATATTTAACTCTTGGTTACTGTTATCAGACCTCTAACCACCTAGAATGTTACAAGTGTTACACATGCATATTTTCTATGAATAAACATTATTTGTTCTTGTCTGACAAACTCCACAAGTACAGGCATCCCAGGTTTCTTTCAAGTGCATGGCATAGCCTTGCTTTGTTTTTATCAAACAACCAATTGCACGTGTCTTTTCTAGTCTTTATTTCATCATTGCAGGCCATTGTGGTCTCACTAAGCTTTATGATATACTTAGTTTCGGTGTATTTTCTTCCCTGTCCTTCAGACATTTTTATAATGCCCTTTTCTTCTTCCTCAGCTGTCTAGTGTACTTGTAACATCCCACACCCACCTGTTCTCCTTGGTTATGTAACGCCTGTCAACATCCCTATATGGATTCAGTGTCCTTATTTTGGTTCTGCTCGACTCCAATTCACTATTCCAGCAAGGTATCTAATGACTGGAATTGCCCAGGTGTTAATTGCCCTGATGGTATGTCCTTCAATGAATTTGGACTCCCATGATGTATTCACTTCTCATCATCGGCTCAACTTCAATATGCTTGATGTTTTTAGCTTGAGGGATATTTAGCTATTTGTAGTGATTGTTTTTATTTGGTGTTATTTCCATAAGGCTTCACGATTCCTTCAATTTTCACTATTTTTCCCTTGTTGATGTTAAATATGACACATTTGTCCAATCCAAACTCCATCACAATATCTTGGCTACATGTTTGGACATTGTTGAGCTGTGATTCCATTTCAGATGGTGTTTTCCATATAGCTTCATATTGTGCATGTAAAGGCAGATGTTTTGATGTTTTCTATTCATGGCCTGACTTGTTTCCTACTGTTGACAAAGGTATCAGTGCAATGACAAACAGTATATGTGATCATGTCAATTAACTTAAGATAAGAAACAGGCCAGCATACTCTACAACTCTGAATCTCTTTATTTTAGCAATCCCATATGAGAAACAAAAACTACCTGAGAATGTTAGGAGGACGATAGCTAAAACCTCATGAAATTTATCTGTTTTGCAAGATTTGAAGCGATTCTTTTTGGCATCTTAAATAATCCCTGTAAAGGTTGCTCCAATAGATTACAAATTTATATCTTATTTTGCTTTAGTTTGGGCTCTCCTTCAATTTCTTTTTCATTGTGAGGGTTGAAAGGCCCTCCTCGAATAAACCACATTGAATTAATCCAGAATGAATTTATACAATAATATTCCACCCCTACTGATGATCATGACACTCGTGATTCAGCGGTGTCTAACTTTTGATGATTCTATGAACCAGTAGTGGGATTCAAAACTTTTTTCATTACCAGTTCTGTGGGCGTGGCTTGGTGGGCATGGCTTGGTGGGTATGGTTTGGTGGGCATGGCAGGGGAAGGTTACTGCAAAATCCCATTCCCTTCCGACCCACTAACCTGCTTTTCAGCTCCATTCTCCTATACAGTGCAACAAAAGAAGATCCAGCTAATCAGCTGGGACTCAGGAGGCACAGAATAGGGGGGCCAGTTGGAGGTGGTATTTTTGCTGGTTCTCTGAACTATTCAATATTTCTGCTACCAGTTCTCTAGAACTGGTCAGAACCTGCTGAATATCACTTCTGCTATGGATCGATTTCCCCACATCTTCTGATCTTGCAGTTTTTCTATGTTCTGGCTGGTGTCAGCTTCAATGATGTCCATACACCATGTTCTTTGATGGCCTGGTTTCTTTTTATTGCAAACTCTTCCAAACATAATTGCTTTCTCCAGTGAATTTTCCCATGTGACATGGCCAACATAAGTGAGACCTACCATTAAAGTATAAAACTTTAATCTAAAATGTGCCCCCCCAACTCTTGTGTGGATAAATATTGCAAGTGGAAAGCTAGAAATGGCAGAATTGACATAAGGCTGTTCTGATAAAGAACTGTTGAATGTCCTACCCTGTCTGGAAATCACATTTGAAAACTAACAGAACAGATCTGACCATCTTCCATTAAGATAAGGAAGATAGAGGATAGATAAAAAGAAATACTGCATAGTATTTTTCCTCTAAAATGCCACTTGTAAGAAAAAGAACAGAAAATTTGGTTTTCTGCTAGGGACCATGTCAAAATCAAATTTACATGGTTTGAAGGCAAAAAGCTAGCGTAGGGCTAGCCCTTTGAATGAGAGTTTTAACATTGTAGATAAAATTCAAGTGTAAATTTGTCTACAAGTTCAGCATTATTTTAGGTGGATGAGAAAGAGACATAACAAGAAAATTAACTTTTATTAGGCTGCCCCTACCAATAATTTGTTTTTAGTCATTTTCTGTCAAGGCACAGAAATCAATAGAGGCACATTGATAGAACTCAGATTGGTTTGAAGCTTCTCCAGTATCCAAGCAGTCAACTGTGATGTATTTAATTCATGCAGCACTTATTACTTTCAAGATTTGCTTGTCAACAGGAAAAAATACAGAGGCAAAATGCAATCAAGCAGGACTGAATAGAAGAGACAAATCTTTCAGCATGCTTATTCCCTGTGGTTTAGGTTACCTTTCTTTTGTCCTTGTTCTTGTACTTTTACACCCGTTACGTTACTAAAATAGGATCAACACATTTTTATGGGACCGTATCAGGTTTCTAAAAATGGGAATACTGTACTTGATTTGAGAGCAGAATTTTTAACACAGAGCTGTGTAACCTTCTCTTTTCCCACCTCAATAAAATGGCTCCCTTCACCTGTGTGATTGCTCCTGAATATGATGGGAGAGCATCAACTTTTTCCATTTAAATGGAAAATTATGGCTCTTGATCGAACAGCAGGTGGCAGCTGTAACTATGACCTTTGCACAAATTCATCTAATGCACCAGCTACTCAATTTCCTGTATGGGGTGGAGACACATGCTTAGAGCTTAAGTCTTTTGTTTGAAATATTTTGTTTGGAATATATGCATTGGTCCACAGTGCGATGGTGCAACCGGTATGAGTATACCTTGATATGCCCGTATGATGTCATTACTACCTGAGCTCTGTTGATTGGCAGTTGGTTTGTAGGTGTTTTTCAAGGCATCTGATAATTATCTTCAAAATCCTTCATGGCTTAGAGAATAGTTATTTGCAAGGTTGCCTCTCTTCTATTGTCTCTGCCCATCTGATAAGATTCAGCAGGATCAGCAGGCTATTACTGAAGAAGTATAATCTTATGGATTCCAGAAGAATGCCTTTTCTGTTACTTGCCCAAATGAAGATAACCAGGGGTGGGCTTCAAAATTTTTAGCAAAGGGTGTCTGCCCAGTTGCTGGTTGGGTGTGGCCATGGTGGGCGTGGTCTAGTCAGCCTCTTGCACCATGGTGTGTGTGGGGGGGTGTTTCAGGGTTGGGATTCAAATTTTTTAACAACCGATTATGGGCGTGGCTTAGTTGGTGGGCATGGCTTGGTGGTCATGTTATTGGCTGGGTGTGGCCAACTCAACATCACTCACATCGAGGCACGCATCTCCTCACCTGGCTTTTCATGACTGTGAGGATGCTGCAACAGTCATAAGTGTGAAAAATGGTCATAAGTCACTTTTTTCAGTAGTAACTTTGAATGGTCACTCCACACAAGGAAAGCAACAGCAAAGGAGGGGGAAAATACTTCAGAGACATTCCTGAGACAGGAAGTCTAGTCCTGCCAAGAATGTAATAAGGGTTAACGGAGAGGCAGTTTCTGTAAGCAACACCAGAATGTTTCCTTCCTGCCTTCCTTACAGGATTAGGCCTAACAACATCCGGTTCTCCAAGCTGCTTAGAATGTTAACAACCAGTTCTAGCGAATAGGTACAAACCGGTAGAATCCCACCCTGGGCTGTTTTTGCCCTCCCTGGGCTCCCGATGTTCTCTGGAAGCTGGAAACAGGCCCATTTCCAGCCTTCCCAAGCTTCCAGGAGGCTCATTTTTCACCCTCCCTGACCATGCCCTGCACTTACCTACATCCAAAACAGACTGTGTGGGGACTCCTGGGAGGGGAGGGGCATGGTGGGTGGGGCCAGTCAGGAGTGGAATTTGGAGGTTCTCCGAACTGTATAGAATCTTAGATAGGGCCTCTCCTGAATCCCTGTGAACTCTGAGCAACCCACCCCATGGAGATAGCAAGATAGAGAATGGAGTTTCCCCTTTCTCATTCAACCTGGGTGCCAAAATTATAATGAGGAAGCTAGATCCTGAAGAATCAAAAGCTGGGGTAGATATTTGTGAAGAAACATCAACATCAATGAAGAATGGCTGCAGGTTTTGGGTCTGGTTAGTCTAAAGAAAAGAAGAATTAGGGGTGACATGATAGCAGTATTCCAGTATTTGAGGGGCTGCCACAAAAAAAGGGGTTCAAATTATTCTCCAAAGCACCAGAGGGCAAGAGAAGAAATAACAGTTGGAAACTGATTAAAGAGAGAAGCAACCTGGAATTAAGGAGAAATTAATTAGTGAGAACAGTTAACAGTTGGAATAGCTTGCCTTCAGAAGCTGTGGGTGCTCCATCACTGAAGCTTTTAAAGAAGAGACTAGACAGTCACTTGTCTGAAATGGCATAGGTTCAAGCAGGAGGCTGGACTGGAGGACCTCAAAGGTCCCTTCTAGGTTCGATTCTCTTCCATTCTATTCCATTTCATTCCCAATCTTCAATGTGCTGATGATATAACTCACCTTTTGTCAAGTTTTGAGCATGGGTGAGAAAGAATGGAGACAAGTTTCTGAACGGTGAACTTCAGCTCTTTATTTACATTATACTTGCTCAGTTTAAACAGTAGTAGAACCTGCCTAATATAGACAACCCTTAAAACGATTACCCAATAACGAGCTAGGAATGTTAGCTCTTGAACCAATAAGACATTTCTGTTAAAGGCCAATTGGATTCCCCAGAATGGGCCAATCCGGTACGGCCGCTTAACAACCAATTAGAAGTGCAGGGCCAGAACCTTGCACTTGACTTCAAGCTTATACTTTATTGAATTATATTACATACACAACACCCCTTCCCCCTGGCTTCTTAGTTCAGGGCGCAGTTAAATAGGACGGTTGTTTTTAAGTCTTTTTGACTTCCGCTGTATTGGTTGGTTGCAGTCCTGCTGGGGCAGATTGCTGTTTGGTAACGGGGCTGCCTCCGGTTCAGAGTTTGCTTCTGTGATGTTGCCCTCGTTTTCTGTACTCTCTTGAGGTGCAAATGTTTCTCCCTCCAGCTCTGCAGCCTGGGCTTCTGTTAGGTCGTCGTTCCCCTTGAACGGGTTTCCTAGGGCTTCATCTTCTTCCGTACCTCCCCCCCGCCAGTTTGATTATAGGGGAGTTGTGAAGTGGCAGCTGCAAGGCGCGACCGTAACTGGTCGATATGCTGTTTCCAGAGTTTATTGTCACGGCATTGCACAAGGTAGGATCTGGGGCTGGTTACACGTACTACCATTGCTTCCACCCACAACGGGTCGCCCGATAAGTTTTTTGCATACACCAGGTCTCCTACCTAGAAGGTGCAACATCGGCCGCTGGATCCTAATAGTATTTCTGGTTCATAAGTAGGGTATAACCGGTCAAGGTGGGAGCGGAGCTTTTGTCCCATTAACAGTTCAGCGGGCGTCTTGTTGGTGACGCTATGTGGGGTGATGTGTTGCAAGAAGAGGATTTGATTGACTTTGTCGTCAATGTTGTCGTAATCTACTTTTTGCAAGGTTCTCTTCACAAATTGGACCATGCGTTCTGCTCGGCCATTAGTCGCAGGATGCGTCGGGGAGGTGAGCGCATGACAGATGCCGCGGTCAGCGAGGTACTACTCGAATGCGAGTGCCGTAAATTGTGGGCCGTTATCGGATACCAGGACGTCTGGTAATCTGTGGGTTGTTTAAAATCTTGATGACTGCCTCGGAGGTTGTGATAGTCATGCGATGAATCTCGAGCCAATTCGAGTAGGCATCGACGGTAAGCAGGAAGGTGTGGCCCTTGGTTGGCCCCGCGAAATCCAAGTGAATTCGGGACCAGGGTCCACGTGGTGTCTCCCATTCGGTAGGCATGACTTTTGGAGGGGCATTGCTGAGTTCTTGGCATTTGGGACAAGCTTTAACCCAATGTTCGATTTGCTTGTCAATGCCCGGCCACCATGCGTAGCTGCGTGCAAGGGCTTTCATTCGCACGATGCCAGGGTGGCCATCGTGCAAGGTTCTTAACAGTGTCTTTTGGAGTCGTTCTGGAATAACGACTCTATCGCCCCAGATGACACAGCCTTTCTGGGAGAAGAGCTCGGTCTGCCGAGACTTGAATGGTGTGAAGTCCTCAGGCAATTGGTCCAATGGCCATCCGTGTTCTACCCAGCCCAGGACGTGTGCTAGGGTGTGGTTGCATTTGGTTTCTCTCGTGATGTCTCTAGCAGTCAGTGGCGGCGAGTTGAGCGCCTCGATTTGCAAGGTGCCGGATCATCGAGAGTTTCTGGAAGCGGTGCTCGGCTCAATGCGTCGGTGTGGGGAATGGCTTTCCCTGGGCGGTATTGCAGCTGATAATTATAAGCAGCTAAGAATTCTGACCATCGGGTCATTCTAGGGGATAATATGTAGGGAGTCGGCTTATCTCCGGCTATTATCCCTAGCAGCGGTTTGTGGTCAGTTGCAATAGTAAAAGGCCTGCCATACACGTATTCATGAAATCTTTTCACAGCTGAGACGATTGCAAGGGCCTCTTTATCAATTTGTCCATAGTTTCGCTCAGTTTTTGAAAGAGTCTTAGAGAAATATGCAATAGGGGCTTCGTTCCCGTTAGGCAGTACGTGGCTCAAAATGGCACCTACCCCAAAAGGAGATGCGTCACAGGTTATAACTAACGGCAAAGTCTCGTTATATTGCATGAGTACAGAGTCAGAAGTAAGCAGTTTTTTAACATTTCTAAACGCTTGTTCCTCACGGTAACCCCATATCCAATCTGCCCTTTTTATCTAATAATCGGTGTAACGGCTCAGCGACAGTTGCTTTGTGCGGTAAAAACACATTATAGAAGTTGATGAGGCCTAGGAATGCCTGGAGATTGGCCTTGTTTCGTGGCCTGGGAGCGTTTTTGATCGCTTTTAATTTACCTTCGATCGGGTGAATGCCCTGGCTATCAATTAGGTATCCTAAGAATTCAACACTGTCCATGCATAATTTACATTTATTTTTCTTAACCTTCAGATCGGCTTCTTGGAATTTTCTTAAGACTAATTTTAATCAGTCCTGTAAGATTTTTTTTGTTGGGGCTGCGATTAACACATCGTCAAAATAAGGGACCACACCCTTAATTCCCTGTAATAGCCTCTCCATAAGGCTCTGAAATATCCCTGGGGCGACACTAACTCCGAATTGCAACCAGGTACGTTTAAAGGCACCCCGGTGCATCACAATAGTTTGGGCCTGTGCCGTTTTTTCATCTACTGGCAATTGTTGATATGCCTGAGCTAAATCCAATTTAGTGAAAACTTTCCCGCCCCCCAGGGAATGGAGGAGGTGCTGCACCACTGGAACTGGATATGCGTTTTGCTGGAGGGCGTGGTTCAAGGTGGCCCGGTAGTCCCCACAAATTTGAATTGACCCGTCTGGCTTAATGGGTGTTACAATAGGCGTTTCCCAAGGGGAGTGATCGATGGGTTTTAACACCCCCTGAGCTATCAGTTTGTCGAGTTGCTCATCTATTTTAGCCTTTAAGGCAAATGGGACTCAATGGGGCTTCAAGCGAATGGGAGCCACTTTGGGATCTAAACTGAATGAGATCGGGGTCCCCTTGTACTCGCCTAAACTGTCCATGAAGACGTCCCTGAACTCAGAGATAAGGTCTTCCTCCCAGTCACAGCCACCGACTCAGTTTACGCCGGCCACTTCAATGCCGAATGGCGCGAACCATTGGAGGCCCAGCAAGCTAGGCCTATCGCTATCGATGACTGTCAACGGTAAGTACGCCGTGTGCTCCTTGAAGGAGACTCAGACTTGGCAGGACCCGTCGACGGGGATTCGATTCCCCTGGTAGTCCTAGAGGATGAGGCGTTGGAACCGGAGGTCTTGGCGTTGAATTGTGGGGATGAGTTGCTTGAGTGTTCTCCATGACACCATCGAGAGAGATGATCCCGAATCAACCTCCATGTGGCAAGGCTGATTTTCGATGGCTACTGTTACCCGGATTTTCTTAGTGTCCAGGGTTGAGGCGTGACCGATAGTGATAGTATGGTGAGCCTCTTCTCTCTGCAACGGCCGATTTCTGTAGGATTGGGTTGCTGGCGCTCGCCTTACAGGACGGTTTCCTGTCGATTGGCGATAGTTGGTGCCTTTTGAGACCTGGCTGGGTCCTGGCAAGCTGCGGCAGACCCGTCCGATGTGGCCTCGTCTCCTGCACTCATGGCAAAGTGTGTTGCGGAACTTGCATTCAGACCTGGCATAATTGGCTCCACATCCAGTGCAAGGGCATACAGGCTTCGGGTAGTGGTCTCGATTGGACCGCAGTCGATGGACCCCTTCTTCGTTGCTTTCTGACAATAAAGAGAGGTCCTTGTGGTGTGTCATCGCGAGCTGTCCCTCTGCGCTAGGTGAGATTTCGCTGGTCAGTGGTGGTACCGGAGCGCGGTTTCGGCATAGTTGTGCAGCTGACTTCTTGGTTGCCTCTGCCACGGTAGCATCAGCAATGGCATCGGCAAGGCTGATGTTGCCTTTTGCCATCAGCTTGCTTTGGACGCCCGGAGCATCGAGTCCAAGGACTATGCGATCTCTTAATGTCTCTTCGAGGTTGGTGAACCCGCAGAGACCTCCTAAGTTGCGGAGGTCTGCTATGAAGTCGGCCACGCTTTCTCCTTTTTGCTGGTTTCTTTGATAAAACTCGTGGCGTCTCACGAGTGTAGGCACGGTAGGAACGTAGTGGGCTCGCAGGATAGGTTCGAGGTCGTCCCAATCCATGGCCTTCACTTCTCAGGGTTTGGCTAGCGCTTTAGCCATCTTAAATACAGTTGGACCACAATGCGTCAGGAAGACTGCCCATTTCTTTCCTGGTGTGGCATCCTTCAAATTGTTCATTTCAAGAAACATTTGGAAGCGATCCATATAGGACTCCCAGTCCTCCTGTGTTGGATCGAACGGAGTGGGTGGTACGAGGCCGCTGGACATGGTTCCGTCACGTGCTCGGTATTGCTTCTGGGTTCCGTTGGTTCAGTTGTCTCCATATCCCATCCTCGTCGCCAGTGTCAAATTTTGAGCATGGGCGAGAAAGAATGGAGACAAGTTTCTGAACGGTGAACTTCAGCTCTTTATTACATTATACTTGCTCAGTTTAAACAGTAGTAGAACCTACCTTTTACAGGCAACCCTTAAAACGATTACCCAATAACGAGCTAGGAATGTTAGCTCTTGAACCAATAAGACATTTCTGTTAAGGGCCAATCGGATTCCCCAGAATGGGCCAATCCGGTACGGCCGCTTAACAACCAATTAGAAGTGCAGGGCCAGAACCCTGCACTTGACTTCAAGCTTATACTTTATTGAATTATATTGTATACACAACACCTTCCAGAAACCAAAGAAAGCCTGGAACATCTGACCATGAAAATCAAACAAGAAAGTGAGCATTTTGGTCTCCTTCTGGACATCAAAAAGACCAAGACCCCTGTAAGGAATGGAAACATCAAAATAGAAATTGATGAAGGGATAGAATGCATGGTTAAAAAAAAAAATCACTTTCCTAGGATTGCAGATAAATCAAAACAGTCAAAACAGCACAGAAGTAAAATGTTGGATTGCACTGGGTCACATAGCAATGATGTACATGAGTCAAATATTAAAAGCAAGGACACCAGCTTAGCAACTATATATAGGTTAGTTCACTCTATTGCAAGGGTCTTCAAACTTGACACCTTTAAGACTTGTGGACTTCAACTCCCAGAATTCCTCCTCCAGTCATGTTAGCTCAGGAATTCTGGGAGTTGAAGTCCACAAGTCTTAAACTTGCCAAATTTGAAGACCTTTGCTCTATTGTGTTGCCCATAGTTACCTATGGTTGTGAAAGTTGGATCTTAAAAAAGCAAACCAGGAAAAAAAATGACTTGTTTGAGCTCTGGTGCTCAAGCAGCCTTGGACAGTAAAGATGACTAACAAGCGAGTGTTGGAGCACAGTTAACACCATTCAAGTCACTAGAAGGCAAATATCACAAAAACAGTGTCTCACTTATTTTGGCTATGTGATGGGAGGAATTCACTGGAGAAAGCAATTATGTTTGGAAGAGTTAGAGGTAAAAGGAAATCAGGGCTCAGAGAACATGGTGGCTGGACACCATCAAAGCTGATACCAATCAGAGCATAGAACAACTCAAGTAGCGCAAGATCAGAAGTCATGAGAAACTTGGCCCAAAGAATCACCAGGAGTTGGACATGACTGAATGGATATCATCATCCTTATCCTTATCCTTATCCTTATCCTTATCCTTATCCTTATCCTTATCCTTATCCTTATCCTTATCCTTATCCTTATCCTTATCCTTATCCTTATCCTTATCCTCATCATCCTCATCCTCATCCTCATCCTCATCCTCATCCTCATCCTCATCCTCATCCTCATCCTCATCTATAAATGGACATGACTGAATGGATATTGACATCATCATCATCATCATCAGCTACTGTATAAGTGTTCATTTTCTTAGTCACACTGCTAAGAAGCATGTAACAAATGCAGGTTTTGCCCAGGTTCTTCTCCGTTCTTCCAGTGGTGGATATAGAGATGGGATACTATATTTTCCAGATCATCCAATTCAATACCCCAATGGGTCTCAGAAGTCCCAACTCATCTTAGTGGAGTGAATTCAGAGATGGTATTCAGCAGGTTCTGACCAGTTCTGGAGAAATTTTGAGTCGTTCAGAGAACCGGCAAATACCACCTTTGACTGGAGATTTTACAGTATACTTCCTCTGCCATGCTCACCAAGCCATGCCCACAGAACCAGTACTAAAAAAAATTGAATCCCACCACTAAGTTAATTGTCTTAATGGAAAGAAGGAGATAGCAAAGAGGAAGGGGAAGAGTTTTCTACCAATTATTATTAATTCAACTCATTCTCAGTTTAAATGTCTGGCATCAATGCATTTCTTAAATATATGGTTTGCAAGCCCTTGCTGAGACATTTCTACAGATACACGGACTATTTCACCACAGAAAATACATTTAGGATGTCAGTAGTGGGAAGGCACCAGATGCTGAGAAACAAGCAGCCAGAGTTGTGTTCCCAGGAGTGGGTACAATTGTTATGCTCTCGGCTGCATAATTTTCATGGAAAGGGTTGTGTTGTTGCTGCTTTGCTTTGGTTTGGCAGAATATTAATCTGCTGATGATTTCAAAAGATGATTTTGAAGTGTGTTGTTATACATCCCATCTCGCCCATTTTTCTTTTGAACAAAAAGGAAAATGTGATGATTGATGCAGAAAGAAGCCTGTTTCTTTCCCTGGAGTACTCAGAAGCAAGCATTAAGCTGTAGAAATGAAATGAAGCGGAAATGAAAGAGTTCAGCATTTAGTCACATTCTAAACAATACCAAATATTAAAAAAAAGAGCAGGGGGAGAGAGAAAATAATTGAACGATATACAAATGACTAAAAAGGGTAACAAAGCATGTAAAATCTGATGTTTAAACCCAAACTCTTAGCTGATGCCCATGGCAACTTCAGTGATGAGTTGGAAAAAATAAACACACAATCTTTGATTGCTTTCTAGATAACTTTGCTGCCCCACTCACTCTCTCTCACACACACACATAAGCGTGGTTTAAAGAGTTTATTAATGTTTCCTAGCAATTCCCTTCAACCAGCTTCAGAACTGCCCCAAATAAATCCAGCCACAAGCAGGCCAAGATTAGTCCACAAGGCAATGGCCAATAGTCCATAAAACAATGGAAAGTTGCTCTGATAAATAAGTCCACCAAACAAACTTACATCCACCATGAAATGCACTGAAATACACTCACAAGAGCTCACTTGGCAAGAGAAGTTCAGAGTTTCCAAGCTCAACCTCAAGCAGGAAGCACGAGGAGCAAACACATAGCCACAAAACCCAATAAATTGTTTCCAGCAATGCCTCCCTCTGCCTGCTGTGATAAATAGCTTTCCAGTACAACCCATCAAGTAATCTGGCAGATCTCCATTGCTCCTGCCTTTTCTCTGCCCTGGGTGCTTTTGGATGTACCACAGAAGGCAACTCCTCCTCCTTCTCTTCACCGATCGTCCGCCCCACAAGCTTTCCCCAGCTGAAGCCTCCCATGAATGTCTTTTGGCCAGCTGTTCAGAGTCATTAGTTAACCCAGTTAATTAATTAATTAATTAACCCTTCCAGGAATGAGCACATCCTCCCTTGAGCTGACCTCCAAAGAAGAATATGAGAAGTCACCCAAGAGAGAAATCACTATAACTCTCACCCAGACAAATTCTCAGTCCTTTAGGGATATTGCAAGACTTCTATAAAGCCCCCAATAAATGACAGAATGCTAATTTCTGGTGGGAGGGCAATGTTTAATGCTGCTCTCTGGTCACACTTTCACACATCTCTGTAGATTGGGCATCAGAGCAGGTTTCCCACTGTGAAATTCAGGAATGTCTAAGCATTGACGGTACCACTACAGTGGTTTTTTTTTTTTTTTTTGCAATTTCAGTATTAAATAACATTTCTGTAAAGGAAACCATCACCCTAACTCAGCATGTAGCATTCATGTGTTCTACATTTAAACAGGGTTTCCATTTGCCCTAGTTTGCAGCAATTTCAGTAGAAGGCATGCAATGCAGAGAAAGGATGAGATATCCCTACCTCTCTGCCACAATTTGCAATGCTGTACCAAATAGGCATTTCAAATTAATTTATCAGTTTCAGTATAAAGCAGCTTCCAAGCACTGGCCACAGAGGTGATATTCAGCCAGTTCTGGTAGGTTCTGGAGAACTGATAGTGGAAATTTTGAGTAGTTCAGAGAACCAGCAAATCCCACCTCTGACTGGCCCTGCCCCCATTTATTCTCTACCTCCTGAGTCCCAGCTGATTGGCCGGGTCTTTTGTTGCCCTACACAGGAGAAGGGAGCTGGAAAGCAGGTTAGTGGGGTAGGGAGGGAAGGGGGATTTTGCAGTAACCTTCCCCCAGAACTGGAGAAGGAATGGAGATTTTACAGTATCCTTCCCCTGCCACTCCCAGCAAGCCAAGCCATGCCCACAGAACCAGTAGTATTTTTTTTTTAATCCGCCCACTGACTGACCATTGTAGTTCTCAAAGCCCATTTTGGAATAAGGCAAAAGAAATGATATCCTTATCTTAAACTCCTTCAATGTGCAGCTCTCAAAACCTTGCTGGCCCTTAGTACAGGTGGTTCTCAACTTACAACCACAATTGGGTTTCAGACTTTCAGCGAAGAAGCTGTTCAGTGAGTTCTCCCTGATTTTACAAACTTTATTTCTTTGTGCCAGTTGTTAAGTTATACACAGTTATGAAGTTGAATATGGCTTTGCCCGTTGACTTTCCTTGTGGGGAGCCAGCTGGGAAGGTTGCAAATAGTAATCCTGGGACCCTGGAATATTGTAACTGTTGTAAAAGACATGCTGGTTGCCAAGTGCCTGGCTTTTGAACACGTGACCATGGGGATCCTGCAGTTGTTGTATGTGTGAGGACCAATTGTGAGTAAGTGTGACAACGGGTTCCTACTTACGACAGTTGCATTGTCCTGGGGTCATGTGATCACTTTTTGTGACCTTCTTGACAAGCAAAATGTCAGGGTTCTGATGGATGCCCTAATTAATTCTTGAGCCTCGAGCTCATGGGGAAGCCAGATTCATTTAACAATGAATCTGCAGTGATTCACTTAACAACCATGGCAAGGAAAGTCACAACTCACTTAACAAATTTCTCATTTAACAACAAATTTTGGGGGCTCAATTGTGGACTATCTGTACCCCAACACTCTTTGTCCTAGGAGAGCTGTTGCAAGGCTACGTTGCAGAGGTGGTTTTCATCAGATTCTGACCAGTTCTGGAGAACCAGTAACGGAAATTTTGAGTAGTTCAGAGAACTGGCAAATACCACCTCTGTTCTGACCCAAACCTTGTTCCAAGAAACAAACACAAAACAGAGGTAACAGCAAAACTTTTTAATGATTCTTTACGAATGATTGAAAAGCTGTTTCAAACTAATTGTCTCCGATAAGAATGAGCCTTGCCAAGGCTGCCAAGAACACTAGATAAAGTTACTAAGGAATATTTCAAACAGAAAAAGAGTCTCCAAACACCAACTCAGATATTCTGGACGTCCTCAAGGCTTGAGTACAAAAACTTCTTTGCTTCCTGCAAAGATCTCCAGTTTCTCAACTGGCTTTTATCTCTTAAGAGAGGGATCTTGCAGCCTTACCCCCAAGTCTCCCGTGCTGCTGCAGCTGCTCTTTCCTTCAAGCACCCCTGTGTGCATGCGCACTTGGCACAGGCTCCTCAGGGACCTTTTCATCACTGCTGCCAGCCTCCACAATCTCCGAAGGCAGCATTCTACTCCCTGATAGTCCTGGCCCCATTCCTTCACCACATGTAGGCCCCTCATCTGAGTCCTTAGCCATCCACACCTGCCGCTGGCAAACTACAACAACCTCTAACTGGAGATTTTAAAGTATCCTTCCCCTTCCATGCCCACCAAGCCATGCCCATAGAACTGATAGTTAAAAAAATTGAATCCCACTATTGCTATGTTGCATCATGAGTTAATTGATCTAGGCCAGACAATGAGAGGCATGCCTCAGCCACAGCAGGCAATTCAAGCCTGAGAGAGAATACTACGCAGATAATAGATGTGGATGTCTTTTCCATCCATTTTCCCACCTTCTTTCTTTGAATTCTAGATATTAGAATTGTGCAGTGCTTGGAAATCAATATCCAAGAAGTGCTTTGGAGCTTGAAAAAGTGCAAGTGTTGTGTCTGACGGCAACACCTTAGACAGTCTGCATCTTTTCTTTAGGCCATCCATGGCTGTTTTAAGGAGCTGCTCACGACTATTATGTTTGTTCTCAGGTGCTCTAAAACACCATTTGGATTTGAAATGCATAAACTAACTGAATATCAGTGTTCCAATTTTATCATCAACTGAGTGGTGTTAGTTTATGTAAAGCTCAGACTAATCTAAACAGTTGTTGTGGCATAGTGGTTAGAATGCAGTACTGTAGACTAACTTTATTCACATTGTCAGGAGTTCGATTCCCTCAATTCTAACCAGCTCAAGTTTGACTCAGTCTTCCATATTTCCAAGGTTGGTAAAATGAGGACCCAGATTGTTGGGGGCAATATGCTGACACGGTAAATTGCTTAGAGAGGGCTGTAAAGCACTGAGAAGTGATAATAAGTTTAAGTGCTATTGTTGAGGGCTTAACTGATGGGAAAAGTTGTACGGCAGCCCAAGATGACCAGGCTGAAGGGAAGGGTCAAATATATCATCAGTCTTGAGTCCCTTCACAAGAGATCTAAGTCCAGCCCACCTTGAATTCCTTTGATCTATCACCAAATTGTTTTAATCGTCACTAGTTCAGATTCTTATACAGCAATTACTCTTGTAATAAATCTTTATATCCATTTGAACTGCCTGTATCTTCTGATTTCCCTACAGCTTAACAAGTTGATTCCATGTTGGTTGGGACCAATTAAATATGTTGTGAAGATAAAGTAAGACTTTAATAAAATTAAACACATCATTGGTTAGAATACACTAAGGGTATAAATGAATATATGTTTTTCTCCCCTCCCTGCTCTATCACTTTTCCACAAAAAGGAAAATGTATAAAAAGAAAGAAAAATTAAGAATGGGAAAGTTGGGGGGAAGGGGGGAACACATGCTTTCCTAAGTAAATTCTTTCCCCACATCACAGATAGATTCAGATTAAATCCAAATCTGTCTCAGTTCCTCTATCACAGGGCTGTCAAACTCCCGGTCCATGGGCTCGATGCATCACGCACTGGCCACACCCACACCCGGTTTAGCAAAAGGGGAAAAACTCCCGATACATCATGTGATGGTGCCACGATGATGTGAGTTTGACACCCAAACTCTACCACTTAGCAGTCCAAATTTGTCATGATGATTATATATTTATTCCACTTTTATACATGCATATAGCTCATGATGGCTATGTTGTCCTGCTCACTTACACACACGCAATTGTGGTTTAGTGGCTTTATTAATACCCCTCTTCCAGCAATTCCATTCATCAAAAACCCAAACTATCCCAGTTAAGTCCAGCCAAAAGCAAACCAATGCTAGTTTACAGTGCAATGGCCAATGAGTCTTCCAGGCATTGAAAAGTTTCCCCTTTTTCATGCTTTAGAATAGAATAGAATAGCAGAGTTGGAAGGGACCTTGGAGGTCTTCTAGTCCAACCCCCTGCCTAGGCAGGAAACCCTACACCACTTCAGACAAATGGTTATCCAACATCTTTTTAAAAACTTCCAGTGTTAGAACATTCACAATTTCTGGAGGCAAGTTGTTCCACTGATTAATTGTTCTGTCAGGGAAATTTCTCCTTAGTTCTAAGTTGCTTCTCTCCTTGATTAGTTTCCATCCATTGCTTCTTGTCCTGCCCTCGGGTGCTTTGGAGAATAGCTTTAATTTATTATTTATGATATATAATACAAAACTCACCAGGCAACATTAAATTTCCCCCCCTCCCACACACAAGAGGGTTCACGAGGCAGGAAAAGTCCAGAGTTCACAAGGCACAATCCAAAGTCAAGGCATGGTGTCAGTCTGAAGCAACGCAGAAATTAGAACAACCAAGGAACACACAGCTAGGAAATGAACACATTGCTCCCAGCATTGTCCCCATCCGTCTGCTTTGCTAAATAGCCAGTTTCTGGTTCAGCCTATCACGAGTAGTCGAGCTTTTTTTTTTTTTTTTAAGTTTTTTAAAAATTTTATTTTATATAAATAATCCATCTTCCATTTAAACAGTGTGTCATCTGGATACAAAAACCTTGTGCAATAACAATTACAGTTAATACATATTCATTACTATAACATTAATACTCTATGCTTCCTTTATACTTTATATGCATAATATATCTAATTATTATGACAATCCCCATCTTAGCATATTCACATGTTTACCATTTTCTGCTAATCTTCTTTAATTTCTAATTGCCATATTTATTCTCCAGCTACTGATAAAATAGTTCCCATATCTTATAATATTCAGTTTGTTCCTTTTCTTTAATTGCAAGTGCTATAGCCTGTTCATTTCTGCACATTCTAATTTCACCAAGGTTGAGAAACACATTCTAATATGTTGGAATCTTTTCACTCTTCCAATTTTGTGCAAATACAATTCTAGCTGCAGTTAATACGTGAATAATTAAATATACCTTTTCTTTACTATAAGTCTCAAGTATAACTCCCAACATATCAGATGAGGGAATATCTACCTGAAGAACTACCCCACATGACACTGTAAGCAGTTCAGATTGGATGTCCAGTCTGGACCCTTGGGGGAGGGAACTTGGGATAACTTTCAATATATAATTTTCGCAACTATTTGCCTCAGATCTTGCTTTCTTTCATTGCTATCACTTCAAACTGAGTAAAAGTACCTTTTCTCTACAAATAAGGAGTTGGGGGATTCCTTTCTTGGGTTTTTAAAAATATTCTATTGAACAAAACAATTAAAAACGTTGAACATAGTGAAGTCGGTTTGACATAACTTTTGTCAGAATCGCATATATAAAAATTTTCCTATATACAATTATTCAAATATATACATATAGACATTTGTTGGCTCATATATTACATTTCCAACATCATTCATCCTCTTTTCATCTCATTCAATCATTTATCCTCTCAACAATTCCTTTCCCAACTTAAGACCTTCCTCTCTGCTCCCACCAGTGATAGAATTAACTTATCTTTGTTTTTCATTTCTAAAATTAGCTTGTCCATTTCAGTGCATATCAAGATTTTGTTTATTACTTCTTCTTCACTTGGTATATCTGTCTCTTTCCAGTTCTGGGAAAATGCTGTCCTTGCTGCAGTAATAATGTGCATAATCAAATAAAGCTCATCCTTCTTGTATTTTTTGACATAATTCCTAATAGAAAACATTCTGGTAGATGATCTAATTTAAAACCCAACATTTCCTCCAGCCACTTCTCCGTCCTAAGCCAATACTCCTGTGCTTTTTTGCATTACCACCACATGTGGTAACACGTTCTTTTCTTGGGTTTTGATTGGACGCATGAGTGACGCATACCTAGTACTCCTGCCTTCTGTTTTACCTCACAACTACAATCCTGTTAGGTGGGTTAGGCAGAGAGTGACTGGGCCAAAGTCACCCACCTGTTAAGTTTGGAGCATGGGTGCGAATGATGGAGACGAGCCGGTAGAAACAGTGAACTTCAAACTCTTTATTTACATCTTGTGACAGCTCAGCTCAAGGGCTGCTCTAGCCTTACTTATATAGGCAACTCATTAACTACTTAACCAATAGCGAACCTGGAGCGCTAGCTCCGTTAACCAATGGGAATGGCCTGTTAATGACCAATCGGATGCTCCTGAATGGGCCAATCCGATCCTGCCCTTAACAGCCAATCAGAAGTGCAGGGCCAGAACTCTGCGCTAGACTTCAAGCTCAATGATAACTTTATTGGATTATGCATTCACAACACCACCCATTTTTCATGTCTAGTAAGGCCCAGAACTTGGAGTCTCCTGGTTTCTATGCCAGCAACATATACCAAGTAGGCTGTGACCATTGTACAGCTTGGTCCAAATTGGGGACATGATGCTTAAGTGCACCCTCATTAGTGAGATTCCCCAGCTACTCCCTGTTGTTGTTGTTGTTTTTAATTCAAGTTTTTTAAATTCAAACTTCAAAGAAAGGAACAAGGGAAAACAATGGATAAGGTGAGAACCAGGGCTGGGAAAAACAGTATTCGACATTATCTGACTGGAAATCGTCAGGGTGGAGAAATCTGGGAACTACTGAAATATCAAGAAAGATGTTCCAGGCAACATTTATTTGAAATAAATAAAAATGTCTTGCTAGCAATATTCTGTTAGATTTTCTTTATTTTGGAATGTGTATGTACTAAGTAGTTAAGCTTTATAGTGTCAGATATTTATTGTTCTCTGAAATGTTTACTTTCTCTACATCCTCAGTGAATTATGGTTGCTTTATACAATCTGGTATATTTTCTCTTCAGAGTTGCTGCTGTGCTATTAGCAGATTTATCATCTTGAATCTTGTCTAGAATCTCATTTTCTCTCCTGTAGCTTTCTATGGGACTAATTTTATTTAGCAGCACGGTATTTTAATCTCTTTTCCCATGGAATGGTTTTACCTCCCCTCTCAAGGTATAGGTTTGCATCTTCTCTTTTCTTTTTTTAAAAAAATATACTTGTAATTCATCACTTGTGAGCTTCATCTACTTCCGAAGGGTGGGGATTGAGAAACCTAATTTCCCTAGCCATACATAAAGTATAATGGCCAAGGGGTAAGACTTTAGAATTTATTTCATTTTTAATTTCATTTTGTTCTTTTTCTCTTTCTTTTGCACTTGTCAGTACACTCTAACCTATAATATTCCTTTTTGTCTCACAAATAGGGGTTAAGGGCAGTGTCAATTCATAAAATATTTCTATGGTCTTTTTAGAGTTGCCAACAGAAAGGGAGAGGGGAGCAGTGCAGCAGCTTGGAAATTGAAAGTGCATTCCATAAATAGTTTTCAAAGATAGTAACTAGGTGACTGAAGTTTCTGCCTTGCAAAATTCTAACTGGAGAACATGATTGATCACTCTTGGCTATGGATGTGTCCCATTGGAGAATATGAATTATGGTACACCCAGAGGGGTGGGGTAAAACCAAAGTCAAGGGTGACAATGAATGATGTGTCTCAGAGTCGGCTACACCCAGGCGGTGCCAGACATGTTAACTCCCAATAAATCCTTTTGAAGTTTTGGAAGTTTGGCTCGAAACTCATAATTTAATTGGGATAACTGCCGGAATCCTGACAGGCAGATGCTAGATAAAATGGTTCTGCTATAAGGTATGTTTTAGCACTAAAGCTAGAAAAAGGGGAGGGTGTATAGAACAAGAGTGTTTCTGGAAAACAAGAACTTTCAGCTCTTAGCCCAATGGGCCAGACTTACCATCCCACTAATGCAGGAAAAGGGAAAAGTTATTATGCTTGGATTCCTGCAATGCCTTCTCCTTAAGCCAACATTTGTAGATCACTAAGAAATTCCAGTTGACATAGGTGCTAGGGAATTCTGGGAGTTGAAGTCCACAGATCTTAAAGTCACCAAGGTTGAGAAACACTGGGCTAAACCAACATTGGCAATCTAACAGGATTTAGATTTTAAACAAAATGGTTTTCTTAATATTAAACTAATTGTATGCAAAGTACATACCTGTGATAGTATTAATAATATGACAATTCCTTTGAAAGTTTTCTTCCTTGTCCTCCGTAATAAAAAAACAAAATCCAAAACTGCATTTCAAATGTTGAGAAACAACACAAATCAACAATCCATTGCTGCATATGAACACCTTCTGGTGTTGAACAGCAATTATTTTGGAGATTCACCATTCTCAATACATCCCAGTTTTGATGAGTGAAGAATTAAAATTGATGGGAATTTAACCAAGCATGTATGCATCTTTAACCTACAATCCAAAGTTATATTCTTGTAGATTTCAATAAAAATGTAACAATAACAAGACAAAAACTAGATCACGTTTTAAATTCCCAATTACTCTTTCAGCAACACTGTGATGGCCATCCAATCTTAATTAAACATTTTCCAAGGTATCTAATGCATCTGAACTAAAATGTTTCATTATATTAACTAATTAAGATTTTATTTTTTTAAAAAAAAGCTCACCTAATTTCATATTTTATAAGCATTTTTTCAATGGTTTCCAAGTCAATTGCATGGTTCAGTGGTTTCCAAGTCAATTGCATAATAATATTGTTATTATTATAGCTTGTCTCAATATAGTTCTCATTTTTCTGCTGATTTCCTAATCTAATCTACCTTATAAGACTGATACTGGGCCACCAATGCATTCTGTTTTTGCATCTATTGATTATAATGACCATGAATAAATTAATTCAGAAGTATATGAACATGAACAAAGTTAAAAGAAACAATAAAAGCAAAATAAAAATGTAGCTACACAATACATTGCAAATTCATAGATCAATTTTCATGAATCTAATCATTTCAATTGCTGTGATATTAGTTCTGGTGTCCAATCTTTCTGCGGCTTTGCTCCGCATTTGGAAGACTTCTCACTGGGTGGTCGAATGCATCAAGAAAGACACCAGGCTGGTTCTATCTCGGGTGAGCTGCCCCGATCATGAGCTCGGGAAGCTCTTTTATTAAAAACACACAGTAATATGTCACAAGCGGTGAACTCTAGCCAATCATTATGTTACATGAGTAGAAATATTAGTGGACACATAGTAGCATCAAATAACAGTGTTATATGGTCAATTTTAGTTGGTACAAAATGGCCAATCAACACCTGCAGTCCAGTTAACAGCCCATGGTGTTCTATTGCTGATTGATGTTCTTTGTTCCTGGTACACGCTTTCAGCCTACGTGAGGCCTTGAGGCCTGGCATGTACTGAAACTGTTGAAGTTGATTCATTACTCCATCTCCTCTGTTTTAGTTTTATATGGAGGAAATTCTTCTGGATCTTCATCACTGCCCATGCAAAAACTTGTGCGAGTGCATGCATCAGGGTCTTCTGAGGGTATGATTTTGGACAGAGGTTCTTTTTCCCAGAGGGCATTAACCTGTGCAATGGCGTGCTTTTCAGCTAATAAAGACAGACTATTGGTGATAGTGTGAACAAAAATTGGTAACACAGATGGAAGAATAACGCATTCTGCAGCAATCATACCTATGAGAGTTACTATGGCTTGTAATCCTGGTAGTTTTGGGAACCAGGAACTAAAAATATTCTTAAAATCAATACCTTGCCATACTTGATTAGGATTATAGGTTAATTGTCGCATCTCAGTTGTTAATTGTGCTACGACTTTGCCAACCTTATCAATTTGAAGACAACAATTCGTGAGATTGAACCTACCACATACACCTCCTTCTTTGGGGGTTCTGTACCCCCAGGACCTGTCCTGGGCCCAAGTGGCAATGCTGTAAGTGCAGATGATTCATTCTGAGGTCCAGGTATCCTCTGTGTATTCTGATTGACAGGGGAAACCTGCAAAGGCATTGTCGGTGTCTCTTTTCTTGCGGGATAATGTATCATACACAGGGATGCCTAGTTCTTGTTTAATGGAGATCAGTAGGAGGAAAAAGGAAGGTCTTATCCACCCCAATACACATGATCCTTGCCAATCTGCTGGAAGGGATGGATAGGCTAGGTTACCACAAATCCAATACATGTTATTTGGGGCTGTCCAAATTTGGGAAGATGTTGTGTCATTGAGATAAGGAAGGAGGGAGTTGTTAAATTTGGCAGGTGTGGTGGTAGCATTGTCAGGTGCTGTCCAAGTCTGGTAGGAGTTATCCCATGTACCTAAACAAAGGAGGTGTTCTACTGGAGTGGATCCATTTCTGGAAAAGCAGTTTCTACCAATTAAGTTGGTGGTAATTGTCCAGATAAGTGGATCGGAAGCTGCTCTAGCAGTTATGTTTCCTACAGAAGACATGTTATTAAACAGTGATGGCGAGGCTTCTAAGGCTTGCCACAGCCATTGTTTTCCAGTGGTGGTTCCCCCACAGACAAAACAATTGGTTATTGCAAGATGTTTTGCAATTTTTTCTGCCATGTCCATGAACAAGTTTTTTGCAATAATACTGGTATCAGGGTTTTTTTCTAATTTCCTGAAATTGTTATATACCGACCAGCCTAAGGAAGTTTCCTTACCTTCATATATTACTTCAGTTTTTATGGTAATGTAAGTGTTTGGATCTGATCCTGTGCCATCAATCCCTATGCCATAAGTATTCAAGGCAGGGTGTTGTCTGGAGATGGTGATTTCTACCTTATTGTCTGTGGTAGACCCTGATATTCATTTGAAATGTGACAGATGATTGCAGCCTGAGTACCATCCCCCGGTATAATCACAGACACAAGACCAAACCAAGCACCCGACGGAACCTCCACAAGGGATCCATTGATTGGGGTTCCCTATGGCCCAGTTAATGGGCGTATGACACAAATATTTATGATTGTGGGCGTACGTTGTTTTCCAGTCAGTCAAACCGCATGAATGTCCCCCTGGTTTAGAAAAGCAACATAAACATCAAAGATTAAAACAATTGGGTTAGTACCATCCTTGAGCACGGTGGTATGGTTTAGGTAATAAAGTTTTGCCTCCCCCTCAGGATCAGATCTGCCAGAGGTTCTTGGAAGTCCCGCCCATAAGGTAACGTTGAGGCGTACAGCCATCTTGGGATCGTAGCAAATGGTTTTTGAGTTCTTACATAGATGGTACATGGTCCCATTGTTTTGGCAAGTTTTTCCCGTAGGAAGGCACTTCTGTGGTTGTTGGGTATGGTAGATGAGAGTTAGTTGAATGGAGCCTGCTTGCGTGGTTTTGGTCAGGCAGGGGGTGCAGCCATCTGATGCACTGGTGGGATTCTGCAATCTCTTAACCCGATGTAGAAAGGGGATGGCCTGAACATCAGGTTGATTTGCGAATTTTTCTGTGATGATGACGAGGTGAACAGGGTCTGAGGACTGTCCAGGATTCATAAATGTTGCATATGGAATCATAGATGCGTCGACCGGAGCAATAATAGGTGGTGGCAGTAGGGCGAAGTATGAGGAGTGGAGTCCGAGGAGGGTGTTCAAAGGTGTTGATCTGGAAAGAAGCATTGCTGGAGATATGGAGCCATGGCTGAGGGAGTGTTGACCATCTGAGGTAGGGGGAAAAATGTCCCCAGATGCGGTGCAGGTCAGCAGGAGGGGAGTACCTGGTGTGAAGTACATAACTCGAGACAGAATGGAGACCTTGGAGGCATGTGCGGGAAGAAGGAGGAAGAGGGTCAGCAAGGCAATGGGACAAATCATGTTGATATGTCTGCAGGTGGTGATTTTTCTATCTTGGGTGATATGGTCTGACGTGTCATCCAGGAACCCACAGGACACGATCTGGAAGCTGGATAGCTGTGTAGCCATGACCCCAGGTGAAGAGAGCAGCAGGACCCTTCCAACTAGGGTCTGGCAGTTGACGGTAGTATATCTGTGGTTTGGGAGAATCAGGGGAAGGGGGGAAGAAAAATGTCACTCCGCTGCCATCGTAGCAGGGGTGCCAGAGAGATTGAGGAAGTTAAGTGTATAAAGACAGAGATTAAGGGTGTCTTGCATTGCCGGGAGGCCAAGGGCTTTTTTCCCTTTGATCAAATGTCATTCTCACACTGTTTTTAGCGTTAGGTTGGCTTTCTCTACCAGAGCTTGTCCTTGACTGTTGTAAGGGATTCCAAATTTGTGGGTAATTTGCCACTTAGTGCAAAATTCTGACATAGCTGTGCTAGTGTATGCAGGACCATTATCTGTTTTTATTTCATTTGGGCATCCCAACGATGCAAAGGTGCGAATGCAATGGTTGATGACATGTTTGGAGGCTTCTCCTCTTTGCGGGGTTGCCATTATGAACCCTGAATAAGTATTAATTGTGACATGCAGATACTTCCAGGGGGCAAATGGAGGAAACTGAGTAACGTCCATCTGCCATATTTCACAGGCTTTCAACCTGCGGGGATTTACCCCTAAGGGGATGGAATGGGCTTGTTGACTGCAGGTGGGGCACTGCTGTCTAATGGCTGAGGCTTCAGCCATAGTAAGGTTGAAAGGTTCATGAGAGCTTTAGTGTTTTGATGGAAGTATGAATGGCTCTCCCAAGGAGTTAAGATGTGTGAGGTCATGATACCTGCAGCCGTTTGATCAGCCACATTATTGCCTCCCTGGAGGATTCCTGGGAAGGGTTGGTGGCTGCGGATGTGTGCTACAAAGAGGGAGTGCTGATACTGTGCAACAAGGTGTTGCAATGTAACAAAAAGAGAGAGAAGGTTTTTATCAATAGCGGGAGAGAGGTAAGAATTGTGAATAGTAGAGACTATTTGGGTAACATATAGGCTGTCTAGGATTAAGTTGAGGGGTTCATTAAAATTCTGGAGGACTAATATGGTTAAAGCAAGCTCAGCCCTTTGTGGTGATGTTTGCACAGGTTTTTAGTGTGCCACACTCCATTCCTTTGCCAAGCGCATGCCCCTCGTACTCTACTGCCATCAGCAAATATAGTCAAGGCGTTGACAAAAGGCCTTTTGCTGATGGGAGAGGAGAAAGAGATGGGTATTGTCCAAAAGATTTGAAAACGTGGATCAGTGGGCGGGTGGCAGCAAACTAGTCCAGGCCAGTCAACTAAGGCAAACTGAATTTCTTGGGAGTTTTGGAATAGAGATTCCCATATTTGTCGCAAAAAAGGGATGAAAAGTGTGGAGACATCTATTCCCATAAGTAATTTTGCACGACTCCTGCCTTTTGTAATCAATTGAGCCAATTGAGCTGATTTGGAAGTGATGGAGCATTGTGGCATATCGGAAAGATGGATCCACTCTATGATGTGGAGTTTTTGGTCCTTTTGAGTTACTGCCATGGTCATAAGCCTCGGGGTGGCTAAAATGACCATATCTAAAGGAGTATTGGCAGCAGCTCTGTCTACCCATACCTTTCGGATATTTTCTTCTATTTGAGTTATTGCTTGAAGCTGACGTTGTTGCAAGGATATTATGTCAGCAGGCCTTTTCCCCCAGGTAAGGTCTTCAAACAATGGAGAAAGAATATCAGTGGTTAAAGAGAGGAAAGGTCGAGCCCAGTTTATGGTACCCAGATATTGCTGAAGTTGAACCAGGGTGGGTTGAGAAGGCAGAGACAGAGAGGGAAGTGAAGGATAGGCAGTAGCAGAAAGCATTTTATAGCCCAGATATGTATATGGAGTTAGTACTTGCACCTTTTCAGGTGCTATGTGCAAGCCTCCTTTTGCAAGAACGGCTTTCAGGAAGGAAAATGAAGTGAACACCGTATCCGGTGGCCCAGGAGCTGCAACAAATATATCGTCCATGTAGTGGTACACCAGAAATTGTGGAAAAGCAGAATGATATGGAAGCAAGACATTATTGACATAGTGTTGACACATGGTGGGGCTATTGAGCATACCTTGAGGTAGGACTTTCCACTGAAAGCAGGAAGAGGGAGAGGAGTTGTTTAAGCGAGATAGTATAAAAGCGAATAAGGCACGATCTTGTTCATGCAGAGGGATAGAAAAGAAGCAGTCTTTTAAATCAATGACCATTAGATCAAATTTTTCAGGGATGATGTTGGAATTTGGAAGACCACATTGTAATGCCCCCATTGGTTTTATTATTGTGTTCACAACTCGTAAATCTTGTAAGAGCCTCCATTTTCCTGATTTTTTTCTTTATGACAAAAATGGGGGTGTTATATGAGCTGACAGATGGTTCAACGTGCCCTTTGACAATTTTGTCCTAAACAAGTGATTGCAGGGCCTCTAGTTTGTCTATAGTAAGGGGCCATTGATCTTCCTAACAGGTTCTGTGTTTTTAATTGTAGCCGCAGTGGAGTTCTAGCAAAAGATTCCATTAATCGATAATGAGTTTTGCGTTAAGTTGAGACATAAGATCATGGCCCCACAGGTTAGTATGTAGCGGAAGGACCAAGGCAGTGGAGGTAGGCAGTGTGAGAAATATCAGAGGAACTCACTGGTAGCCAGTGTTTGCTACGGTGGGCATGCTGAACTCCTCCCACTCCCCAAACGGCTGGAGCAGTTTCCAAAGGCCAATCATCCGGTCACTCAGCCATTTGGATGACACTTAAGTCAGCTCCAGTATCTAAGAGACCGAAAAGACTTTGTTACGGATTGTGAATTGTAACACAGGCCTGGCTTGTTCCACTGTCTGATGGACAGTAAATGCCCATGCATCAGCCATTTTAACAGGTACCGGAATAGCGGTTGCTACTAATTCTCCCTTGCTAAATTTTGTGGGAGTATTTCCAATTACTGCCATGGCCACTGAGGAAAAGTCATCGGAATCTCTCAGAAACGGAGAAGCAATGATTCCCCTTGCCATGAGGTCTCGGATGGGATAAATTATGAGGGGCGTCATGACAGGAGGGATCATTTTCAGGCATGTGGGGAGAAAGTAAACAGTGCCTGGGATGTCAATTTCCATATCTTCAGAGGCAATTAGTTGGAAAGATATGGAGTCAGCCTTTGGAGCAGGGCTGGCTGATCACCTCTCCTCTAGTTTCCCTGTGGCTGAGGAATGTTGCTGCGACACTGGTTTGTGCAGTAGTACCCTTTCTTGCACCTTGGGCATATCATCTTAGGCTTGGTGTTGTTTTGTGTATTATCTCTGGCTCTGCATTGTGCTTTGAAATGGCCTGACTTCCCACAATTGAAGCAGTTTCCGGGTAGCCTGTTTTGAGAATTTGCTTGCTGCAAGGCCATGGCCAGATGTCCCATATTGTAGGAGACAGTTCCTACGATTCTGCAAGCTTTTAGATAGTCCAAGAGGGAAGCCCCCCCTTGGGCAGATAGAGGCTGCAGAATCCTCTTGCAATCCTCATTAGCATTTTCAATGGCCAGTTTTAACAGAAGCTCTTTATGGGCTTCTTCATTTGAGATTTGTCTCTGAATGGCTTTCTGAAGTTCCTCTACGAACTCAGCATAAGGCTGATGTGAGCCTTGGGTAATTTTTGAAAAAGATCCTATGATGCCAGAGTTAGGATCATAGACTTTGTCAAGGGCTTTGACCGCTATGACACTGATAAGGGCAAGGGTACATTGTGGGAGAGCGATCTGAGTTGTTAAGTCTGCAAATCGACCCATACTGAAAATTTGATCTGCTCTCACAGCTGCGCCATGATCGCGGGTAAATTTTTCAGCTTCGGCACGAAAGTCTGACTCCCAAACAACATACTGCAGTCCCGTCAGTATCATACGGAAAAGATATTTCCAATCTTGGGGTAACATGAAAAAGGAGGAGCTGATGGTGTTAATGAAGCCTCTGACATATGGTGCCTGGATGCCATACATGTCCAGCTTGTTTTAAATCTCGAATTAATTTCATGGGTAAAGGTTCAAGTCTAGGCACCATATTTCCGGCTCCATCCCCTATATATTCAATGGGACAAAGAGAGAGCTTTTCCAGGGTAAGAGAGCCCTCCTTGCGTCCCTGGGCCATGGCTTGCGTGATCGCTCCCATGGGTGTCTGATTCTCTGCTGGATTTGAGTCAGGAGGATTTATGGGTTCAGGAGCAGTGGGGGAGGAAGCTTCTAACGGGAGAGCATCCTTTGTCTTGGTTTCAGCTGTATAAGGAGGAGGACCCTCCTTAGGGGAAGGGGCATTGGTCAGTGCTAAACCATGGATTTTTAAACATTCCATGACTATCCACCATGTGGTCAGAATCCTTGGCGAAGCCTTGGGAGCATTATGAAAATAGTCACCCAAACGTTGCCATGTGGAGACTTCAAAAACCCTTTCTCTGGATAAGCCAGACATTGTATATAGATGTAAGTCAAAAGGGTGATAAGGTCCTTTTTATTTGGAATCAGGAGAGTTTTGTCCTGATTCCTAAGAATAAGAATTGAGCTCTTCATTAATTCTCCTAATTCCTGCAAATGTGCTATCTGTGCTTTGGAGAACTTTCTGCCCATACTCACCTGAAGGGAGGATGTCTTCTTTAGGGAAGATTCCTGGGGAGGGATCCGTGACACGAGACGGCATCCCTGAGTTGCAACTGGCTCATCTGGCCGGGTGAGATAAGCAGTCGAAGACAGACACACCCATTTCTTTTAACGGATCACGTCAGGGTCACCAGATGCAGCTTTGCTCCGCATTTGGAAGGCTTCTCACTGGGTGGTCGAATGCATCAAGAAAGACACCAGGCTGGTTCTATCTCGGGTGAGCTGCCCTGATCACGAGCTCGGGAAGCTCTTTTATTAAAAACACACAGTAATACGTCACAAGCAGTGAACTCTATCCAATCATTATGTTACATGAGTAGAAATATTAGTGGACACATAGTAGCATCAAATCACAGTGTTATATGGTCAGTTTTAGTAGGTGCAAAATAGCCAATCAACACCTGCAGTCCAGTTAACAGCCCATGGTGTTCTATTGCTGATTGATGTTCTTTGTTCCTGGTACACACTTTCAGCCTACGTGAGGCCTTGAGGCCTGGCATGTACTGAAACTGTTGAAGTTGATTCATTACTGCATCTTTCTGTTCATTTTTCTGTTTCTGGTTGAATATTATATGTTGTAACTATCAGTGCAATTCTGTACCATCCTAGCATTGTATCTTTTTGTAAACATCAGACTCCTGTCTGCATTGTATCTTTTTGTAAACATTAAGACTCCTATCTCTTCAGTGATCTTTGCCAGGCATGCAAAAGAGAAGAGGAGTTTAAACAGCTGTCAATACAGAATGATGTTTTAATTGACCTGAATTCCTATAAATTACGCTTTCTGATACCCTGTTGTCTTTACTAACCTGAGCTATTATAAATCTTATGTATTTCCTGCTGACCTAAGCTATTATAATTCATGAATGTCTTGTTTACCCTGGGCTTTGAAGAATTTCACCCCCCTGTGAAAAAGCATAATAAAAGAGCCTGTGTCAAGGCATTTGGCGCGCTCATCCAGAGAAAACCTCGTCTCGTGTCGTTTCTCTCTCCCTTGCTCCCTCTCATGAGACGCCCATCTAATGCGGGATGGCAGATACCGCAATTATAGGGTTGCTGTCCAACATGCTCAGAGGACATTTAGGTTGTAGGCAATCTCAAGCAAATAGTCACGCCATTCCTCAGTCTTTAACAATGCTATCACCATTCCAGTTCCTCTTGAGTTTGGTTCAGAGATATTCAAGTTATAATATAGGACATGGAAAATTAAACACCCTGCACATGTTGCAGTTCAATAACTTGTGAATAAAATTCATAAACCATACATGGCAGTTCAAAATTCTTGTTTTAGCTGCTTAGTTGGAACAGTTGTGCACATATGCATAAATACCCAAGGTGGTTCTGTAATATCTAATTGGTGAGTCATCTTCAGCTTTATGGAGCATAAATGATGCCCCCCTAGGCTATGTTAAAAATTATATTTGATGTACTAAAGAAATATTTCAGAAAAATATCAATGAAAAACATGTGTCTTGTAAAAGAAGGGAGGTAAATAAGATATAATTGCAATAAATCACTTATATAAAGCAGATGGTGTAGTGACTGTTAATAGCCTCTGCAAATGTATATCATTTCAGTTAGAATGCCAAAAAAAAAATAAAGATATCTCAATGCCCATAATATTGTTCAAAGACAATTTTAACTGCTTTGGAAGAATATGTGTAGCCCGTTATTATTTCCACAGGCTGCTTTGCTCTTAGTTAACAACAACAAATGATCAAGTGGTGTTAAATGAGCTTAGTCATATTACAAATATTTCATTTAGCAGTTAGCAGCTGTTGAAAGGATGGCTGAACAGAACTGTGTTTCGCTTCTCACCATATTACATAAGTGTTGCATAAATATGTTATCTTTAATTCTCCTACAAATACCGCTTAATGGAATCAGGCCTTTTACTTGTGAGCAGGTATGTTTACAGTAAATGAGAAATCTAGAGTTGTATATACTACTCACTTCCAAAATTAAAGAATTATATCTTGTTAATTGATTAATATGAAAGCATATTATTAGACCTAGTACCACATTATATAACATTAGCCCTTTGAATGATGCAAAGTACGGTAGATCTTTTCTGTAGCATAATTTTGTTCTTCTGCAGTCCCATAAAACAGATTACTCACATGTATATGATGCTTGTATTAAATTGTATAGATTTAAGATAAATGCCATATTTCACTATGCTCCCCTTAGGTCCCTGTCAATAATGCAAAAATATTACTGTATCTCTCCAATAAGAATATGTTGATAAGATCCTTGGAAAAAGAATACTACACAGTTTCACAAATTCCTTTTTAAACTGCAGTGCCCAGAACTGGAAACGGTACTTGATGTGAAGTCTCACTGAAAAAGAATAAAATGGAACAATTACTTTTTAACCTAGAAAGATAAACTTGATGATTCAGTCTAATATACATTTCCCTTTTTGCAGCCATATAACATTGCTGACTTGTATTCCATTTGTAATAAATTTATAAGACTTTCCAAAACTATTGCTACTGTGCTGAATATCCCGCATCCACTTTGCTTCATAAGGGAAGAAATTTGAATGCACCCGACATAGTCATATTTCATTTCATCCCTTTTTGACCATTTCTTTTTAGGCCATTGTAGACTAATTTTAATGTAAAACTTATTATAATTTTATTTTGTCTTCTAGATATTAATTAGCTTGCTCAATTAATTAGCTTGTCTATTAATTACCTTCCTCAAGTTCATTTTATCATATGTAAATTGAATAAACATCTCAATCATCTTGTCCTCTAAATCTTTCATGAAAATATTGATGAGCCCACAACACAACACTGATCGCTAATATGATTCCTCAGTTTAATGAAAAATCACTGAAGTGAATTCTTTGAGTATGCTGATGAATCAGCCATCTATCCAGCATCCAAGGTCCAACCCACATTTAAATAACTGGCTAATCAGCAAGGAATATGGTATTTTACTGCTGAAATCAAAAGATTTGTAGCATTTCCTTTGTTTGTTAAGAATCATACCCAATCAAAAGATGAGATGCAGTTAGTCTGGCAAAAATTGTTCTTGACAAATCTTTGCTGATTTCTGGCAATTACTGCTTTGCTTTAGAATACTTGTAGGCTGATCTGTTTATATCATGCTCTACAATCATCCAGATATCAATTTCATACTGAATAGAATGTAGTTTCTTTTTTCCCCTCCCTCCCTTATTTTAAAATATGGGCTATTTGCTCTCCTGCAGTCACCTGACACTTCATCAATTATCCAGAATTCTCAAAAGTAAGATGTTAGTATTTGGCCAATTATCAGTTACTTCCATAGATGGTGTTCAGCAGGTTCTGACCAGTTCTGGAGAACCGGTAGCAGAAATTTTGAGTAGTATGTATTCATAACTATGTTTTAACTTATATCTATTATCTTGTAAGCAATTGACAAACCAAATAAAATTTAAAAAAAAATAGTTCAGAGAACTGGCAAATACCACCTCTGACTGGAGATTTTACAGTATCCTTCCCCTGCCACGCCTACCAAGCCACACCCCTAGAACCAGTAGTAAAAAAGTTTGAATCACACCAGTGGTTAGTTCCTTCAGTATGTTAGAGGGAAATTAATTTGATTCTGAAGATTTAAACTCCTTCAAAGAAAGAGGCATTCCTCAGCTATGTTTTTATCACTCTCAGGAGTTAATCTTCCCTCCCCGTTGTCTTTTTCCTCTTAGGAAAGACGTTATGCAAAATATTGAACAGGTATTTCATCTTGTAGACAGCTGTTTTATAACCTCTCATATTTACCTTCTAATGGAGTCATTTTCATGAATATTTTATTTCTTACAAATATTTCTGTCATTCTGTAATCTCTTTTGTATATGGTTATACTGTACTTTCCCATCTTGTTTAACCTCATTTGCCATATTAGATGTTGCTAATGATTGTTGCTGTGCATTCCAACTAAGCTTTAAATTTAATGTGGTTTCTCTGATCTTAAAAGCACATTTCCACCCCCACCTGCAGCTTTGCTCCGCATTAGGAAGGCTTCTCACTGGGTGGTGGAATGCATCAAGAAAGACACCAGGCTGGTTCTATCTCAGGTGAGCTGCCCCGATCACGAGCTCGGGAAGCTCTTTTATTAAAAACACACAGAAATACGTCACAAGCAGTGAACTCTATCCAATCATTATGTTACATGAGCAGAAATATTAGTGGACACATAGTAGCATCAAATCACAGTACTATATGGTCAGTTTTAGGAGGTACAAAGTAGCCAATCAATGCTTGCAGTCCAGTTAGTAGCCCATGGTGACGTGTTACTGATTGATGTTCTTTGTTCCTGGTACACGCTTCCAGCCTACTTGAGGCCTTTAAGCCTTGGGGCCTGGCATGTACCGAAACTTGTTGATTCATTATTGCATCTCCTCTGTTTTAGTTTTATATGGAGGAAATTCTTCTGGATCTTCATCATTGCCCATGCAAAAACTTGTGTGAGTGCACTCAGGGTCTTCTGAGGGTATGACTTTGTACAGAGGTTCTTTTTCCCAGAGGGCATTAATCTGTGCAATGGCGCACTTTTCAGCTAACAAAGACAGACTATTGGTGATAGTGCGAATAAAAATTGGTAACACAGATGGAAGAATAACGCATCCTGCAGCAATCATACCTATGAGAGTTACTATGGCTTGTAATCCTGGTAGTTTTGGGAACCAGGAACTAAAAATATTCTTAAAATCAATACCTTGCCATACTTGATTAGGATTATAGGTTAATTGTCGCATCTCAGTTGTTAATTGTGCTACGACTTTGCCAACCTTATCAATTTGAAGACAACAATTCGTGAGATTGAACCTACCACATACACCTCCTTCTTTGGGGGTTCTGATTGCAGCCTGAGTACCCTCCCCTGGTATAATCACAGACACAAGACCAAACCAAGCACCCGACGGAACCTCCACAAGGGATCCATTGATTGGGGTTCCCTGTGGCCCAGTTAATGGGTGTAGGACACAAATACTTATGATTGTGGGCATATGTTGTTTTCCAGTCAACCGACCCGCATGAATACCCCTCTGGTTTGAACAAGCAACACAAACATCAAAGATTAAAACAATTGGGTTAGTACCATCTTTGAGCACGGTGGTGTGGTTTAGGTAATAAAGTTTTGCCTCCCCCTCAGGTTCAGATCTGCCAGAGGTTCTTGGAAGTCCCGCCCATAAGGTAACGTTGAGGCGTACAGCCATCTTGGGATCGTAGCAAATGGTTTTTGAGTTCTTCTCACATAGATGGTACATGGTCCCATTGTTTTGGCAAGTTTTTCCCATAGGAAGGCACTTCTGCGGTTGTTGGGTATGGTAGATGAGAGTTAGTTGAATGGAAACTTGCTTGTGTGGTTTTGGTCAGGCAGGGGGGAAAAATGTCCTCAGATGCAGTGCAGGTCAACAGAAGTGGGGTGCCTGGCGTGAAGTATGTCACTCAAGACGGGATGGAGACCTTGGAGGCACGGGCGGCAAGAAGGAGGAGGAGGGTCAGCAAGGCAATGAGACAAATCATGTTGATACGTCTGCAGGTGGTGATTTTTCTATCTTGGGTATGGTCTGATGTGGCATCCAGGAACCCACAGGACACAATCTGGAAGCTGGATAGCTGCATAGCCATGACCCCAGGTGAGGAGAGCAGCAGGACCCTTCCAAGTAGGGTCTGGCAGTTGACGGTAGTATATCTGTGGTTTGGGAGAATCAGGGGAAGGGGGGGAAGAAAAATGTCGCTCCACTGCCGTCATAGCAGGGGTACCGGAGAGATTGAGGAAGTTAAGTGTATAAAGACAGAGATTAAGGGTGTCTTGCATCGCTCGGAAACTAAGGGCTTTTTTCCCTTTGATCAAATGTCGTTCTTATGCTGTTTTTTGCGTTAGGTTGGAGCTCTTTACCAGAGCTTGTCCTTGACCGTTGTAAGGGATTCCAAATTTGTGGGTAATTTACCACTTAGCGCAAAATTCTGACATAGCTGTGCTAGTGTATGCAGGACCATTATCTGTTTTTATTTCATTTGGGCGTCCCAACGATGCAAAAGTGCAAATGCAGTGGTTGATGACATGTTTGGAGGCTTCTCCTCTTTGCGGAGTTACCATTATAAACCCTGAATAAGTATCAATTGTGACATGCAGATACTTCCAGGGGGCAAATGGAGGAAACTGAGCAACATCCATCTGCCATATTTCACAGGCTTTCAACCCGCGGGGATTTACCCCTAAGGGGATGGAATGGGCTTGTTGACTGCAGGTGGGGCACTGCTGTCTAATGGCTGAGGCTTTGGCCATAGTAAGGTTGAAAGGTTCATGAGAGCTTTAGTGTTTTGATGGAAATATGAATGGCTCTCCCAAGGAGTTAAGATGTGTGAGGTCATGATACCTGCAGCCGCTTGATCAGCCACATCATTGCCTTCCTGGAGGATTCCTGGGAAGGGTTGGTGGCTGCGGATGTGTGCTACAAAGAGGGAGTGCTGACGCTGTGCAACAAGGTGTTGCAATGTAACAAAAAGAGAGAGAAGGTTTTTATCAATAGCGGGAGAGAGGTAAGTATCGTGAATAGTAGAGTCTATTTGGGTAACATATAGGCTGTCTAAGATCAAGTTGAGGGGTTCGTTAAAATTCTGGAGGACTAATATGGTTGCAGCAAGTTCAGCCCTTTGTGGTGATGTCTGCACAGGGGTGGTTTTAGTGTGCCACACCCCATTCCTTTGCCAAGAGCATGCCCCTCATTCCCTACTGCCATCAGCAAATATAGTCAAGGCGTTGACCAAAGGCCTTTTGCTGATGGGAGAGGAGAAAGAGATGGGTATTGTCCAAATGATTTGAAAATGTGGATAAGTGGGTGGGTGGCAGGAAACTAGTCCAGGCCAATCAGCTAAGGCACATTGAATTTCCTGGGAGTTTTGGAATAGAGATTCCTATATTTGTAGCGAAAAAGGGATGAAAAGTGCGGAGACATCTATTCCCATAAGTAATTTTGCGCGACTCCTGCCTTTTGTGATCAATTGAGCCAATTGAGTGATGGAACATCGTGGCATATGGGAAAGATGGATCCACTCTATGATGTGGAGTTTTTGGTTCTTTTGAGTTACTGCCACGGTCATAAGCCTCAGGGTGGCTAAAATGACCATATCTAGAGGAGTATTGGCAGCAGTTCTGTCTACCCATATTTTTTGGATATTCTCTTCTATTTGAGTTATTACTTAAAGCTGAGGTTGCTGCAAGGATATTATGTCAGCACGCTTTTTTCCCCAGCTAAGGGCTTCGAACAATGGAGAAAGAATATCAGTGGTTAAAGAGAGGAAAGGTTGAGCCCAGTTTATGGTACCTAGATATTGCTGAAGTTGGACCAGAGTGGGTTGAGAAGGCAGAGACAGAGAGGGATGTGAAGGATAGGCAGTAGCAGAAAGTATTTTATAGCCCAGATATGCGTATAGAGTTAGTACTTGCACCTTGGGCATATCGTTTTAGGCTTTGTGTTGTTTTTTGTATTGTCTCTGGCTCTGCATTGTGCTTTGAAATGGCCTGGCTTCCCATAATTGAAACAGTTTCCGGCTGACCTGTTTTGAGGATTTGCTTGCTGCAAGGCCATGGCCAGATGCTCCATATTGTATGAGACAGTTCCCACGATTCTGCAAGCCTTTAGATAATCTGAGAGGGAAGCCCCCCCTCGGGCAGATAGAGGCTGCAGAATCCTCTTGCAATCCTCATTTGCATTTTCAACAGCCAGTTTCAACAGAAGCTCTTTACGGGCTTCTTCATTCGAGATTTGTCTCTGAATGGCTTTCTGAAGTTCCTCTATGTACTCAGCATAAGGCTGATGTGAGCCTTGAGTAATTTTTGAAGGAGGAGGACCCTCCTTAGGGGAGGGGGCCTTGGTCAGTGCTGAGCCATGGATTTTTATTCAATGGGACAGAGAGAGAGCTCTTCCAGAGTAAGAGAGCCCTCCCTGCGTCCCTGCACCATGGCTTGTGCGATTGCTCCCATGGGTGTCTGATCCTCCGCTGGATTTGAGTCAGGAGGATTTATGGGTTCAGGAGCAGTGGGGGAGGAAGCTTCTAACAGGAGAGCGTCCTTTTTCTTGGTTTCAGCTGTATAAGGAGGAGGACCCTCCTTAGGGGAGGGGTCTTTGGTCAGTGCTGAGCCATGGATTTTTAAGCATTCCATGACTATCCACCATGTGGTCAGAATCTTTGGCGGAGCCCTGGGATTGCTATGAAAATAGTCACCCAAATGTTGCCATGTGGAGACTTTCAAGGACCCTTTCTCCAGATAAGCCAGGCATTGTGTATAGATGTAAGTTAAAAGGGTGATAAGGTCCTTTTTAGTTGGAACGGGAGCGTTTTGCCCTGATTCCTGAGAATAAGAATTGAGCTCTTCGTTAATTCCTGCAAATGTGCTATCTGCCCTTTGGAGAACTTTCCACCCATACTCACCTGAAGGGAGGATGTCTTCTTTAGGGAAGATTCCTGGGGAGGGATCTGTGACACGAGACAGTGTCCCTGAGTTGCAACTGGCTCATCCGGCCGGGTGAGATAAGCAGTCGAAGACAGACGCACCCGTTTCCTTTTATGGATCATGTCAGGGTCACCAGATGCGGCTTTGCTCCGTATTTGGAGGGCTTCTCACTGGGTGGTCGAATGCATCAAGAAAGACACCAGGCTGGTTCTATCTCGGGTGAGCTGCCCCGATCACGAGCTCGGGAAGCTCTTTTATTAAAAACACACAGTAATACGTCACAAGCGGTGAACTCTATCCAATCATTATGTTACATGAGTAGAAATATTAGTGGACACATAGTAGCATCAGATCACAGTACTATATGGTCAGTTTTAGAAGGTACAAATTAACCAATCAACGCTTGCAGTCCAGTTAGTAGCCCATGGTGACGTGTTGCTGATTGATGTTCTTTGTTCCTAGTACATGCTTCCAGCCTACGTGAGGCCTTGAAGCCTGGGGCCTGGCATGTACCGAAACTTGTTGATTCATTACTGCACCCACCCACCCCGCTTTCTTCTTATTTTCCTGTTTGTTGAAATATTTGATTAAAATATTTTTTCTTATACTTTTTTTTATTATGTCAAATGTCTGCATTAAGTTTTATGTCATTTTGTTGTCCAGCGCTTTAATCCTTTCTCTACTCTGGTGTCTTCAAAGTTTGTTTTGAAAGCTACTTATATCTTTTCTTCTTTGAAATTTCTTGGGGTTTTTTTTCTGCATCAATTTTCACTATGTTTCTTATCTTTTCTCATAATTCCTCAGGTTGTCACTTGCACGTGTACTGAATCTGCTGCTTATATTAACCGTACATTCTCACTGTTGGTTTTCCAAGTCAGATCTTGTTATCATGCTACTGTTTTTAATTTTCTAAATCTGTATAGTTAGTAGATATCAATAATCCACAATCTCTTCTCCAATCTCCATTTGGAAGATTGCCTGTCTCTCATGTCTGTTTCCTACTATATAACCAATCTGTTTTTTGTAGGTAATGCATTTTGTAAACCTGTGTTAATAAATCAATGCAAATAATTTTGGTCATCTAGGATAGGGTAGTGTGGGCCTTAATGTTACTTCAAATAGCCATTGGTGATGAATAAAGAATCTTCATTGAAAAACTTAATTAATTCATGTTCAAACTTTTTATTTACTTTCTTCTGTTTAAATGCTGTAATACTGGGTGCCTTATAATAAATCATGTATATAAATCTCATAAAGACAGAAAATTTATGCCTAGGCTATTCCAGAGGAGGAGCACTATTGCCAAGAATATAATGCTTTAGATTGCATTCACCTTGGAACTGCCACCCTAACTGAATTCCTCCAGATAGTATTTTTTTCATGGTTTGCACCAAAACAAAGCTTTGTGTCCCTAATCACACTAGGTTCAGTTAGAATTGGAGCAGGCAATTTCAAAAATATCCAGGGCCTATGCTATGCAGCTTTTTACAAAGTAGATAATTATCAACTTGAACTTCATCCAGAATCTAACTGGCAACCAAAGCAGTTGTGGTAATATTGAGGCTATATGTGCAAATTTTGGTATGGCCATAGAGTAATTATCTGGCCTTCAACAAGTGCAGTAGCTGAAGCTTTTAAATGATATCCAAGAATAGCTTCACGAAGAACACATTGCAATCATACAGATGCAATTTATTTCTGTATTTTTTTTTTTACCAAATCCAAAACTGTATTTCTATTTTTAAAATAAACCATTTAGAAAAACTGCATAAAGAACGAGAGAAAAGACATGCAAAAAGAATAAAAAGAATGCAGAAATAAACTACAAATGGAAAACATCAGTAAATAAATTAGGCATCTAGAATATGGAATGGAAGAACTGACTGCAGCCCAATTCGCTGTGGGACACTTTAACAATTCAATTTAATTATTTAAAAGAAATTTTAAAAATATTTTAATTTTCATCACTCATATTTCATTCTGTCCCTCCTTTTTGCATCTTTTCTTTAGTGATTCTTTTCTACCATTTCTTTGATATTAATGTAACACTTGTCCCACATTGAATTGTGGTTGTGGCAAGTTGTTCTTCAGTGAGTTGGCCATGGTGAGGTTCCAAAGTATAATTATGTATACATGATATTAGATATATATTTATAAAGAGCTGTGGTGGCACAATGGTTAGAATATGTATTGCAGGCTAATTCTGCTGACTGCCAGGAGTTTGATCCTGACTCAGCCTTCCATCTATCCAAGGTTGGTAAAATAAGGACCCAGATTGTTGGGGGAAATAGGTTGGACATTTTAAACCATTTACAGAGTGCTGTAAAGTACTATAAAGTCTAAGTGCTATTGGTATTGCTACACCATGCAAAACGATAAACTGATTTAAAGTTCCTATTCTAATCAACTAAATTTCATTTATTCTAAATAGTCTAATTGAGTGTTTTTCCTTTCTGCTTTCACAGTTACAAATTTTTCTTCAGTTTGTTCTTCTCCAATTACATTTCTCACTCATATGCATCATTGTAAAAAGAGGTAGAATTCTTTTTCATGTTATCAGTGACAAAAATTCCTTGTGGGCTTATTTTGATTATTTCATCAGTTATTCCTTCCCAATACCTAAAGAATCAATGATGTGTGGACTGGACAATCAATCTAGGGAGGTATGTCGTCTCCTTAGATAAAAAAAAAAAAAATCAAGCTGAGAACCTGACTAAAATAATCAAGTTCGCTGATTACTATCCCTTTCTTTTCCTTCATGCAGGGATGAATGACATGACAATGAACCTGAAAATGATATCAAGATGCTATGATCAGCCCAGCAAGAATATTAAAGAGTTAGGAGCACAAGTGTTTTCATCTGTACTTCCAACAAAAGGTCAACATCCAAAGAGAGAACAAAGCATTTTAGAAACAAACAATTGGCTTAAAACCTGGCACTGCCAAAATAATTTTGGATTCCTATTCTGAGACATGAAGGGATATGAAGGGCTTCTGTCAAGGGATGGACTGCTCCTCACAAGAACCAGGAAGAATGTGTTTGGAAAACAATTGGTTCAGCTTATCCGACGGGCTTTAATCTAAAATTGAGGGGGGAAGGGAGACCAATCTTTAAGACCTAATCCCAAACATAAACTTCCAAAATAGCCAGTAAAAAAAGGAGGTAGGGTGAGGATGAGGAGGTAAGAGAGGAAAAAAAAACTCAGATATAAAGCAGGAGATGTAGGAAGCACATCCAGGGTCAGCCATAAAGGACTCAGATGTCTACACAAACACCCAAAGTCTAGGGAGTAAACAGGATGAACTTGAAGTACAAGTACATGATGGCAGATATGATATAATTCTCAATAATGAAACTTGGTGGGATGAAAGTCACAACTGGAACCTTCTGATGAAATAACATAAACTGTTCAAAAGAAACAGACCAAACAAAAGAGGAGGTGGAGATGTTGGAGATCACTACATCTCTACCCAAATGCATAAAATCAAGGATGAATGCTTATGGGTTAATATAACAAAAAGAATGACATTGCCATAAGTGTATACTACAGGTAGAAGTAAAACTACTTTATATTTGTACTAGCTCTATACCCGTGCTTCATTGCGAAACTATGTGATGGGGAGGAAAATAAGGGGGGAAAATTGTGCTTCTGCCTACCAGCATCCATTGGTATTCATCTGACTAGCGTCCTGTCAGTGTGTGAAAGAAAATGTTTGGATACTGAAACAGTATTTGCTGTGTAAGCAAGAAGGAGACAGCAAGGAGCCTGGGCGTGGCTTAGCTCAACTGTTCTGTACTAAAGCTGGTTGTTGCTGTGAAACTGAAACTGACACTCCTCTCCTCTGCTTATATTTTGCATTTGGAACAGATTTCTTTTTGGGTAGGGATGGGAAGAAGAATTCCTTAGCATCAGAGCGTGTTAATAATAATATACGAAATGTTAGTGCTCTGATGGTTATTTCAAAAAAATCCTTTTTTAGTGAGCACCTAGAAGCCAAGAGGAACATTCGTGCCAAATTTCAAATTTGTAGGCTTTACAGTTCTGGAGACTTTGTGATGATGAGTGAGTGTTATTTCACATTTATATATAGAGAGATTAATATATGTAATATGAGCAACAGCTTAGCAAACTTTAACTGGCTGAGATTTTGGTGTAAACAGCTTTCTGCCTAGAGGGGAAGAACTCACAAAAGTATAGAACTGTATCTCCATGTTTCTGTATAGAAACTTGATTACTCATAACATGCCCACATATAATGGTTTTCGCTGCTGGTGCCTTCATTAAAGTCAACTTACAAATAAGCAACACTTTTCTCCTATTTTTGGAAAAATAGAATAATACAAATGATTGCAGCTTTTCACATTGATTATTATAACTGCTGGTGAATTGCTTTTTTAAAAAATAGGTTTAAAAAGCAAGAATGAGTTTACTTTTAATTATACAGCAATATTTAGGGGGTAAAAAAATATCAGTGTGAAACCATCAGAAAATGAAAGATTATAATTAACACAATATGATATTTTTTGGTCCATAAATAATTGTCCCCGGATAAGTTAAATTAACCTTACAAATTAAGATTTGAAAGGCCTTATGCTACAATCTTATATACTAGCAGCAGGGTGAGTGTGGATTAAGGAAGCATCTGTGATACCCGTATGGCAGTGGTAGAAACCCTATCTTATAGCTCAGAGTTCATATCCAGGATATTTCCCTTTATTCTTTTAAATATGACAGGGACTAGCTTCATCCTCCACTTTACATAATCTTAGTTAGACCCCAAAGGACTATTCCTGTCCCCAAACAAAACCCATGGAAGAGAATAGAATAGAATAGAATAGAATTCTTTATTGGCCAAGTGTGATTGGACACACAAGGAATTTGTCTTGATGCATATGCTCTCAGTGTATATAAAAGAAAAGATACATTCATCAGGAATCATAAGGTACAACAGTTAATAATAGTCATAAGTGCAATAAGCAATCAAATCATACTAGGAAACAGTCAATAAAAATCATAAGGATACAAGCAACAAAGTTAGTCATACAGCCATAAGTGGGATGAGATGGGTGAAAGGAAGGATGGGAAGATTAATAGCAATAATAATAGCAATGCAGACTTACTAAATAGTTTGACAGTGTTGAGGAAATTATTTGTTTAGCAGAGTGATGGCGTTCAGGAAAAAAACTGTCCTTGGGTCTAGTTGTTCTGGTGTGCAGTGCTCTATAGCGTCGTTTTGAGGGTAGGAGTTGAAAGAGTTCATGTCCAAGATATGAGGAATCTGTAGATATTTTCACAGTCCTCTTTTTGACTCGTGAAGTATACAGGTCCTCAATGGAAGGCAGCAATTGTTTTTTCTGCAGTCCTAATTATTCTCTGAAGTCTGTGTCTATCTTGTTGGGTTGCAGAACCAAACCAAAACTCCTTTTAATCAAAAAGAAAGACTTAACTTAGTGAAGTTGCAAAAAAAGCAGCAGACTCAGGCCATCTTGTCATCTAATAACAACTTAATAAAGAAAATGCAACATTAGAAATTACTCTCGCTTTTAACAGGGTTTTTAAAACTATTTGGACAAAACCACATTTGGACTTTCCATCTCAAAGGGCCTTATTGTCATCAACATTGCACTGCTTGTTAACAAAGAAACAGTGAGGTCTGTTTTAAACAGTGAGGTCTCTCTCTTAATAATAACACAGATCTCCTTACCCAATGAACTGAGAATAGAATAGAATTCTTTATAGGCCAAGTGTGACTGGACACACAAGAAATTTGTCTCTGGTGTATAAGCTCTCAGTGTACATGCAAGCAATAAATGATAAATCATGATCATAATCATAAGATGGATTCATCAGAAATCATAAGATGCAACAGTCATTGATAGTTATAGGACACTAAATAAGCAATCAACACAAATCATACTAGGATACTAAATAAAACAATATAAGTAGTAACATACAAGCAACAAAGTTATAGTTATAAGAAGATATGGAAATAGGTAAAAGTGAGAAAGTTAATAGTATTACTGCCCAATTAGGTAGTTTGACAGTGTTGTGAGAATTAGTTGTTTAGCAGAGTGATGTCCTTGTGTCTAGTTGTTTTGGTGTGCAATGCATAGATGATATTCATCAGGTTCTGACCAGTTAGCAGAAATTTTGAGAAGTTAGGAGAACCAGAAAATACCACCTCTGACTGGAGATTTTACAGTATCCTTCCCCTGCCATGCCCACCAAGCCATGCCACAGAACCAGTAGTAAATACATTTAAATCCCACCACTGGTGCAATGCCCTATATAGCAATAGCAATAGCACTTAGACTTACCATATATACTCGAGTATAAGCTGAGTTTTTCAGACCATTTTTTGTGCTGAAAAAACCGCCCTCGGCTTATACTCGAGTCAGATTCCCCTCTGAAAAAAAAATGGTGTGGGGCTCCGGAGCTGGGCAGCTGCTTCCCTGCTTCCGTGTTTCCTTTGCAACTTTTAAGCATGGGGGTAATCGGAAGCAGAAAAGTTCTTGCATGAGGATATATTGTTTTTTCTTTTTTTAACTGTTTTTAGGGGGGGGGGAAGACCCACCGCCATGTGAGAATGCTCAGACACAAAATCTATCCGACCGAAAATAAGTGTGTGTGTGTGTGTGGGGATTTTAATGGAGGCAAGATGTAGGGAAAAGGCAAAAGCAACGGAAGATCCTTCAGGGGAAACTGAGGGGGAGACTCACCCTTAGTCCAGATGAGCCCGCTTCCCCACCCCTAAGGAAGCAGAGGCAGCCAGCAAGGGCAGGCAAGCCCCACTTCATGGACTCCGTCCATCTTCGCTCCCACCCACCCACCCACCCAAAGCGATGAAGTCCCCCAATCGTGCAGCCCAGAATTGCCCTCCCCTCAGGGAGCAGCAACGACACCCGGTTTTTCCCGAGACAAGAAGCTCCGCCGTGCAATGAAAGCACCCTGGCTCTAGGCTCTAGGCTCAGAAAACAACACGAGCCGAGTTGCTTCAGCTCCGCTCAGCTTCGTTTCCTCAGCTCCAGCTGCTTTCAGTCCACTTGGGAGGAGGGGAAGATGGTGGCGGCGGCTTGCATTGTTTTCTGAACCCGCGAGCCTAGAGCTCAGAAAACAACGCAAGCCGCTGCCACCACCACCTCCTCCCCCTCCTCCCGAGCGGACTGAAAGCAGCTAGGGCTGAAGAAACGAAGCTGAGCAGAGCCGAAGCGACCTCGCCTCACATTGTTTTCTGAACCCGTGAGCCTAGAGCTCAGAAAACAACGCAAGCCGCCACCACCACCTCCCCCTCCTCCCGAGTGGACTGAAAGCAGCTGGAGCTGAGGAAACGAAGCTGAGCGGAGCCGAAGCGACCTCGCCTCACGTTGTTTTCTGAGCCCTAGAGCCTAGAGCTCACAAAACAACACAAGCCGCCGCCGCCACCTCCTCCCCCTCCTCCTGAGCGGACTGAAAGCACCTAGGGCTGAGGAAACGAAGCTGAGCGAAGCCGAAGCAACCTCGGCTCACGTTGTTTTCTGAGCCCGTGAGCCTAGAGCCAGGGCACTTTCATTGCACGGCGGAGCTTCGTCTCAGGAAATACCAGGCATCGTTGCTGCCCCGAGGGGAGGGCAATTCTGGGCTGCGCAATTGGGGGACTTCGTGGCTTTGGGTGGGTGGGAGCGAGGACATTGACTTTAAGCGCTGCCGACCAAGTGTTTCACAAATACCAGTGGGACCTCCTTCCACCACCACCCCTCCCTCTTTTGCCTCCTTCCTTCTGATCAATCAGGTTTTCCCAGTATTTGCTCACAGCTGTGTTTTCTCTTCTGCTGTGCTAGGCATTGAACACGGGGATTTCTGATTCCCCTTACATGCATCATTTCCTCAGCTCCAGCTGCTTTCAGTCCACTTGGGAGGAAGGGAAGATGGTGGCGGTGGCTTGCATTGTTTTCTGAACCCGCGAGCCTAGAGCTCAGAAAACAACGCAAGCCACTGCCACCACCACCTCCTCCCCCTCCTCCTGAGCGGACTGAAAGCAGCTAGGGCTGAAGAAACGAAGCTGAGCAGAGCCGAAGCGACCTTGCCTCATGTTTCTTGTTGCTTCTCATAGTTCCAGATCTCCATTTCTTAGAATTGGAACACGAAGCCAAAAGAACTTCTCCCTTCTTGTTCATCTTCTTTCCATTTTTAAAGTTCCATTTTCAGTTCTTCTTAGAGTGATACCATTTTAAAAACTTTTAAACAACCACCCAGTTAATTTTAGTCATCTAGATGCAAAAACCAAAAATCACCAAGTTATCCAAATAATCCAAGGCTGTTTCTACTTGCTTCTTTTTTCCACTTTCTCTTCCTGGGGTTCTATTATTTTGTTACCAAGTTTCCATTAAAATGTATCTTTGAGGAACCTTGTTAAAATTTCACTGTAGGTTCCTTTTAATTACAGTTCCATTCCTTAATTCTAGGCAGTCTCCTCCATTTTTTCAGATCTTGCCCTTCTATTCTTTTTTTTCTCCTTTCCAACTTTTAAAAAGTTTTAAATGTCCAGAAATCTTTATTTATCCCTTTGACTTTTATTTTCAGCTTAGATGCCTATTAATGTCAAAGTGGATTTTTTTTTCAGTTTCTTGCTTAAGTCTCTTAGCTGTCAGTATAAGGAAGGGAAGAAAAAAAAAAACTAATCCTTTTCCTTCTCTCTCTCCTTCGCAGCTTCAAAATCTTCTTTGGGAACAATGTTGTTAAGTTTAAATTCCACGGTACCTTATTTGTTGCTTTTGCTGTTTGACCCAGTCAACCAAAACGTTCTCTTCTTATCTTCTTCCTGCACATTCTTCTCCGGTCAAGTTCTTCTTTGTGGTGGCCATTTCTGACCATCGCTGCAACTACCTTTGGGAAAGGGAGTAATGGCCAGCTGGGGAGGAGAGATCCTCAACCCTGCTGGCAGTCTCCCCTCTCTTCATCACCTCTACGGGGTGGCTTAGCCCTGAAACCAGCCGGCTCGGGGCGCTCCAGTGGCAAGCACGGATTGAAGCCTCGGAGAGATGAGGTTTCAGTCTGTTGCTGAAGAAGCTCAAACCGGAAGACCCCTAACCATTTTTTGTTGTTGTAAGTTACAAGCAGAATTGCAATGATTCCCACATATTGGAATAGAATTGCACTGTCCTACTATATATCTGCAATTATATTCCTTTCACATCACTGACTGATTTGAAGTTGATTTTAATATCTATGATATAATTTAATATACCATATAAATTCTCAGACTATATTTCCAAATATGTCCAAGACTGCCAAAACGTGTCTTTTATAATGACTTGTCTGAGACATTGTATAAATATGAGATAATCAAATAAATAATAAAAATTGAATTGTTGTGTAGAGTATTACATTACTCTTTAATACTGATCGATTAACGTGCCTGTGATTTTATATTGTTATTCATTTACCCCAACCCACCAAAATATACCCACCATAAGTTAATTCTAGAAATTTCTACATTACCATTCCCCCGCCTTCTTCTGAATGCCTTTCGTTCACTCAGTGGAAAAGGCACAACACGTATCACTTTCTATAGAAGATACAGGAATCATCTAGAAAACAGAGCAACCTATTTATTCATCCAGAGGTGGTATTTAGCAAGTTCTGACTAGTTCTGGAGAACAGGTAGTGGAAATTTTGAGCAGTTCAGATAACTGGCAAATCCCACCTCTGATTGGAGATGTTACAGTATCCTTCCCCTGCCACACCCACCAAACCACAGCCACAGAACCAGTAGTAAAAAAATTTGAATTCCACCACTGTATTCATCCATTTGAATTTCCACTTTCTTTTGAAGAGCTGTCCCACTACATGGATAGAAATAATTATCTTTATAAAATGTTGCAAAATCCTTTTGTACAACTCAAGTGCATAATAAATATAATCACTATTTAATTTACTAATTCTAAGTATGTTTTTTTATTTGAAAATGACCAATTTGTAATTTTCTTTCTGATGGAGCCAGTATTTTTACTGCATATATACACAAGTTAAGATATACATGTATTCAGCTGGAATTGACTATTTTGTCTACTGTAGAATTGGCCTTACTTTCATAACCTCAGTTGCTTGATATGTCCAGAATGAGAAATATATATAACAGGGGTGTCAAAATCAAGGCCCATGGCCACATCTGGCCCATGGGGCCATCCTGAAAACAGTAACAGACTAGCCAGTATTGCCTCTACCTGCAAAAGAGGTTTTCACTGGAAGAGGGCTGCCGTCGTGGTCAAAAATGGAGCTTGGGAACTAGTTTTTGTTGTCTAAGGCCCCCACAGGTGCCCCCAACATGAGTGACGTCAAACTGGCCACGCAGTGCCTGCCCCCCTCAGGTCCTCAGTGAAATCAAGTTTGATGTGGCCCTCAGTGAAATGAAAGTTTGACATATAATGTCAAATGAAAGATGGCAAGCAATATTGGTAGATAGGAAATTCAAATAATTTTTGAATGAAAGACAGCAAACAATATTGGTAGGTAGGGAATTCAAATAAAGTTGAAATGCATGTTTTGTGTACAGCTTTTTCTTATTTCTTAACAGCAGACTGAGGGGAAAAAAACTCATTGTGATTTTATTGGAAATGTTTTTTTTTTTTTTTCTGAAAAGAGGACATGAAGAAAGTGGGAGAGAAAGGAAGAGGGGGGAAAAAAAGACAGAAACAATATACTTTGCAGTGAGATGGATGAAAAGAGACACTACTTCAAATAAATATCTGTGGTTAGAAAGGCAGCTGCTTTCAGGCCAACGAATGCCAGGACTCTGAACTATTTGACATGAATTATATAAAACAGGGGTCTCCAACCTTGGCCACTTTAAGCCTGGTGGACTTCTACTCCCAGAATTCTCCAGCCAGCTTTGCTGCCTGGGGAATTCTGGGAGTTGAAGTCTGCCAAGCTTAAAGTGGCCAAAGTTGGAGACCCCAGATATAAAGCATATGATGAAATATACACATTAATAATTATTGTGTAGAGCAGGGGGGTCAAACTCAATTTAATTGAGGGCTGCATCAGGGTTGTGTTTGACCTTGGAGGGCCGGGATAGATGTGGCCTGAGATGGCATGGCCAGCATGACGTCACTCATGTTGGGGGGGGGGGGGAACCTGTGGTGGCCCAAGCATTCTGCCTGCCAAAACGGGCTTCTGAGCTTCATTTTCAGCCCCAACGGCCTCTTGCCACTCTCTACTAGCAAAAACAGAGCTTCATGGGCTGGTCCTTCACTGTTTCCAAGGTAGCCCCACAAACCAGGTCTAAGCACCCTGTGGGCAAATCCGATCTCCGGGTCTTGAGTTTGACACCCATGGTGTAGGGTATTAGATTACTATTTAATACTGAATGATTAACATGCCTGTGATTTTATAGTGTTATTCATTTACCTGCCAGAGTATACTTAAAAACTCACAGATGTTAATCCTGCAAATTTCCAGAGTGGGCTCCAGGGTCATATTAAGGGAATTTAGAAGATACAGAATGTGTCCAGCTATTTAATAGCAAAATAAAAAAGGCACTTTAAAAACCATCCTGCACTGTCAAAGTATCAGGACCTTCCCGGACAGGTAGAGCCATATAAGTGTTCAATCTCCTGAAAAACTTCAGATCTTGAACATTATCCACAGGGTTGGGATTCTACCAGTTCACACTTATTCACTAGAACCGGTTGTTAACATTCTAAACAGTTTAGAGAACTGGTTGTTAGAAGAAATTACTGGTCTAATCCTGTAAGGAAGGCAGGAAGGAAACATTCTGGTGTTGCTTACAGAAACTGCCTCTCCATTAACCTTTATGACATTCTTGGCAGGACTAGACTTCCGGTCTCAGGAACTTCTTTGGAGTTTTTTTCCCCTCCTTTGCTAGTACTTTGCTTGTGTGGAGTGACCATTCAAAGTTACAATGGCACTGAAAAAAGTGACTTCTGACCATTTTTCACACTTATGACTGTTGCAGCATCCCCATAGTCATGAGAGGCCAGGTGAGGCGATGCATGCCTTGATGTGAGTAATATTGAGTTGGCCACACCCAACCAGTCACATGACACCCAAGCCACGCCCACAGAACCGTTTGTTAAAATTTTTGAATCCCACCCCTGATTATCCATATACTAGGACAGTGTTGGCAAACCTTTTCATTACCAAGTGCTGAAATGGGGGAGAACTGGAAACCAGAAGAGCAGTTCCTCAGCGTGCATGCGCAGGAGTGCCAGAAGCCGGAAGAGTAGTTCCCCGTGTGCATGCATGTGCTGGGATGCTGAACTTCTGTTTTCTGGTGTGTGCATGCACACTGGCCACCTGATCTTTCAGTTTCCAGTGTGCATGTGCATGCTAAGACCAGCTGGCTGGTGTGCATGCTTGAACCACAAACCAAAAGCTCAGCTTGCCCACCGGGGATCTGGTCTCCCAATTTCTGGCACTCCTGTGCTCCCAAAGACCAGCTGAAATGTGAACCAGAACCCAGAAGAACAACAGGTAACAGCTGGCATGCCCAGAGAGATGGCTCCGCGTGTCACTTCCAGCACGCATGCCATAGGTTTGCCATCATGGTGGACAATGGAAAGGAAAGAAAAAAACCTGATAGCACAAATTCAGAGACCGCAATATAACTGCAATTTAAAATATTTTTCCAACTTTGTTTTGCTGACAATCAATTCATTTGATCACTGAAATTGGTGACAATATCCTGGTATTAAAAACACAGCATTGCAATCATATCATTCAAGCCACACTGGGATCTATGGCTGAAATTAAACCAAATATAGATCTGAATGCAAGTCCAATGCTGACAATGAGATAAGACAAAATCTCCCAGTGATATAACTGTCATAGTATCTTTTTCCAAAGCCATATCAAAAATCCCATCTATTTTTATCTTTGAGTGAACAGAAAGCAATAATAGCATGACATTTGGTGTTCCTGTTGCCAATCTCTATTGGCTTCATTTCAATTTACTGCAGCCACCTGAATTTTCTTCAAAAGAATGGGTGATAAAGTCTAAGAGATTTTATATATCTTGAGGCTGAACCTCTGACATTATCAGTATAAAGGAGAAAAATACTGTTTCAACCTGATACAGCTAAAGATAATTTAAAGATATCTCACTTATGGAATGTAGGTAACCTGAAAACAATGGCATGGGCTATTATAGAAAAAATAATAATAATACTTTTCCATGTTTGTGCCATGGAAAGTTTTAAGTGCAAGAATACTCAGAGTGATCTTTGCTAAACACTTCTGTAAAAATGGCATTCTGTAAAAATATCCGAATGCAGAAACAGACATAATAGAAATAATTTATTATGAATTTCAGCCTCTTCCACTGGAATGTATTAGGATGAGTCATTGCCTTCTGCCTGTGATATTTAAAATTTAAGCAAAGCTCCCAAGCTTTATTTGGTAGCTTTGTTTCTCAAAAACCCTGGATTATCTGAATTGCAAATATGGTGTTACAACGATGGCATGTTTAAACAAGTCATAGAATGGATGAAAGCTGTGTTGATAAGTTATTTAATTTTTTTTAAATTTTTTGAATAAGACTCCATCTCAGTCTTGTTTGGGACAGATTTTGAAGAAAGGTAAATCTCTCTGTTTCAGTACTGCTCCTTCATTTAGGTCTATTCCGTTTCTCTAAAGATTTGGGGTGGATATTACAGGTGGAATGTAACATCTATGGCAGGGGTCTCCAAACTTGGCAACTTTAAGACTTGTGGACTTCAACTCCCAGAGTTCTCCAGCTGGCTGGAGAATTCTGGGAGTAGAAGTCCACCAGTCTTAAAGTTCTCCAGCTGGCTGGAGAATTCTGGGAGTAGAAGTCCACAAGTCTTAAAGTTCTCCAGCTGGCTGGAGAATTCTGGGAGTAGAAGTCCACCAGTCTTAAAGTTGCCAAGTTTGGAGACCCCTGATGTAAGGCAACCCTGTATCCATCCATCCCTATCATTGAAAAATAGGATGTCATCAGTGGTAATAGTTTCGGATTGTGTAACACACAATGCTTCTTTGAATCAGTAGAAAGCTCTTCTTTTGGAAGAAGTGAAATCTGATGAAACATATCAGATATTAATTAACATATGGTTAGTTGGTACTGGGAATGGATAATTGTTTTTAAAACTTAACTTAGTGACTCTCTACTTGCAAAAAGTTGATGGCAATCAACAATGTCAGTGTTTTCATCCTAGTAAGCAATTCTACTGGTGTCATCCACAGAAGGTGTTGTGGTTAGCCGGCAGAAGGTGCGGATGGCTGAGGAGAGTGAAGACTCAGATGAGGGGCCAGGACCATCAGGGATGGACTGCTGCCTTCAGAGACTGTGGGGGCTGGCAGCAGGGATGAGGAGGTTCCCGAGGAGCCTGTGCCAAGTGCATATGCATGCAGAATTGCTCCTAGAAAAGAGCAGTTACAACAGTACGGGCAACTCGGGAGTAAGGCTGAAGGTAATGGCCCCTCAAAGTAGATAAAAACCAGCTGTGAAATGAAGGTACTTTGCAGAAGGCAAAGATGTTTTGAAATTCTAGCCTCATGGACATTCCAGTATCCTGGGTTTGTATCTGAAGATTCTTATTTTGCAAATTATTTCTTGCCTGTTATCTTTTCGCAAGTCTTGCACAGTTTGGCAAGCCTTGTGCTTATCACAGCTAATTATTTTGAAAAAGCATTACAAGGTTTCCGTTCCCTTTGGATTTTATTTGATTTGTTGGAAAAGGGCGTGGGTCGGAACAGAAGGGGTCAAAAAAGACAAGATGACAGAGCTACTTATAATATTGGCTTATGTAAAAGAAGGTGAGCCTGATTGAGTTGCTGTGCCCATTGCTTTGCCTGTTTTGAACCTACTCACAGCTATTGGTGAAATATTCTGTGTCATATAGCTGACATAGACTGCATTTGAAGTTCTAAGTTTAGTGATGTTGTGCTGAGTATCTGGCAACCTATTCTGAAGTTGAAATGTCTTTGAATATTAGTAGCTCGGGTTGGTAGTTATATTGTTGGTTTGAACTCCGAGTTTGGCAATTTGATTGCAAATGTTTCGTTCCCATTCAAGAAGACATCTTCAATGTGCTTTGGATTGTCCTGAAGATGTCTCCACAATCCAAAGTGCACTGAAGATGTCTCCTCCAATGGGGATGAAATGTTTTCAACCAAACCACCAAGCTTGGAACAACATATTTGGACATGGCATCTGCCTGTTCCGTATCCTCACTACTTGCAAGTTTAATTGTTGATTGCTATCTTTTAGTCATCTTACTTGATCACTGCCATATGTGATTGGTTGCTCAGGTCTTTATGGGGCACCCATCTTACTACAGGGTAAGATTGAACTCTGCTGCCTGTCATTTCTTTCAGGTTCTTCCTGGACGACATGGTCCAAGGTTTGTGCTTGCATCCAGACCATAAAACTCCATGGATTCAAAGACAATTTACCAGAAAATTTATTCATTGGCCCTAAAAGGAGAGGTGAAAAGGTCTCGCTAAACCTGGCCCCACATTTATACATGATATGTGATAGGATAGGATGTGTGCAATGTAATCTCCATTCATTAAAAAAGGGGAGTATGTAAGTGGAAATTGGTGATTATGTTTGAAATTATGATTATTTTTATTTTGATGAAGTATGAGGTGATGTCTTGCATTTCAGTAGCTGGGAAATGTTCAAGCAAAATGAGTTTTATAATCATTTATACTCCCTTCTGCTGGGAGGCAGTTCTAGTCAACCTAAAACCAAGGTTGTCATTTAAAATGCACTTCCCTAGGTGTAAACCTTACTAAACCAGCAACAATAAATAAGTATAGGATTGCATTGTAACAATGCTTATTCTAAAGGCTTCATTATGTGGTTAAAATAGGAATTTAAAGTAGGTTCTCCTAGTTTGACTTGCTGCAAGTTCTGGACAAACCATGTATAACATGATACTCCAGAAGACGTATAGAATAATACTATTAGTTTGAGCATGACTGGTAATTGCAGGTTATAAGCTAGTTCTTCAACTTGATAAAGGCTATACTATTATTTTACTAAGTGTACAGTCAGAAGTACAATAAAGATCAAGGATATGTTATGTCTGAAGTTTGAATGAGGATACCCAGCAGCACTGCTTCTGCATAAATTGCAAACTATAATGTAATACAATTCTGAAATTGATATTATGATTTTATATTATTCAACAGCTTGGGAAAATGTATTTACAATTCAGCTTTGGTGACCAACGAAAGAATTGTTACTTGAACAGAACTGAGATCTGAAATTACCATATTACCATTCAGATTAGGTTTCAGATAAATGAATTTGGAATCTTGGGGAAAAAAGAGGCGCTGAAGACAGAATGGAGAGTATACCCTGGGTTGAAAGTAAGATAATGCAGAAAACTGGACTTTAGGAAATGTGAAGTAAACAAAGAAAGGAATCAATAAAATAGATACAATAATTATATTATGCATTTTATGGTTATCACATAAAATATGTCAAAAACATATCTTTCTAAAAAATTTCAGGAATTAAATATGAAGATATATGTTAAAATATTTATACTTTTCTTCTCATACTTTGTGTCCAAAGGTTGGTCTTTAAATCCTGATCTCCCAGAATTCTTGTTTTATGTTTCCAGGGCAATTCAGTTTTTATTTATAGTATGATATATGAAAACAAGCAACAACAATTTTACCACCTGATATATTAAACAGATAAATGATTCTGCTGTGATTTTTGTTATTAAGGCAAGATATTAAGAAAAGTTATCACTCTAATATGGAAGCTTTTACTGATTCTTAGTTTATGGTTCCTAGCTTAATGTTCCATTTAATTCTGCCCACATCTAAAGTAAAGCTGGAATAAGAATTCTGAGATGGCATAATAAGATCACAAAAGGAGAAAGAATATGCCATGATAATAAAGAAACCATAATTGTTGAACTTGTCTTCACTGACAAAAAGCCTATGTATTAATATTCATAAGACGAGAATGATATTTTGCTTTCTTAGAAGAACCATCTGGCACAAGTTTCCCCATGAAAACAAAACAATTTTTTTGCCTAATGAGGAACCACGACTTAAGTATCCAGCAGTTTAAAATTTCTTTTAGACTTCAGAGACTGAGAAATAAATGAGTAATATTTCATTTTGTCACATGAAAAGCTAAGGCAGAGCTGTCAGCCATTCCAGCTCAGCTCATTTGACACAAGAATGTGTCTGGCTCCTTTTCTCAGAAGTGTATTGATTTGATGTGTAGTATATGAACAAGTGACATCACCATTGCAAGATTGTTGATTGCAATACATAATCAATGTTCGCAGCACCTGGCTGAAATATGGATACTCCTAATATATTTTTATTTATATAATAGGAAGACTCAAAATGAAGCTGAACATATTTGCCTGAAGAAAGGCAGACAGAAAGAGACAGCAAGGAAGAAAATGAGTGAGCAAGAGTCTAGGGCCATGATGGCGAACCTATGGCATGTGTGCCACAGGTGGCATGCAAAGCAATTAATGCCACCGTGCGATCCACAGGCAAACTTACCTCACTGAGCATGCACACACCTCCCAGCTTCGTTTCAGCCTGTTTGAGGCCTAAATTAAACTTTAAATCATGGCCAATTCACAATTTTTTTAATAATTGTTGAATATGTGCCATCAAATTGATGTAAAGTTTTCATAACCACATACAGAAATCTTCTGTAGGATGGTCTGTTGCCAATCTGTCCCTTTAGATGCAACAAACATGTTCCATCATCTGAATATCTCTTACAAAGTGTTTATTTCTATCCATCTCTTCAATATGTTCACTGTCAATTCTTTTTTCTTTTAATTAATTTTTATTGGTTTTTAAAACAAACATAAACAAACAAAACATAAAAACATCAGCTATCTTCCATATGTGTACATACAGTGTGCCGGTTGGTTTACAAATTGTTTTGTGCTTCCATTTTGTAGTCTTCAATTACAATTACATTGCATATAATCTCATATTTTCAATCAAAAATTAAATACCTTAGTATCATTATTAATCATTTGACTATACTTTTATTCATTCATGTTTTACAAGATAATCATAATTTACTTAGTTTATTTTATAACAGTTCATATTATTACCCCAAATCTATCCTAAAATCATTTTATAGATATAATAAGAAAGAAGTACATCTTTATATATTTATTATTTTCTAAAGGTCTACATATTTCATTACTGTATTTTATTATCTAACCATTGATAGAAAAGATCCCACGGAACCGGCGGGGTCGTAAGTCGAGGACCAACTGTGCCGGTTGCGGAGGCGACCACCCCAGGTCTGAATGCCGGTTTTTCGAGTCGATCTGCCGGCATTGTGACAAGAAGGGACACCTCACCTGCGTCTGCCGCCTTAAAAAGAACCGCAGCCCGCCCCGATGGGACCAGAGCGAACGGAGGAGAGAGAGCACACCACCCCGGACCAGAGATCGCCCCTCAGACAACAGATGGGACCGGAACGGACAATCCCTACAAGGCGGCGATAACCGGCGAAGAGAGGAGACCCATCAGACGGTCACCATCGGCCACGCCACAACCAATGATGCCCGGAAGGTCCATGTGGAGGTAGGCATCGAGGGCGAGTCATGCAAAATGGAGGTGGACTCCGGGTCCTACCTCTCCATGATAGCATGGCATGAAATAAAACGCTTGGTGCCTACCATCCAAAGGAGGAACCTAGACAGCCAGAGACTCATCGTAAAGGACTACCAGGGAAACCGCATCCCGGTAGTCAGAACCGGACAGTTCAACGTAACATATAAAGTGCGCACCGAAAGGCTTCCCCTGACAATCGTCGACCACGACCGCCCAAGCCTACTGGGACTGCAATGGTTCGCCTCGCTCGGCATCACAGTCACGGGAGTCGACCACGTCACTGATGACAGCTGGGAGCAACAACTGGCCCGGGAATTCCAAGAGGTCTTCGACGGAAACCTAGGCAAGTACCGAGGGCCCCTTATATCATTCAGCCTAGACCCAAACGTCCCCCCAAAATGCCTAAAACCAAGGCGGGTGCCATTCGCACTTAAACCTAAGATAGACGAGCAAATTGACAAACTCGTCAAGCAAGGGGTCCTACAGCCAATAGACCACGCTCGGTGGGAGACCCCCATAGTCACCCTGATCAAGCCCGATGGGTCGGTGAGGATCTGTGGGGACTATAAGGCCACCCTAAATGGCGCGTTGCAACAAAGCGCTTACCCCGTCCCAGTAGTGCAACACCTACTGACTCACTGGGAGGGGGCAAGGTTTTCGCCAAGCTCAACCTCGCCCAGGCATACCAACAGTTGCCAGTTGACGAGGAAACGGCAGAAGTGCAAACCATAGTCACCCACTGGGGAGCATTTAAATGCAACCGACTCCAATTCGGAGTCAGCGTGGCACCGGGAATATTCCAAAGCCTAATGGAAAGACTATTACAAGGCATCAAGGGGGTGGTACCTTACTTCGACGACGTCTTAGTGTCGGCAACCAACCAAGCCAAACTAGAGGGTCGTCTAAGGGAGGTCCTAACCAAATTCAAAGAGACCGGGCTCAAAGTAAAGAGGGAGAAATGCCAATTATACACGGAACGGGTTGAATTCCTAGGATACCTCCTAGACCGTCACGGCATTCATCCCACAAACCAAAAAATCAAGGCCATCAAAGAAGCCCCCACACCCAAGTCGAAGACAGAACTACAGGCATTCCTGGGGCTACTTAACTTTTACAATGTTTTCCTGCCCCAAAAGGCGACGGTGGCGGAGCCCTTGCATAGGCTCCTGGACAAGGCGGTGACTTGGACTCGGGGGAAACGCGAGCAAGCCGCCTTCCAAAGAACAAAGGACCTCCTCACTTCGGACGCCGTCCTTATACAGTATAACGTGACCCTACCTCTGGCCGTCACATGCGACACATCACCCTTCGGTGTCAGCGCTGTCCTCAGCCATACCCTCCCTGACGGAAAAGAAGCACCCATCGCGTTCTTTTCAAGGACCCTCAACAAACCGGAGCGGAACTATAGCCAGCTGGACAAAGAGGCTCTGGCTATCGTTGCCGCCATAAAAAGATTCCACGAGTACCTCTACGGCTGGACCTTCACCATCATAACCGACCACAAGCCGCTGCTGGGAATCCTTGCAGGAAACCGGGCCACCCCGAACATTCTGTCTCCCCGAATGACAAGGTGGTCCGAGTTCCTGGCAGCCTACAACTACGGACTCATACACAGACCGGGTAAGACGATCTCCCATGCAGACGCCTTAAGCCACTCGCCGCTACTGGAACCTGACACCGACCCAGCACCCACGACGACCACCCTCAGCATAGAGACTCTACCCAACCTGCCCATAACCGCGTCAGACATTGCCCGAGAGACTAATAAAGACAAACGTCTGGCGCAGGTGTTGCATTGGGTAGAGAAAGGGTGGCCGGAAAGGGACAACGACGAGGCCGTCAAAACATTCCGAAACCGGCAAACAGATCTCTCGTTATTAAAAGGGTGCATACTATGGGGGGATAGGGTGGTCATTCCAGAAAAACTACAAGGGAAGGTTCTGGAACTACTACACGAAGGGCACCCTGGCATCATTAGGACTTAAGCCCTGGCCAGAAGTTACACTTGGTGGCCAGGGATGGACAAACAAATCGAGACCTGGGTAGCAAGGTGCCAACGATGCCAGGAAACTAGGCCAAGCCCACCCACAGCACCCGTCCTAGAGTGGGAAACCCCAAGGGGATCTTGGTCTAGGATCCACATAGACTTCGCCAGGCCCACAAAAGGACACACCTTCCTTATAACAGTAGACGCTTACTCCAACTAGCTGGAGGTAAGCAACATGAAAACAACAACCACGGAGGCCGTGATCAAAGAACTCTGCAAACTCTTTGCAACGCACGGCCTCCCAGACGTCGTCGTTTCCGACAACGGGCCCCAATTCACCTCGCTGGAATTCGAAAAATTCCTAGCGGAAAGGGGTATCCGCCACGCGCTGACAGCACCGGCGCACCCGGCGGCGAACGGTAGGGCAGAACGGATGGTGCAATTCACGAAGAAAACCATCCGGAAAATAAACCAGGGGAGATCCAGGAGAAAATAAACAAACTACTCTTCACCCAACATATAACCCCAAATACCACAATGAATAAGAGCCCAGCCGAACTATTAATGGGGAGGAAATTAAGGTCCCCACTCGACAGATTACACCCCACGTATAACCCGGAGAAGCCCCCAGACTCAAACAGCAAACACCGAACTTTTGCACCAGGCGACCCCGTATACGCAAGAAACCTGACGGGAGACCCGTTATGGGTACCGGCCGTCATCACACAAATCACAGGCCCACACTCGTACCGGCTACAAACAGCAGACGGACGAGCATGGAAACGCCACATCAACCAATTAAGGTCGAGGACGACCAACCAAGAGACCACTGATGCACAAACAGGCGAAACCAACCCCCACAACACAAACCAAGGGGGGAGGGAATACCCAGGGGACCAAAACCAAAGAAGAATAAACCAGCCATACTTACCGGAAAGCAGCCAACACGACCCCTCGCCAGGAAGAGACAGCCAGGCCAGCTCGACCGACCCGGGGAGACCGAGCGGGAGCGGCGAAACCCGCAGGTCAACCAACCCGGGAGGGCCAGGAGGGAGCTACAGAGAGCGGCCCGGCCCGACCGACCAGCCGGTTCCCACGATGGCATCTGGAGAAGCAGAGATCCCGACTGAACCGGCTGGGATCCAACCTACGACTGAGCTGCGCATGTCCAGTAGGCTCAGACGGAGCCCCGCCTACCTACGTGACTATGCGACGTAAGGACTAAACCAAGAGGGGAGGGGTGTTCTGTCCCCTCATTAGCATTCTTGAGATCCCCGCGCTTTGATTGGCCAAAGCGCGGGGCACTCTGATTGGTCAGGCGAGCCGCGCCGATTGGCTCGCTAAGAATCTCCCGCGATTGGTCTATTCGAATTGCGGGAGATTCAAAGCGGTGCCATTGGCCGTGGCCGCCGCGGCTAAAGGAATAAAAGCCGCGAACCTTTTGCATAGCGCCAGTTCGGTTCCTACCCGAATAAAAAAGCATGATTTGAAGTCACCGACTCCTGGCATCATTTTCAAGGACACGACAATTTCCTCCTGTGATGGTATTTTCTCATTTTTCCAGTTTTTAGCAAATACAATCCTAGCCGCTATTAATACATTTACAATCAGGTATTTCAAGTCTTTACTATATATTTCAGTTAAAATTCCCAATAAAAATATCTCTGGTTTCAAGTCTATGTTTTTTTTGTCATTTTTTCCAACCACATGTGGATTTTAGTCCAGTGTTTTTTAGTGTCCGCACAAGTCCACCACATATGGTAATACGAACCGGGTATCTGATGACATTTCCAACATTTTTCGGATTTATTCTCGAACATTGTTGCTATTCTTGTCAGGGGGAAATGCCATCTGTAAAACATCTTATACAAATTTTCTTTATATGCTGTTGACATTGTTACTTTATAATTTTGAGACCACAATTTTTGCCATTTCTCTAAATCGATCCCATATCCAAAATTCTTCCCCCAAGCAATCATAGTTTCTTTAACTTGTTCTTCTTCTAATTTAATTTCTAATAAATATCCATATAGTTTTTTAATCACCTTTTCATCAGTACCTGTGAAAATCTTATCTAAATCAGGCAATAGAAATAGAATAGAAACCTTCCATTTTGGAATCTTTATCATACCTTGAATGTAATTACGCATACGAAAACCAATTCATCTTTATACCTTGTTCCTTTAGCTTTTGTATAGATTTGACTTCACCCTTTTCATTCAATATTTCACCATATCTAACAGTTCCTTTTTGTATATTATAGGATAAGAAAATGCTTCAAGTCGATAACCAGACTAGAATTTTCAAATAACATTGTCTTTTAATCTTCTCCCAGTTTAACCACAGAGACTCCCATATATAATGTCTTCTAAAATACCCCTGTGTTTTAGTTCCTTTATACCATAAAAAAGCATGCTACCCCAACAACAAATCATGCCCTTCTAATGTCAACAATCTAGTATTTCTTAGTGTTATCCATTCCTTAACCCACATCAGATTTGTAGCTTAATAGTAGAACTTCCAATTAGGCAAACCAAATCATCCTCTAATTCTAGCATCTTGCAAAAGTTTTAACTTTATTCTCGCTTTCTTACCTTGCCATATATATTTCAACACAATTTTATTTAAATCCTCAAAGTAATCTTTTCCAAGCCTAATTGGAATTGTTTGAAACAAATATAATATTCTGGGTAATATATTCATCTTGATTTTTGATATTCTCCTGATTAATGACAATTGTAAATTTTCTCATTTCACCAAATCTAGCGCTATCTGCTGTTTAAGTTTGATATAATTATTCTCTTTTAGTGTACTGCATCTTGCTGTCAAGTGTATCCCCAAGTACTTGATCTTATTCGTGACCTGAATTTTCAATAGGTCTGCCAGTTCTTCCTTTTGTCTTAATAGCATATTCTTTGTCTTATCTTTATTTATTTTCAAACTAGCCACCTTTCCATATGTTTCTATCTTTTCTATCAATTTTGATGCTGTTTCTAAAGGGTCTTCTTAGATGAAAACCAGATTATCCGCAAATGCTTGCAACTTAAATTCTTCCTTTTTGATTTTCATTCCTTTTATATTCTTTTCATCTCTAATATTTCTGTTTAGCACTTCCAAAGTTAACACAAACAACAAAGGTGATAGTGGGCACCCTTGTCTTGTTCCTTTTCTTATATTGATAGAGTCTGTCAGTTCTCCCTCTATCATTACCTTTGCCGTTTACTTATAGTATATAGCTTCTATTGCTTGAATAAATTTTCTAGCAAAACCCACCTGTTCCAACAATAATAACATGAATCGCCAATTCACATTATCAAATGCCTTCAATTCCATTAAAATCTCCCATCATAACTATATTAGCATAGTCCAGTTCAATAATTTTCATATGTAATTTTTTGTAGAATTCTTCTTGTTTGTCATTCGGAGCATAAATTGCAATCAGGAGTGTTTTTGTATTATTGTCCATTATTTCCACCATTAGTATTCTTCCATCATCATCGGTATAAATCAATTTTGCTGGGGTGGTCTCTTTTATATATAAAACCACTCCTCTTTTCTTACATTGTGTCAAGGAAGTAAATATTTTCCCTAATTTTGGCTGTACCAACAATTGTTCATATTGTTTTTTAATATGTACTTCTTGTAGACAAATTCTATCAAATTTTAATTTCTCTAATTTATGAAAGGTTTTCCTTCTTTTAACGGCTGAGTTAAGTCCATTTATATTAATTGTAATCAATTTTTTTTCTTCCATGGTTATATTTTATAGTTAGGTTTAGCAGCTCTCATAGATCATAGTTTCTGTTGTTTTTTGGCTTCTACCTTTGCACCTACCGCACCTTCTTCTTTTTCAGTCGCCATTTGGTAGTCCTCTTGGAATTCAATTAGTGAGGTCTCTTTTTTCTGCCTTTTCCTCTTTCCTTCCAAAAAATTCTGCATAAAATAATTCCGCTTTCTCAATCGAGTCAATTCTATCTCGCTATTCTTGCCATGTGAACATTAAACCTTCTGGAATCAGCCATCTATAATTCACCTCTTTTTTAAGTAGCATTTTAGTCAGGAATTGGTATTCTCTTCTCATCTCTCTCACTCTTCTGGGTATTTGTTTCAAGACCACAATCTCCTTGTCTTTATATTTCAATGTTTTCTCTTTTGCTACTTGCAGTATTTGTGTTTTAATGGCTTTCTTTGTAAATCTAATGTGAACTTCTCTTGGTAAGCTATTTCTCATCGCATATCTTGTGAAAACTCGATAAACCTCATCTATTCCATCCATCATCTTCTCTTCAGTTATTTCCAAAGCTTCAGCCAATATTTCTATCATTATCTCAGCTAAGTTTTGTTCTTTTTCTTCCTCTATGTTTTGGAATCTAAGATAGAATTCTGATTTATCCATCTCCCATCTCAACATACCACTTTTATCTTGTTCAACCACCATTAATCTATTATCAATACCTCCAATCTTCTTGTCTCTTTGTTTATCTTCTTCAATTTTTTGGAATCTCTCATCATACTTCAACATCATTTGTTGGATGTTCTCCACTTTTTCATCGGTTTTCCCTGTTCTTTGTTCAATGTTCTCTGTTCAATGATCTCTGTTCTTTGTTCAATGTTCTCTATTCTTTTTTCAATATTCTCTGATTTTGCTTGAATATTTTGAATTCCTTACATAATCATCTGCAGAGTCACTTTTTCTTGTTCTTTTTCTTGCTTTAACATTGTCTTTATTGAACATTGTTCTCCAGAAGAAGTAGAAGTGGAAGAACCAGGAGCTGTAAATTTCCTACTCATTTTAAGCAATTCAAAATCTTCAGGTTCTTCTAAACCTTAATCCAATTGTGGAGTAACCAATTATAGTTCAAAATAAAAATAGTAGAAAAAAGAAGCCCAATAATAATGATAAAAGAAAAAAAGGGAGGACAAAATTTCTTCAGGTTCTTGTATACCTTAATCCAATCAATAGTTAGATGAAGAAAAAGGCTTAAGAAGAAAAAGAAAGAAAAAAAAGGAAAAGGAAAAGGAAAAATTCTTCAGGTTCTTCAACACCTTAATCCAATTGAAAGGTTTCAAATAGAAAAGAGTGCATAAGAATAAACCAGAAAGGTAGATGAAAAAAAAATACCAGGAGAGGAGGGAAAAAGGCTATAAAGGCTTTCCCTTTAAAATAAAAAGCAAATGTAGAGATTGGACTTCCAAAGAAAAAAAGAAAAACAAAGACAAGCTCCAACAAAGCCAAAAACCCATATAGTTATTACAAAAAAAAAGATAAAATGAAATACAATAAAGCTGGTGAGGAGGGATAGCACAACTTAGAAAAAGTAAAAAAGGGCACACTGCACTTTGTTTAATTATCCAAGGCTCTTATAGCTCTCTTCTCCAAAAACTTATCATCTTTTTTTCCCCTAGGTTTCAACATCAGACTCCAGCTATTGACAGAAACCCAGAAGAGCACCTGTAATAATACTCTCCCATGCTCTTCCCTCTATCTTATCAAATAGCAATGCTCTTGAAAAAGAGTCTCAGTTCTTTCTTTCTCAGCTTTGTCTGGTCACAGGGAAATAGAATATTTTCAAGCCTCTAGTTGGCAGTGTTACAAAGTTTCTTTGCTCTCGCTTTCCCCCTCCTTTTCTGATCAAGATATAATAAGAATTAATAAAAAAAAAAGAAAACATTATTTTTTAAAAAAGAAATAACTAAAGGGAGCCTCTAGCCTATTAGTTAATGATAAAGTAAATAATTGAATCATTGACTTCATTTTATTCAAGTTTTTTCTTAGTTAGATCCTTCCTGACCATGAAAGCAACACAATTTCTTCTTCTTTTATTTCTTTCTAGTAATCAGTATGGTCTTCTGACTGACAATATCTAATTCCAGTTTATTTTAATTCACTGATAGACATTGATATATCAGATATCAATCTGTAATCAATTAATTAATCTTTCTCATGCTTTGATTCATCTTCCATGTTTCTATTGAATTCTATCTTTGCAGCTTCAAAGTTTCTTTTCCTACTTGTCAAAATCAGCAATAGATCTCCAGAAAGTTTTAATCTAAAGTGTGTCATTTACACATTAGCTTTTCAAAAGATCCTCAACTCTTAATCTCTTACAACTGGTATGCCATCTCACCTGAGGGATGCATAATCAATTCCTTTATATTGCCCATCACATCATTTTCCTAGTAAAATACAGGAGTGTCTTCCCATTGTCTTCTGCTGTGTTGCATGAAATAAGCCTTAGTTGTCACTAAAGTGACTTCTTATATCTTCCTATATGGCTTCTGGGATGTGAGAGTTATTTGGAATCAAACTTTTGGAACAAGTATATTTAACTCAGAATAAATGTAAATGCAGATTTTATTAGCCTTAAATTAGATTTACAAGATTTATGTCATTATTGGACTGTCAATACTTTAAGGGAATATTGCCATGTTTTTATGTTACCAACTAAGTCCAGTTTGAATATGGAAACCAAATATTAAATATAATATAATGTAATCTGAGTCTCAATCAAAAATATAAAACATGGTTATCAATATTGAAATTCAAACAATAGTCAGTTACAAATATTATATTTAGCATGGAGGATAATTAGATATTACTAAGAAACAGAATTTTCTCACAAAATGTTACTGAAGCTAAAACAAACACCACACCACATGCACACACACACACACGACACATGCATGCACAAACACACACATATAAAGCAAAAGCAGCTTGTTCTCAGAAATGTTTTTCAGAAATCTACATTATAAAATGGGAAAGATTCTATTTCAGAATTTCTTGGATGATATTAATATACATAAGTCAATAAGTATGAATACAGTATTTAGTGCTACACTATTCCTAAACTGAAATCCAAAGACCATCGTATGTTGGTTTTATGCAAAAATTCATGCCAGTTAGGAAATGCTCCAGAATTTGGGGACTTAATTTCCATTTGGTTTCTTGAAAAATAATCTTCTTTTCAAATTATTTCAAAAGAGGAAGCGCATTAAGTAGAAATTCATATAGATGGAATGGAATATCCTTTCTTGTTGTTGTTCATTTGCTATGTTGCATCCAACTCTTCAAGACCCCATGGTCATCCATTTCTCCTCCACTGTCTCCTGGAATTTGCCCAAATTCACATTCAGGACTATCCTTGCACTTATTTAATAAAAAAGGAAGGCATATGGGAATTACTGCTGTCTATGATTGATGAGTCCCTCTTAAATCAATAGTTGATGAGTTTAAAGAACAAAAAACAATGTATGGGCATCTTAATATCATATATAATTTTCAAGAACCTAAAAAGGTTTGATTGAGCATGTAAAAAAGACATTTTGGCAATGATCTGAAAGCAGAGAATTGGCGTAATAGTCGTTTCAAGTTAAAAGATGAAAATTCAGTAATGAGAGTCTGAAGGAATAAGAACAAGGAGCTGTATTGTATTCATAAATGCAGAGATACTATGTTTGAATAACGATCTAAGTTCGCTTATGGAAATTAATGTGGACAAAACAGAAAGAGACAACATGGAATGTGTTATTTTTGTCTTACTGTTTGTTCTTTACTTCAAGGCAAGACTCCCACAATTCAACAAGGTTGAATTAAGCACCAACGCTATGGAAGGAGGTTAAAATGTAAATAGTCAAACTTTGGACCACAAATAAGAAAACAACATTGGCTACAAATGAAGGATCTTTTGCAATGTTTCTTCTTACAGTACAATAGTATTCAATTTAGAGTCTGTAAGGTCTGCTTTAAAAGGGCTTGTTTTTAATATCATCCCATGGGATAATTTAGTGCTTCCCTATCACTCTGTGCAGTCACTGCTGACAAATGACTTTATATGTACTGACACCAGGCATATCCAGCTATCTGAAAGAAAATTAAATCTCTCATGGAGAATGGAGACACTATTGATTTAGTTTGCAATCAGCTGTAACAATGCCAGGCATTGTGATTAGGAACTATTGTTCTTTTTTTTTTTTTTAGCATTGTTTATTATTTATTCTCCAGGGTCCTTCTCAGGAGACACAAAAACCTCCATGCCAGCTGCTGATATACGTTTTCTTGTCATCTCTCTTGAAAGTTTGCAGAAGGGCAAACAGACACATGCAGATTGCTGGGAGCAGGTGAAAGTAACAATGGTGAAATTCATCCAACAATGTTCAGATGTATGTAAATGACACTATACATCAGGGGTGGGATTCAAATTTCTTAACAAATGGTTCTGTGGGCATGGCCTAATTTGTGGGTGTGGCTTGATGGTCATGTGACTAGGGAGGGAGTGGCTTGCTGACTGGGAGTGGCTAGGTGGTCATGTGATGGGTTGGGAGTGGCTAGGTGGTCATGTAACTGGGGTGGGTGTGGGCAGGTGGCCATGTGACTGGCAAAACAAATGCAAGTGGTCCTCCCTTAATGGCCAGTTGCTTGGCAAGTGTTTTTTGCCAGTTTCCAAGGCCTGGAGAGACCTGCAGAGGACAGGGCAAGGCCCAGGAACTACGGGGAGGGCTGCAGAATGTGGCCAACTCGACATCACTCATGTCAAGGGGCGCTTCTCCTCGCCTGACCTCTCATGACAGTCGGGATGCTGCAACGGTCATAAGTGTGAAAAATGGTCATAAGTCACTTTTTTCAGTGCCATTGTAACTTTGAATGGTCACTAAATGAACAGTTGTAAGTCAAGGATTACCCGTACAAAAATACAAAAAGTTTTTTTGCTTACAAAAAGCTACCCTAAATACCAATCATTAGATTAACAATACCTGCAAGTTGGAGTTACAAATCAGGCAGGGTGCCAGAGCACCTTGAGGAATGAAAATATTTAAAATGCAGTGATAACTATCAAGCAGCCAAATCTTGCTCATAAAGTGAAACCCTTTAGCAGAGAGGTCATTTAAGTTCTCTAGAAAGAGTACACCCAGGAGAAGCAATCCTTAGATCTATTTGAACACTTAAAAATACCAGCTGGTCTCACTCACCTCACAAGATATCTTAAGGAAATCACCCACATTTAAGGAAAGGTCACATGCCCCCCAGGAAGGCAGTAAAAAAAATTAGTGCTGGGGAGAAGGCGGAGCTTCGTTCCGGCGATACAGCTGCGATCTCGGGGCTCTGAGATCGTAGCCGATATTTTTGCCCCTGGTCGGTCCTAACGGACCTAAACCGTCCCGTAGAGACGGTGATCGTGAAGGGCATTGTTCCAGGATCCCAGAGATATCGCAAAATCTCTGGTTTGATCCGGAAGAAGCCCTTTTGCTGGCGGCGGAGAGGCAGCCTCCATAGCTGCTGAAGTCGGGACAGCTCCGGAAAGAAAGTGATTGGAGTGAAGTATGTCGGCTGGGTGAGAAAAACTCTTTTGTGCTGTAAATTCGCGAAGGTTGGAAAGTTCATCCGATATAAAGAAGAAAGCTGTGAGATTTTTTTTTGACTGAAATTGTTTTGAGCGGCGTTTTTTTTAAAGTGATGTCAAATTGAGGCTTGGTTTTTTTTTTCTCTTTTCTTTATACTTTTTGGGAAAGATTTTACTGTGACTTTGTAGGTAACCGGATTGAATTTTCTCTTATATATATTTTTATGCTCCCTTTGATTTTATGCTTCCTTTGATTTTTTAACTTTCTTTAGGATAGAGGCTCCCTTTGGCTATTTTTTCTTTTTTTTCCGTATATATTATTCCTTTTTTCTGGCGGGCGGGGAGAAGGAGCATTAAGAAACTTTGTAACACTGCCAACTAGAGGCTTGAAAGTATCTTTATGTGAATTGGAGAGAATTGCAAAAAGACCTCATCTCAAGGACTTTTTAATGTGATAAGATAGAGGGAGAGCACAGCAAAATATTATTGCAGGTGCTTTCCTGGACTGTTATCAACAATACTTGAGGTTTGGCTTTGAAGCTGCTGGAGAAGAGAGTCATAACAAGAGCCTTGGATAAATAACAAAGTGCAGTGTGTTTTCTTATATATACCCCATTCGCTAGCCTTCTTCTAAATTTTAATTTTAGTAATATTTTTATTTTTGCCTTTTATTTTAAAGGGAAAGCCTCAGAGTTTTTTTTTTCTTCTTTATTTTTCTTTTCTTTTTTATTGGGACTTTTTTGCTTTTCATATTTATGTTTTTGGATTACTTTGTTGTTGAGGTTGTTTTTTTTTTTTGTTTTTTTTGGATTATTGAGACTTTTTAATTGGATTAAGGTGTGAAGAATCTGAAGGAACTTTTTGGTTTTTTTGTTTTTTCTCTTTTTGCTTTTTCTTTTTTCCTTTTTCTTTTGCTCTTAATCAATATTATTATTTTTGGATGTGTTTGTTTTCTCCTTTCTATTTTTTCCTTTTTTATGGTGGACTATCTCGTAATTGGATTAGGGTCTAGAAGAACCTGAAGATCTTTCTTCTTCCTTTTTCCTTGTTTCTTCTTTGGTTTCGTGTTTTTTACTATTGGAGTTTTCCATTTTGGATTATAATTGGCTGCTCTACCAGTTGGATTAAAAGTCAAGAAGAATTTGAAGTTTTGGAAACATTGAAATGAGCAGGAAACCAATACCATCTGGCATTTCTGCTTCTACCTCTGCTTCCCCACCAGTTGGAGGACAACGTTTAATTCAGACAATGTTGAAGCAAGATAAGGAACAAGAAAAAATAACTTTACAGATGATTATGCAAGGAATCCAAGATCTCAAGACAAAATCAGATATCATTGAACAAAGAACAGGAAATATTGAACAAAGAACAGAAAATATTGAACAAAGAATAGAAAAGATTGAACAAAGAGCAGAAAATATTGAACAAAGAGCAGAAAATATTGAACAAAGAATAGAGAAGACTGATGAAAAAGTGGAAAATATTAAACAAATGATGGTTAAGTATAAGGAGAGATTCCAAAAAATTGAGGAAGAAGGAAAACAAAGAGAGAAGAAGATTGGAAATATTGACAGCAGACTAACAGCGGTTGAACAAGAAAAAGGTGGGATGTTGAGGTGGGAGATGGAAAGGTCAGAATTTTACCTCAGATTTCAAATTATAGAAGAGGAAAAAGGAGAAAATTTGGCAGCGGTAATGATAGAAATTTTGGCAGATGTTTTGGAAACTACAGAGGAAAAGATGATGGATGGAATAGATGAGATATATCGAGTCTATACAAGATATGCGATGAGAAATAAATTACCCAGGGAAGTCCATATTAGATTTACTAAAAAATCCATTAAAACGCAAATATTACAAGTAGTAAGAGAGAAAACACTGAAATACAAGGGTAAAGAGGTTATGGTTTTAAAACAAATACCCAGAAGAGTGAGAGAGATGAGAAGAGAATATCGATTTCTGACCAAAATACTATTGGAAAATGAAGTGAATTATAGATGGCTGATTCCAGAAGGACTAGTGTTTGGGTGGCAAAAGCAAAGATATAGAATTGATTCAATTGAGAAAGCAGAACTTTTTCATGCAGAATTCTTTGGAGGAAGAAGAGAGGAAGCAGAGAAAGAGGCTTTATCAATTGAGTTTCAAGATGAACAACTGGAGACTGAAAAAGAGAAAGGAGCAGCAGGGGGACAGATGGATAATAAAGAACAGCGTGAAGTGAGATCCACGAGAGCTGTTAGACCTAAATATAAAGCATAATCATGGAGGAAAAAAAACTGATTACAATGAATATAAATGGACTTAATTCAGCTGTTAAAAGAAGGAAAACTTTTCATAAATTAGAGAAATTAAAATTTGATATAATTTGTTTACAAGAAGTTCACATTAAAAAACAACATGAACAATTGTTATTACAGCCAAGATTAGGGAAAATATTTACCTCTTTGACTCAATGTAAGAAAAGAGGTGTGGTTTTATACATTAAAGAGGCTATTCCAGCAAAATTGATTTACACGGATGAAGATGGAAGAGTATTAATGGTAGAAATAATGGACAATAATATAAAAATACTTTTGATTGCAATTTATGCTCCGAATGATAAACAAGAAGAGTTTTATAAAAAGCTACATATGAAAACAATTGGACTGGACTATGTTAATATAATTATGATGGGAGATTTTAATGGAATTGTGGACAATAAACTGGACTATATAGCAACAACAACAAAGCAAAATAGAAAGGCTCTCCCAAGGTCCTTTTTTAAAATGACAGATGAATTAACTTTAAAAGATATTTGGAGAGAAAGAAATGTTAAAGCTAAACAATATACTTTTTATTCAAATAGACATTTATCATGGTCCAGATTAGATATGATTTGGATCTCAACAGAACTAATATCTAATATTAAAGAAACAAATATTGAAACAAGTACCTGGGCAGATCATAGCCCAATGACAATTAAATGGAAGGGACAAAAAAAAAGATCGAGATGGACATTAAATAATACTATTTTAAAGGAGAAAGATTTTACACAATGGATGGAGAAGGAATTGGCTTTTCTCTTCAGAGAAAATAAAAAAGAAGATACTTCAACGCAAAATGTGTGGGACACAATGAAGGCATACGCTAGAGGTTTGATAATAGATTATACAAGAAAAAAGAATATTAGGAAAAGGCAAGTTTCTAAGGCCTTGGAAGATGAGTATAAAATTCTTGAAAAAGAATTACAGAAAATGCCACAGAAAAAGGATATTAAATTGAAGCTGGATGTAATCAAACATAAAATGGAATTAATAGAGAAAGAAGAACTGGCACAGAAAATTAGAAACTCTAAACAGAATTATTTTGAAGATGCAAATAAACCAGGTAGATGGCTAGCATATAAATTGAGAAAAGAGAAGGAATCAAGAAAAATATTGAAGTTAATAGATGAACAAGGCCAAGTTTGTTATGGGAATAAGGAGAAAAAAGAAATTATTCGAGATTTTTATGGGCAATTATATAAACAGGAAAATATTGATGAAGAAAAAGTCAAACAGTATTTACAGGAAGCTAATTTACCAAAGATACCTAAAGAGACTGAAGAAATGCTAGAAAGCAATATAACAATGATGGAACTAAATGAAGCATTTAAGAGACAAAATAATGGGAAAGCTCTGGGTCCAGATGGGCTTCCAGTAGAATTTTATAAAACATTTCAAGAATTATTGAACATCCCATTGTTAGAAGTTATGAATGAAGTTATGTTAAAAAAGATGATACCTAAAAAAATTAGTGCCAAGCTTGCATCCTGCCTCTTAGAAGTACACCCCAAAAGGACAGTGCTAGATAGTATTAAAGTAGTGAAGGAAGACCCCCTCCCCCAAATAGAAAAAGAAGCCATGAGGCAAGAAAAAATTGAAACACAATATAAATAATAAAATCATAACAGTAACTGTTGCTTGTTGAAGCTGAATAGGGAAAATTATCCGATCAATAAACACAGGATTAAACTTCACCAAGCACAGAATTAACTTTCACCAAAAACCAGTTTTAGACCAAAAGTCAAAAAAAGTATGAAAACTCACGTTTGAATGTTAATCTTTCTAGCTAGCCAAGAAACCTTGCTGAATGTTACTCGTCTTGCTTCCCTGTCACTAAAAGCTTTGCTTCATTATTCAATTATTTCTCCAAGGTGCTGAATGTCCAGGGAAGTATTTCCTCCCAACAGCAGTGTAAAAATCTTTAAAAACCCTTCCCCTTTAAGAAAGCCTTGGAAGCTCCCGAGACAGCAAGTCTAGGCTGTCTGCCAAGAATGTAATAAGGGTGGAAAAAAACAAATGAAGATTGCTTCTAACTACCAGTTCTCTGAACTATTTAGAAAGTTAACAAGGGATTCTATAGAACTGGATAGAACTGGTAGAATCCCACCCCTGCTATACATGTTTGCTTATTGCCAGCTTTGTCATTGAATTAATACCTACTATCGTAGACCATAGAGTAAGATTGAAGACCTCAACCCTTCCCCATCAAAACTCCTGGTAGTTTGATAGCTACTCCCAAAGGTGCTCTTCAAAAGGCAACTGGACTTTCTTCGTTCTTGTCTTGAAGATATTTTTGCTTCTCATTCAAGTTCTGAAGAAGCTTTTTAGATGAGAAGTGAAACATATTCAAGGAAAAAAAACACACACATAGAAAGTGTTGAAGAGCACTTTTGGGACAACCACGGATGACTGAGACTCTCCCTAGACATTTAATAGCCATTGGTCTTCCATTTTTAAAAGAAATGTACAAACATTTCTAAAATTCTGTTTTCATTTTGTTGTTATGAGGTACTGAGTACCTCATAACAGTACCTATGAGGTACTAGATTAATGAGGGGAAAATATGAATCTCAGCAACTGTAGAATCAGGCTGAAGCATAAAAAATTGACAAAAGTGAAAAGGGATCTGAATACTTTCTGAACACACTGTATATAAGCAGTAAGTGGGCAGGGTGATTGGGATCATCTCCAAGACATACTGCAGCTTGCTTTATTAAACCTCAAACTATCTGATAGTGAGTGTTCAAGTGTTATTCACTCCAAAAATATCTGAGGACAATGACTTCGGCAAGAGAAAATAAATATAAATGCCGTGCTGTGATTGGTCAAAGCGCGCAGGGATCTGATTGGTCGAGCGAGCCGCTCTGATTGGCCCACTAGGGATCTCCCGCGATTGGTGGAAACTAATCACGGGAGATTCAAAGCGGTGCCATTGGCCGCGGCTGCCGCAGCTTGAGAATAAAAAGCCAAAGTTTTCCCTCAGAACCTGAGCCGTTCTCAGGACCAATAAATTAGCTGAACCAAGTCACTGAATCCTGGTCTCCTTGCCGCGCCGGACACAACAGATACCAACCAGTATTTATCACCTGCTAGAACCACTGACCATATACTAAAATTGTCATCCTATCTTAGAATTTGTAGAATAAAATAGAGCTGGAAGGGACCTTGGAAGTCTTCTAGTCCAGCCCCCTGCTCAAGCATGAGAACCTATACAATTTCAAACAAGTGACTGTCCAGCCTCTTCTTAAAAACCTCCAGTGATGGAGCGCCCACAATTTCTGAAGGCAACTTCTGTTCCACTGGTTAATTGTCCTCACTGTTAGGAAGTTTCTTCTTAATTCCAAATTGCTTCTTTCTTTAATTAGTTGCCAACCATTATTTCTTGCCCTGCCCTGTGGTACTTTGGAGAATAATTTGAACCTATCTTCTTGGTGGCAGCCCCTCAAATACTGAAATGTACACAGATGGTTGAAAAAAATCATTTGGTCCAAACAAAGTATTTACACAAACGTATACCACACTTTCCAAAAATCTATTCATACAAAAAAAACTTGCATACATAAAATTGTACCTTCACTTCTACAAAAGAAAAGCCACACAAAAACCTTTCAGTGAAATAGCAGTATATATAAATATTAATCAGGGAGATATATTCAGCCAAAATTGGTTAAGGGATAATGTTTGGGGAAAGCATGCCTATTAAAAAAACCCATAAGCATGAAAATATATGTAATTAGAGAATTGCAAATTAAAATATCTAAGGATGTTTGCCAACTTTAAAGGGTTGCAGAAACTAACTGAAATGAATCAGAAAATGTTAACCAATCGAAATTTCCAGAGTTGCCCAGTCCAATTATACCCTCCTAGCTGTTGGCATAAACTTGACTTGGATTCCCAGGGTAGTTGCATAGAGAAAGAAGGATTTTTGCAGGATTGTGAATGATTTTCACATGCCGTCAGTGAAGTATTAAACCTGACAAGACGGGTTATGAGTTTATAAATTATTATTCTAATGGTTATATGACACATGGAAACCCAGCAAGAGTATTAACAAACAGAATTTTTTAGCATGAGCAAAAGAATATTACTATTTCCTCTTTGCTTATGATTCTTTTTTAAATTCAAACTATATTGCTTTTTTCTTTTTCTTCTTCTGTTCAACTTCCTTTCTTTTGTTTGCCACTTCACAATTTCAGGAACAGTGTAAGTGTTTGCATCCTCTTGAAAAAAAAAGTGGAGTATAATAATGGATGTATGCATAAGAGCAAGCAGGCTGTTAACCAATGCTTTGTTTCCCTGCCAACCAACGAACCAACACCCCCACACACTTTTTTTGTAACACTTAGCATTAGCAGCTACACAAAAGGCAATAATGACTGATTCATAGCAGTGGCTTCCTAGAAAGTGCTTTTACTCTTGGCCTGCATTTTCCCACATGAAACAATATTGCCAAGGGAGAATATAACAGATGCTACTGCTGCACATGCTTCACACATTTGGTTGAATTCTGCTCATTATTTGGCCTCCTGTGGGAGAAAAGGAATATTGTCAATACGATAATGATGGGATAAACATTTTGGCCACTTGCAGTAATTTTTCTGAATGCCAGATAAATTAAATGAGTTGTGTTTCCACAAAAGAGTTGCCAGAACATCAGTTGGAGGCTTCCTTATAGCTATGCACAAGATAATAATGACGGCTGTGTCAGCGTTTCTTTCTTACTCGTTGGCTGGCATTCATAAGGCTTTGTTTGATCTGCTTTGCTGAAAATTGGTTCATATATCCTGATTTAAATCTTTCTCCTTCAAAAAGCAAATATGAGAATTGAAGGATGATAACAACAAAAACGTCAAACATCTAAATTTTTAGAATCTCGTACTGGAACAGGGGTGACTAATATACAGCTTCTGTCCTGACCATTTGTTTCCTAAGCAGTTAATCACTGGGCCCACAAATCAAGCTAAGACAGAATTTCTTTTCTTTTCTTTTTTCAGGCTAAGACAAAAGCAGACAAAACCATTCTTAGCAAAGTAAACACATTGCATTATTCTCCCGCAGCTTTCTATATCTTACAGGGTTATTGTGAATACAACCAGGGTTGGGATTCAATTTTTTAAACATCTGGTTCTGTGGGTATGGCTTAGTTGGTAGGTGTGGCTTGGTGATCATGTGACTGGCTGGGCTTGGTCAACTCAACATCACTCACATCGAGGCATGCATCTCCTCGCCTGCCCTCTCATGACTGTGGGGATGCTATAATAGTCATAAGTGTGAAAAATGGTTATAAGTCACTTTTTTCAGTGCCATTGTAACTTTGAATGGTCACTCCACACAAGCAAAGTACCAGCAAAGGAGGGGAAAAAAACTCCAGAGAAGTTCCAGAGACAGGAAGCCTAATCCTGCCAGTAATGTAATAAGGGTCAACGGAGAGGCAGTTTCTGTAAGCAACACCAGAATGTTTCCTTCCTGCCTTCCTTACAAGATTAGGCCAGTAATTTCTTCTAACAACCAGTTCTCCGAACTGCTCAGAATGTTAATAACTGGTTCTAGCATATAAGTGCAAACTGGTAGAATCCCACCACTGATGACAACTGGTCAGGAATTACTTTCGAAATTATCTGCCAAATTTGTGGGTGGAGATGGGATGGGTGAATTCTCTCAGCTCTTTTGAATTCTAAGATCCTAATCTGATTTTGTCCTATTGCTTGTGTCTGTATTATATTGAATTCCAATATGATATGCTCACTCTTAATAAGACATGACTGAATGGATAGTGCCATCCCATATTAAAGAACAGGACTGTCAAAAATTTATCTCTTGGATTCCTTTTAAATGAAGATCTATAATAATATCACACCTGTCTGTGACAATTTGTCCATAGTTCTGTTCCCCCTTGAAAAAAATTATTATCTTTCATCTGACATGAGGGGAAAACATGAATATGTTTTTTTAAAAAATGTTTATCCCACCATATGTGTATATATTCACTCACACACATACATACACATATATAAATATACATACACACAAAGGTGGTATTCAGCAGGTTCTGACCAGTTCTGGAGAACCAACAGTGGAAATTTTGAGTAGTTTGGAGAACTGGAAAATACCACCTCTGACTGGTCCCGCCCCCATCTATTCTCTGCCTCCTGAGTCGCAGCTGATTGGCTGGGTCTTCTTTTGTTGGCCAGCACAGGAGAATGGAGCTGGAAAGCAGGTTAGTGGGGTGGGAGGAAATGGGATTTTGCAGTTAACTTCCCCCAGAATTGGAGTGGGAATGGAGATTTTACAATATTTTCCCCCTGCCATGCCCACCAAGCCACTCCCACCAAGCCACACCACACCCACCAAACCACACCTACAGAACTGGTAGTAATTTTTTAAAAATCCCACCACTGCATACACACACAACTCAAAGCAATGAATGTATAGTGATTCTTCTTCCTTCTATTGTCCCTGCAGAAAACTAATTGAGAATAGATGGAATAAGTATAAATATTGCTATTAATTTCTTGAATTAAGATAATTTGTGTGTGCATTTGCCTGCATGCATGTTTGTTTGTATTATCAGTTAATGATTGAGTGATTGAGCAGACATTGGGATAAGTATAAGACAATCAAAATTTTATATGACATACTGTAAAATCTATTTGGGTTGCATGGTTTATATTCATTGGAATACACAAATTTATCAGCTTTTTTTGTACTTAAATAGTCTGAATTTTCTTCTGTTTGTTTAAGCTGCTTTTCATGAGCATTATCTTTATTTATTGTCAACACAAAATAGACATATGCATAAATATAAAACTTGGGAAGTGTAATGTTTAAACACACTAGCTTAGAAATAGAATGATTGTGAATTCCTTCCCAGGCACAATGCCAGCTAGGTGATTTGCAAATAGAGGGAAAGCAATGACAAATCATGTTTGAAAAATGTTTCCAAAAAACCCTGCATGGACTTGTTTATGTAATTGCCATTATAGGAAAATCATCAAAGAGTCAGGAATCAGGAAATAAGGGACAGGAAGTGCTTGAAATTGAGAAATCTCCTGCAGTGTTTTTGTGATACTTTTAATATGTCAAAACTTTGTGTTGCTCCTTTAGTACATTTGGGTAAGTATTATGAAAGAGCAGCTTGGAAAAGTGACAGATGGCTCCAACTGCTATTTTTCAGGAGGTTTTTTTTTTCTAAATAAGAAGAGGGGGAAAATACTGCTTACCAACATTTTCCCCTCTACAGCTGTGTTCTCTGTTGTGTATGTACCATAGTTAATGAAGTATGAGCTTGAGGTAAAGTGCAGGGTTCTGGTCCTGCACTTTTGATTGGCTGTTAGGCGGCCAGATCGGATTGGTTAGTTCTGAGGAATCTGATTGGCCCTTAACGGAGATTCTTTATTGTTTAAAAGAGCTACATTCAGAGCTTGTTATTGGACAAATCTTACAAGGGTTGCCTATATAAGGCAGAGTTCACTGTTGTTGTTTTGAGAAGTCACTATGCAAATAAAGAGATGAAAGTTCACTATTCAGAGGCTGTCTCCATTTACTTCGACCCATGTTCAAGTACTTAACACTGGCGATGAAGGTGGGATGTGGAGACGTCTGAACCGAAGAAGCCAGAAAGCAACACCGAGCACGTGACAGACGACGCCAACAACGGAACCATGTCCGGAGGCATCGTACCACCCGCTCCGTTCGATCCAAACCAAGAGGATTGGGAATCTTACATGGATCGCTTCCAAATGTTTCTAGAGACGAATGACTTGAAGGACACCACGCCAGCAAAGAAAAGTGTGTTGTTCCTGACGCGTTGCGGCCCAGTCATTTTTAAAATGGCTACAGCACTCGCCAAACCTCGAGAAGTGAAAGCCATGAGCTGGGACGACCTCGAACCCATCCTGAGAGGCCATTACGTGCCAACCGTGCCTACACTCGTGAGATGCCATGAGTTTTATCAGAAGAACCAACAAAAAGGGGAGAGCGTAGCTGATTTCGTGGCAGACTACTGAAATTTAGGGGGCCTCTGCGGGTTCACCAACTTAGAAGAGGCACTAAGAGATTGAATAATTCTGGGATTAGATGCAATAGGTGTGCAAAGCAAGCTGATGGTGAAAGGTGACATCAGCCTTGCTGACACCATCGCCGAAGCCACGGCTGCAGAGGCGACCAAAAAGTCGGCCACACAACTACGGCGAAGCCGCACCCCGGTGCCACCACCGGCCAGCGAAATCTCACCTAGCACAGAAGGGCAGCTACTAACAATGCATCACGAGGACCTCTCTTCGTCGTCAGACAGCGACGAAGAAGGGGTCCATCGACTGCGGTCCAACCGGGACCCTTGTCAGAAGCCCTTACGCCCTTGCACTGGCTGTGGAGCCAACCATGCCAGGTCCGAATGCAAATTCCGCGACGCACTCTGCCATGAGTGTGGAAAACGAGGCCACATCGGGCGGGTCTGCTGCAGCTTGCCAGGACTCAGCCAGGCCTCAAAAGGGGCTATCGCCAATTGACAGGAAGCCGTCCTGGAAGGCGAATGCCAGTAAACCACTCCTACAGAAATCTAGCCGTGCAGAGAGAAGAGGCTCACCATATCGGTCACGCCTCAACCATGGACACTAAGAAAATCCGAGTCATGGTAGCCATCGAGAACCAGCTGTGCCACATGGAAGTAGACTCGGGATCGTCCCTCTCGATGGTGTCCTGGAAGACACTCAAGCAACTCATCCCCACAATTCAACGCCAAGATCTCCAATTTCAACGCCTCATCCTCAAGGACTACCAGGGGAATCGAATCCCCGTCGTCGGGTCCTGCCGAGTCCGAGTCTCCTTCAAGAAGCACACAGTGTACTTACCTCTAACGGTCATCGATAGAGACAGGCCTAGCCTACTAGGCCTCCAATGGTTCGCGCCACTCGGCATTGAAGTGGCCGGCGTGAACCGAGTCGGTGGTTGTGATTGGGAGGAAGACCTTATCTCTGAGTTCAGTGACGTCTTCATGGACAGCTTAGGTGAGTATAAGGGGACCCCGATCTCATTTAGTCTAGATCCAAAGGTAGCTCCCATTCGTTTGAAGCCCCGTCAAGTTCCGTTTCGCCCTAAAATCAAAAATCGATGAACAACTCGACAAGCTAATTGCTCAAGGGGTATTGAAGCCTATCGATCACTCTCCATGGGAAACCCCTATTGTAACACCCATTAAGCCAGACGGGTCAATCCGAATTTGTGGAGACTACTGGGCCACTTTAAACCACGCCCTACAGCAGAACGCATATCCAGTTCCGGTGGTGCAGCACCTCCTCCATTCCTTGGGGGGCGGGAAGGTTTTTGCTAAATTGGATTTAGTTCAAGCTTATCAACAATTACCAGTGGATGAAAAAACGGCTAAGGCCCAAACTATTGTAACGCACAGGAGTGCCTTTAAATGTACCCGACTGCAATTCGGAGTTAGTGTAGCCCCGGGGATCTTCCAGAGCCTTATGGAAAGGTTATTACAAGGAATCAAGGGTGTGGTCCCTTATTTTGATGACGTATTAATTGCAGCCCCCACAAACAGAATCTTACAGGATCATTTGAAATGTGTTCTAAAAAAATTCCAAGAGGCTGGACTTCGGGTGAAAAAAGATAAATGTAAATTGTATATACTGACAGTGTTGAGTTTCTAGGATACCGGATTGATAGCCAGGGCATTCATCCTACCGGAAGTAAATTAAAAGCGATCAAAAATGCTCCCAGGCCATGCAACAAGGCCGGTCTCCAGGCGTTCTTAGGCCTCATCAATTTCTATAATGTATTTTTACCACACAAGGCAACTGTTGCTGAACCATTACACCGGTTATTAGATAAAAAAGCATTGTGGGTATGGGGTTACCAGGAAGAACAAGTGTTCCGGAATGTAAAAAAACTGCTCACATCTGACTCTGTACTCATGCAGTATAATGAGACTTTGCCGTTAGTTATAACCTGCGATGCATCGCCTTTCGGCGTGGGCGCCATTTTGAGCCACGTACTGCCTAATGGGAATGAAGCCCCTGTTGCATACTTTTCGAAGACTCTTTCAAAAGCAGAGCGAAACTATGGACAAATTGATAAAGAAGACCTTGCAATCGTTTCAGCTGTAAAAAAAATTCATGAATATGTGTATGGGAGGGTTTTTACCATTGTGACTGACCACAAACCATTGCTAGGGATAATAGCCGGGGACAAGCCAACCCCCTACATATTATCCCCTAGAATGACCCGATTGTCAGAATTCCTAGCTGCTTATAAATATCGGCTGCAATATCGCCCGGGGAAAGCCATTCCCCACGCCGATGCATTGAGCCAAGCACCACTTCCAGAGACTCTCGATGATCCGGCACCAAAGGCAACCACGTTACAAATCGAAGCACTCAACTCACCACCCATGACGCCCGAGACATCGCGAGAGAAACCAAATGAGACCCCACCCTAGCTCGAGTCCTAGGCTGGGTAGAACGTGGGTGGCCATTGGACCAAATACCCGATGACTTCGCACCATTCAAATCTCGTCAGACTGAACTGTTCTCTTAAAGGGGCTGTATCATCTGGGGCGACAGAGTCATTGTCCCAGAATGACTCCGGAAGATGCTGCTGCGAATTCTGCACGAGGGCCACCCTGGCATCGTGCGAATGAAGACGCTTGCACAAAGCTACGCATGGTGGCCGGGCATGGGTTAAAACATGTCCCAATTGCCAACAAGTCAGCAACGCCCCACCAAAAGCCATACCTATGGAATGGGAGACACCACGTGGACCCTGGTCCAGAATCCACCTGGACTTTGCTGGGCCAACCAAGGGCCATACCTTCTTGCTTACAGTTGGCACATACTCCAATTGGTTAGAAATTCATCGTATGATGACTACGACCTCCGAGGCTGTGATCAAGATCCTAAATAGACCCTTTGCAACCCACGGATTGTCAGACATCCTGGTATCCGATAACGGGCCACAGTTTACTGCGCTAATGTTCGAGCAGTACCTCGCTGATCGCGGCACCCGCCATGCGCTCACCTCGCCTACGCATCCTGCGACCAATGGCCGAGCTGAATGCATGGTCCAATTTGTTAAAAAGACTTTGCAAAAAATGGACTATGAAAATATAGATGACAAGGTCAACCAAATTCTCTTTTTGCAACACATAACTCCACATAGCATCACCGGCAGAACTCCCACCGAACTACTGATGGGACGAAGACTCCATTCCCACCTCGACCGGTTGCACCCTGCTTACGAACCGGAAAAGCCAATAGGATCCACTGGCCACTGTCGCACCTTCCAGGTAGGAGACCTTGTTTACACACGAAACTTATCGGGCGACCTGCTATGGATAGAGGCGACGGTAGTACGTGTGACCGGCCCCAAATCCTACGTGGTGCAATGCCTTGACAATAAATTGTGGAAACGGCATATCGACCAATTATGGTCACGACTCGCAACGGCCAGTCAGCAACTCCCCCACGACCAAACCGAGGGGGGGGGAGGTACGGAAGAAGATGAAGTTCCAGGGAACTTGTTCGAAGGGAACGACGAACTAAGCGATATTCAGGAAATGGAGCAGGAAGGAGAAACGTTTGCACCGCAAGAAATGGCAGCTGAACAAGAAGCAGAACCACTGCCAAACAACAATCTACCTCAACAGGATTGCAACCAACCAATCCACCGAAAATCCGAAAGACTTAAAAGACAACCGTCCTATCTAAAGGACTATATAACGACACAGTAATTAAGAAGCCAGGGGGAAGGGGTGTTGTGTATGTACCATAGTTAATAAAGTATGAGCTTGAGGTAAAGTGCAAGATTCTGGCCCTGCACTTCTGATTGGCTGTTAGATGGCCAGATCGGATTGGTTAGTTCTGAGGAATCCGATTGACCCTTAACAGAGATTCTTTATTGTTTAAAAGAGCTACGTTCAGAGATCGTTATTGGACAATTCTTACAAGGGTTGCCTATATAAGGCAGAGTTCACTGTTGTTGTTTTGAGAAGTCACTATGCAAATAAAGAGCTGTGAGTTCACCATTCAGAGGCTGTCTCCATTTACTCCGCCCCATGATCAGTACTTAATACTCTCTATGCCTTGTGTTCCCAGGTTTCTAACCATCTGAGCATTAATTTTCAGGTCTATCCTTAATATTTAGTTCAATGTGATGGTAACTTGAATTTCAGGGTATAGTATGACAGACATTCCTTAAAAGCACTTCCAGGTCAAATTTATTTTAATATGAGAAATTGTTTTTGCACTCTATTGACTTCAATTTCTCATTTTGCAATGACATCAGCTGTGTTGTTGAGGTGAGTTGGAAGCACAATCTCTCCTACTGTGATGAAAAATACCCCTTCCAATAATGTCTTTGCACTGAGCTGCTTCAATCTTGATAAATGGTGAAAACAAAGATGTTGCAGAGAAACAACAATTTCAGTCATTCCTATTGCCAATCCTTACAGTTAAGCAATAATTTCTCCAAATTAAGAACTTCTCTGGTGTGACAACTTGTTTGTGGAAACTGCAAACTCATTTCTTTGAGCAAAGGATTCCTGACAGACTGCATTTGACCTGAGAAAGTCTTGGTCTTTGCCAAAAGAATGATTATAGGTACAGAAATTATATGCCTTCTCAAAAAATTATTTTGATATTTAATTAATACTTCAACATGAAAGCATTCTTGAGTTTCTTTTCTTGTCCATTCAATATTTCACAGTTGAGTTTTATTAACTCAAGAAGACTTTCTCTCGCTCTTCTCTTTTTGCTCCCTAAATGTTGTCTGACAATCTTTTAGCATGCTGTAATGACAAATATGAATTGGATGGACTTTATAGAAAGACAAATTCATATAATAAAAGATTGACAATGGCTGTTTGTCTAAATGGAGTCCAGTATTGGAGACAGATCATTGATGACTGCTGCTGTTTTGGTACTCTCCTTGGTTCTTCTCACATATATTTGGTGGACCATTGAGGGATACATCTGCCAGATTAGATATGTTTTTCATTTGATCCAGTATCACTCTCATTATCATTTGCTCTAACTTTCCAGTGAATGGATCATATGGAAGAAATAGTGACGAATGTGTGCAGCATTTGACTGACTTTCCCAGAAAGAGGCTGAGATCAAAGAACTGCACAATTCCCATGGCTTCTCAGAACTGTTTCCTCAGTTCAGTGCCTGGATATTAACAGGGTTACAAACAGCTTTTCCTGCAGCATCACCTGATTTATTTAGATTTCTTCCTTGTCCTTTCTCCTTTTCTTTCTTCTCTTGCTTTTAATGCACTGTCTTTTTTTTTTTAAATCATTTTCCTTACCAGCCAGTGCCACTGTTTAAATCTCAATTTCTGACAGCTGTCCTTCCACCCCAAGATAGAAGCCTGTTTTAAAACTACCTGTGGGTCAATGACTTTTCCAATAGTCCTTTAACTGGCCAAAGTTACCAGGGGTGGGCTTCAAATTTTTAGCAACAATTAACAGCGGCTAGGATTCTATTTACCAAAAACTGGAAAAATGAGAAGATACCATCACAGGAGGAAATCATTAAGAAAATATTGGAATGTCCTGAAATGAGTAGGTTGACATTTGAAATTAGAGAACAGGAGGATAAACAATTTTATAAAATTTGGGATCTTTTCTATCAATAGTTAGATAATAAAGTACAATAATGAAATATGTAGATTTCTAGAAAATAATAAAGATATAAAGATATACTTCTTTCTTATTACAACCACAAAATGATTTTAGGATAGATTTGGGGTGATAATATGAACTGTTATACAATAAATGAAGTAAATTATGGTTATCTTGTAAAACATGAATGAATAAAAGTATAGTCAAATGATTCATTAATAATGATACTAAGGTATTTAGTTTTTGATTGACAATATGAGATTATATGTAATGTAATTGTAATTGAAGACTACGAAATGGAAGCACAAAACAATTTGTAAACCAACCGGCACATTGTATGTACACCTATGGAAGAATCTTGATGTTTTTATGTTTGTTTGTTTATGTTTGTTTTTAAAAACCAATATTAAAAAAAAAAATTTTTAGCAACAGATTCTCTGCCTAGTTGCTGGCTGGGTGTGGCCTAGTCAACCTCCTGCACCACAGCTGGGAGAAGGGGCATTTGTTCCCTCAGTGGGCTCCAGAGGTTTTCCTTGAGCCTCCGAGAGGATGAAAATGGCCTGCCTGGGCTCCGAAGGCTCTCTAGAAGTTGGAAATAAGCCTGTTTCTGGCCTTCCCAAACCTTCAGGAGGCCTGTTTTTCACCCTCTCCAAGCCTCCGCACCGTGTACTTACCTGCTCCAAAATGAACCGGGGGGGCGTAGGGGAGGGGGGGTTAGGGCCAGCCAGGAGTGGGATTTGAGGGTTCTCCAAACTTCAAAGAATCTTAGCTCTCCCGAACCCCTGCGAACCCCCAGCAGCCCAGCCCTGAAAGTTACCACACCACAATAGCATAAAATGCAAACGAGAAAGTCACATCAACCAAGATGTTTTTTTTTTCTTTTTCTAATACTACTTGATTTTTTTTTTTTTATTGCTTTGGCTTAATCCTTGCTGTAAGTGTTAAGTGTGGAGCATGGGTGCGAAGAATGGAGACGAGCCGGTGAAACAGTGAACTTCAACTCTTTATTTACATGGTGTGACAGCTCAAAATTGGATGGCTGCTATAGCCTTCCTTATATAGGCAACTTATTAACTATTCAACCAATGAAACCTTGGGAGCACTAGCTCCATTGACCAATGAGAACGGCTCGTTAATGGCCAATCAGACTCTCCTGAACGGACCAATCTGATCTCGCCATTTAACAGCCAATCAGAAGTGCAGGGCCAGAACCCTGCACTTGACTTCAAGCTCTAGATAACATTATTACACATTTATTCATTCACAACACCCCTTCCCCCCGGGTTCCATTTATGGGGTGCGGTCACGTAGTCCTTGAGGTAGGATGGTTGTTTTGTTAGTCTTTTTGATTTTCGTTGTGTACTCAGTATTTGGCTGCACTCTTGTTGAGGTAGGGCGTTGTTTGGCGAAAGGGGTGCCTCTGATTCTGAGTTCGCGTTTTCATTGTCACCTACATCTTCGGTATCACCCTGAGGTGAACTCACTCCCATCCCTGATTCCTGTTCTCGTGTTTCTGTTCCACTATCGTTCCCTTCAAAAAGGTTTTCTGCTAATTGAAGTTCATCTTCCTCTGTATCTCCCCCCCTCAGTTTGGTTATTAGGGGACTCAGAGATCCCTGACTGCAGCCTTGATCATAGTTGATCGATATGGCACTTCCATAGTCTATCATCACGGCATTGTACAAGGTATGATCTCAGGCCAGTTACACGGACCACAGTCGCTTCTACCCACAACGGATCGCCCGATAAATTTATAGCGAACACCAAGTCACCTACCTGGAAGGTACGGCATCGGCCGCTAGATCCGAGTGCTTTCTCTGGTTCGTACGCTGGGTGTGACTGGTCGAAGTGGGAGCGGAGCTTTCGTCCCATTAGAAGCTCGGCGGGGGCTTTGTTGGTGACACTGTGCGGAGTGATATGCTGTAAAAAGAGGATTCGGTTTATCTTTTCTTCGATGTTGTCATAGTCCACTTTCTGTAGCGTTTTCTTGATGAATTGTACCATGCGCTCAGCCCTTCCGTTGGCCGCAGGAGGCACAGGCGAAGTCAGCGCATGTCGAATACTGCGGTCCGCCAGGTACTGTTCAAAGGACAGCGCGGTAAATTGGGGCCCATTGTCGGATACCAGAACGTCTGGTAATCCGTGGGTTGCAAACAGTCTTTCTAGTTTCTTAATGACCGCTTTGGTTATTGTGTTCCTCATTCGGTGGATTTCGAGCCAGTTCGAATAGGCGTCCACGGTTAACAAGAAGGTGTTCTCGGTTTTAGGGCAAATGGAACTCGACGAGACTTAAGGTGGATGGGAGCTATTTTTGGATTAAGGTTAAATGATATCAGGGTCCCCTTGTACTTGCCTAGCTTTTCTGCAAAGACATCCCTGAATTCATGGACGAGGTGCTCCTCCCAGTCACTGCCGTCAATTCGGTTAATGCCCGCCACTTCAATGCCGAGTGGCGCAAACCATTGGAGGCATAACAGGCTAGGCTGGTCCTTGTCAATCACCGTCAGGGGTAAGTACGCTGTGCGGTTTTTGAACAAAACCCAGACTCGACTGGATCCTACAACTGGAATCCTATTCCCCTGATAGTCTTTAAGTATGAGTCTTTGGGAACGGAGGTCTTGGCGCCGGATAGTAGGGATGAGTTGCTTGAGGGTCTTGCAGGAAACCATCGAGAGAGACGATCCCTAGTCGACTTCCATTTGGCAGGGCTGATTTTCGATGGCCACTTTAATTCGGATTTTCTTGGCATCCAATGAAGAGGTGTGACTGAGAGTGATAGTTTGGTGAGCCTCTTCTCGCTTCGTTGGGTGATTTATGGTTCGGTTTCTGTAGGAGTGGTTTACTGGTTCTCGCCTTACAGGACGGTTTCCTGTCGATTGGCGATAGTTAGTCCCCTTCGAGGTCTGGCTGGGTCCTAGGAGGCTTCTACAGACCCGTCCAATATGGCCTCGTTTCCCGCACTCATGGCAGAGCGCGTCGCGGAATTTGCATTCGGACCGGAAATGGTTGGCCCCACAGCCAGCGTATGGGTGTTGGGACTTCGGGTAATGGTCCCGATTGGACCGCAGTCGATGGACCTCTTCTTCGTCGCTGTCTGACGATGAAGAGAGGTCCTCGTGGTGGGCCGTCAAAAGCTGTCCTTCTGACTTAGGTGAAATGTCGCAGGTCAGTTGGTGTACTGGAGCACGGTTGCGGCGCAGTTGGGCAGCCGACTTCCTGGTTGCTTCTGCTGCAGTAGCATCAGCGATGGCATCGGCAAGGCTAATGTCGCCTTTCGCCATCAGCTTGCTCTGCAGGTTTAGCGCATCTAATCCCAGAACTATTCGATCTCTCAAAGCCTCTTCCAGGTCGGCAAATCCGCAGAGGCCTTGCAAGTTTTGGAGGTCCACAACGAAATCGGCAACGCTCTCTCCTTTCCGCTGGTTTCTTTGGTAGAACTCGTACCGCCTTACGAGCATTGGTACGGTCGGTGCATAGTGGGCCCTCAGTAGGGGTTCGAGGACGTCCCAGTCCATAGCCTTCACTTCAGCCGGTTTTGCTAGTGCCTTGGCCATCTTGAATATGGTCGGCCCGCAATGCATTAGGAATACTGCCCATTTTTTCCCAGTCATGGCATCCTTCAAATTATTGGTTTCCAAGAACATTTGGAAACGATCCATGTAGGACTCCCAGTCTTCTTGCGCTGGGTCGAACGGAGCGGGTGGTATGATGCCGCCGGACATGGTTCTGCCGTTGTACGTTTTCAGCCATGTGCTCGGTTATCTTTTTCATTGTTCAGTCAGCTCTGACGTCTCCACATCCCATCCTCATCGCCAGTGTTAAGTGTGGAGCATGGGTGCGAAGAATGGAGATGAGCCGGTGAAACAGTGAACTTCAACTCTTTATTTACATGGTGTGACAGCTCAAAACTGGATGGCTGCTATAGCCTTCCTTATATAGGCAACTTATTCAACCAATGAAACCCTGGGAGTGCTAGCTCCGTTGACCAATGAGAACGGCTCGTTAATGGCCAATCAGACTCTCCTGAACAGACCAATCTGATCTCGCCATTTAACAGCCAATCAGAAGTGCAGGGCCAGAACCCTGCACTTGACTTCAAGCTCTAGATAACTTTATTACACATTTATTCATTTACAACAGTAAGGAAGCATGATTTTGAAGGCAAGGAAGAGAATAAGCATCAAAGTTTTAAGAAACAGAGTATTGTGGGGAAAACATATTTAGTGAAAAATAAATGTATTGAAAGGACGTACTGACATGAATCCATCTAAGCTTTGCTCTTTGCTTCTGTTAAAGAAGCGACTTGTAATATTTTGCTAAGGATGGAAATCATTGGTTAGGAATTCATTTTGAAAGAGAATTGTATCCTTTTCTATCTGGTTTCTCGCCTCTGCAATTTGCTTCAGAGCTAGAAACATACTTGGAGACAATTCCCAGGAACATTCTGCTCCATAGATAAAGGGGTGTGTGTGTGTGTGTGTGTGTGTGTGTGGCTGCTTAGGAGAATGAACACACAAGGACAAGGGATATTGTGTAATCTCCATGGCTTGGGGAAACTTCCAGGACCTGACAGTATGAAAACCTATTTTTGATATGTTTATCTTTTAAAATGCACAAGGCTATCTATGAAATAAACTCCTATGCTTCGTGTGCATAATAGCTTTTCTTCTGGACATAAATAAAATGATGATTCGTCATGAAAATCGAGAGAGCGACAAGGACTTCTTTTTCATTTGATCATGTTTAATATCCTTTTCCTTGTGCTTGTATTGAACATTGAGGTTTTACGGAACATTGAGCCAACTTGGATCGTGTCTGCTTTTTATGTAAAAGTCCATATTGCTGTAAGAAGTTATGACGTGATAGCAAACATATCCCGAGTTTCCAATTAAGCTGTAAATGTGATCTGATAATATATGCTTAGTGCAACAGCCTTAAATTCAGAGGCAATTGTGGCTGGCATCTAAAGTGGAATTTTGTACAGAATGAATTGCTCAAGAAAGACAGCATAGATAAAAAAAAATGGAAGGGTGACTTTCATTCTTAATTCAGTGATACAGAGAAGCATCTTCCCAAGGTTTCATTAATTTAAAGTATAGTAGGAGGCCAGGCAATTGGTGGATAGTTAGTAAGGCTGGCTGGATAAAAGAGGCATTAGTATTTTTGCTGGGAATAATGCACAGCAACAGAAAAAAGACATAGGTACAGCAAGAAGACAAACCGGCAGATGGATCTGGAAGTTTGACACAGAATGAGAAAGGACAATCAAAGGAGCTTGGAGCTTTGCCTTGGTCTCCTATTGACACTGAGCCATGTGATTATATACCATTGTTTTTCTTTGGCAGCTCAGTTGATTTTTCTTCTCGCTCAGCTGCAGTGCACTTCAAATTCTAGTTTCTTATGTGATTTGTAGTTGTTGATGCTTGTGGGATTTCTCATTTATATTTCTCATTGATAGTATGTCTTGTTTCACCCTATTTAAAAGTAGGGAAAACATCAGGAACTTTCCAGGTAGTCCTTTGGCTTAGGACCACAACTGAAGCCAAACTTTCTGTTGCAAAGCAAGACATTTGTTAAATGAATTTTGTCTCATGTCATGACCTTTCTTTCCACATTTGTTAAATGCATCATTTTGGTAGTTAAGTTAGTAACACCATCATAAACATGAGTCAATTGCCAAGCATAAGTGTTAAGTTCTGCGCATGGGTGCAAGGAGCAGAGACGAGGCAGTGAACAGTGAACTTCAACTCTTTATTAAGCATACTGAACAGAGCAATCACCTAGGGCAGCAGCAGCCCTTTTATAGGGTTGGCTGCTGTCCTATTAGCCAATGAAAAACATGGAAGTGTTAAACCCTTGAACCAATGAGAGTTGGCCCGTTAACAGCCAATCAGATTTCCCAGAAAGGACCAATCTGATGTCGTTATTATTGGCCAATCAGAAGTGCAGGATTAGAACCCTGCTTTTTACTTAAGGTTGTTAAAACTTTATTAAACACCTTTATTAGTTCATAACACCCTTTCCCCCTAGGTTCCATTTGAGGGGTGTGGTGACGTAATCCCGTAGATATGCAGGTTGTTTCAACTGTCTATTAGATTTGCACTGTCCCACCAGTTCCTGTCTGTAGTCCGGTTTCGGTGGAATGTTTTTTGATTTATCTGGTACAGGCGGTTCCACATCCTCACAGGATGACTCGGTGCCACTAATTCTGTCGTTGTTGTCCTCCAGTCTCTGCAGGCTCGCCTCCGCTGAGGTATTCCTCTGTGGCGAGGCAATCCCCCTTCCTGATTCTTCTTCATGTAACACGCCGGGCTGCTGACTTCCTTCGATTTCGCCTTCCACCATCTCGAATTTGGTTCCCTCGACATCCCCTCCCCCCTCAGTTTGAGAGTCACAGGAGTCGCGGGAACTGGGTTGCAACCTAGAGCGAAGCTGATCTATATGGTGTTTCCATATTTTTCCATCCAATGTTTGCACGTGGTACAATCTGGGCCCGGTGGTTTGGTTGGTACGGTTGCTTCGACCCATAATGGTTCGCCGGAAAGGTTTTTAGCGAAGACTAAGTCACCTATCTTGAATTCACGGCATTTTCCACTAGATCCACAGGGTTTCTCTGGTGTGTAGGACGGGTGGAGACAGTTGAGGTGGGAGTGGAGCTTGTGTCCCATCAACAGTTCAGCTGGAGTCTTGTTGGTGACGCTGTGCGGGGTGATGTGTTGGAGTAGGAGTATTCTGTTTAGTTTGTCGTCAATGTCCCCATAGTCCATCTTGTGGAGAGTTTTTTTTAACAAATTGGACCATGCGCTCGGCCCTGCCATTGGCCGCAGGGTGTACTAGCGAGGTTAGCGCATGGCAGATATCCCGGTCCGCTAAGTATTGTTCAAACGCCAGGGCAGTGAACTGGGGTCCATTGTCAGAGACTAGAACGTCTGGCAGTCCATGTGTTGCGAATAGTTTATTTAATTTGCGGATGACTGAATCGGTTGTAGTAGTCTTCATCTTGTGGATTTCGAGCCAGTTGGAATAGGCATCCACTGTTAGGAGGAACGTATGTCCCTTAGTAGGTCCCGCAAAGTCAATGTGGATGCGGAACCACGGCCCCCGGGGGGTTTCCCACTCCATTGGAGTTGCTATAGGTGGGGCACTGCTGACTTCTTGGCACTTTAGACAAGTCTTCACCCAGGCTTCGATCTGCTTATCAATGCCCAGCCACCACGCATAGCTTCATGCGAGCGCTTTCATACACACGATGCCGGGGTGACCGTCATGCAATGCTTTCAAAACTGCTCGTTGTAACCGCTCTGGGATGACGACTCTGTCTCCCCATAGGATGCAGCCTTTCTGCGAGAAAAGTTCTTTTTGCCGGTTTCTGAAAGGGGTGAAGTCGTCAGGGGTTTGTTCTACTGGCCATCCTCGTTCGACCCAGCTGAGAACTCATGCCAGGACAGGATCTCGTTTTGTTTCGATAGCGATGTCTCTGGCTGCTAGCGGTGGTGAATATAGTGTTTCAATCTGGAGTGTCATGAGGGTTGGAGATGGGTCGTCAACGGTTTCCGGAAGTGGGGCTCGGCTCAATGCATCAGCATGGGGAATGGCTTTCCCCGGGCAGTGTTGCAATTTATAATTGTACGCAGCTAAGAACTCTGACCAACAAGTCATTCTAGGTGACAATATATAGGGGGTTGGCTTGTCTCCCGCTATGTGATTGGTAATAATAGTAAAAGCTCGTCCATACACATATTCATGAAACCGTTTCACAGCAGATACAACAGCAAGAGCCTCTTTGTCAATTTGGCTATAGTTGCGTTCAGCCCTCAATAAGGTCCTTGAAAAATAGGCAATAGGGGCCTCACTACCATTTGGTAACACATGACTTAAAATGGCTCCTACTCCAAACGGTGATGCATCACATGTAATGGTTAAAGGCAAAGTCTCGTTATACTGCATTAAAACAGCATCAGAGGTTAGTAAGTTTTTCACTTATCGGAATGCGTGCTCCTCTCGGTGTCCCCAGACCCAGGTGGCTTTTTTGTCAAGAAGTCTATGTAGGGGCTCAGCTACGGTCGCCTTCTGGGGCAAGAAGATGTTGTAAAAATTAATGAGCCCCAGGAAAGCTTGGAGGTCTGTCCTATTCTTGGGTCTTGGGGTGTTTTTGATTGCTCTTAGTTTGCTATCAGTGGGGTGAATTCCTTGCTTATCGATTAGGTACCCCAGGAACTCTACCTTCTCTGTACAAAGATGACATTTATTTTTTTTTAACCTTTAGGCCGGAGTCTTTAAATTTCTGGAGAACCATTCTAAGATGCCTCTCTAGTACTTCTCTATTCAGGGCCGCAATTAAAATGTCATCAAAATATGGCACGACCCCCTTGATCCCTTGCAAAAGTCTCTCCATCAGACTTTGGAAAATCCCTGGGGCCACGCTCACTCCAAATTGGAGTCAGTTGCATTTAAAAGCGCCTCAGTGCGTAACGATCGTCTGTGCTTCCGTGGTTTTTTTATCTACAGGCAGTTGTTGGTACGCCTGTGCCAAATCCAATTTAGCGAAAACCTTTCCACCCCCCAGGGAATGGAGAAGGTGTTGAACCACCGGCACCGGGTAAGCGTTCTGTTGAAGGGTGTGATTGAGGGTGGCCCGGTAGTCCCCACAAATTCTTAACGATCCATCCGGTTTGATGGGTGCTACGATTGGGGTTTCCCAATGGGTGTGGTCAGTTGGTTCTAAAACACCCTGGGCTATTAATTTATTGAGCTGCTCGCCGATCTTTGGTTTTAGGGCAAAAGGTACCCGACGAGGCTTAAGGCGGATGGGGGCTACTTCAGGGTTAAGGTTAAATGATATCAGGGTCCCCTTTTACTCATCTAGTTTGTCTGCAAAGTCTTCCTGGAATTCCTGGACAAGGGCCTCCTCCCAGTCATCACTTCTGGTTTGGTGAATGCCGGCTACCTCGATCCCGATTGGGGCGAACCATTGTAGGACTAACAAACTTGGCCGGTCGTGATTGACGACAGTCAGCGGTAATGACGCAGTACGATTTTTGAATGATACTTGGACTTGGCTGTAGCCGACGACCGGAATTCGGTTCCCCTGGTAATCTTTGAGTATAATTCTTTGGGCTCTGAGGTCTTGATGCCGGACAGCAGGGATTAACTGTTTAAGGGTCTTCCAGGAAACCATCAAGAGGGACAACCCTGAGTCGATTTCCATCATGCAAGGTTGGTTCTCAATGGCGACCCTCACTCAGATCTTCTTTGCATCTAACGATGAAGCGTAACCGATGATAATGGTTTGGTGTGTCTCTTCCCGTCTCATTGAAGTGGCAAGTGTTTTATTTCTGTAGGAGTGGTTCATGCATTCCCGACTCACAGGATGATTCCCTGTGGTCTGGGGGTAGTTGTTTTCTCTCCGATTTGGGCTGGATCCTCACTTGCTTCTTCAGACCTTCCCGATGTGGCCTCTTTTCCCACAGGAATGGCAGAGCGCGTCGAGGAATTTGCATTCTGATCACGGGTGGTTTGCCCCACAACCCGTGCATTGGTGCGGAAGTCTTCGATTACAGGTTTCGTTGGTCGTGTTTGGACCGGAGTCGGTTGGCCTCCTCCTCATCACTATCCGATGGAGATTCAAGGTCCTCGTGGTGGGTCGCTGTTGTGTACCTCTCTATGCAAGGTGAGGTATCATTGGTGAGTTGACAGAGCGGTGCGTTGGTGCGGCGCATTCGGGCGGCTGAATGGTTGCTTCTGCTGCAGTAGCATCTTTTTTTTTTTTGGAACAAATTTTATTGATTTTAAAGACAAACAAACCATCATTAACCATTAAATACATAAAACCTCTTTCCATTATTAATTTTACAAGTCAAGTAGAATATTATTTTATGCAACATAATTCTGTTTTACACCATTTCAACATAAACAAATAGATATCTCTTTACAAATTTCTCATTATTTCTCTTTTCGTATTCAATTTCATTGTTACTATTATTATTTTCTATATTTATCCAATTTATAGTCATCATCTTCATTCCTCTCTGACTTGATTACCATTATTTTCATCCAACATTCCTCCGAGGTTTTATTAAATCTCAAACAAAACATAGATACACAAAACACAAAAATATAAAACTTCTTTTAAGAAAGTAGTTTGGCCCCAGATTACCTCTTTTTGTATGGACTTCAATTAAATTCATGCTTATCTTATATACCATTACCTATCTTATTTACCATTCTATATCTTCTATATAACTTCTCCCCGCTTTTCATTCTTATTTCTAATTTATTTAATTCATTTTAATTTAAATAATTGTATTTGTATTTTTTGTCCATTCTTTCCAAATTATCTATTTATCTCATTCCCTATAGTAAGAAAAATAAAAGAATTTCTCCTGAAATCACTGATCAGAGTATGATGCCTTTCTATCCTCCCTCTAAATTAATATTTAAAATAATGCCTGATACCCAATCTGATTCTGCTTAGTACATTCTACCTACTAATCTTTAAAGAGAAAAAAATAATAAATTCATAATAATTAATATAATTAGATAATAAATCTAAATATTAAATCTTATAACATTCCGATTGTCTATTTCAAAAAACAAATGCTACAATTTTATTAAATTTTAAAATCTGTCATTACTAAACATTTCAATATTTTAAACCTTTATTAATTCTTATAGCATTCTAGTTTTCTATTTCTAATACATAGTACCATCTTATGTACCTTGCAGAATCTTCTTTTTTTTAAAAAATTATACCTTACCCTTCATCCCTAAAAAGAAATCCTTTTTTCCCATCTTGTTTCATACCTTTGTGGCTTTTCCCTCCCTTTTCCCTCCCTTTCTTATCCCCCCTCTACTAACCTCCGCCTTTTTAGCTTTCCCTCTCTGTTGTAATCCTTTCTCCTTTTGCTCAGTAACACTGAGTTGGTTTTGCATCTTATTTTTTTCCTTTCTTAAGTGTTTTTTTAAGTCTTAAGTCCTTCATTTTCCTTCCTTCCTTTCTCCTTTCTCTCTTAATTAATTTTTTAGATTCACTGAAGATGGCGTCTTCTTCTTCTTTTTCTTCTTCTTCTATTTCCTCCATCTGTTGTTGTGTTTGCTGATAAATAGCAAGCGCCATTTCTAAAGAAAGGAAAGCTTCTTTCACAGCGTCCTTACTTTCTTGATATTCCTTTCTAAGTTCATCATCAGATAAAGCCATTCTTTGTTCTTCTTAGAGCAACCAAAATGTTTCAAAAGTTAAAACAATTCCTTAAAGTCCCAGAGACATCAATCAGTCCAAACAATGCACAAAGTTCTCGTTTTCTCTTCCTGGGATGGTATCAGTAAAAGGGAAAAGAAAAAAAGCCTAATCTGTATTTTACAGCCTTGTTACAATCAATTTCTAGTCTCAAGATCTTCAAGGCATCTCCTCCAGCAAGATCTTAATTTTTTTTTTGTCCTCTCCCTTCCCACTTATAACAAGAAGCCAAGTTTTTACCTTTTATAAAAAACAACAGGTTTCTCAATGGCCATTTGTTGATTCCATAGGGAAGGAGAGTAAACTTTCCTTTCAGCACCTCAATTTTGCCGCTTGAAATCCTCCTCTGAAAACCAAGTATTTTTCAAAAAGTCATAGTTCTCAGGATTAAACGCCTCTTAAAGTCCTGGATCAGCCAAAAAACTTTCTGTTGTAAACTTTCTCCCCTCTTCCTCCTGCTCAGTCTTACCCAGCTGCTTTGTGGCGGCCATTACAGACTGCCACTCGACCGCCTTGAGAAAAGAGGTTTTTGCTGCTGGGGAGGGGGTCTGAAACACCCCCAAACTCCTCACCAGCTCCCCCTATCTTCGGCTGCCTCTGTAAGGCAGCCTTAGCCTCCAAACCTGTCCGGATCGGAGGCACCAAAACGGCTAGCGCAGCAGGGATCGCGCAGGATCGCGAAACTCTGCCACTGGCGAAGTCGACAAACCAGAAGTCCCTGCAGTAGCATCTTTGATGACATCAGCAAGATCGATGTCCCCTTTGGCTATGATCTTGCTCTGCGCCGTGTGGTGATCTAATCTCAGAACTATTCGGTCTCTCAGAGCTTCTTCGAGGTCTGCAAACCCACAGAGGCCTCCCAGGTTCCGGAGGTCTGTGATGAAATTTGCGATGCTCTCTCCTTTCCGTTGGTCCCTCTGATAAAACTCATGTCTTCGGACAAGCGTTGGTACAGCGGGTGCATAGTAGAAGGGGCACGAGGATGTCCCAGTCCATGGATTTCACCTCAACCAGTTTTGCTAGTGCCTTGGCCATCTTAAAGATGGCAGGCCCACAATGGGTCAGGAACACTGCTCACTTTTTCCCCGTAGTTGCATCTTTCAAGTTGTTGGTCTCCAGAAACATCTGGAACCAGTCCATGTACGAGTCCCAGTCTTCTTGTGCCGGGTCAAATGGAGTGGGTGGTATGGCCCCCCGGACATGGTTTCCATTGTCGATGCGCCTTCAGCCACATGCTTTGTTTGGTGCTCTGTAAGTGTTCAGTCAGCTCTGATGTCTCCGCTTCCCATCCTCGTTGCCAATGTTAAGTTCTGCGCATGGGTGCAAGGAGAGGAGACAAGGCAGTGAAGAGTGAACTTCAACTCTTTATGAAGCATACTGAACAGAGCAATCACCTAGGGCAGCAGCAGCCCTTTTATAGGGTTGGCTGCTGTCCTATTAGCCAATGAAAAACATGGAAGTGTTAAACCCTTGAACCAATGAGAGTTGGCCCATTAACAGCCAATCAGATTTCCCAGAAAGGACCAATCCGATGTCGCTATTATCGACCAATCAGAAGTGCAGGATTAGAACCCTGCTTTTTGCTTAAGGTTGTTAAAACTTTATTAAACGCCTTTATTAGTTCATAACAATAAGCCACAGTGGTGTAGTGATTAGAGTGCAATACTGCTGGCTGCTTCTGCTGACTGCTGGCTGACTGCAATTTGGCAGATCGAATCTCACCAGGCTCAAGGTTGACTCCGCTTTCCATCCTTCTGAGGTCAGTAAAATGAGGATCCAGATTGTTGGGGGAAAGAGGGTGATTCTTTTTTTAAAAAAAAAAGTTTTTATTAATTTTCTACAAACAAACAAGACAGACAAAACATAAAAACATCAACTCTTATATATACATCCAGTGTGTCAGTTGGTTCATCATTTTTGTGCATTCATTCTGTAGTCTCAATTACAATTATGTTACATAACAACTCATATTGTCAGTCCAAACTTATATATCCTAATATCACTAAAAAAAGAAGATTTTGACTATATTTTTAATCATTCATGCTTAATGAGCTAACAATACTTTAAACCAGTTTACTCTATAACAAATCATCTGATCATATCAAATCAATCCTAAGAAATCCTTTATAAATATAATAGCAAATAGCAAAATAATAGCAAAATAAAGATATTCCTTACTATCTAGCATTCTGAATATTCTATTATCGTGTTTTATCATCTAACCATTTATAAAAAAGATCCCAAATTTCGTAAAATTGTTTATCCTCTTGCTCTCTAATTTCAAATGTCAATCTGCTCATCTCAGCACATTCCAATATTTTCTTAATTTCTTCCTGTAATGGTATTTTCTCATTCTTCCAATTTTTAGCAAATACAATCCTGGCCGCTGTTAATACATTTACAATCAGGTATTTCAAATCTTTACTATATATATCAGGTAAAATTCCCAATAAGAAGATCTCTGGTTTCAAATCTATATGTTTCTTTGTCATTTTTTCCAACCACATGCGAATTATAGTCCAATATTTTCTAGCATCCTCACAAGTCCACCACATATGGTAATACTAGCCGGGTATCTGATGACATTTCCAGCATTTTTCAGATTTGTTCTTAAACATTCTTGCTATTCTTGTCGGAGGAAAGTGCCACCTGTAAAACATCTTATACAAGTTTTCTTTATATGCTGTTGACATTGTCATTTTATAATTTTGAGACCACAATTTCTGCCATTTCTCTAAATCAATCCCATATCCAAAATTCTTCCCCCAAACAATCATAGTTTCTTTGACTTTTTCTTCCTCTAATTTCATTCCCAGTAAATAACCATATAATTTTTTTTTTTTTTGAAAAAGTTTTTATTAATTTTCTACAAACAAACAAGACAAACAAAACATAAAAACATCAAATCTTATATGTACATCCAGTGTGTCAGTTGGTTCATCATTTTTGTGCATTCATTCTGTAGTCTCAATTACAATTATGTTACATAACAACTCATATTGTCAATCCAAAATTATATATCCTAATATCACTAAAAAAAGAAATTTTTGACTATATTTTTAATCATTTATGCTTAATGAGCTAACAATACTTTAAACCAGTTTACTCTATAACAAATCATCTAATCATATCAAATCAATCCTAAAAAATCCTTTATAAATATAATAGCAAATAGCAAAATAATGACAAAATAAAGATAATCCTTACTCTCTAGCATTCTAAATATTCTATTATCGTATTTTATCATCTAGCCATTTATAAAAAAGATCCCAAATTTCGTAAAATTGTTTATCCTCTTGCTCTCTAATTTCAAATGTCAATCTGCTCATCTCAGCACATTCCAATATTTTCTTAATAATTTCTTCCTCTAATGGTATTTTCTCATTCTTCCAATTTTTAGCAAATACAATCCTGGCCGCTGTTAATACATTTACAATCAGGTATTTCAAATCTTTACTATATATATCAGGTAAAATTCCCAATAAGAAGATCTCTGGTTTCAAATCTATATGTTTCTTTGTCATTTTTTCCAACCACATGCGAATTATAGTCCAATATTTTCTAGCATCCTCACAAGTCCACCACATATGGTAATACTAGCCGGGTATCTGATGACATTTCCAACATTTTTCAGATTTGTTCTTAAACATTCTTGCTATTCTTGTCGGAGGAAAGTGCCACCTGTAAAACATCTTATACAAATTTTCTTTATATGCTGTTGACATTGTCATTTTATAATTTTGAGACCACAATTTCTGCCATTTCTCTAAATCAATCCCATATCCAAAATTCTTCCCCCAAACAATCATAGTTTCTTTGACTTTTTCTTCCTCTAATTTCATTCCCAGTAAATAACCATATAATTTTTTAATCACCTTCTCATCAGTACCCATCAAGATCTTGTCTAAATCAGTCTGTTTATCATAAAATCCCTCCGTTTTAGAATCTTCATCATACCTTGAGTGTATTTGTGCATATGAAAACCAATTCATCCTTATACCTTGTTCTTCTAAGTTTTGGATCGATTTAAGTTCACCCTTTTCATCCAAAAGTTCCCCATATCTAACTGTTTGTTCCTTCTTGTAAATTATAGGATAGGAAAATGCTTCAATGGTCGATAACCAAACTGGAATTTTCAAATAACATTGTCTTTTTATCTTCTCCCAATTTAACCACAAAGACTCCCGTACATAATGTCTTCTAAAATAACCCTGTGTTTTAGTTCCCTTATACCATAAAAAAGCATGCCAACCCAACAGCAAGTCATGCCCTTCTAGTGTCAACAACCTATGTTTCCTTAATGTTATCCATTCTTTGACCCACATCAAACTTGCAGCTTGATAATACAATTCCCAATTAGGCAGACCAAAACCTCCTCTAATTCTAGCATCTTGCAAAAGCTTTAACTTTATTCTCGCTTTTTTACCTTGCCATATAAACTTCAACATAATTTTATTTAGATCTTCAAAATAGTCTTTTCCAAGCCTAATTGGTATTGTTTGAAACAAAAATAAAATTCTAGGTAAGATATTCATCTTAATTGTTGAAATTCTCCCTATTAATGACAATTGCAAGTTTTCCCACTTCTTCAAATCTGTAGTTATCTGTTGTTTAAGTTTAATATAATTATTCTCCTTTAATGTGCTACATCTTGTTGTCAAATATATCCCCAAATACTTAACCTTATTTGTAACTTGAATTTTCAAAAGATCTGCCAATTTTTCTCTCTGTCTCAATAACATATTCTTTGTCAAAATCTTTGTTTTATCTTTGTTTATTTTCAAACCAGCCACCTCTCCATATGACTCTATCCTTTCCAGTAACTTTGGAGCTGTTTCAATCGGATCTTCCAAAATAAAAGCTAAATCATCAGCAAAAGCTTGTAGCTTAAATTCTTCCTTCTTAATTTTCATTCCTTTTATGCTTTTATCATCCCTAATATTTCTATTCAAGACTTCCAAGGTCAACACAAATAGCAGAGGAGATAGGGGGCATCCTTGTCTTGTGCCTTTCCTTATATTAATAAAATCTGTAAGTTCCCCCTCCATCATTACCCTTGCTGTCTGTTTATTGTATATAGCTTCTATTGCTTGAATAATTTTTTTAGCAAAACCCATCTGCTCCAGTAATAATAACATAAATCTCCAGTTGACGTTGTCAAATGCTTTTTGAGCATCTAGGAATATCAAAGCCATTTGCTTTTCAGGATGAGCCTCATAATATTCCAAAGTGTCCAAGATTACTCTCATATTGTCTCTAATTTGTCTCTTTGGCAGAAATCCATTTTGATCTGAGTGAATAAAATTATTTAAATATTTTTTAAGTCTTTCTGCTAAAATTGAAGCAAAAATTTTATAGTCTGCATTCAATAAAGAAATAGGTCTATAATTCTTAATTTGCAATGGGTCAGTCTCTTCCTTTGGTATAAGTGTAATATAAGCCTCTGACCATGTTTTAGGTATCATCTTTTTTAACATAACTTCATTCATAACTTCTAACAATGGGATGCTCAATAATTCTTGAAATGTTTTATAAAATTCTACTGGAAGCCCATCTGGGCCCGGAGCTTTCCCATTATTTTGTCTCTTAAATGCTTCATTTAGTTCCATCATTGTTATATTGCTTTCTAGCATTTCTTCAGTCTCTTTAGGTATCTTTGGTAAATTAGCTTCCTGTAAATACTGTTTGACTTTTCCTTCATCAATATTCTCTTGTTTATATAATTGCCCATAAAAATCTCGGATAATTTCTTTTTTCTCCTTGTTCCCATAACAAACTTGGCCTTGTTCATCTATTAACTTCAATATTTTTCTTGATTCCTTCTCTTTTCTCAATTTATATGCTAGCCATCTACCTGGTTTATTTGCATCTTCAAAATAATTCTGTTTAGAGTTTCTAATTTTCTGTGCCAATTCTTCTTTCTCTATTAATTCCATTTTATGTTTGATTACATCCAGCTTCAATTTAATATCCTTTTTCTGTGGCATTTTCTGTAATTCTTTTTCAAGAGTTTTATACTCATTTTCCAAGGTCTTAGAAGCTTGCCTTTTCCTAATATTCTTTTTTCTTGTATAATCTATTATCAAACCTCTAGCGTATGCCTTCATAGTATCCCACACATTTTGCGTTGAAGTATCTTCTTTTTTATTTTCTCTAAAGAAAAAAGCCAATTCCTTCTCCATCCATTGTGTAAAATCTTTCTCCTTTAAAATAGTATTATTTAATGTCCATCTCGATCTTTTTTTTTGTCCCTTCCATTTAATTGTCATTGGGCTATGATCTGCCCAGGTACTTGTTTCAATGCTTGTTTCTTTAATATTAGATATTAGTTCTGTTGAGATCCAAATCATATCTAATCTGGACCATGATAAATGTCTATTTGAATAAAAAGTATATTGTTTAGCTTTAACGTTTCTTTCTCTCCAAATATCTTTTAAAGTTAATTCATCTGTCATTTTAAAAAAAGACCTTGGGAGAACCTTTCTATTTTGCTTTGTTGTTGTTGCTATATAGTCCAGTTTATTGTCCACAATTCCATTAAAATCTCCCATCATAATTATATTAACATAGTCCAGTCCAATTATTTTCATGTGCAGTTTTTTATAAAACTCTTCTTGTTTATCATTCGGAGCATAAATTGCAATCAAGAGTATTTTTATATTATTATCCATTATTTCTACCATTAATACTCTTCCATCATCATCCGAGTAAATCAATTTTGCTGGAATAGCCTCTTTAATGTATAAAACCACACCTCTTTTCTTACATTGGGTCAAAGAGGTAAATGTTTTCCCTAATTTTGGCTGTAATAACAATTGTTCATGTTGTTTTTTAATGTGAACTTCTTGTAAACAAATTATATCAAATTTTAATTTCTCTAATTTATGAAAAGTTTTCCTTCTTTTAACAGCTGAATTAAGTCCGTTTATATTCATTGTAATCAGTTTTTTTCCCTCCATGATTATGCTTTATATTTAGGTCTAACAGCTCTCGTGGATCTCACTTCACGCTGTTCTTTACGATCAATCTGTCCCCCTATTGCTCCTTTCTCTTTTTCAGTCTCCAGTTGTTCATCTTGAAACTCAATTAATGAAACCTCTTTCTCTGCTTCCTCTTTTCTTCCTCCAAAAAATTCTGCATGAAAAAGTTCTGCTTTCTCAATTGAGTCAATTCTATGTCTCTGCTCTTGCCACGTAAACATTAATCCTTCTGGAATCAGCCATCTATAATTCACTTCGTTTTCCAATAGTATTTTGGTCAGAAATCGATATTCTCTTCTCATCTCTCTCACTCTTCTAGGTATTTGTTTTAAAACCACAACCTCTTTACCCTTGTATTTCAGTGTTTTCTCTCTTGCTACTTGTAATATTTGCGTTTTAATGGATTTTTTGGTAAATCTAATATGGACTTCCCTGGGTAATTTATTTCTCATCGCATATCTTGTATAGACTCGATATATCTCATCTATTCCATCCATCATCTTTTCCTCTGTAATTTCCAAAGCATCTGCCAAAATTTCTATCATTACCGCTGCCAAATTTTCTCCTTTTTCCTCCTCTATATTTTGAAATCTAAGGTAAAATTCTGACCTTTCCATCTCCCACCTCAACATCCCACCTTTTTCTTGTTCAACCGCTGTTAATCTGCTATCAATATTTCCAATCTTCTTCTCTCTTTGTTTTCCTTCTTCCTCAATTTTTTGGAATCTCTCCTCATACTTAACCATCATTTGTTTAATATTTTCCACTTTTTCATCAGTCTTCTCTATTCTTTGTTCAATATTTTCTGTTCTTTGTTCAATATTTTCTATTTTTGTTCAATATTTTCTGTTCTTTGTTCAATATTTCCTGTTCTTTGTTCAATAATATCTGATTTTGTCTTAAGTTCTTGAATTCCTTGCATAATCATCTGTAACTGTAAAGTTATTTTTTCTTGTTCCTTATCTTGCTTCAACATTGTCTGAATTAAACGTTGTCCTCCAGCTGGTGGGGAAGCAGAGGTAGAAGCAACAATGCCAGATGGTATTGATTTCTTGCTCATTTCAATGTTTCCAAAACTTCAAATTCTTCTTAACTTTTAACCCAACTGGTAGAGCAGCCAATTATAATCCAAAATGGAAAACTCCAATAGTAAAAAACACGAAACCAAAGAAGAAACAGAAAAAAAGGAAGAAGAAAGATCTTCAGGTTCTTCTAGACCCTAATCCAATTACGAAATAGTCCACCATAAAAAAGGAAAAAATAGAAAGGAAAAAACAAACAAATCCAAAAGATAATAATATTAATTAAGAGCAAAAGAAAAAGGAAAAAGCAAAAAGAGAAAAAACAAAAACAAAAAACAAAAAGTTCCTTCAGGATCTTCACACCTTAATCCAATTAAAAAATCTCAATAATCCAAAAAATAATCCAAAAAAGGAAGAAGAAAAAAAAAAAATCAACCACGACAACAGAATAATCCAAAAAGATAAATATGAAAAGCAAAAAAGTCCCAATAAAAAGGAAAAAAAAAAAAATAAAGAAGACAAGAGAAAAGACTCTGAGGCTTTCCCTTTAAAGTAAAAGGCAAAAATAAAAATATTCCTAAAAATTAAGATTTAAAAAAAAAAAAGCTAGCAAATGGGGTACATATAAGAAAACACACTGCACTTTGTTATTTATCCAAGGCTCTTGTTATGACTCTCTTCTCCAGCAGCTTCAAAGCCAAACCTCAAGTGTTGATAACAGTCCAGGAAAGCACCTGCAATAATATTTTGCTGTGCTCTCCCTCTATCTTATCACGTTCCAAAGTCCTTGAGATGAGGTCTTTTTGCAATTCTCTCCAATTCAAATAAAATACTTTCAAGCCTCTAGTTGGCAGTGTTACAAAGTTTCTTAATGCTCTTTCTCAGCCCCAACCGGAAAAAAGAATTAATATATACAAAAAAAAAGGAAAAAAAAAATAGCCAAAGGAAGCCTCTATCCTAAAAAAAATAAAAAAGTCAAAGGGAGCCTAAAAGTATATATAAAAGAAAATTCAGTCCGGTTACCTAAGTCACAATAAAATCTTTCCCATGAAATATAGAAAAAAAAAAAAAAAAAACAACACCCCAAGCCTCAATTTGACAGCACTTTAAAAACGCCGCTCAAACAATTTCAATCAAAAAAAAATCTCACAGCTTCCTCCTCTCTTCAGAATGAACTTTCCAACCTCAACGAATTTTCAACACAAAAGAGTTTTTCTCACCCAACCGACACACTTCAATCCAGTCACTTTCTTTTCGGAGCTGTCCCGACTTTAGCAGCTATGGAGGCTGCCTCTCCGCCGCCAGCAAAAGGGCTTCTTCCGAATCTAACCAGAGACTTTGCGATGTCTCTGGGATCCTGGAACAGTGCCCTTCACGATCACCGTCTCTCCGGGACGATTTAGGTCCGTTAGGACCGACCAGGGGCGAAAATATCAGCTACGATCTCAGAGCCCCGAGATCGCAGCTGTAACGCTGGCACGAAGCTCCGCCTTCTCCCAATAACCATATAATTTTTTAATCACCTTCTCATCAGTACCCATCAAGATCTTATCTAAATCAGTCTGTTTATCATAAAATCCCTCCGTTTTAGAATCTTCATCATACCTTGAGTGTATTTGTACATATGGAAACCAATTCATCCTTATACCTTGTTCTTCTAAGTTTTGGATCGATTTAAGTTCACCCTTTTCATCCAAAAGTTCCCCATATCTAACTGTTTGTTCCTTCTTGTAAATTATAGGATAGGAAAATGCTTCAATGGTAGATAACCAGACTGGAATTTTCAAATAACATTGTCTTTTTATCTTCTCCCAATTTAACCACAAAGACTCCCGTACATAATGTCTTCTAAAATAACCCTGTGTTTTAGTTCCCTTATACCATAAAAAAGCATGCCAACCCAACAGCAAGTCATGTCCTTCCAATGTCAACAACCTATGTTTCTTTAATGTTATCCATTCTTTGACCCACATCAAACTTGCAGCTTGATAATACAATTCCCAATTAGGCAGACCAAAACCTCCTCTAATTCTAGCATCTTGCAAAAGCTTTAGCTTTATTCTCGCTTTTTTACCTTGCCATATAAACTTCAACATAATTTTATTTAAATCTTCAAAATAGTCTTTTCCAAGCCTAATTGGTATTGTTTGAAACAAAAATAAAATTCTAGGTAAAATATTCATCTTAATTGTTGAAATTCTCCCTATTAATGACAATTGCAAGTTTTCCCATTTCTTCAAATCTGTAGTTATCTGTTGTTTAAGTTTAATATAATTATTCTCCTTTAATGTGCTACGTCTTGTTGTCAAATATATCCCCAAATACTTAACCTTATTTGTAACTTGAATTTTCAAAAGATCTGCCAATTCTTCTCTCTGTCTCAATAACATATTCTTTGTCAAAATCTTTGTTTTATCTTTATTTATTTTCAAACCAGCCACCTCTCCATATGACTCTATCCTTTCCAGTAACTTTGGAGCTGTTTCAATCGGATCTTCCAAAATAAAAGCTAAATCATCAGCAAAAGCTTGTAGCTTAAATTCTTCCTTCTTAATTTTCATTCCTTTTATGCTTTTATCATCCCTAATATTTCTATTCAACACTTCCAAGGTCAACACAAATAGCAAAGGAGATACGGGGCATCCTTGTCTTGTGCCTTTCCTTATATTAATAAAATCTGTAAGTTCCCCCTCCATCATTACCCTTGCTGTCTGTTTATTATATATAGCTTCTATTGCTTGAATAAATTTTTTAGCAAAACCCATCTGCTCCAATAATAATAACATAAATCTCCAATTCACATTGTCAAATGCTTTTTGAGCATCTAGGAATATCAAAGCCATTTGCTTTTCAGGATGAGCCTCATAATATTCCAAAGTGTCCAAAATTACTCTCATATTGTCTCTAATTTGTCTCTTTGGCAGAAATCCATTTTGATCTGAGTGAATAAAATTATTTAAATATTTTTTAAGTCTTTCTGCTAAGATTGAAGCAAAGATTTTATAGTCTGCATTCAATAAAGAAATAGGTCTATAATTCTTAATTTGCAATGGGTCAGTCTCTTCCTTTGGTATAAGTGTAATATAAGCCTCTGACCATGTTTTGGGTATCATCTTTTTTAACATAACTTCATTCATAACTTCTAACAATGGGATGCTCAATAATTCTTGAAATGTTTTATAAAATTCTACTGGAAGCCCATCTGGGCCCGGAGCTTTCCCATTATTTTGTCTCTTGAATGCTTCATTTAGTTCCATCATTGTTATATTGCTTTCTAGCATTTCTTCAGTCTCTTTAGGTATCTTTGGTAAATTAGCTTCCTGTAAATACTGTTTGACTTTTTCTTCATCAATATTCTCTTGTTTATATAGTTGCCCATAAAAATCTCGAATAATTTCTTTTTTCTCCTTATTCCCATAACAAACTTGGCCTTGTTCATCTATTAACTTCAATATTTTTCTTGATTCCTTCTCTTTTCTCAATTTATATGCTAGCCATCTACCTGGTTTATTTGCATCTTCAAAATAATTCTGTTTAGAGTTTCTAATTTTCTGTGCCAGTTCTTCTTTCTCTATTAATTCCATTTTATGTTTGATTACATCCAGCTTCAATTTAATATCCTTTTTCTGTGGCATTTTCTGTAATTCTTTTTCAAGAGTTTTATACTCATTTTCCAAGGCCTTAGAAGCTTGCCTTTTCCTAATATTCTTTTTTCTTGTATAATCTATTATCAAACCTCTAGCGTATGCCTTCATAGTGTCCCACACATTTTGCGTTGAAGTATCTTCTTTTTTATTTTCTCTGAAGAAAAAAGCCAATTCCTTCTCCATCCATTGTGTAAAATCTTTCTCCTTTAAAATAGTATTATTTAATGTCCATCTCGATCTTTTTTTTTGTCCCTTCCATTTAATTGTCATTGGGCTATGATCTGCCCAGGTACTTGTTTCAATGCTTGTTTCTTTAATATTAGATATTAGTTCTGTTGAGATCCAAATCATATCTAATCTGGACCATGATAAATGTCTATTTGAATAAAAAGTATATTGTTTAGCTTTAGCGTTTCTTTCTCTCCAAATATCTTTTAAAGTTAATTCATCTGTCATTTTAAAAAAGGACCTTGGGAGAGCCTTTCTATTTTGCTTTATTGTTGTTGCTATATAGTCCAGTTTATTGTCCACAATTCCATTGAAATCTCCCATCATAATTATATTAACATAGTCCAGTCCAATTATTTTCATGTGCAGCTTTTTATAAAACTCTTCTTGTTTATCATTCGGAGCATAAATTGCAATCAAGAGTATTTTTATATTATTGTCCATTATTTCTACCATTAATACTCTTCCATCTTTATCCGAGTAAATCAATTTTGCTGGAATAGCCTCTTTAATGTATAAAACCACACCTCTTTTCTTACATTGAGTCAAAGAGGTAAATATTTTCCCTAATTTTGGTTGTAATAGCAATTGTTCATGTTGTTTTTTAATGTGAACTTCTTGTAAACAAATTATATCAAATTTTAATTGCTCTAGTTTATGAAAAGTTTTCCTTCTTTTAACTGCTGAATTAAGTCCGTTTATATTCATTGTAATCAGTTTTTTTTCCTCCATGATTATGCTTTAAATTTAGGTCTAACAGCTCTCGTGGATCTCACTTCACGCTGTTCTTTGTTATCAATCTGTCCCCCTATTGCTCCTTTCTCTTTTTCAGTCTCCAGTTGTTCATCTTGAAACTCAATTAATGAACCCTCTTTCTCTGCTTCCTCTCTTCTTCCTCCGAAAAATTCTGCATGAAAAAGTTCTGCTTTCTCAATTGAGTCAATTCTATGTCTCTGCTCTTGCCACGTAAACATTAATCCTTCTGGAATCAGCCATCTATAATTCACTTCGTTTTCCAATAGTATTTTGGTCAGAAATCGATATTCTCTTCTCATCTCTCTCACTCTTCTCGGTATTTGTTTTAAAACCACAACCTCTTTATCCTTGTATTTCAGTATTTTCTCTCTTGCTACTTGTAATATTTGCGTTTTAATGGATTTTTTGGTAAATCTAATATGGACTTCCCTGGGTAATTTATTTCTCATCGCATATCTTGTATAGACTCGGTATATCTCATCTATTCCATCCATTATCTTTTCCTCTGTAATTTCCAAAGCCTCTGCCAAAATTTCTATCATTACTGCTGCCAAATTTTCTCCTTTTTCCTCCTCTATATTTTGAAATCTGAGGTAAAATTCTGACCTTTCCATCTCCCACCTCAACATCCCACCTTTTTCTTGTTCAACCACTGTTAATCTGCTGTCAATATTTCCAATCTTCTTCTCTCTTTGTTTTCCTTCTTCCTCAATTTTTTGGAATCTCTCCTCATACTTAACCATCATTTGTTTAATATTTTCAACTTTTTCATCAGTCTTCTCTATTCTTTGTTCAATATTTTCTGTTCTTTGTTCAATATTTCCTGTTCTTTGTTCAATGATATCTGATTTTATCTTGAGTTCTTGGATTCCTTGCATAATCATCTGTAACTGTAAAGTTATTTTTTCTTGTTCCTTATCTTGCTTCAACATTGTCTGAATTAAACGTTGTCCTCCAGCTGGTGGGGAAGCAGAGGTAGAAGCAGAAATGCCAGATGGTATTGGTTTCTTGCTCATTTCAATATTTCCAAAACTTCAAGTTCTTCTTAACTTTTAATCCAACTGGTAGAGCAGCCAATTATAATCCAAAATGGAGAACTCCAATAGTAAAAAACACGAGACCAAAGAAGAAACAAAAAAAAAGGAAGAAGAAAGATCTTCAGGTTCTTCTAGACCCTAATCCAATTACGAGATAGTCCACCATAAAAAAGGAAAAAATAGAAAGGAAAAAACAAACAAATCCAAAAATAATAATATTGATTAAGAGCAAAGAAAAAGGAAAAAGCAAAAAGAGAAAAAAGAAAAACAAAAAACAAAAAGTTCCTTCAGATTCTTCACACCTTAATCCAATTAAAAAATCTCAATAATCCAAAAAAAAAAAAAAATTCAACCACAACAACAAAATAGTCCAAAAAGATAAATATGAAAAGCAAAAAAGTCCCAATAGAAAAGAAAAGAAAAATAAAGAAGAAAAGAGAAAAAACTCTGAGGCTTTCCCTTTAAAGTAAAAGGCAAAAATAAAAATATTACTAAAATTAAGATTTAGAAAAAGGCTGGCGAATGGGGTATATATAAGAAGACACACTGCACTTTGTTTTTTATCCAAGGCTCTTGTTATGACTCTCTTCTCCAGCAGCTTCAAAGCCAAACCTCAAGTGTTGATAACAGTCCAGGAAAGCACCTGCAATAATATTTTACTGTGCTCTCCCTCTATCTTATCAGGTTAAAAAGTCCTTGAGATGAGGTCTTTTTGCAATTCTCTCCAATTCAAATAAAGATACTTTCAAGCCTCTAGTTGGCAGTGTTACAAAGTTTCTTAATGCTCTTTCTGCCCCCCGCCAGAGAAAGGGAATAATATATGCAGAAAAAAAAGGAAAAAATAGCCAAAGGGAGCCTCTATCCTAAAGAAAGTTAAAAAATCAAAGGAAGCATAAAACTATATATAAAAGAAAATTCAATCCGGTTATCTACAAAGTCACAGTAAAATCTTTCCCAAAAAGTATAAAGAAAAAAAAAAAAAAAAACCAAGCCTCAATTTGACATCACTTTAAAAAACGCCGCTCAAAACAATTTCAGTCAAAAAAAAAAATCTCACAGCTTTCTTCTTTATATCAAATGAACTTTCCAACCTTAGCGAATTTACAGCACAAAAGAGTTTTTCTCACCCAGCCGACACACTTCACTTCAATCACTTTCCTTCCGGAGCTGTCCCGACTTCAGCAGCTATGGAGGCTGCCTCTCCGCCGCCAGCAAAAGGGCTTCTTCCAGATCTAACCAGAGATTTTGCGATATCTCTGGGATCCTGGAACAATGCCCTTCATGATCACCGTCTCTACGGGACGGTTTAGGTCCGTTAGGACCGACCAGGGGCGAAAATATCGGCTGCGATCTCAGAGCCCTGAGATCGCAGCTGTATCGCCGGAACGAAGCTCCGCCTTCTCCGGAAAGAGGGTGATTCTGTAAGATTAGAGAGGGCTGTAAAGCACTGTAAAATGGTATATAAGTCTAGGTACTATTGCTATCTGAATTTTGATTATGTGTCCATGGGGATGCTGGTAATAAGTATGAAAAATTGTCATTAAAATTGTAACTTTTTCAGTGCCATTGTAATTTCAAATGGTCACTAAATGAACTGTTGTAAGTTGAGGACTCCCTGTATAGTGATATAAAGCTTTTTGTGATGACCCAGAGTGTAACACAAATATAACAAAATCCAAAACGTAAATAAATGTCCTTTAATGCCTCCAACTTGGCCCCACTGTTTAATAATTCTCAGCTGGAGATAAAACATATTCAAAAATAGTCTTCAAAAGAAAGCAATACAGTCCAATTTTAATGAGCAGATAGAGATGAAATAAAAAACCAAACAAACTACAATGAAGAAATTTCCATAATGGAACAAGATAAGTATTTGCCAAATTCAAGGAGATAACAAGGCACAGTCTGTTGGAAGGACATCAACCAAAATAACTTCAGACCAAAATAAAACATGCTTTGTTTCCAGCGTTCGCCAGTATGCAGGTCCAAACTCTTATTCAGTTGTCAAAGCTGCAGCCCATGAAGAGGATCAAGGCCTTTTCCTCCCAAGGAGATCACATCTTTCCCTTATCTTCTCCTCCCTGCGTGCCCTAGGATGGAGAGGGGATGGGCCTGTGTCCTCCTCTGACTGCTCAGCCGGCTTCTGCCCTTCCCCCGCCTCCACCACAACCTCCGGAGCCACACTTCCACTCTCTGTCAGCTGTTCCTCCTCTCCCTCAGAGTCAGTCTCCACCAGGGGCATGACACTTTTTAAACAATTACTTTATTTGGATTTCTTGTATAAATCAGTTTTAATTTAAACTATATATGTGTATCTATACAAATATGCATTTAAAGAATAGTTGCTTAGTTGTCTTGCTCCCTCCATCACTGATTTACACAGATATTCCTTGTGTCAGCTTTGATATGCTAATTTCCTTCGACATTTTCCATATTTTTACTTCTCAGACTTGCTTTCAGTTAGATTGAGAAATGTATAACAGAATAACACAGTTGGAATGGGATTTGGAGGTCTTCTAGTCCAACCCCCTAGTCAGGCAGGGAACCCTTTACTAATTCAGACAAATGGTTGTCCAATCTCTTCTTAAAAACTTCCAGTGTTGGAGCTTCCACAACTTCTGGAGGGAAGTTATTCCACTGATTAATTGTTCTCACTGTCAGGGATTTTTTTTATTTAGTTCTAGGTTGTTTCTCTCCTTGATTAGTTTCCATCCATTTCTTCTTATCTTGCTTTCAGGTGCTTTGGAGAATAGTTTAACTCCCTTTTCTTTCTGGTATCCCCTTAGATATGAGAACACTGCTATCATGTCACCCCCATTTCTTCTTTTCATTAAACAAGACAAATGCCCAATTCCAGCAACTTTTCTTTATATGTTTTAGCTTCCAATCCCCTAAATGTAAAAATAACTCTTCCCCAAATTTCTAGAATTCCAGCACTTTTTAAACACATCTCTCATGTCTGGTCGCTCCTTTGCTATCAGTCAGTCTACTGTGAAAATCTCTGCTCCTGCTGATTCCAGCTGGTTCTCATCTGCAATCCGCCTGGATTTATGCATCTCTTGCAATCTGCACAAAGCACCCGCAGCAACCAATAACCTCTTACATTACCTACAGAGCTGCTCTTTTTTTATATTAAAAATTTGGCAAAAACAAAACCAAAAAAACAAACAAAAAACAACCTAGGGTCTTTGTGCCATATACACATTGATATACATTATTCCCCCACTTTGTGTATGAAGGGCCAGGAGAGTAATTTCATCATTCTAGAGCTGCTTTCAGTCAGGGGGCCAGTCAAACATTAAAAGAAAGGAAAAAATATTGGTTGGCTAGAGAAAACAATTATTGTCTTAGGGCGTGAACTGTCTATTCCAGTGTCCCTGGATTAAAAATTAAGACAATAGTATGTTCAATTTTATGGGAAGGAGAAAGCTGTGGAATTGGGGCCAGGTGGAAATGCTGGAAATGATTTATGCGAATGTAAGAGAGTTGTTAGCAAAATTTTGGTGTAGTAATATGTCAGGCTCTGAGTTCACTTGGAGCCCGTCAGCTCTGAATATGCCTTGCAGCAAGTCAGCAGGCCATGTCACCTTACCTCTGCTGCTGCCGGATCTGTATTTATGCTTGTGTGCTGGCTGATGACTTTGGAATGACTCAGCAGAGCTGAGGATGGATTCTGCAACAACTGTGGGGCTGCTGGAACTGGCTCTTTCCATGTATAGATGTGGTGCATATTGTTAGAGGGGGTTGGCGCACATATAGATGGTAATTAAGTCTTAGGTTAAAACATGGTGAAAGTGACACCAGGTGGGTATCAGTTAGTGAGGGCCAGAATAGGGTAGGGTTGTAGACCTGTTCTAGGGTTAATAGCATTTAGGGATAATAGGTTAGGTGTGGCCAGAACTAGAACTGGTATAGGTCTGGGTGTGGTGGGGTATGTCTCATGATAATGGTGATAAAAGGAAAGGGAGCAAACCCAACGCAAACCTTGCCTAGCTTTTAGCCTTTCTTGTCAGATAAGAGTATTTGTTGGTTACTGAGCTAATGAATAAACCACCATTGCACTACAAAGGAGCTGGAGTTTGTATTCATTTCAGGACAAATCTTCAATACTCAAGGACTGGCTGAGAAATATTTGGTCTCTCTTCACTCAAGTTTTAAACCACCAGAGGAAGATGGAAGGATATAAGAATGTTTTACTTTTTTTCTGGAATGAAATACAGGCAGTTCTCAATTTATCACCACTATTGCAGAGAATCCTGCCGATTGAAATAATTCTGCTGATGGGGCCAACAGCATGCCTTCTCTGCAGGGTTGAGCTGCTACTGGTATGTCCCGGTTCAGGCGAACTCTTAGGCAATTTTATGGCTGGTTCAGTGAACCAACAAATCCGACCCATGGCTGGCCCCTCCCCTCCCAGGAGTCTCCATAGGGCCCATTTTGGAGTCGAGGTAAGTACAGGGCCCATGTAGAGGCTCAGGGAGGGCAAAAAACAGGCCTCCTGGAGGCACTGGAAGGCCAGAAATGGTCCCATTCTGGCCTCCAAAGGATCTCCAGACTCTGGGGAAGCTGTTTTTGCCTTCCCGGGGGCTTGAGAAAAGCCTCTGGAGCTTCAGAAGGGCAAAAAAAAGGCCCCCTGGAGGCTCTAGAAGGCCAACAATGGGCCCATTTCCAGCCTCCAGAGGGCCTCCGGAGGGCCTCCAGAGTCTGGGGGAGGCCTTTTCGCCCTCCTGGAGGCTTGGGAAAAGCCTTCAGAGCCTGGTGAGGGCAAAAAATGCCATCACCGGAAGTTCAGGTAAGCTGAAAATGGGCCCGTTTCTGGCCTCCGGAGCCTGGGGGAGGCTGTTTTTGTCCTCCCAGAGGCTCGAGGAAAGTCTCCGGAGCCCGGGGAGGGTGAAAATGCATCCCTTGCTGTTGTGAATTAATAAAAGTGTTTGAATAAAGCTTGTTGAAACCTTAAAGCAAAGTGCAGGGTTCTGGCCCTGCACTTCTGATTGGCCGATAATAGCGATATCGGATTGGTCCGTTCAGGAGAATCTGATTGGCTATTAACGAGCCCTTCTCATTGATTAAAAAGAGCTAGCGTTCCTGTGTTTTCATTGGCTAAATACCCAAGAGCTTGCCTATATAAAGGGGGCTGTTGAGGCCGTTGAGAGAGCTGTTGCACCATGTTAAATAAAGAGTTGAAGTTCACTGTTTGTCAACTCATCTCCGCTTCTTGCGCCATGCACCGAACTTAACACTGGTGACGAGGATGGGATGTGGAGACGTCCGAGCTGACTGAACACTACAAAAAGCGATAACAGAGCACGTGGCTGAAACGCACCAATGGTGGAACCATGTCTGGCAGTGTCATACCACCCGCTCCATTCGACCTGGCACAAGAAGACTGGGACTCATATATGGATCGCTTCCAGATGTTTCTGGAGACCAACAATTTGAAGGATGCCACTACCAGAAAGAAACGGGCGGTATTCCTAACTCACTGCGGGCCAACCGTATTCAAGATGGCCAAAGCACTAGTGAAACCGGCAGAAGTGAAGTCCATGGACTGGGACGTCCTCGAACCCCTGCTAAGGGCCCACTATGCACTGACCATACCAATGCTCGTGAGAAGGCATGAATTTTACCAGACATATCAGCGGAAGGGCGAAAGCATTGCAGATTTCACAGTGGATCTCCGGAATCTAGGAGGCCTATGTGGGTTTGCTGACCTTGAAGAAGCCCTGAGAGACAGAATAGTTCTGGGACTAGATGCACCAGGCGTGCAGAGTAAGCTGATGGCGAAAGGCGACATCAGCCTTACAGATGCCATCACTGACGCTACTGCAGCAGAAGCAACCAGGAAGTCGGCTACTCGAATGCGCCACACCCACGCTCCACTTCGCCAACTCGCCAGCGAAGTTTCACCTCACTTAGAAGAACTGGCAATGACAGCCCATCACGAGGACCTCGAATCATCATCAGAAAGTGATGAAGAAGAGGTCAACTGGCTCTGGTCTGAACAAGACCAACGCCAGAAATTGCAGTACCAATGCGCTGGTTGTGGGGCAAACCACCCCCGATCAGACTGCAAATTCCTCGACGTGCTCTGCCATATGTGCGGGAAAAGAGGCCACATCGGACGGGTCTATAGAAGCAAACAAGAACCCAGCCAAACCCTGAGGGGGGCTAACTACCGCCAATCTACAGGAAGCCATCCTGCAAAGCAAGAACCCTTGAATCACCAATGCAACAACCACTCTTACAGAAACAAACCCCTAAACCACTCAACGAAGCAAGAAGAGACACACCAAACTATTACGATTGGTCACGCCTCATCACTGGACGCCAAGAAGATCTGGGTCAAGGTGGCCATCGAAAACCAGCCTTGTATGATGGAAGTCGATTCAGGATCATCCCTTTCGATGGTTTCCTGGAAGACTCTCAAGCAACTCATCCCTACCGTCCGGCGACAAGACCTCCGGTTCCAAAGAATCATACTCAAAGATTATCAGGGGAATCGAATTCCAGTTGTGGGATCCAGCCAAGTCCGTGCCTCCTTTAAAAATCATACTGCATCTCTACCCTTGACTGTAGTCGACAGGGATCGGCCTAGCTTGTTAGGCCTCCAATGGTTCGCTCCACTTGGAATTGAGGTAGCCGGCATTCACCGAACCAGCAGCAATGACTGGGAAGAGGCTCTCGTCCAAGAATTCCAGGACATCTTTGCAGACAACTAGGCGAGTACAAGGGGACCCCGATATCATTTAACCTCAACCCCGAAATAGCTCCCATCCGCCTTAAGCCTCATCGAGTCCCATTCGCCCTTAAACCAAAGATTGATGAGCAGCTTGATAAATTAATAGCCCAGGGGGTGTTAGAACCCACTGACCATTCTCCCTGGGAAAACCCAATCATGACACCCATCAATGGATCGTTAAGAATTTGTGAGGACTACCGAGCCACCCTGAATCACGCCCTGCAGCAAAACGCTTACCCGGTACCGGTGGTACAACACCTTCTCCATTCCCTGGGGGGCGGAAAAGTCTTCGCTAAACTAGATCTAGCCCAGGCATACCAACAACTGCCTGTAGACAGAAAAACGGCAGAGGCTCAAACGATCGTTACGCACCAAGGTGCGTTTAAATGTAACTGACTCCAATTCAGAGTAAGCGTGGCCCCGGGAATCTTTCAAAGTTTGATGGAAAGACTATTACAAGGGATAAAAGGCATTGTCCCCTATTTTGTTTTAATTGCTGCTCCGACTCAAGAAATATTAAGGGAGCGCTTGGGGTTGCTTCTTCAGAGATTTAAAGACTCGGGTCTCAAAGTTAAGAAAAACAAGTGTCAACTATGTACTGATCGAGTAGAATTTTTAGGATATTTAATAGATAAACAGGGCATTCACCCCACCGATAGCAAACTTAGGGCAATCAAAAATGCCCCAAGACCCCGAAATAAGGTGGATGTCCAAGCGTTCCTAGGCCTTATCAATTTTTATAACGTCTTCCTGCCTCACAAGGCAACTGTAGCCGAACCCCTACATCATTTATTAGACAAAAAAGCAACCTAGGTTTGGGGGCACCGAGAGGAACAGGCGTTTCGACAAGGAAAAAACTTATTGACCTCCGACACTGTTTTGATGCAGTATAATGAGACCTTGCCTTTGACTGTTACTTGTTGTTAAGCCTGTGTTCCCCAACCAGGGTTAAGGAGACAAGCTAAACAGAATGTGCAGCGTTAGTCAGATAGGCATACAGATAAATGAGTGATATAAGCTTGTTATGTTTGTTAACATACAGTAAAAATAACAGATACGCTTGTGCTATCAAAATATGGTTTATTCAATTTAGAGTTTATAGCATAGTCAAAATAACAGTCCATTAGTCATGTATCATTTTAGTCAGTCCATTCAAGGATATTCAATTAGCAAAGTCCGTGTAGAATATCCAATGTCAGTTCACTTACAAATCAGTCCTTTCTCTCTCCCTTTCCAGTAGGAGAAAAACGCAGTCTTCAGTCTATCCAGTAATTAGGGATCATCAAACCAGAGAGAACAAGCTGACGTTCCTTGCTTCTTTTATGGTGCTTTCACAACCACTCCCTTAATTACATTCCTACAGTTAAAGTTGCAGACACTTTAACTAATAAACCATGATTACATATTTATTATTTTACCTAAACCAGTTAGGGTAAACAATGTTATCCCTAATACTTGTGATGCATCACCTTTTGGAGTGGGCGCCATTTTGAGCCACGTTTTACCAAATGGAAGTGAAGCCCCTATTGCCTACTTTTCAAAAACTCTGTCAAAAGCAGAACGCAATTACAGTCAAATCGATAAGGAAGCTCTTGCCATTGTATCTGCTGTTAAATGATTTCATGAATATATTTATGGGCGAGCTTTCACTATAATAACTGACCACAAACCTTTACTGGGAATAATAGCAGGAGATAAACCAACCCCTTATATATTATCTCCCAGAATGACTTGCTGGTCAGAATTCTTGGAATAATTATAAGTTGCAACACCGCCCGGGGAAAGCCATTCCCCACGCTGACACATTAAGCCATGCACCGCTTCCAGAAACCGTTGACGATCCTGCTCCGACCGTCACAACACTGTAGATCGAGACACTCCAAAAACCGCCGCTGACAGCTCGCAATATCGCGATTGAAACTTAACGCGACTCCGTTCTAGCACGTGTCCTCATTTGGGTAGAACGTGGATGGCCATTGGACCAAATCCCTGACAATTACGCCCCCTTCAAAAGTCGACAGACGGAACTGTTTTCCCAGAAGGGTTGCATCATTTGGGGCGATAGAGTCGTTGTCCCAGAGCGGTTACAGCGAGCGGTACTGAGAACCTTGCACGATGGCCACTCCAGCATTGTGCGAATGAAAGCACTCGCACGAAGCTATGCGTGGTGGCCGGGCATAGACAAGCAGATCAAAACCTGGGTAAAGACTTGTTCCAAATGCCAGGAAGTCAGCAATGCCCCACCGAAAGCAACCCCAACAGAATGGGAAACACCCAGGGGACTATGGTCCCATATTCATCTGGACTTTGCAGGACCTATGAATGGACACACATTTTTATTAACAGTGGATGCCTACTCGAACTTGCTCAAAATCCGTGAGATGAAAAATACAACAACCGAATCGGTCATCAGGAAATTGGACAGATTATTTGCAACACACGGATTACCGGACGTTCTGGTATCCGACAACGGGCCCCAGTTTACTTTGCTTTCTTTTGAACAGTACCTGGCGGACCGCGGTATTCACCATGCGCTAACTTCGCTGGTGCATCCTGCAGCTAATGGAAGGGCCGAGCTCATGGTACAATTCGTCAAAAGAACTCTACATAAAATGGACTATGGCGATATCGAAGACAAGATTAACCGGATACTCCTTTTGCAGCACATCACTCCACACAGCGTCACCAACAAAACTCCCGCTGAGTTATTGATGGGACAGAAACTCCGCTCCCACCTGAACTAACTACACCCATGGTACGAACCTGAAAAACCACAGCGGGAAATGCCGAAATTTCCAGGTAGGTGACTTGGTTTTCGTGACAAACTTTTATGGCGACCCATTGTGGGTTGAGGCAACTGTCATCCAAGTAACTGGACCCAGATCCGGTTGTGAAAAGTCGCGATGATAGAATATGGAAGCGCCATATTGATCAGCTGCGTTCAAGGCTGCAGTCTGGGGTCTGCGATTCCGGTGATTTCCAAACTGAGGGGGGAGGAGATGCCGAGGAGGCTGAGTTTGGAATGGCAGAAGGCACAAGCGGAACAAACGACCGCTCAGACTCAACATGTGAAGAAGGATCGGGGACAGGGGTTAACTTGCCTCAAAGAGATATCGAGGACATTAATGGGAACGGAAGTTTAGACACAGAATCAGAGGCACCCTGTTCACCAGATAACGTCCTACCCCGACTCTAGACAAATACCGGGAGGACAACGTAAATCAAATAGACAATCAAAACAACCAGCCTACCTCAAAGACTACGTTACCGCACTCCTTAAACGGAACCCGGGGGGAAGGGGGTGTTGTGAATTAATAAAAGTACTTAAATAAAGATTATTAAAACCTTAAAGTAAAGTGCAGGGTTCTGGCCCTGCACTTCTGATTGGCCGATAATAGCGATATCGGATTGGTCCGTTCAGGAGAATCTGATTGGCTATTAACGAGCCCTTCTCATTGGTTAAAAAGAGCTAGCGTACCTGTGTTTTCATTGGCTAAATACCCAAGAGCTTGCCTAAAGAAAGGGGGCTGTTGAGGCTGTTGAGAGAGCTGTTGCACCATGTTCAATAAAGAGTTGAAGTTCAATGTTCGTCGACTCGTCTCTGCTTCTTGCGCCACGCACCAAACTTAACACTCGCCATGATGGTGCAAGAGGCTGACTAGGCCATGCCCACCATGGCCATGCCCACTATGGCCACGCCCACCCAGGCTCTGGAAGGCTGGAAACGGATCCATTTCCAGCTTCCAGAGGACCTCCAGAGCCTGGGGGAGGCCTTTTCACTCTCTTGGAGGCTTGAGGAAGGCCTCTGGAACTCGGGGAGGGCAAAAATGCCCCCCTCCCGCCATGGTGCAGGAGGCTGACTAGGCCACGCTCACCATGGCCATGCCCAATTGGCTGCTAAAATTTTTGAAGCCCACCCCTGCTTCTCTGCCAGCACAAATGGGACAGGCCAATGGCCATGCGGTGAGATGATCCTTCAAGTAACCTGTACGATATGTCCTCATCTACACATGTTCTGTTATGACATACCAGTAGTATCTTCATTCAACCAGCTTCCAATAAGGAGCTATTGAATACTTGTGTTGGTATTACCCCCTCAAACATGGTTCTGCTATACATTGTATAACAGTGGCAGGTTTGCTTGAAATGAATATAATCAGTGAAGTACACAACGTGAGACCTATGGGTTGCATGTAGACCTGAGAGTAATGATTATGATTTTCTAAAAATGGCCTTATGACTACTGTATTGCCAGTGAATTGCAAATTTTAATGTTAAAGAAGGAGGAAAGTTTTAAAAATGGAAGGAGTAATGATTTATTTAACCGCGATTCATTTTGAATGAAATTCAACTTAGTATTTAGTGTGGCTTCCCCATTCTTTATTATGACCTACTTTTTAGATGGTAGTTCCTAACATACCACTCAAAATTAAGTGCTTCCATGATTCTATGTTCTAGAACAAGTCCATGTACCTCGATATATTCAGACATTAATAAATCACAATTTTGCAAGAAAGCTTGTAATATCTTCTGGTACCTCCTGTATTCCCAAATGTGTTTATAATTTTATAAAGGCTTTGGTGCTTGGTTATGTTGCACATTATATCCTTGGTCCAGATGAACATAACTACAATTTTGTTTGAACCTTTTAAAAAATTCTTGTTCCTTTTTCTAAAACCACTACAGCACTCTTGTAAATTATTTTAACAACAATTCAACAATAAACTGTTGAAAGACAAATAATGGTCAGTTAATTGTAGAGGGGCCAAATGGAAAGACCTTTATTTGAATTGTCACCTGATTAATTCTTTGCCTCACCTAAGGAACTGGCCAGCAAAAAAGATTCAAATAAGAATAATCAGCAATTACAAACATTTCATTCTTAATAGCAGCAATTAATTTTAGCGTACAAAGCTATCAGCGTATGAAGCTGTATTATTCATAAACATATATGTAAGCTTCAAATGATTACTTTTTAAAATACTGAATTGAATTATTCTCAACTGATGCATATATCTGTGTAGAACAGTGGTGGGATTCAAATTTCTTTACTACTGGTTCTGTGGGTGCGGCTTCCTGGGCGTGGCATTGCTTAGTGGGCATGGCTTGGTGGGTGTGGCAGGGGAAGGATACTGTAAAATCCCCATTCTCTTCTCACCCCACTAACCTGCTTTCCAGTTCAGTTTTCCTGTGCAGGGCAACAAAAGAAGACCCAGCCGATCATCTGGGACTCGGGAAGTGGAGAATAGATGGGGTGGGGTGGAGTGCCAGTCAGGTATTCTGAACTACTCAAAATTTCCATTACTGGTTCTCCAGAACAGGTCAGAATCTGCTGAATACCAGCTCTGGTGTAGAAGCAAGCAGCTGTGCTTGTCTTTCAAAACTGCACCCCTGACAATATGATTGTCTTCTTAAACAGAATGTGTCCCATTTAAAAAAAAAAAATCTATACTTCTGAAGATGATTTTGCTTTCAGTGGCCACATGTTATCTCACAGATGTATTTTATATTGTGCAACCTTCCTCTTATCATCATCATCCCTGAATAATTAAGATTTTCTTGTATTAGTAATCTATTGGGATCACCTCCAATTCTCTAGATTTTCTGTGAAACAACACACACAAAACTGTGTTTTTGACCCTGGAGGCTATCTTAATAGGAGTCAAAATTAAAACATCTAGTGGATATCCTGGAGTATGAGATGGGAATTGAATTGAATTCATCAACAACTACCACAACATCTGATTATGTTGACACTTCTATTCATCTCTTTGTATAAAATCCTATGGCTGCCAACTCTCACGCAATCAGCGTGAGACTCACGCAATTCAACCAATTTTGACTGTCTCACTCTGATAAACGAAATCTCACGCTAAACCCCCAAAATGGAATGTACAAAAATAAATATATCTCTACATTCTCTGATATTCCGAATATCGATATGCCCAAGCCCAAAGTTTCGAGAAGTGAAGCCTCCGATCCTGGGCGGCTTCAGAGGGCGAACAGAGCATGTGCGAGAGGACGTTGCCCGCATTGATTTCTGTACTGGGGTGAGGAGAGAATTCCACGCTGCAGGAAGCGGTTGCTCCTTTCCGCTCTAGGATGTCACAACTCTCTGGGCTTAACCCTTGCGCTGCACTCTGCTCTGGCAGGCGGAGATGAGAGAGACGAACTCTCTATCCCCCATGAAGTACGACTACAGGGCATCCCTGGGCCTTTCTCGAGAGCTGAGCTCCCATCATCCCCTCCCCGCACCCGTCTGATCTCAAGGCCGCTGGGATTGGGGCGCAAAGGCGCGTCCCTCTCCGGCCTCCCTCTCGCAAGGGGAGCTGCCGTGGCTGACCTCTTGCGCGCCTCGGCTTCTCTCGCTCCCCAGCCTGATGGGAAGTCCCTGGAGAGGGAGGGGGAAGAGGGGGGGAGGGCTCCTTCCTGGGTACATTGTGTCCCTCCCCCCGCCCTTTCCACCTAGATATGCGCCCCCCCCAGCCTCCCCTGGGTCCAAGAGGCTGCAAGAGGGTCTGGCAGGGAGGAGCCTCTCCAGGAAGGGGGTCCCGCCAGAGGGCAGGCTGGAGCGGGGTGGGGGGGGCTCGCAAGGAGGGGGGGTTCCTGTCCCCTCCGAGCCCCAATCGCAGCCGGTGCAGGAGTTTCTCTCTTTTTAGGCTTCTTTCCCCACTTGATGCCAGGAACGTTTGGATGCTCTTTGGGAGCCCCTGGGAAGGAATCTCGCCTTGAGGGGTCTCCCCACAAATGCCAAGCAAAGGGGGGGGGGAGTGGCCACTGTCCTCTCCTCTCCTCCCCCAGACAATCCAGGACTTCCCTGCAGGGGAGCAGCTGATGGCAGCATTGCTGGGGGTCCCATGCACAGACTGGGAGGGGGGCGTTTGGGGAGTGAAGGACACCAGCCTCCCCCCCCATTCTGTGTGTGTGTGTGTGTGTGTGTCCATCTGCCTGCCTGGCCCTTTCCGACCCTTCAGCTAGACTGTGAGGCTGGTGGGTCCAAGACTCAGCCTGGATCCCCCTCCCCTCCGCAGGTGGGAGGCCCAGAGGGTGGGAGAGGGCTGGGAAGGGCCGTTTCTGCCCAGCTCCAAGGCCGGGAACCCTGGCAAGGCCCCCTCCACCCCCGGGGCCATGTGAGGGAGGCTTCTGTGGCCCTGAAGAGGCAGCCTGGAGGGGCCGGATCCCAGGCACTTGGGATGCCCCTCTCAGCCAGGGACCCTGGAGGAGGAGGAGAGCCGGAGCAGCCCAAAGGGACGGAGCAGATGGGCAGAGGCCCAAGAATGTGGACCCTTTCCGGCCAAGATGGTCAGTGAACTGCATTATTAATATCTTACAAATCCGGTTCAAGTACATTGGTGCTGCTTGCATGTATGTATGTATGTATATGTCCAAATCATGACTAAAGTATGCATCAGATTGCACCATTTAAAATGTAAAATTGTCAAAGCTCCCTACCGTGGAAGGGGGGACACCCCCCTTCCACACCATCCCCCCCTCGGTCGCTTCGCTCCCTCACAGTGTCTCACTCCGAACTATCACTCAAGGTTGGCAGCCCTGAAATCCAAGAAGTCTGTAATTGTTTTCCAGATCACTTAGCAAATAACGGTGCTGTTGGCCTTGGACGTAGTGCTGTACAAATCAATACATATAGTCAAAGGTTAAGCATAGGAGAGGCATAATAAGCTGTAAGTTACTCTATTAATAGAGCTCATGAGAAATGAAAGAGAAATTAAAGCTGCCTGATTAAGATTCTGTTTATTTAGGAAATAGAACTTTCCTAAAGAACAAATGCACTTACTGAAATAAAAAGGAGGAATTATATTCCACCTTTCCTAACTGCCAGTTGCTTATGTAGTACTACTTTATTTCCTATGTGATACTTAGGAAATAAATAGTGTACTCCACACTTGAGGTTTATTTTTTGTTCCCACACAAGAAAATTTTGCTGTTTCCAATTGGTTACACATAATACTGTCATATTAGCCGAGAGAACTGGCAGGCAGATCCATAAACAAAGAACAGAAGGACTTCAAGTGGAAGGTTTCAATTTCCTGCAAATAATAAAGTTTAATAAGCATCCACATTAATTGGTTTATTGGGATGCTGAATCATATTGTTATTGGATGGGAATCTCATATTTGAAAAGCATAGCATGTGACATTACAGCTGAATTATATTTAACATTTCATAATAAATATCCATTTTAGAAGGTTTATTTCTTGGTTACAGATAAACATTATAGTTTGAAATGTTTTCATATCTTTTCCCATTTTAATTACACTTGAGGAGAAAAAGCCCAATAATGTGAATTTAGAAACTTGACTTCTGTAAAAATGTATATTATAGAATAGCTAGCAGAAAACAAAACAAAAGAAACACAAACTGGCTTTTTTCAAATCTCATAAAAAATACTACCATATAATTTATACATGAGTTAATAAGTTACTCAGCTTCCAGAAATTTTTGCATTTTATATCCCTTGAATAGGGAATGAAAATAAAAATGATTATTTGGAAGTGAGTTCTTTATAAATCATTTCATGTCTTTTATAATTCATAATTTCCCTTAATCTTCATTTTTTACAACCAGCAAACTACTTACTTTACAATCAATGATTTAGAAGTCTGTGCTATGGCAATAAGAACTGCTCCTGAAAGTTAATACATTAGGGGATTCTACCATATACTCTGTGTCATATATTTTGGCTTGTAGATACTGTGAATGAACATCAGTTTGATGTAGTGGTTACGGTATCAGGATAAAAGCTAGTAGTAGTCCATGAATTGTAGTCCCACTTTAGGCACACACCTACTTCAGGCCAGTCACTGTCTCTAAGCCCTAGGAAAGAGGCAATAGAAAACCATTTTCAAAGTCTTGTCAAGAAAACTACAAAGACTTTTCCAGACAGTCACCAGACTGACTCAAAGTACCAAAAATAAATGAATAAATACAGAATATTGACTATACCTGTATAATTGACATATCATAGTACAAGGGTCTTCAAACTTGGCAAGTTTAAGACTTATGGACTTCAACTCCCAGAATTCCTGAGCTAACATGACCGGAGGAGGAATTTTGGGAGTGGAAGTCCACAAGTCTTAAAACTGTCAGTCTTAGTATAAATGGATGGTAGTACTATTGCTCTTGTTTCTATGAAAAAGACAAGGCTTTTTTCTGGAATATTCTTGTAATCTTCTTAAATCCAAGAAAGCACTTCTCCCTCATGATGAAATACAGATAAACCAATTCTTCAGGCTGAAAGAAATTAAACTAACTTCTAGTTGCAATGATCTAGATTTACTATGATCAGGCAGAGAACGTTCCGGAAGGCTCATACTGCTTCTTAAAACAGGCCTAAATTAAAAACAAAAAAAACATTGACATAGTGGTTAAGTCATCAGACTAGAAACGGGGAGATGTGAAGGTAGATGTTCTGGGATAGTCATAGTAAGGTCAGCCATAGAATTATTAGATGTCTCATTCCACCTGAAAAGATCAAGTATGATTTATAATACCTTTTTGTCATCCATACTTAACCTTTCTAGAGGTGTGTAGCCCATAACACTCCTGAGTTTAAATCTCATTTGCATTCTGGAAGCCAGTGATCATTATAGTTGTGCATACCAATAAAAGTTTCTTATTTTATCATTTCCCAAATGGTCTGTGTTAAGTCCTGGGCATGGGTGCAAAGAACGGAGACGAGACATTGGACGGTGACTTCAACTCTTTATTTAACAAGAAAGAATGGAGCAAAAGACCTGGGCAGCAGTAGCTCTTTTATACAGCTTGCTGCCATTAAACAACCAATGAACTGAATCTATCGCTTTCATGAGCATCCAATCAGGGGTTCCCGTTAACAGCCAATCAGATTGGCCAAACCTGACCAATCACGACTCGCTATTCACGGGCCAATGAGAATTGCAGGATTACAAGCCTGCTGTAAGACGAAGCTGTTTAGGGTTGTACCGCTGCGATGGTTTAATCCATAACACCCCTCCCCCCTTGGTTCCGTCTGAGGAGTGGGGTGACATATTCTCGCAAATAGGCAGGCCGCTCCACCTTTCTGCTTGACCTGCGCTGTTCCACCGGGTTCTGTTCTGGTTCTGGTTCTGGCTCTGGCTCCGGTGGGCTATCCACTGGGCTGGATAGCGAAGACTGTGGTTCCGGGTTGCCCTCATCAGCGCTGTCTTCCGGGTTCCCTGGATCTGCCTCCGTCACAGTGCTGTCACATGGCGAGGCCGCTCCCTGGTTCGTTCTCCCTCGGATGGTGAGTATCCCCTGGGCTGTTGGGTTTCGATTTCTTCTTCATCCTCCTCCATGTTCCTTCCCCCCCCCAGCTGGAGGTTCCGGCGCTAATCTGAAACGGAGTTGGTCTATGTGATGTTTCCACATCTTACCATCTGCTGTTTGTAGGCGATAGGATCAGGGTCCTTTAAGTTGTGTTATTGTCGCGGGGACCCACAATGGGTCGCCCGAGAAGTTTTTTGCAAACACAGGGTCCCCTTTCTGGAATGCCCGACACTTGCTGCTGGATCCCGGGGATTGTTCTGGTGTGTAGTTTGGGTGGAGGTGATCAAGATGTGAGCGAAGTTTCCAGCCCATCAGGAGTTCTGCTGGGGTTTTGTTCATGGTGCTGTTTAGAATTATGTGTTGGATAAAAAGCATTCAGTTTATTTTGTCGTCAATGTCACCGTGGTCCATTTTGTGCAAGGTCTGTTTTAAAAATTGAACCATTCGCTCAGCCCTATCATTGGCCGCAGGGTGAGCTAGCGATGTTAAAGCATGGCGGATGCCCCGATCTGCCAAGTATTGTTCAAATGGCAAGGCAGTGAATTGGGGGCCATTATCTGAGACAAGGACATCAGGAAGTCCGTGGGTAGCAAATAGTTTATTCAGTTTTTTAGTGACTGCGTCTGTGGTGATGCTTTCCATTTTTTGGACTTCAAGCCAGTTTGAATAGGCATCCACCGTTAAGAGGAAAGTGTGTCCTCTTGTGGGTCCCGCAAAATTGATGTGGATACGGGACCAAGGACCTCAAGGAGTTTCCCACTGAGTTGGGAGAGTCTTTGGAGGAGCAGAGCGAGTCTCCTGGCATTTACTGCATTTTGCTACCCAAGTTTCTATTTGTCTATCTAAACCAGGCCACCATACGTAACTCCTGGCCAGTGCCTTCATCTGCACGATGCCTGGATGTCCCTCATGCAGCATTTTCAATACCCTATATTGTAACTTCTCTGGGACTATGACTCTGTCTCCCCATACTATGCAACCCTTCTGGGAGAACAGTTCTGTTTGACGATTCTTAAATGGCTTGAACGTGTCATCGGTTGCACTAACCAGCCAACCGCGTTCTACCCAGCTGAGGACTTATGCCAAAACAGGGTCCTTTTTTGTCTCTAAGGCTATGTCTCGAGCGGTTAATGGCGGCGATTTGTGGGTTTCAATTTGTAGTACGGTTATGGTTGGAGCAGGGTCCTTTATAATGTCTGGTAGTGGCAAGTGGCTCAAAGTGTCAGCGTGGGGAATGGTTTTCCCCGGGCGATGTTGCAATCAGTAATCGTAGGCAGCTAAAAATTCTGACCAATGCATCATTCTTGGTGATAATATATGGGGAGTTTGTTTGTTTCCCGCCAAAATCCCAAGTAGCGGCTTGTGGTCTGTAATTATGGTAAAGGGTCTCCCATACACATATTCATGGAAGCGTTTAATTGCGGATACAATAGCGAGGGCCTCTTTATCAAGTTGACTATAGTTCCTTTCGGTTTTAGACAAAGTTCTCGAAAAGAACGCAATGGGTGCCTCATTTCCATTTGGGACGACATGACTTCAGATGGCTCCTACTCCAAATGGTGAGGCAACACAGGTAACCATCAAAGGGAGAGTCTCGTTGTATTGTATTAATATGGCATCGGAGGTTAAAAGGTCTTTTATCTCTTTGAACGCTTTCTCTTCACGCTGTCCCCAAACCCAAGGAGCCTTTTTATTGAGAAGTCTATGTAGGGGTTCCGCTACAGTTGCCTTCTGGGGCAAGAAAATGTTATAAAAGTTAATGAGTCCCAGGAAGGCTTGAAGGTCTGTCTTATTCCTAGGTCTCAGGGCTTTTTTGATTGCGGTTAGTTTTTTTTCAGTGGGGTGGATTCCCTGTCTGTCGAGAAGGTATCCCAAGAACTCCACTCTCTCCGTACAAAGTTGACACTTGTCTCATTTTACCTTAAGACCCGCGTCTTTGAATTTCTGGAGGATTTTTCTGAGTCATTGTACTAATAATTCTTTCGTGGGGGCAGCTATTAGGACATCGTCAAAATAAGGCACGACGCCTTTTATGCCTTGTAATAGTCTCTCCATTAAACTTTGGAAAATGCCCGGCGCCACGCTTACTCCAAATTGGAGTCTATTGCTTTTAGCACCTCTATATGTAACGATTGTCTGGGCTTCTGCAGTTGCTGCGTCCACAGGGAGTTGCTGGTATGCCTGAGCTAAGTCCAATTTCGCAAATATTTTTCCGCCACCCAGGGAATGAAGAAGGTGTTGAACCACCGGTACTGGATAAGTGCTCTGTTGAAGAGCATGATTTAGGGTGGCCCGATAGTCCCCGCAAATTCTAAACGAACCATCTGGCTTCATGGGCGTTACTATCGGGGTTTCCCAACAGGCATGGTCAATCGGTTCCAATATGCCCTGGGCTATCAGTTTATCTAGCTGCTCGTCGATTTTAGGTTTTAAGGCAAAAGGTACTCGATGGGGCTTAAGCCGAATGGGAGCTACATCGGGGCTGAGATTAAATGATATAGGGGTCCCCTTGTACTTGCCTAATGTTCCTGTGAACACGTCCTGGAATTCCTGGATGAGAGTCTCTTCCCAGTCATCATTTCAACTATGGTGTTTCCTGGCTAGTTCAATTCCAAGTGGGGCAAACCACTGTAACCCTAACAAGCTGGGTCAGTCACGATCGACAACAGTCAGGGGAAGCATTGCTGTGTGGTCCTTGAATGATACTTGGACGTTGCTGGAACCGACAACTGGTATTCTGTTTCCCTGATAATCTTTCAGGATGATTTGCTGCATGCTGAGGTCCTGGCGGGAAATGGCAGAGATCAGTTATTTGAGGGTTTTCCAGGATACCATCGACAGGGATGATCCCGAATCGACTTCCATCACACATGGTCGATTCTCAATAGTAACCTTCATGTGTATCTTCCTTGCATCGAACGATGAAGCGTGGCCGATGATGATGGTTTGGAGGGCCTCTTCTCATCTCATTGAAAAGGCAGGTGCTTGGTTTCTGTAGTAGTAGTGGTTGTTCCATTTGTGGTTCAGACAGTCCCGGTTCTTGCCTATCTCCCGATGGAGGTTGTTCTCCTTTCGGTTGGGACTGGACTCTAGTCTGCTTCTGCAGACCTTCGCGATGTGGCCTTTTTTTCCGCAAGTACGGCAGAGTGCATCGAGGAATTTGCAGTCCGATCGCGGGTGGTTTGCCCTGCAACTCGCACATTGGCGCGGACGTCGCTGGTTCTTTTGCTCTCGTTCCGAGCGGAGCCGGTTGACCTCCTCTTCATCACTGTCTGAGGATGACTCGAGGTCTTCGTGGTGGGCAGTAATAGCGTGCTTCTCAGCGGCGATCGGGCTATCGTTAGCAAGTTGGCAATGCGGTGCGTTCGCTTGGCGCATTCGAGTGGCTGACTTCCTGGTTGCTTCTGTGGCAGTAGCATCGGTGATGACATCTATAATGCTGATGTCGCCTTTTGCCATCAGCTTACCCTGCATGTGCGGTTCATTTAATCCCAGAACTATTCGGTCTCTTAGGGCTTTCTCTAAGTTTGCAAAACCACAAAGGCCTCCTAAGTTCCGGAGGTCAGCTACGAAATTACCAATGCTCTCGTCCTTCCGTTGGTCCCTCTGGTAAAATTCGTGTCTTCGTATCAGTGTAGGTACTGTGGGTGCATAATGGGCCCTGAGGATTGGAGTGAGGGTGTCCCAATCCATGGTCTTCACTTCCGCTGGTTTTGCTAATGCTTTAGCCATTTTGAAAACGGCGGGGCCGCAATGAGTCAGGAACACAGCTCGTTTCTTGCCAGACATAGCATATTTTAAATTGTTGGTCTCCAGGAACATCTGGAAGCGGTCTATATATGAGTCCCAGTTTTCGGTTGCTGGGTCGAATGGAGCGGGTGGTATGGCGCCACTAGTCATCTTGCCGTCTGTTGCTTGCGCTCTTTCGCCACATGCTCTGTCTTTGTCCGATATGTTCTAGTCAGCTCTATCATCTCCACATCCCATCCTCGTCGCCAGTGTTAAGTCCTGGGCATGGGCACAAAGAACGGAGACGAGACATCGGACGGTAACTTCAACTCTTTATTTAACAAGAAAGAATGGAGCAAAAGACCTGGGCAGCAGTAGCTCTTTTATAGAGCTTGCTGCCATTAAACAACCAATGAACTGAATCTATCGCTTTCACGAGTGTCCAATCAGGGGTTCCCGTTAACAGCCAATCAGACTGGCCAAACCTGACCAATCACGACTCGCTATTCACGGGCCAATGAGAATTGCAGGATTACAAGCCTGCTGTAAGACGAAGCTGTTTAGGGTTGTACCGCTGATTTCTTATTTCAGTGACCATTTCCCCCACAACAGTTGCCATGTCAAAGCCAGGAGTGTGCTTAGTTCAGTGGAAGGTACCTTGACAGAATTATCTAACTGTAGATCAACTGTAGATCAACTGTTCCTCCAGAGGGACTGGTTTTTGTGAGCAGAGATAACCAATGCAATTAAACCTAGAGGTGGGTAGTCAGCAGGTTCTGACCAGTTAGAGAACCGATAGCAGAAATTTTGAGTAGTTCGGAGAACTGGCAAATCCCGCCTCTGACTGGCCCCGCCCACATCTATTCTCTGGCTCCTGAGTCCCAGATGATTGGCTGGGTCTTCTTTTGTTGCCCTACACAGGAGAATGGAGCTGGAAAGCAGGTTAGTGGGGTAGGGAGGGAATGGGATTGTACAGTATCCTTCCCCCAGGATTGGGGAGGGAATGGGGATTGTACAATATCCTTCCCCTGCCATGCCCACCAAGCCACACCCACAGAAATGGTAGTAAAAATTTTTGAATCCCACCATTGATTAAACCCCTATCTAAGTTCAACATGACATGAAACCTTTCTTTAAGAAGGCCAATTTTGCAGGCTCAGTTACTTCAAGTTGTGGTTCCTTCTGTGGAAGTTTGGTAATTGTTTTAAACTGGCAGTGGCAATGTCTTTGTCTGTGAACTTTGGCTGCTATTAAGAAATTAATGGTACGCATGGGTGAAGGATAAGGATAAAAATAACGTATAGTCACAAAATAAGAAACATGTATGTACAGTGACACAATAACTGTTAATGGAAATGAGATTTTTGTATTTTTTGTTTTTAAAGAATAAAAATTAAAAAAAAAGAAATTATTTTATTTGAGCTCTGATTTGTATAAGACTATCTAAATCTAATAATTAGGATAGGATACAAGGATAGAATAACAGAGTGGGGCCTTGGAGGTCTTCCAGTCCAACCCCCTGCCTAGGCAGGAAACCCTACACCACTTCAGACAAATGGTTATCTACTATCTTCTTTAAAAACTCCCAGTGTTGGAGCATTTACCATTTCTGGAGGCAAGTTGTTCATTGTTGTTGTTCTTTACAATTTAGCTCGAGTCCAATAACTCAGCACATAATCAGCCTGAAAAAATTGTGTACATTCTTGTCTTAATGAAGTAACTCAGAATGGAGTTTTCATTTCTCCTTAAAATATTAATTGAAAGGATGAGGAATAATACTTTTCTTGCATTACTTGCAATTGTAGTGATTATGCTGTGGTTTGCCAGCAGCAGGTGCAGATGGCTGAGGTCTTGGAGAGTGAGGACTCGGATGAGGGGAATGCAAGTGATATAGGAATGGGGCCAGGACCATTAGGGAGTGGACTGCTGCCTTCGGAGATTGTGGAGGCTGGTAGCAGTGATGAAGAGGTTCCCGAGGAGCCTGTGCCCAGTGCACGTGCATGCAGGGCTTCTTGAAGGAAAGAGCAGCTGCGGCAGCACAGGCAACTCGGGAGTAAGGCTGCAAAGTAATGGCCCCTCCCTTAAGAGATAAAAGCCAGCTGAGAAACCGGAGTTCTTTGCAGGAAGCAAAGAAGTTTTTGCACTCAAGCCTTGAGGACATTCGGAATATCTTGGTTGGTGTTTGGAGACTCTTTGTGTTTGAAATATTTCTTAGTAACTTTAGTGTCCTTGGCAGCCTTGCACAACCTTGGCAAGGCTTGTTCTTATCAATTAGTTTTCATAGCCTTTTAACTGCTAGAATGAATGGAATTCACAGAGAAGCATTAAAATTTTTTTTGCTTTTACCTCTGTTTGGTGTTTGTTTCCTTGGAACAAGGTTTGGGTCAGAACAGAACAGATTACTGTATATTGACACATCATGAAATGTACTCCTTTTGAAAATGCGGTCTTTTGAATTTGTCGTGATCTGAACTTTAAAAATATTGAGGAAAAATGCCTGGATTGAGTCTGACAGAAAAACCAATAATTTTTTTTTCCAATGTTAATAAATGATTTTAATACAGCAAATTATTAATCAACTTTGAAGTAACCAACAAATAACAGGATTGCAATTGCACCCCCATGCACATCAGTTTTGTGGTATTTCCTAGCTCTGTTCCTGAGGTATAGTCCAAGGAATCGATTTACATTAAACCTTATAAATGATACAATGGTTCTTGAGCAACATTAAATAAAATCCAAAAATAGACTGATAGATTGGGAGGCACAATATGCACTTTTAGAAACTGGTTTCTTCTTTTTTTAAAGTCTTTTTTTTTCAAACTATCTCATATTTTTCTTTTAGTAAACACTTACTTTTCTCTATGATTCTAATGTAGCATGAAATTAACATGACATTTCTGTTTATTTTCTGCTACTTACACTACTGTTTTCCTCACAGAAATAAATACAGAGCTAGAGATGAAAGATCAGACTTTTCCCTATTTATTATGTATTTATAATGCCTCAAAGCATTTGGACTTTACAGTTTCAGATTCTTTGAAGAAATGTAGGCTAGAGCTAAGTGTCAGTTTGACTCTTCCCCTTAAAATAGACCATGGAAAACAGTTTCTATGAACCTGAATCCTATTTACAGGACATCTTTATTTATCAATTAAAGATGGAGCATAAATGAAAATTTATGAAACAATGATAAACTCTAATGGAAACCCATGGCAATCAAGCATGATGTTGAATAAAGCGTTGTAGAGTAATAATTTGTCTATCATAAAAATCAGGTAATAAATTCACATATGAAAAGAGAAGAAGTAAATTAAAATCATCAAATCTGTCTGGCTTTATCCTATATGCTGAGAGGAATGCTAATTAATTACTGAGGCTCAAACCTTTTCAGGATAAGCATAGCATTTTACTATTTAGTGGTATGCCAATGATTCAGGACAAGACATGGGCAGGACCAGGACAAAAAATAACCATATTAAATTTTAAATCAATTAACATTAGAAGAGTTGATTTGAATAAGAAGTCCAGATTGTACATATCGAACTGAACACCATCCCTTGGAGTACTGCCATTCAACAACAGTAGAATTGTTCATTTGTTTGCTTGAACATGAAGTTTTTTGGAAGTACTTTTGTATAATAATACTTACAGTATAATCATCAAGCTCAACAAGAGTGAAACATTCCATATATTTCCAGATTGTTCCAGTTATACAACAGGGCCAGTTGTTCAACCTCCTGTCCATATGCAGACTCATCACTATCTCGAATGAGACCAATGACTGTTCTATCATTTGTTATTTGTTATTATCATCTTTATTGTCAGAATACAACATGTGTACAATGAAATTGGCTGAGCCTCCCTTCGTGCAGCCCCTCCCCAAACACAACTCACAGTGATGACAGAAGTCCCCAACCCAGACCCAATCTTATTAAACTAGGTGATCTTGTTGCACAACGTGCCAGCCACGCAAGTCTATCATACTATGTTGACATGAAGTTATTTTCCATTCAGAAGTCTGACAGCCCACAGGTAGAAACTGTTCTTCAGCTTGTTGGTGGATCTGGCTATGCTTTTATATCTCCTACCCAATGGTAGGAGAGCAAAGAAGTGCTGACCAAGATGTGGGTCGTCCCTTAGAATTGTCCTCACTATCCTAAGGCAGCGAGCCCTAGCGATGTCATCTAGTGGTATCAGGGAACAGCCCACGATGTTTTGTACTGCGCTCACCACCCTCTGTAATGCCTTTCTATCTGCAGCTGTCAAGCCAGCATACTTGTCAAGCATCAATCATCTCTTGATCTATTTGCTCAGTAGGCAAACTGCAACGGGTCTAACTGAAAATCTTTGATGATTTTCAGGTGGATCAGCACTAACATCTTAAAGGCCTTCATAGCTACAGATATCAGAGCAGCCAGTCGGTAGTCATCTGGCTACTTGATGGAGGGTTTCAAGGAAAAAATGGGATGATAGTAGAGCTATTTGATTTATAGTACATAAGCAAGAAGTACATAACACATCTTTAGCGATTTAATAAAAATGTGATTGAAGGGGCCAGTTGTTCAGCATGGGCTTTCAAGCAAGAAGGAGTCACTCCATCTGGGTTCTCCGTTTTTCTGATATTTTGTCTATTAAATAGAGCTTGTACACCTTTTTCTAAGTTCATCAGAGTGGTGGTGGGAAAGGGATGGACAAAGGCATAGGAAATTTGGCTACTGTTGGTGAATTTGAGGTGGGGAATGTAGTGGTAGATGACAGTGACCTCATCTCAAACTTACAATAGAACACATTCAGGTCATCTGCCAGCTGATGATCCTTTTCAGTAAGGGAAGGAAGGGCTGCTATAGCCAACGATGTTTTGCAGGTCTCTTCACACATTTGCTGGTTCATTATCTGAGAACTGATTTTTCAGTTCTTGTTACAAAATCAGTTCTTGTTGTCTTGTTACAAAATTCACGCTTTATTTCCCCTCTCTCAAGAAAGTCATAGTGACTGACTCTGAACCACCTCATCTCTTTTAACAATGGTGAGAACTTTCTAATGTTTATACCTTTAACTTGCCATGGTTATGCAGAAATGGAAGAAATGGGGAATTCAGGGATCAAGATATTATTATACAATTTCCTGTATTGAATTAGTGGATTACAGGAGTAATTGTGTCTACTACAGAGTCATCTCTTAAGTGATGTTATAAATAATTCACAATACCTTAGCTCTCAATAAGATTTCCACATTACAGATTTATGAGACAACTTCAATTGGTCTAAAGTAAATCAAGCAACTAGAATCAATGTTTTAATGTAAAGTGGGATTTCAATGGGATTGCAGATGCCAGATTAGATTAAAACCTCAACTAAAAGTGCATTTTAAGGATAGAGGTAAGAAAGCTTTTTATCCAATTCTCTTCCATTGATGCCTAGCAGGAATCAATTCTAATCCAACAATTAGAAATTACAACTACAGTGGAACCTCGGGTCATGAATGCTTCTATTTGTGACCAAATCGGATAGTGAACAAAAAATCCACCCGATTTTTGAATCAGGTCACAATTCAAAAATTGGGCATGAACAAAATTGGCACAGAAAGATTCCCTTTCCATACTGATTTCACCTTTGGCACCATTTTGTGGGGAGGGTTTGTCCATGCATGTGCAGACAGTTGTGCTTCCAGTCACGACCAAATTGGGTTGCAGCCAAAATCCTGGAATGGATTACGGTTGTGCTCCCAAAATCCACTGTACTACTTAAAAGGTAGTAACAGTAACTTAAAGGTGAAACAGTTGAGAAATTCTTCTAAATGATCTTATCAATAATTACTGACTTTCTACAGTCATCTATAATTTTGGCAAAAAAAACTAGAAAGGGAGAGACCGTGAGTTCTAGTCCCCCACTTAGCCATGAAAGCCAGCTGGATGACCTTAGGCCATTCACTCGCTATCAGCCCAACTCACTTCACAAGGTTCTTGTTGTGAGGAAAACAGGAGAGAGGAAGTATTTGGGATATGTTTGCTGCCTTGAGTTATTTGTAAAAATAATAAAGGTAGAATACAAATAAATAAACAAAATAAAAGCAACCAAAATTGAAACCAACAAGTAGCATAAAAGGTAGCCACTAAAATACACTAAAATTCTTATTCTTACTCAAACTATCAAGGGGCCATGTTTGATAGCAAAGCCATAAGGCAAATCTGATTTTTCGGAGAATGAAGAATAGGTATTGTTGTGTATGTATATAAGTAATAAAGTGTGAGCTTGGAGTAAGTGCAGGGTTCTGGCCCTGCACTTCTGATTGGCTGTTAAGCGGCCGGACCGGATTGGCCCGTTCCGGGGAATCTGATTGGCCCTTAACAGAGAGTTCCTATTGGTCATAAAAGCTAGCGTTCCTAGCTTGTTATTGGTTAAAACGTTACAAGGGTTGCCTATATAAGGTGGGGGTTACTGTTGTTGTATTGAGAAGTCGCTATGTAAATAAAGAGCTGAAGTTCACCGTTCAGAGGCTTGTCTCCATTCCTCCTCACCCATTCTCAAACTTAACATTGGCGATGAGGATGGGATTTGGAGACATCTGAACCAACGAAACTTCGAAGAACACTGAGCACGTGACAGACGACGCCAACAACAGAACCATGTCCGGCAGCATCGTACCACCCGCTCCATTCAATCCAACCCAAGAGGACTGGGAGTCCTACATGGATCACTTCCAAATGTTCCTAGAGACGAACAATTTAAAGGACACCACACCAGGAAAGAAACGGGTGGTGTTCCTAACGCATTGCGGTCCAACTGTATTTAAGATGGCTAAAGCACTAGCCAAACCCTGAGAAGCAAAGGCGATGGATTGGAACGACCTCGAACCTCTCCTGCGAGGTCACTACGCACCAACTGTGCCTATGCTGGTGAGACGGCACAAGTTTTTCCAGAGGAACCAGCGAAAAGGAGAAAGCGTGACCAACTTCATAGCAGACCTCCGAAATTTGGGGGACCTCTGCGAATTCGCCGATTTAGAAGAGGCACTACGAGATCGCTTAGTCCTGGGATTAGATGCACCAGGCATGCAAAGCAAGCTGATGGCAAAAGGAGACATCAGCCTTGCCAACGCCATCGCCAAAGCCATGGCAGCAGAGCGACCAAGAAGTCGGCTGCACAACTACGGCGTAACCACACTCCGGTACCACCACCGGCCAGCGAAATCTCACCTATTTCAGAAGGGCAGCTGGCAACAACGCACCATGAGGACCTCTCCTCGTCGTCAGACAGCGACGAAGAAGGGGTCCATCAACTGCGGTCTGACCGGGACCATCACCCGAAGCCCTTACGCCCTTGTGCTGGTTGTGGAGCCAACCATGCCAGGTCTGAATGCAAATTCCGCGACGCACTCTGCCACGAGTGTGGGAAACGAGGTCACATCGGACGGGTCTGCCGCAGTTTACCAGGACCCAGCCAGGCCTCAAAAGGGGCTAACTATCGCCAATCGACAGGAAAACGTCCTGAAAGGCGAGAACCAGTAAACCACTCCTACAGAAATCGAGCTTTGCAAAAAGAAGAGGCTCACCATACTATCACTATCGGTCACGCCTCAGCCTTGGACACTAAGAAAATTCGAGTCACAGTAGCCATCGAAAACCAGCGTTGCCTCATGGAGGTTGACTCGGGATCGTCCCTCTCAATGGTGTCGTGGAAGACACTCAAGCAACTCATCCCCACAATCCCCGCCAAGATCTACGGTTCCAACGCCTTATCCTCAAGGACTACCAGGGGAACCGAATCCCCATTGTCGGGTTCTGCCAAGTCCGAGTCTCCTTCAAGAAGCACACAGCGTATTTACCTTTAACAGTCATCGATAGAGACATGCCTAGCCTACTGGACCTCCAATGGTTCGTGCCACTAGGCATTGAAGTGGCTGGCATAAACTGAGTAGGTGGCTGTGACTGGGAGGAAGACCTTATATCTGAGTTTGGGGACATCTTCGTGGACAGCTTAGGGGAGTACAAAGGGACCTCGATCTCATTCAGCTTAGATCCAAAAATAGCTCCCATTCGTTTGAAACCCCGTCGAGTTCCGTTCGCTTTAAAACTGAAAATCGACGAGCAACTCGACAAACTAATAGCTCAGGGGGTGTTGAAGCCCATCGATCACTCCCCTTGGGAAACCCCTATTGTAACACCCATCAAACCAGATGGGTCAATCCGAATTTGTGAGGACTACCGGGCCACCTTGAACCACGCCCTGCAGCAGAATGCATATCCAGTCCCGATGGTGCAGCACCTACTCCATTCCCTGGGGGGCAGGAAAGTTTTTGCTAAATTGGATTTAGCTCAAGCATATCAACAATTACCAGTGGATGAATAAACGGCACAGGCCCAAACTATTGTAACGCACAGGAGTGCCTTTAAATGTACCCGGCTGCAATTTGGAGTAAGTGTAGCCCCGGGGATCTTCCAGAGCCTTATGGAAAGGTTATTGCAAGGAATTAGGGGCGTTGTCCCTTATTTTGACGATGTGTTAATAGCAGCCCCTGCAAAACATTTTTTACAAGACCGGTTAAAATTAGTCCTAAAAAAATTCCAAGAAGCCGGTCTTAGGGTTAAAAAAAACAAATGTAAATTATGTACTGACAGTGTTGAGTTTCTGGGGTACCTGATTGATAGCCAGGGTATTCACCCTACCGAGAGTAAGTTAAAGGAGATCAAAAACGGTCCCAGGCCACGAAGCAAGGCCGATCTCCAGGCGTTCCTAGGCCTCATCAATTTCTATAATGTATTTTTACCGCACAAAGCAACCGTCGCTGAACCGTTGCACTGTTTATTAGATAAAAAAGCAATATGGTTATGGGGTCACAGAGAAGAACAGGCGTTTAGAAATGTTAAAAAACTGCTCACATCTGACTCTGTACTCATGCAGTATAACGAGACTTTGCCGTTAGTTATAACCTGTGATGCATCGCCTTTTGGGGTGGGCGCCATTTTGAGCCACGTGCTGCCTAATGGAACAAAGCCCCTGTTGCATATTTTTCAAAGACTCTTTCGAAAGCAGAGAGGAACTATGGACAAATTGATAAAGAAGCCCTCGCAATCGTCTCAGCTGTGAAAAGATTTCACGAATACATGTATGGGAGGGTTTTTACCATTGTGACTGACCACAAACCGTTGCTAGGGATAATAGCCAGGGATAAGCCGACTCCCTACATATTATCCCCTAGGATGACCCGATGGTCAGAATTCTTAGCTGCTTATAATTATCGGTTGCAATATCGGCCGGGGAAAGCCATTCCCCATGCCGACGCATTGAGCCGAGCACCGCTTCCAGAAACTCTCAACGATCCAGCACCAACAGTAACCACGTTGCAAATCGAGGCACTCAACTCGCCGCCACTGACTGCTTGAGACATCGCGAGAGAAACCAAGTGCGACCACACCCTAGCATGAGTCCTGGGTTGGGTAGAACGCGGATGGCCATTGGACCAAGTATCAGATGACTTCATACTGTTCAAGTCTAGGCAGACTGAACTCTTCTCCCAGAAGGGCTGTATCATCTGGGGCGATAGAGTCGTTATCCCAGAGCAGCTCCAAAAAGTGCTGCTGAGAACGTTGCACAAGGGCCACCCCGGCATCGTGCGAATGAAAACCCTTGCACGAAGCTACGCATGGTGGCCGGGCATTGACAAGCAAATCGAACAGTGGGTTAAAGCTTGTCCCCGGTGCCAAGAAGTCAGCGATGCCCCACCAAAAGCCATGCCTACTGAATGGGAGACAACTCGTGGACCCTGGTCCTGAATTCACCTGGACTTCGCGGGACCAACCAAGGGCCACACCTTTCTGCTTACAGTCGATGCCTACTCAAATTGGCTCAAAATTCATCGTATGATGACTACAACCTCCGAGGCAGTCATCAAGGTTCTAAACAGATTCTTTGCAACCCATGGACTACCAGACATCCTGGTGTCCAATAACAGGCCACAGTTTCCTGCACTAGCGTTCGAGCAGTATCTCGCTGATCGTGGCATCCGCCATGCGTTCACCTCGCCTGCGCATCATGCGACCAATGGCCGAACAGAATGCATGGTCCAATTTGTGAAGAGAACCTTGCAAAAAGTAGATTATGACAACATTGATGACAAGGTCAATCAAATCCTCTTCTTGCAACACATCACCTCATATAGCGTTACTGGCAGAACTCCTGCTGAACTGCTTATGGGACGAAGGCTCCGCTCCCACCTTGACCAGTTGCACCCTGCTTATGAACCGGAGAAACCACTAGGATCCAGCGGCCGCTGTCGCACCTTCCAGGTAGAAGACCTCGTGTATGCAAAGAGCCTATTGGGCGATCCGTTGTGGGTGGAAGCGACAGTAGTACGTGTAACCGGCCCCAGATCCTACCTTGTGCAATGCCTTGACAATAAACTTTGGAAACGGTATATTGACCAATTATGGTCATGACTTGCAGCAGACAGTCCGCAACTCCCCTACGACCAAACTGAGGGGAGGGAGGTACGGACGATGTGGAAATTCTAGAGAACCCGCTCGAAGGAAACGACGATTTAAATGTAACTCAAGAAGCGGAGCCGGAGGGAGAAATGTTTGTGCCTCAGGGAAATGCGGAAAATGTGGGCAATGACGTGGAAGTGAACTCTGAACCAGAGGCAGCCCCACCACCAAGCAGCAATCTACCTCAGCTGGATTGCAACCAGCCAATACAAAGTAAATCCAAAAGACTGAAAAAACAACCGTCCTATTTAAGGGACTATGACTTGGACTAAGGAACCAGGGGGAAGGGGTGTTGTATATGTATATAAGTAATAAAGTGTGAGCTTGGAGTAAGTGCAGGGTTCTGGCCCTGCACTTCTGATTGGCTGTTAAGCGGCCGTACCGGATTGGCCCATTCCGGGGAATCCGATTGGCCCTTAACAGAGAGTTCCTATTGGTCATAAAAGCTAGTGTTCCTAGCTTGTTATTGGTTAAAACGTTACAAGGGTTGCCTATATAAGGCGGGGGTTACTGTTGTTGTATTGAGAAGTCACTATGTAAATAAAGAGCTGAAGTTCACCGTTCAGAGGCTTGTCTCCATTCCTCCTCACCCATTCTCAAACTTAACAGGTATTATGGCAGAAAAGGTTCTGCTTGGTTTATCAGTCTCTCTGACCATGCTCAATTATCAGCATCATCTAGATTTTAGCTGACTAAACTGTCAAATGTGGTATCTGAATTCATCCATTTATATCTAATCTTGCACAAGTAAATCTAGCACAAGTAAAATAATTTAATAATTTATTACACTATTATCATTTTAATTATAGTATACATAGCTTTAGGACAATTATTTGAAGTACCATAAAAGTCACTTTGAAATGACAATGCATTAAATAATATTCCTTAGTTTCAAAAAAACTCTTTTCCTGTTAAATAAAATGATTAATAGTATAACAGAAAGAATATGGTGCAAAGTCTATGTTAAAAATAATAATAAAGGAATTAGAAGTCCTTAACTATCAGAAGACAGCCGATGGGTTTATGTTAGACACAAATTTTATGGACATAAAAAGGAAAGCATGGGAAATAGTTTACAAATGAAAAAGAAACAGACATTTGATGAGATGCCAGTGATACCTGAATAATCATTACATTAGTTTTAACTTTTTTTAACAAAATAATTTCTATTAAAGAAGTTTCTTGCAAACAAAAATGATACAAATTTAAAGAAAAATGGAAATGAAGAAAAGTAATAAGTAAATGGTTTAGCCCCGCCCTCCAAATTGCAAAAATCATAAATCAAATTGCAGTGCTTCAATACATTCCAGTGGGTCAGAATTATTCTCTAAAGACAAATTTTGTTGAATGTTCCTGGGCTGCACATACAGTAGTTAAACAATATAAAAACAAAATGGTGGCTTTAGTGAATAGGTCTGAGAATGACTCCTGTGTTGATCTAACAGAGAGGTGAAGCAATATTCTTCAGTCTTCTTCATGTCAAATCAAAGCCAATGCATTTTTCAATATTTGGCCTGGATTATATAAGGCTGACCAGGGGAATTATGGCAGTCTTTTCTACCTGTTCAATATATGACGTGATTTCTGTTCCTTTACATACACAAACACGAATGTACATACAAGACCCAGTCCGATGCTATGGTTAAGGCATTAGGCTAGAAATTGGGAAACAGTATTTAGTATTTGTTGTGTATGTACCACAGTTAATAAAGTATGAGCTTGAGGTAAAGTGCAGGGTTCTGGCCCTGCACTTCTGATTGGCTGTTAGGCGGCCAGATCGGATTGGTTAGTTCTGAGGAATCCGATTGGCCCTTAACAGAGAATTCTTATTGGTTAAAAGAGCTAGCGTTCATAGCTCGTTATTGGACAATTCTTACAGGGGTTGCCTATATAAGGCAGAGTTCAATGTTGTTGTGTCGAGAAGTCACTATGCAAATAAAGAGCTGAATGTTCACTATTCAGAGGCTGTCTCCATTTATTCCGACTCATGTTTAGTACTTAATGGTATTTAATATTTATTTGATTTGTCAATCGCTTACAAGATACTGGTATATGAATAAATATATTTTTGAATACATGAAATAGATACTTATAAGAAAAATAAAAAACAATAGGACAGGGACGGTAGGCACAATTGGTGCACTTATGCATGCCATATTATTATATATTATTACATATTATTATATATATATTATATATTATAATATATTATTAACTCTGGTTACTATGTGAGCTGGGTGACTTTGAGCTGGTCACTTTTTCTCAGTCTGACGAAGTAGGCAATGGCCAATTTTGCCAAGAATTTTGCAAACAATGATTTAGGCAGTGGCCAGGATTAAAAAAATTGGCTTGAAGGCACAATCTGCACCAAAACGCGCATTTGTGCACGCGTACACACACACACACACACACATTTGTGTGTTTAGAAACTGTAAAATTAGCAAGTAAATAAAAAGTAGTTAAAAATCAATTTGACCTCTCTGATATTCTGTCTCCTGGATATAGTGTTGTGGAGGTTTCAGATAAGAGGTTGAAAGCAATATGTTTGTGTGTTCTTGATATAGAGAAATAGATAGTTTCACCCCATAATTTAGTAGCAAACACTATACTCAATTTGTAGTTTTGGAATGGAAAACCCTGGCTGACTGTATTGACAGTTTAAAAGATCATTGAGCACGCCAGTAGGTAAGGTACAGTATTGGGGTTCCCAGTTTTAAGCCCATCCTGAGCCATTGAAGCATAAGCATGCTTATTACAGTATCAAAAACACTAGGCATTTCCATTGCATTTTTAGAGGAACAATTTCTCTCCTGGCCTGTCACGCCCCTGATAGAGACTGACTCTGAGGGAGAGGAGGAACAGCTGACAGGGAATGGAAGTGTGCCTCCGGAGGTTGTGGAGGTTGTGGGGAAGGGCAGAGGCTGGATGGGCAGTCAGAGGAGGACCCAGGCCCATCCCCTATCCATCCTAGGGCACACAGAGAGGAGAGGATAAGGGAGAGATGTGGTCTATGCAGGAGGAGAGGGCCTTGATCTTCTTCATGGGCTGCAGCTGTGATAACTGAATAAGAGGATGGACTTGCATATGGGCGAATGCTGGAAACAAAGCGTGGAAATATTTCTAGTTTATGGTTCCTCTCTGAGTTTGGCATCCCTCCCAGTGTGTGCTATCTGTGGACATCCTCCAGCCCTATCTACCCTGGTTTGTGTTGCTTTTTTCCTTCTTCTTGTAACTGTTTGTGTGGGGGATTTTTGTTTTCCATCAAGAATATTTGGAGCTTGGAAGCAAAGTGAAGGAATAAAAGGGGTTTCACCTGTTTTCTGTGACTGTGTTTGTTTTGTATCCCAACCTGGGTCATCACATGGCCTGAAGATATATATGCTACTGACGTAGATAATCCCCCATTTTTTGAATGGGATGCCTAATTCATCCTGAAAGACGTAGTCACAGATCTCGCTGCATGTTTTAGCTTCTCCAAGTCACACCAGCTAAGATATAAAGTCCATAACTTTACATCACTAATTTAAAAATCCACTGTTTTATTGTAGATTTGCTGTCACAATACCATGAAGGTACAGAGAGAAGGCTGTCTAGATGTATGGAGCTATGGCCAACAGTAGGGGAAAGGAAGGATAACAAAGTAAGATAAGTATTAGTTGGATGAAGGACCCAGTTTATATCCTGTCTATAGGAAAGCAATATAGCTTCTTGGGCATCTGCCTGCTATAGAACGACAGAGATAGATTTTAATGCACCTTAGTAACAGATTGATTGTATAGAGTGCTGTTGACTGTCCATCAAAAAATAATTTAGGATCCTGTTGAGATCCAAATCATATCTAATCTGGACCATGATAAATGTCTATTTGAATAAAAAGTATATTGTTTAGCTTTAACATTTCTTTCTCTCCAAATATCTTTTATCTAATATCTAATATTCAAGAAAGAAATATTGAAACAAGTACTTGGGCAGATCACAGCCCAATGACAATTAAATGGAAGGGACAAAAAAAAAAAGACCGAGATGGACATTAAACAATACTATCTTAAAGGAAAAAGATTCTATACAACGGATGGAGAAGGAACTGGCTCTTTTCTTTAGAAAAAATAAAAAAGAAGATACTTCAATGCAGAATGTTTGGGATACAATGAAGGCATATGCTAGATGTTTGATAATAGATTATACAAGAAAAAAGAATATTAGGAAAAGGCAAGCTTCTAAGGCCTTGGAAGATAAGTATAAAAGACTTGAAAAAGAATTACAGAAAATGCCACAGAAAAAAAGATATTAAATTGAAGCTGGATGTAATTAAACATAAAATGGAATTAATAGAGAAAGAAGAATTGGCACAGAAAATTAGAAATTCCAAACAGAATTACTTTGAAGATGCAAATGAACCAGGTAGATGGCTAGCATATAAATTGAGAAAGGAGAAGGAATCAAGAAAAATATTGAAACTAATAGATGATCAAGGCCAAGTTTGTTATGGCAATAAGGAGAAAAAGGAAATAATTCGAGATTTCTATGGGCAACTATATAAACAAGAGAATATTGATGAGGAAAAAGTCAAACAGTATCTACAGAATGCTAACTTACCGAAGATACCTAAAGAGACTGAAGAAATGCTAGAAAGCAATATAACAAAGATGGAATTAAAGGAAGCACTTAAGAAACAAAATAATGGGAAAACACTAGGTCCAGATGGGCTTCCGGCGAATTCTATAAAACATTTCAAGAATCATTGAGCATCCCATTGTTAGAAGTTACGAATGAAGTTATGTCAAAGAAGATGATACCCAAAACATGGTCAGAGGCTTATATTACACTTATTCCAAAAAAAGAGGCTGACCCACTGCAAATTAAGAACTATAGACCTATTTCTTTATTGAATGCAGACCATAAAATTTTTGCTTCAATTTCAGCAAAAAGACTTAAAAAATATTTAAATAATTTTATCCACCCAGATCAAAATGGATTTCTGCCAAAGAGACAAATCAGAGACACCACCTCACCTCACCTATCCCGTGACCTCTTTTGAGGTCGTTGGGGCGCCTGCGAAGATTTAACCACCACGCTTCTCCATCCGTCTCTGTCCTCCACTGCTCTCTGGGATGCTGCCAGGTTCAAGCCTGTCCAATCATGGATATCATCCTCCCATCTCCTTCGTTGTCTTCCCCGTTTGCGGCTTCCTCTTACCGTCCCTTGCATGATGGTCTTTGCGAGGCCAGTAGAGCGAGACACGTGTCCATACCATCTCAATTTCCGTTTCTTGACGACAGTAAGAAGGTTGTCGTGTGGTCCTATTGCCTGTTGTATTTTATTTAAGACCTCTTCATTTGTCACATGGTCTGTGTAGTGGATGCCAAGGATCTTTCGGTAGCATCTCATTTCTGTTGCAAGGATTCTTCTTTGTAAATCCGCATTGAGTGTCCAGGTTTCGCAGGCATATAAAAAGATTGATATTGCGAGGGAGCGCATTAGGTGGATCCTTGAGCGCAGACTGATGTTCTTATCTTTCCAAATAGTTTGGAGCTTCGAAAGCACAGCTGTTGTTTGTGCTATCCTTGCCATTACTTCTGGTTTTGAGCCTTCATCGGAAATGATGGACCCAAGATATTTGAAATTTTTTACTGTCTCTAGGGGTGTTCCGCTGACTCTGATGTCTGAGGAGATACCTTGGGTACTGTTCGTCATCAGCTTGGTTTTCTCGGCATTGATCTCCATGCCGTACGCTGAAGCCGCCTTATCTAAGTGTTGGACAAGGCTCAATAGTTCATCCTCATTTCCTGCCAGGCCATCGATGTCATCTGCGAATCGCAGGTTGGTGATGGTTCTACCACCGATGGAAACTGTGTCTTCGTGGTCTTCCAAGGCATCTTCCATGATCTGTTCGAGGAATACATTAAACAGTGTGGGGGAAAGCAAACATCCTTGACGCACTCCTACACTCGTCCAGAACCAGTTACCTTTGCTGCCGTTCAGGAGGACGGCGCAACATGAGAGTAATCTTGGATACTTTGGAATACTATGAGGCTTATCCTGAAAAGCAAATGGCTTTGATATTCCTCTATGCTCAAAAGACATTTGATAACGTGAACTGGAGATTTATGTTATTATTATTGGAACAGATGGGTTTTGCCAGAAAATTTATTCAAGCAATAGAAGCCATATATTGCTCTGTCCTTAATTAGCATTCTTGAGATCCCCGCGCTTTGATTGGCCAAAGCGCGGGGCACTCTGATTGGTCAGGCGAGCCGCGCCGATTGGCTCGCGAAGAATCTCCCGTGATTGGTCCATTCAGATCACAGGAGATTCAAAGCGGTGCCATTGGCCGCGGCCGCTGCGGCTAAAAGAATAAAAGCCGCGATCTTTTTCCCTTTGCCCCAGTTCGGTTTCAACCTCAAATAAAGAGCTTGAGTTGAAGTCACCGACTCCTGGCATCATTTCGCGGACACAACACTGGCGACGAAGGTGGGATCCAGGCCCTGAACCGAACCACGTGTCCGACGGAAGCCAGACGAACCACCGTGATGGTGAAAATCGCACCCCCTGCACCCTTCAACCCCGCCACCGAGGACTGGGAATCGTACTCCGACCGATTCCGCATGTTCCTCGAGTGCAGCGACCTAAAGGACACCACCGGCCCCATGAAGCGCACCATCTTCCTGACCCACTGTGGGACCGAGGTCTTCAAGATGGCCAAGGCGCTTGCCAAACCCGCCGATGCGACCACGATGGACTGGGACGTCCTCGAACCCATATGGCGACACTACGCTCCAGAGGTACCCATCCTGATCTGACGCAACGAATTCTACCGTCGGGACCAACGGTTGGGTGAGAGTTTCAGCGACTTCATCGCCGAGCTGCGGCGCCTAGGGGGGCTCTGCGAATTCGACAACCTGAACGACGCCCTGCGAGACCGAATCGTGCTCGGTTTGTGGGACCCCGTCCTCCAGAGCCGGCTGATGGCCAAGGGCAACATCAGCCTAGCAGACACCCTCACCGCAGCCGCAGCCGCCGAAGCAACCCGAACTTCCGCCGACCGCATGCGCAGACCGAACACTGGGGACCGCAGCGGAAACAACAACCCGGCGAGGTCAACCGAGGCCCAACCCGAGACGACCACCCACCAGGGCGACTTCCACTCGGCATCGGGCACTTCCGAGGACGAGGAGGACATCCATCGCCTCCAGACAGGCCACGACCCACGGAACCGGCGGGGTCGTAAGTCGAGGACCAACTGTGCCGGTTGCGGCGGCGACCACCCCAGGTCAGAATGTCGGTTTTTCGAATCGATCTGCCGGCATTGCGACAAGAAGGGACACATCGCCCGTGTTTGCCACCTAAAGAAGAATCGCAGCCCGGCACGATGGGACCAGAGCGACTGGAGGAGAGAGAGCACACCACCCCAGACCAGAGATCACCCCTCGGACAACAGATGGGACCGGAACGGACGATCCCTGCGAGGCGGCGATAACCGGCGAAGAGAGGAGACCCATCAGACGGTTACCATCGGCCACGCCATAACCAATGACGTCCAGAAGGTCCACGTGGAGGTAGGCATCGAGGGCCAGCCATGCAAAATGGAGGTGGACTCTGGGTCCTACCTCTCCATGATAGCATGGCATGAAATAAAGCGCTTGGTGCCTACCCTCCAAAGGAGGAACCTAGACAGCCAGAGACTCATTGTAAAGGACTACCAGGGAAACCGCATCCCGTTAGTCAGAACCAAACACTTCAACATCACCTACAAAGGGCACACCGAAAGACTTCCCCTGACAATCATCGACCGCGACCACCCAAGCCTACTGGGACTACAATGGTTCGCCCCGCTCGACATCGCACTCACGGGAGTCGACCATGTCACCGACGACAGCTGGGAGCAGCAACTGGCCCGGGAATTCCAAGAAGTCTTCGACGGAAACCTAGGCAAGTACCGAGGGCCCCTTATATCTTTCAACCTAGACCCAAACGTCCCCCCTAAACGCCAGAAACCAAGGCGGGTGCCATTCGCACTTAAACCCAAGATAGACGAGCAAACTGACAAGTTCATCAAGCAAGGGGTCCTACAGCCCATAGACCACGCCCGGTGGGAGACCCCCATAGTCACCCCGATCAAGCCCGATGGGTCGTTGAGGATCTGTGGGGACTATAAGGCCACTCTAAATGGCGCGCTACAACAAAGCGCCTACCCCGTCCCAGTAGTGCAACACCTACTGCACTCACTGGGAGGGGGCAAGGTTTTCGCCAAGCTCGACCTCGCCCAGGCCTACCAACAGTTGCCAGTCGACGAGCAAATGGCAGAAGCGCAAACCATAGTCACCCACCGGGGGGCATTCAAATGCAACCAACTCCAATTCGGAGTCAGCGTGGCACCGGGCATATTCCAAAGCCTAATGGAAAGACTATTGCAAGGCATCAAGGGGGTGGTACCTTACTTCGACGACGTCCTAGTGTCGGCAGCCAACCAAGCCGAACTAGAAGGTCGCCTAAGGGAGGTCCTAACCAAATTTAAAGAGACTGGGCTGAAAGTCAAGAGGGAGAAATGCCAGCTATGCACGGAACGAGTAGAATTCCTAGGATACCTCATAGACCGTCACGGCATTCACCCCACAAACCAAAAAATCAAGGCCATCAAAGAAGCCCCCACACCCAAGTCAAAGACGGAACTACAGGGGTTCCTGGGGCTACTGAACTTTTGCAATGTTTTCCTACCCCAAAAGGCGACGGCGGCAGAGCCCTTGCATAGGCTCCTGGACAAGGCGGCGACCTGGACTTGGAGGAAACGTGAGCAAGCTACCTTCCAAAGAACGAAGGACCTCCTCACTTCGGACGCCGTCCTCATACAATATAATGAGACCCTACCTCTGGCCGTCACATGTGACACATCACCCTTCGGCGTCGGCACTGTCCTCAGCCATACCCTCCCCGACGGAAAAGAAGCGCCCATCGCGTTCTTTTCGAGGACCCTCACCAAACCGGAGCGGAACTATAGCCAGCTGGACAAAGAGGCTCTGGCTATCGTTGCCGCCGTAAAACGATTCCATGAGTATCTCTACAGCCGGACTTTCACCATCATAACCGACCACAAGCTGCTGCTGGGAATCCTTGCAGGAAACCACGCCACCCCGAACATTCTGTCTCCCTGAATGACAAGGTGGTCCGAGTTCCTGGCAGCCTATAACTACGGACTCATACACAGACCGGGTAAGACGATCTCCCATGCAGACACCTTAAGCCGCTCGCTGCTACCGGAATCTGACACCGACCCAGCACCCACGACGACCACCCTCAGCATAGAGACTCTACCCAACCTGCCCATAACCGCGTCAGACATTGCCCGAGAGACTAATAAAGACAAACATCTGGCGCGGGTGTTGCATTGGGTAGAGAAAGGGTGGCCGGAAAGGGACAACGACGAGTCCTTCAAAACATTCCGAAACCGCCAAACGGAACTCTCTTTATTAAAAGGGTGCATACTATGGGGGGATAGGGTGGTCATTCCAGAAAAGCTACAAGGGAAGGTCCTGGAACTGCTACACGAGGGGCACGCTGGCATCGTTAGGACTAAGCCCTGGCCAGAAGTTACACTTGGTGGCCAGGGATGGACAAACAGATAGAGGCCTGGGTAGCAAGGTGCCAACGATGCCAGGAAATTAGGCCAAGCCCACCCACAGCACCCGTCCTAGAGTGGGAAACCCCAAGGGGGCCTTGGTCTAGGATTCACATAGACTTTGCCGGGCCCACAAAAGGACACACCTTTCTCATAACAGTTGATGCTTACTCCAACTGGCTGGAGGTAAGCAACATGAAGACGACAACCACGGAGGCCGTGATCAAGGAACTCTGCAAACTCTTTGCAACACACGGCCTCCCAGACGTCGTCGTTTCCGACAACGGGCCCCAATTCACCTCGCTGGAATTCGAAAAATTCCAAGCGGAAAGGGGCATCCGCCACATGCTGACAGCACCGGCGCACCTGGCAGCGAACGGTTGGGCGGAACGGATGGTGCAATTCACTAAGAAAACCATCCAGAAAATAGACCACGGGGAGATCCAGGAGAAAATAAACAAACTACTCTTCACCCAACACATAACCCCAAATATCACAACGAATAAGAGCCCAGCCGAACTATTCATGGGCAGGAAACTAAGGTCCCCACTCGACAGGTTACACCCCATGTATAACCCAGAGAAGCCCCCAGACTCAAACAGCAAACATCGAACCTTCGCACCCGGTGACCCCGTATACGCAAGAAACCTGACGGGAGATCCACTATGGATACCGGCCGTCATCACACAAACAACAGGCCCACCCTCGTACCGGCTACAAACAGCAGACGGACGAGCGTGGAAACGCCACATCGACCAACTAAGGTCGAGGACTACCAACCAACAAACCACCGATGCACAAACAGGCAAAACCAACCCCCACAACACAAACCAAGGGGGGAGGGAATACCCAGGGGACCAAAACCAAAGAAAAATAAACCAGCCGTACTTACTGGAAAGCAGCCATCACGACCCCTCGCCAGGAAGAGACAGCCAGGCCAGCTCGACCGACCCGGAAAGACCGAGCAGGAGCGGCGAAACCCGCAGCTCAACCAACCCGGGAGGCCTAGGAGGGAGCTACAGAGAGCGGCCCGGCCCGATCGACCAGCCGGTTCCCACGACGGCAGCAGGAGCAGCAGAGATCCCGACCGAACCGGCCGGGATCCAACCTACGACTGAGCTGCGCAGGTCCAGTAGGCTCAGACGGAGCCCCGCCTACCTACGTGACTACGCGACGTAAGGACTGAACCAAGAGGGGAGGGGTGCTCTGTCCTTAATTAGCATTCTTGAGATCCCCGCGCTTTGATTGGCCAAATCGTGGGGCACTCTGATTGGTCAGGCGAGCCGCGCCGATTGGCCCACTAAGAATCTCCCGCGATTGGTCCATTCGGATCGCGGGAGATTCAAAGCGGTGCCATTGGCCGCGGCCGCCGCGGCTAAAAGAATAAAAGCCGCAATCTTTTTCCCGTTGCCCCAGTTCGGTTCCAACCTCAAATAAAGAGCTTGAGTTGAAGTCACCGACTCCTGGCATCATTTCGCGGACACAGCATATACAATAAACAGACAGCAAAGGTCATGATGGAGGGAGAACTTACAGACTTTATTAATATAAGAAAAGGCACAAGACAAGGATGTCCCCTGTCTCCTTTGCTATTTGTGTTGACTTTGGAAGTGTTGACTAGAAATATTAGGGATGATAAAAGCATAAAAGGAATGAAAATTAAAAAGGAAGAATTCAAACTACAAGCTTTTGCTGATGACTTAGCTTTTATTCTGGAAGATCCGCTAGAAACAGCTCCAAAGCTATTGGAAAAGATAGAGACATATGGTGAGATGGCTGGTTTGAAAATAAATAAAGATAAAACAAAGATTTTGACAAAGAATATGTTATTGAGACAGAGAGAAGAATTGGCAGATCTTTTGAAAATTCAAGTTACAAATAAGGTTAAGTATCTGGGGATATATTTGACAGCAAGATGTAGCACATTAAAAGAGAATAATTATATTAAACTTAAACAACAGTTAGCTACAGACTTGAAGAAATGGGAAAACTTGCAATTGTCATTAATAGGGAGAATTTCAACAATTAAGATGAATATTTTACCCAGAATTCTATTTCTGTACCAAACAATACCAATTAGGCTTGGAAAAGACTATTTTGAAGATTTAAATAAAATTATGTTGAAGTTTATATGGCAAGGTAAGAAAGCGAGAATAAAGCTAAAGCTTTTGCAAGACGCTAGAATTAGAGGAGGTTTTGGCCTGCCCAATTGGGAATTGTATTATCAAGCTGCAAGTTTGATGTGGGTCAAGGAATGGATAACATTAAGAAAGATTAGATTGTTGACATTAGAAGGGTGTCAGGCTGCGCTCCTTCTAGATCCCAAGAAAGAAATACTCAGACTCCATGGTGTAGAGCAAAGTTATCCTTTTACTGGGAAATAAAGTGGTAGCTACAAAGCTATTCCGAAACTGAGAAATTGGCGGGTAGAATGCACATACAAAGAAATAGGTTTGCTCCCACCCCCCAAAGTTCAAATGATTCTTCCAATTAAAACTTTTGAAACAGCTCATGTGGTCATCTCCAGATGGTGATGAGATGTCTTGTCAAATGACCTTGACATATTTTGATAAAAGTTCGCAGTTGCGCAAAAGAGGAAAAAGATAGCCAAGAAACGGAAAGTTAAAGACAAGAATCCCCCCTCCCCTTGCTAGCCCAGCAAGGAATGCAACCACCTCCAGCTTTCTTCCCATATAAAATCCCCCCTCCCACCGTTGCCATGACAGCCGAGAGAAATAATGAAACAATAGCAGAAAGGTAGAAGGGGAAGGTATCTTAGCAGAAAGGCAGAAGGGGAAGGTATCTTGAGGCTGACAAAGGGCATGATTTGCTGTTGGGCTGGCATGCTTTTTTATGGTATAAGGGAACTAAAAGACAGGGTTATTTTAGGAGACATTATATACGGGAGTCTTTGTGGTTAAACTGGGAGAAGATAAAAAGACAATGTTATTTGAAAATTCCAGTTTGGTTATCGACTATTGAAGCATTTTCCTATCCTATAATTTATAAGAAGGAACAAACAGTTAGATATGGGGAACTATTGGATGAAAACTGTGAACTTAAATCGATTCAAAATTTAGAGGAACAAGGTATAAAGACAAATTGGTTTTCATATGTACAAATACATTCAAGGTATGATGAAGATTCTAAAATGGAGGGATTCTATGATAAACAGACTGATCTAGATAAGATCTTGATGGGTACTGATGAGAAGGTGATTAAAAAATTATATGGTTATTTACTGGGAATTAAATTAGAGGAAGAACAAATTAAAGAAACTATGATTGTTTGGGGGAAGAATTTTGGATGTGGGATTGATTTAGAGAAATCGCAAAAATTGTGGTCTCAAAATTATAAAATGACAATGTCAACAGCATAGAAAGAAAATTTGTATAAGATGTTTTACAGGTGGCACTTTCCCCCGAGAAGAATAGCAAGAATGTTTAAGAACAAATCTGAAAAATGCTGGAAATGTCATCAGATGCCTAGCTCATATTACCATATGTGGTGGACCTGTGAAGACGCTAAAAAACATTGGACTAAAATTCGCATGTGGCTGGAAAAAATGACAAAGAAATGTATAGATTTGAAACCGGAGTTCTTTTTATTGGGAATCTTACCAGATACATACAGTAAAGACTTGAAATATCTGATTGTAAATGTATTAACAGCGGCTAGGATTGTATTTGCTAAAAATTGGAAGAGTGAGAAAATACCATCAGAGGAAGAAATTATTAAGAAAATATTTGAATGTGCTGAGATGAGTAGATTGACATTTGAAATTAGAGAGCAAGAGGATAAACAATTCTATGAAGTTTGGGGTCTTTTTTTATCAATGGCTAGATGACAAAATACGATAATAGAATATTTAGAATGTTAGACAGTAAGGAATATATTTATTTTTTCTTTCACCTTTGTTATTTTATATTATATTTATAAAGTGTTTTTAGGATAGATTTGGTATGATTATATGATTTGTTATAGAATAAACTATTTAAAGTATTGTTATGTCCAAAAGCATGAATGATTAAAAATATAGTCAAATGATTTTTTAATAGCGATATTAGGATATATAAGTTTGGATTGACAATATGAGTTGTTATGTAACATAACTGTAATTGAGACTACAAAATGAATGCACAAAACTAATGAGCCAACCGACACACTGTATGTACATAAGAGAGTTGATGTTTTAATGTTTTGTTTCTCTTGTTTGTTTGTAGAAAATCAATAAAATTCTTTTCAAAAAAAATAATAATAATTTAGGATCCAGTTTAAAACAAAGTTTATAATCCTTGTTTAATGGATTTTACTACTTCAGGCTATACAGTGCTGTAAAAATGTTTAAAATGTTCTCTCTCAATGTAATCAATAAAACTTCCTGCTACTTCCGGTTTGCGTGGCTTCAGGGCAGCAGGAATTCGCGACAGCTCGCGATTCCTGCTGTGCTAGCCGTCGAGGTACCCCCGATCCAGATGGGTCAGGGTGATATGGCTGCCCTGTAGGGACAGCTGAAGAGAGAGGGGAGTCGGATAGGGAGGTGGGGGTATCGCAGACCCCCCCCCTTCTCCGGGAAAACCCCTTTTTCCCAAGGCGGTGGAGCGGCGGTCAGCAATGGCCGCCATGAAGAAGCCAGCAACCGGGTAAGAACTGTGCTGGAGGAAGTGTGAAGAGTGAAAGTTCTGTCTGAGCCGGGTCAAGTAACACCTTTTAAATTGCCTGGAATTGAGCTGCTTGTTGCTGGAGGATACATTGTATCCCTAAGAAGAGCGAAAAGCGGCGGAGAAGCTGTTAAAGGGAATTTTTTTTTTTTACTCTCCCACCCCACGGAAAAAGTAGAAATATTTGGATATATTAGACATTGAAAGTGGATTGCCTTGAAAGCTGAAGCTAAGAGACAAAGGGATTTTTGGACATTGAAAAATTTAAGAAATTGGAAAATCTCTGCTGGAGGTATGGATTTTTGATTATTTAAAATTGTCATTGCAAGTGGGAAGGGAGAAAAAAAAATTGGAGCAGAAGCTGAAAAAGGAGGAGATTGTCTAGAACGTCTTTGTGGATCCCAAAAGAAGATATATGGTAATTGGACCTCTTTGATTAAAAATTAATTCAGAAAGAGAAAGAGAAGAAGGAAGAAAAGTATTAACTTTTGGAACTTTTTTTCTTTTTTTTTAATTGCTTTTGATTGTCTTTGATTAAAAATACTTGTGGTTGTTTTGGAAAAAGTTTCCCTTTTCATAATGGCATCGTCTGTGGATGAACTAGAGATTGAATATCAAAAATATAAAAAAGAAGATACTTTGGGCGCTTTGTTTCAATTCTTAGAAATGGCGTTATGTTCTTTTGAAAAGTTGATTACGCAGCAGAAGGACTGGGACAAGGAAGAAGAGGAAGAAGAAGCCATCTTTGATGAACAATGGGTCCCTTCCGGAGAGGAGGAGAAAAAGGATAAGAAAAAGGGGATTTTAAGAATTATTAAAAACAACCAAAAGAGAGAAAAATGAGCGAAAAGATGGAGGCAAGGTTAGAAAGCAAAGGAAAAGGAGCAAGAAAAGCGAAGAGAAAAAGCAAAGGGGTAGAAAGGGCAAGGAGAAGAATAAGCAAGAGAGAAAGGGGGGGAGGAGAAGCCTTAATGGGGGGAAGCAAGACCTAAAGAAAAAAAGTTTATTTAGAGATAATGGGTGAATTTAATTTAGATTAAAAGAGGGATTCTGGAGGGTATATAAGAGTGTGTTTTTATATGTATATTTAGAATATAAAATTTATTATGTAATTTTAGAATCTTTTAAACAGAATCCCAAGAAAGATTGCTATATGTAGTATTTTTAAGTTAGGGTAATGAGTTATAGATGTTACTCCAATTGGTGTACAGGAGAAGTATAGTAAAAGAAAAAAAAGATGAATGGATAATTGGAAATAGAACAGACAAAGAATGTTGTTGAAAATGGTAATAAGATATGGAAGGATATATATGCTTTTTTTTTTTTGGATTTTGTATATTGATAAAAGGCAATAAAATTTTAATTAATAAATAATTTGGATGGAAAAGAGAAGTAGGGACAAGATATGAAGTTAATATTATATGAAATATTGATATTATAATCTGGAAATGTTATGCCTTATTGATCTTTTATTATTATTTTTTCTTAGAAAAGAATTTATAAGCTGCTATGCCTTGATTCTTTGTGCATTGTTTTTATAAAACTGATAAAAATGGTTTTTATATATATATATAAAAAAGAAAATGATAATAAGATATGGAAGGAGATATGGGTTGAATATGATGTTTGAATTTGTGTCTGTGTAAAGAGTTTTAACCCGGGAACAGACAACCTTCAGAAAAGATCTTTTAGTTTTGTTTATGTTTTGTGTTTGTATGTTTGTGTATTGTGTTTATGGTAAAACTAACAAAATTTGTTTTTTATAAAAAAAAAAAGGAAAAAAGAATCAATAAAACCTTGGAGGAATGTTAGATGAGAATAATTTAAACAAGCCAGAAAGAAAAGAATATGATGACTATAAAATGGATAAATATGGAAGAGAAATGAAATTGAATAGGAGTAAAGAGAAATAATGAGAAATTTGCTGAAAGATATTTGTGTGTCCATATGGAGATGGGATAAATTGGAATTATGCTGTATAAAAATAATGTTTTGTTTGACTTGTAAGGATTTACAATGTTAAGAGGTTTTATGTGTTTATGTATTTAATGGTTAATGATGTGTTGTTTTATCTTTAAAATTAATAAAAATTTGTTTCAAAAAAAAAAAATAAAACTTCCTGCTGTAAAATTGGTTCAGTTCCAGAGACTCCTCCAGGTAGCTTTGCAATGCTGTGTTTGTAGAATTTCAAATAAGCAATTTATCATTATTTCTATACACAGGATTCATTAACCACCTCATCCGTCAGCTTATTAGTACTGAAGTCAGCCAACCAATCTAAAAAAAAGGTCACCTCTTAATGAACAGCAAAGTTAGGCCAAACAACACATCAAAACTTTAACAGAGAAATGGAAGGATTAATGTAGTATATTTGGATTGTGGATCAGAGCAATATGGAAAATAATTTTTAGCAATGTGCAATATGGAAAATAATTTTTAGCAAGTTAGGCTAATGAATGGATCAAATCACTTATTGTAATGTCAGAACATACCTTAATAAGAAAATAAATTTCCAGCTTTTGGGGCACTGAAAAATATGATTGGCAATGCTTCAAGAGTTCAAAAACACATTTACATCAGGGTAAAATATAGTCATGACTTTGAAAAATGTAATACCATGAATTCTGTGTTTTTCTTTTAAAGTCTTATTTCCACTCCAACACTTCAGTAATTGCATTTATTCAGGTAGGTTCACCATCTGAAATGAAAATGCCAATAGATGTTTGTGTTGCACATACTCCATTGGTAAAGTGATTTCACATGACACCAAGATTTAAAACCTTGGTCCTAATCTTATTTCAACTATTCTATAAATCTGAAGAAAACTGGAATACAATTTTGCATTCTTATCAAGTGCTATCATTCTTTTATCCATCACAGCCTAGTACATAATCCATATGAAATACAATATTTCAATTTCACACTTAATTCCAAGTATTCTGCTTAACTAGTTCAGAGATTTCTTCTCTCGCTTATTTTCACATGGCTATTCTTCTTAATCGAAAGGGAGTGCCAAGGCCAATTTCTTTGTAGTAATTTACTAAGATTGGATTACAAATTTGATGCTCGATCAGAAATATATTCTCCCCGACTTCCAATAAATAATCATTATAAAAAGTTTTCTTCTGATCAATTTCACCTGGGTGCTGTTAAAATCGGAAATGACCCAAATTTTCTAATATCTCTTTCCCTTTTAAAATTAACTAGCTCCAAATTAGCATGGAGGAAATTTGATTACAAATTAGAATGCCTGATTCTTGAAGTTGCTATTTTGTCAAATAGACAATAAATCATAATTATCTAATGTACAGATATTTTATACATCTATCTATAATGCCCCTTACAGTCTGATTCAATATAGTTCATGAATGTAGTGATTTTTTGACCCCATCAGTGGTGGGATTCAAAAATTTTTACTACCGGTTCTGTGGACGTGACTTGGTGGGCGTGGCAGGGGAAGGAAACTGTAAAATCGCCAATGAGACGTGGGATTTGACAGTTCTCTGAACTACTCAAAATTTCTGCCACCAATTCTCTAGAACTGGTCAGAACCTGCTGAATACCACCCCTGGACCTCATGCTATTCCTATAAAATAATATAATTGATTCAAAGAATCAGTATCTCTCTCTCATGGTGAAGACTAGAAACACATGAATATGGCATTCAAATGAACTGTTATTTATTAAACTCAGTCTGGCAAAGCTGAATAACAAAAATGAGAAAATACAAATGCAAGTTTCAACTGGTATGAAGTGTAACAGTATGAGTAGTCTTTCGGCTTTTTTATTTATTTATTTTTTTGCAAAATAAATGATGGCATGGTATAATATGTCATGTCATTGTTGCTTATCTGCATTAGGATTTACCTGTTTTTAACTACTAGTAAACACAAGGTGATATTTTCCTTTGTCCTGATACATAAAACCATAGAACTCCAAAAGGGTGTATCTCCCTCACCCACATGACTGTATTAGAATATCTGAGAAAAAACAGTATCAGAATTGATTAGTAACCTGCTGCATTTCACTTATTAATTCTTTGGATTTCAGATATTGTAAGAAGACCAAAGTCTGGTCTTATTTCTGCTTTATTTGAAACATCAAACCTACATGTTACTTCAGGCTGGTTTCTATTAGCAGGAGTAAGCTGAAATGGAATGTTCATTTAAAAACTATCTTTCTTTCGTAGCAAACGAACATCTGACTATGAGTCAATGCAATATTGTCTTGAGATTAAACTGTGCATAAAACCATATTTATCATGCATTTGCACAGTTTTGCTTGCTATTTGTTTTGTAAAGCAGGGACAATGTGGATGTGAAATGTTGTTTTTTAAGTAAATGTTTTCTGAGTGACATTTCTACATTTCTCTAGTCAGTGTTGTGAATTCACTTTACCTCTTTGTATGTACATGTAATAGGCTCAGCTTGGTTACCAATACTGTTGTGAATGCATAATACCAATAAAGTTATCATTGAGCTTGAAGTCTAGTGCAGGGTTCTGGCCCTGCACTTCTGATTGGCTGTTGATGGCCCGATTGGATTGGCCCATTTGGAGGCATCGATTGGCCACTAGCAGACCATTCCTATTGGTTAAACGGAGCTAGCGCTCCAGGTTCGCTAATGGTTGAGTAGTTAATGAGTTGCCTATATAAGTAAGGCCTGAGCAGCCTTTGAGCTGAGCTGTCACATTATGTAAATAAAGAGTTTGAAGTTCACTGTTTCTACTGGCTCGTCTCCATCTTTCGCACCCATGCTCCAGACTTAACACTGGCGACGAGGATGGGATTGGATGATATCAGAGCCAACTAAGCATGTGACGGAAGCGCACAACGGCGGAACCATGTCCGGTGGTGCAATACCACCCACTCCATTCGATCCAGCTCAAGAGGACTGGGAGTCTTACATGGATCGTTTCCAGATGTTTTTAGAAACAAACAATCTGAAGGACGCAACGGCCGGGAAGAAACGGGCAGTGTTTCTGACGCACTGCGGCCCAACGGTTTTTAAGATGGCTAAGGCATTAGCAAAACCAGCTGAGGTGAAGGCCATGGACTGGGACGTCCTCGAACCGCTGCTAAGGGCCCACTACGCACCCACCGTTCCAATGCTCGTAAGACGACACGAGTTCTACCAACGGAACCAGCGAAAAGGAGAAAGCGTTGCCGCTTTCGTGGCAGACCACTGGAACTTGGGAGGCCTTTGCGATTTCGCCAACCTGGAAGAGGCCTTGAGAGACAGAGTAGTCCTTGGACTAGACACTCTAAACGTACAGAGTAAAATAATGGCAAAGGGCGACATCCCCCTCAAAGACACCATAGCTGAAGCTACAGCAGCTGAGGCAACCAAGAAGTTGGCTGCTCAACTGCGCCGAATTCGCACTCCAAACCACCAACTGGACGGCGACATTTCACCCAATGCAGAACGGCGAAGTTCCACGGCCCATCATGAGGACCTCTCTTCATCGTCAGACAGCAACAAAGAAGGGGTCCATCGCCTACGGACCGACCAGGAACGATACCCAAGGTCCCAACAATGGCCCTGCGCTGGCTGCGGGGCCAACCATTCTCGCGCTGACTGCAAATTCCGTGACACACTCTGCCATGAGTGCGGAAAACGAGGCCACATCGGGCGGGTCTGCAGAAGCCTCCTTGGACCCAGCCCGACCTTGAAAGGAACCAATCCCTGGCAATCGACAGGGAATCGCCCTGTAAGGCGAGAACCAGTAAACCACTGCTACAGAAACTGACCAGTGAATCGTCCAGCGAGACGAGAAGAGGCAGACCAAACACTCATTATTGGCCATGCCTCTTCACTAGACACTCAGAAAATTCGGGTCAACGTGAACATTGAAAATCGACCCTGCCCAATGGAAGTAGACTCAGGATCATCTCTCTCGATGGTCTCATGGAAGATCCTAAAGCAACTCGTCCCCACAATCTGGTGCCAATACCTTCAATTTCAACGGCTCATCCTAAAGGACTACCAGGGGAACCGAATTCCAGTTGCGGGATCCAGCCGAGTCCAAGTTACATTCAAGAACTGCACGGCGTACTTACCCCTGACGGTGATCGATAAGGACCGGCCTAGCCTGTTGGGCCTACAGTGGTTTGCACCACTCGGCATCAAAGTGGCAGGCATTAATCGAATCAGCAGCCATGACTGGGAGGAAGACCTCGCCCGCAAATTCAGGGACGTCTTCGAGGAAAAGTTAGGTGAGTACAAGGGGACCCCGATATCCTTTAGCCTTAATCCAAAGATAGCGCCCATCTGCCTTAAGCCTCGTCGAGTTCCATTCACTCTAAAACCGAAAATCAATGAGCAGCTAGATAAGTTGATTGCCCAGGGAGTTTTAAAGCCAACGGATCATTCCCCTTGGGAAACACCAATTGTGACACCTATTAAACCAGACGGCTCCATGAGAATTTATGGGGATTACCGGGCCACCCTGAACCACGCCCTGCAACAGAACCCGTATCCGGTGCCGGTAATACAGCACCTCCTCCATTTCCTGGGGGACGGAAAAGTCTTCGCTAAATTAGACTTAGCTCAGGTTTACCAGCAATTGCCGGTTGATGAAGCAACAGCACAGGCACAGGCACAGACTATCGTAACACACCGTGGCACATTTATTTCGACGACGTACTTATTGCAGCCCCCACTCAAAAAATTTTACGGGAGCATTTAAGATTAGTATTGCAAAAATTTCAGGAAGCAGGCCTGAAAGTTAAAAAAAATAAATGCAAAATGTGTACCGATCATGTTGAATTCTTAGGCTACCTAATTGACAGTCAGGGTATTCACCCTACTGATAGTAAATTAAGAGCAATAAAGAACGCTCCCAGACCCCAGAACAAGACCAACCTCCAGGCGTTCCTAGGCCTCATCAACTTCTATAATGTTTTCTTGCTGCACAAAGCTACTGTTGCGGAACCACTACATCATCTTTTAGACAAAAAAGCAAACTGGGTATGGGGTCACAAAGAAGAGCAGGCGTTCCGTAATGTGAAAAAACTACTGACTTCGGACGCCGTGCTCATGCAATATAATGAGACTTTGCCATTAAACATAACCTGTGATGCATCGCCTTTTGGAGTGGGTGCCATTTTGAGTCATGTGTTACCTAATGGTAACGAAGCCCCTATTGTTTACTTTTCAAAGACACTCTCAAAAACTGAGCGAAATTACAACCAAATTGATAAGGAAGCCTTGGCAATTGTGTCAGCAGTTAAGAGGTTTCATGAATACGTGTATGGCCGAAATTTCACCAGTGTAACTGACCACAAACCATTGCTGGGGATCATTGCTGGGGACAAACCAACTCCCTACACACTATCCCCCCGAATGACCCGCTGGTCAGAATTCTTGGCTGCCTACAATTATCGGCTACAATATCGTCCGGGGAAAGCTATTCCCCACGCTGATGCACTGAGCCGTACACCGCTCCCTGAAACTATCAACGATCCTGTACCAACGATGACAGCGTTGCAGATCGAGACACTCCACATGCCGCCATTGACTGCCCGTGACATCGCGAGAGAAACAAAACGCGACCCCATCTTGGCGCGAGTCCTCACATGGGTGGAATGCGGATGGCCATTGGACCAAGTACCAGACGACTTTGCACCATTCAAAAGTCGTCAAACAGAGTTGTTCTCGCAGAAGGGTTGTGTCATCTGGGGTGATAGAGTCGTTATCCCAGAATGACTCTAGCAAATGCTGCTAAGAACCTTGCACGATGGCCACCCTGGCATCGTGCGCATGAAGGGCCTCACACGAAGCTACGCATGGTGGCCAGGCATCGATAGGCAAATTGAATCATGGGTGAAAACTTGCAAAAGATGCCAAGAAGTAAGCAATGCTCCATCAAAAGCAACACCAACCGAATGGGAGACACCGCGGGGACCCTGGTCCTGCATCCATCTGGATTTTGCTGGGCCGACCAAAGGCCACAGATTTCTGCTAACCATCAACGCCTACTAGAACTGGCTCAAGATTCACCGAATGAGAAATACAACCACTGACGCAGTCATCAAAAGACTAGAAAGACTTTTTGCAACCCATGGATTACCAGACGTCCTGGTATCTGACAACGGGCCCCAATTTACTGCTCTATCTTTTGAGCAGTACTTGGCTGACTGGGGCATTCAACATGTGCTCACTTTGCCCGCGCACCCTGCTGCAAACGGTAGGGCTGAGCGCATGGTTCAATTCGTCAAAAGGACTCTGCAAAAGATCGATTACGATAACATCGATGAAAAAATCAACCGGATACTCTTCCTGCAGCACATTACACCTCATAGCGTCACCAACAAAACTCCCGCCAAACTACTAATGGGATGGAAGCTCCGCTCCCACCTCGACCGTTTACACCCAGCCTACGAACCTGAAAAGCCACTCGGATCCAGCAGCCGATGCCGTACCTTCCAGGTAGGCGATCTCGTATTCTCTAAAAACTTTTCGGGCAATCCGCTGTGGGTAGAAGCGACCGTAATCTGCGTAACCGGCCCTAGATCATACCTCGTTCAGTGCCCTGATGATAGACTTTGGAAGCGCCACATAGATCAGCTACGATCGTGACTACCACTTCGCAATTCCGAACTCCCTTTTGATCAAACTGAGTGGGGGGGGGAGATACAGAGGAAAGCGAATTATTATTCGAAGGAAACCTCTTCGAAGAGACTGATATTGAAATGGAAATGCAGGAACAGGAACCTGGGACCGGAGTGAGGGCACTTCAGGAAATGTCCAGTGATATTGATGACAACGAGAATGCGAACTGAGAACCAGAGGCAACCTTACTGCCAAACAACGATCTACCTCAGCAAGAGTGCAGCCAACCGACTGGCACCTTGCGGAAATCAAAAAGACTAATTAAACAACCATCCTACCTTAAGGACTATGTAACCGTGCCCCGTGGGCAGAAGCCAGGGGAAAGGGGTGTTGTGAATGCATAATACCAATAAAGTTATCATTGAGCTTGAAGTCTAGTGCAGGGTTCTGGCCCTGCACTTCTTATTGGCTGTTGATGGCCCGATCGATTAGCCCGTTTGGAGGCATCCGATTGGCCATTAGCAGACCATTCCTATTGGTTAAATGGAGCTAGCGCTCCAGGTTCGCTATTGGTTGAGTAGTTAATGAGTTGCCTATAAAAGTAAGGCCTGAGCAGCCTTTGAGCTGAGCTGTCACATTATGTAAATAAAGAGTTTGAAGTTCACTGTTTCTACTGGCTTGTCTCCGTCTTTCGCACCCATGGTCCAGACTTAACAAATACTACTTCTATCTTCTCACTTGTTTGAACAGCCTCATGGATACTGAACTTTTCCAAAGCTATCTTTATGCTAAATACAGATATATAAAAACTTAAATATTCATTTGATTTAAACTTATAGTAAAGTGCATGTAGTATCTGAAAGCTTAAAGTCAATGCCTACATAACCAAATAACCTGGGTACTGTCAAAATATTGCCAGGAAATCTCATAATTGTGAACTCGACCATGTCACTTAGAAATATCTGTATCATATTTTTCTCAATTAATGTTGGAGAAACCATTCACTCTTACACCTCAAATTGTTACTTTGAATTTTCCTCTAAGACAGTATTGCACTTCCATAGCTCCATGAAAATTATTGATCAGAATATGCCTGTAGACTGTGCAGGGGCCAAAAAAAGGCAGAGCAATAACTCATTCAGAGAGACAATGATGCTAAATATAGATGTATGTATTCTGTGATATAAGCACAAGGAGTGCTAAAATTAGAAAATGCAATATATTACGTTTCTTTGAAATAGAAATGTATTGGCTAAAATATAGCCTAAATGTATTGACTTAAATATTCATTTGATTTAAACTTATAGTAAAATGCATGTAGTATCTGAAAGCTTAAAGTCAATGCCTACATAACCAAATAACCTGGGTACTGTCAAAAATGGCTTGCTATTCCGTGACACTTTACCATTATAACATGTGTCAGAATTATAGTTGGTGGACTCTTTACTGACTAGAACTGAAATCATTTTTAAAGAAATATTTTAGAAAGGACTATTTAAATTTAGAAACCAAAAAGTTATTCCATTGTCTCTGAATGAAAGTCTTTCTATTGTTGATTAATAATCTTGCTGAAGCCTATAAACTTAAATAATTTACATATAATGGTTCTACACAAATTCATTGCATTTGTATTGCTAAATAAGCATTTTGCCGAGTGTTTATATCTTTGCATAAAATATTGTTGCACCCATTTTTTCAGCTTTTCATTGTTTTTTTATTTTCTCAAAGTGACGCATCTTTCACAGATACTTTATGATACTATGATGAAGTATTCTTCAGCTCCAGCAGCTAAAAAACTGATTATGTCTTTCTGCACTTTCTAAGGCTACTGATGTTATTGAGTCTAATTTGATTTTCCATTCCCTCCAAATTCAGCAAGGAGCAGATTATTCTTTTATTATTGAAGGAACTGCTAGCCTTAGACGTTTTATTTCATATACCCACAAATTTTTATTTTTGACAGCTACATACTGTATTTCTATTTCTGCCCTACCCATATTCTAATGTTCTATCTGAATATTTGTCATGTTTTATTTGAGATGTTTTATCTGCACCTGAAAAAGAGAAGGACAATGTTTTTCAATACACAATTTAGTATTAATGAACCCAAAACAGTTTTTGCAAGTTTGTACAAATCGCATTCGGGAGGATTTAAGATTCTGAAAAAAAAAAGAGGGGGCACTTTTTTTTAAAGATACAGTTGGATAAAAGGTTTTTTAATCAGCATTTTTATAAGTAACTTTGGCTGTACTGGAACTAATCCAAACGGTTGTGTTTCATAATAAGAAAAGTACTCTTCCTACAATACTGCCATGATTGAGAAGTATAATGTGTCTTTTTCAAATCCATTTTCTGCAGGTTGAACTTTCCACCCAAAAAGGATTGCATGAAAATTTTGACTGTGGGAACAAGTACATATACAGTGGTCCCTTGGCACTCAACTGCTTTGAAACTCATTGAATTTGCTACTCAGTGCATTTTGATGTGAAATCTTGTCCCACTATTCATTGTTTGTTTGGTACTCAATGCACAAGCTAGAACTTATCAATGTCTGCTGCTTTGTGACTCACCTCATTAGTCCTCATGGGAAAATTCATGGGAATACTCTACCTGACTCTGTGGTTTCTTCCCCAAACCCCAAAAACTTTAACCTTAGACTGTCTACTATTGACCTCACCCCTTTCCTAAGAGGCCTGTAGATACATAAGTGCACCAACATGCCTACCATCCCTGTCCTATTGTTTCTTTTTATTTTTCTGATATGTACCCATTTCATGTATTCATAACTATATATATATATATAATCTTGTAAGCAATTGACAAATAAAAATAAAATAAAATAAATAGTTAGGTACTCATCATCTTTGGTATTCATCATGCTTCCTGGAATCAATTAACGCTAAGTACCAGGGTACCAACATATATTAAAAATATGAGATATCCACTATTTTCACACTTTTCCTGGCTTTTTAATTTATTTTCCTATACCACAGTCTTCCAACATTTTGTTATATTTTATATATTTATATTATACTGTTATAATATTTTTGTGTGGATTTTGCTTGACCAGGCTGTGTCATTCACAATGCTAGAATCATTTATTATCTATGAACTTCTAGAATCCAGTCACCCCTTTTAATTTGAAGGTTTGTATAAGAAGGATATTCTGAATAATTTTTCGACAATGAACATTCCTGGATTACAGAAATCTCTGTCTATGTTAATAGTAACCCATTGAATTGGTAGATGTTTTCAAGCTATTCCTTCTCAAAGCTGGCTTTGGTTTGCATGGTCCCAAGGTTGCTCATGTTATCTGTTTAGCAATATGCATGCAGCTAATAATAAGTGATTTTATATCCATCTCTAAAAGAACAAGGCTTTTAAAGAAAAACAACTCAAACTGGACTTGTTTTTACAGGGACATTAAGACACTTGAAAGATCTACTAATTTACTTAAGGTTACTCATATTTTTGTATTGCCCATTAGGGGAAATGAATGTAGGATAGCTTCCGCTGTATTTTTGTCTTCTTTCCCTTGGGAATGGCTACTATAAATATGCTGAGAGATGGTAATTATTTCTGCAGCAGCCACTGTGAACTGATATTTCAGTATTACTTTTACCAGTCTGACCTGATATGTGGCATATGTCCTTCATTAGCTTTTTGCTCATCGTTGAAGAAGTCTTGCTCTTGAGAAGAATGTTTCCGCAAGTTCAAATGGGTTATTGAAATTAAAGTAGAATATGCTACATTTATTCCCATAATTGTTTCCACAGACTGGGCTTCAGAGATCCTGCAACAAAAGTTACTCTTGTAATTCCAGAACTGTATTATTTAATATTAATTGAATAATCCTTATCCAGGCCTTGCACTGCATCTGACCAATTCATATGTGGCCCCTGAACCTTTGTGTGTGTGTGTGTGTGTGTGTGTGAATGGATATTGTAAAATAATAACCAAGTTGGTGATAACTAGATGAATCATAAATTTTCTCATTGCCCACTGCCCATTTTCTCATTGATTATGGATATTCCCAAGATAAAACATGATTAATGTAATTATATCAGTTTGAATCTGCCCTAAACCTGTCGAACGTTAGATGAATTTCCACCTCTATTATTATCAATGTGGTAAATCAACAGTGCTCCAAACACAAGTAATTTAATGACCATGGGCCCATGCCATGAAGGGCTTTAAAGGTGATAACCAACATCTTGAATTGGAAGAAAACTGGGAGTCAATGCAGTTTGTGAAACAAGGGTGTGTCATGGGCCAACAGAGGGCCCCTAAAATCTGCCCCACCGCTACATCATTTGCATCAGCTGTAGCTTCTGAATGGTCTTCAAGAATAGCCCATGTTGTAATAGTCCAAATGCAAGATGATTAGGGCTTGTATGACTGAACACAGGGACTCCTGATCCAGGAAAGGCCACAACTGGCATACAACCTGAATGTGTGGAAAGGCTCTCTTTGACCTCCATGACTGCCACCTGCTCTTTGAGCTAGTCACAAGTCCAGGAGAACCTCCAAATTGCAGGCAGGATCTGTCTGGGATAGTGCTAAAAATGTCAAAGTTCCAGATCTTGGAGCTCCATACACCCAAAGTCATTCAGTCTCAGCAGGCTTCATTCGAAGACTGTGGCCTACATCCAGTCCCACACAGCAAAAGAGCTGTGAAATAGCTGTCCTGCCCTACATAAGAGGTACTACAGACAAAATCAGTAAGATACTACACAGGCATCACATCAAGACTGCCTTCAAAACAGACAGAAAAATAGCAGCCATCCTAAGAAAACCCAAAGATAAAATTGACCTGGAAAACCAAGGCATATATGAAGTCCCCTGTGCATCATGTCCTGCCAAATACATTGGACAGACCAATAGAAAAATAAGTACCCACCTGGATGAACACAAAAATGCAGTAAAAAAATTGGAACACACTTCCTCACTAGTCCAACACATGAAAGTAACAGGACATAGCATTGACTTCAATGGCACCAAAACCCAGAAATAGAAAACCCCAGCCACAGAATTATCAGAGAAGCCATAGAGATTGAAAAAAAGACCTGAAAGCATGAATAGAATAGATGACTCCAGCAGATTGTCAATTATCTGGAAGCCTGCATTCTCAAACAAAAAAATCTCCACACCACAAGCCAGACAAACACCTGGGCACAAACAGATCCCCCCCAATACCTCCAGCTCAAACACACCCCAGCCAGGCTCCCAGATGAAACCTAGCTTCCTAATAAATGATAGCCATCCATTTACTCGAAGCCAAGCTGCACTAAAAGCCTCCAATACAGGAAACACAATGTTGCCAGCCAATCAAGACAAAAAAAGCCATAAAACAGACAGAAGATATTAGAAACACCAATCAAGCAGAACACAGCAAACTCCAAGACCAATAAACACAAACCAAGACTCCCAACAAATCAGGATGAAGAAAAAACCATTCTGGCACAGCAGTAGGCTAGCCCTAAATTTAAAACTGAAACGGCTGTGAAAGCCTGACTCACAGACAAACACAATACACAAGCCTGATGATGGCAGATGAGATTCTGCCAAAACGTCGCTACAACTTTAAAAGCACAGTATATATTTGTTTCATAGATTTTCATGGGTACAGGTATGCAGGTCTTGGCATGTTCGGATCTTTTCCCATGTATTTGGTGACGTTTTGACGAGGTTCCACTCGCGATCTTCAGGCTGGTGCTAGACATCAAGGAGAGCAATGATAATTGCACTACTCCAAACCTATATTCACCAGAAATCATCATTATAAAATACTGTATGAGGGGAAAATGGAAAGTGACCTCCAAGTATGTACATTGCATGTGATCATGTGCAGTAGTAAATGAAAGACACTTAATAGCAATGTGAAACCAGACTTGCTTTTTATTGTGTGTGTATCATTAACAAAGTTGTATGCAGGCAAAATTGTAATATTCATTGTTTCTGATTAGAACACTGTAATCAAGTTATTTATTCAGAACGTTTTTCATCATACAGAAATACTAATATACTAATACTTATTTATTTCAAGCTCAGACTGGGCTGGTAGTCTATTATCTATTTTCTGTGGGATAAACTTCATTCAGTTAAATTAAGCTTCTTTCAAAAGTTTTAAAGATTCAAAGATTCATAGTGAGTATGTGAATGTAGCCTTGTAGCAATACAGAAATGGCTTCCCAACCTTCTTCTTTCTTTCTTTCTTTCTTTCTTTCTTTCTTTCTTTCTTTCTTTCTTTCTTTCTTTCTTTCTTTCTTTCTTTCTTTCTTTCTTTCTTCTTCTTCCTCCCTCCCTCCTTCTTTCTTTCTTTTCTTTCTTTCCTTCCTTCCTTCCTTCCTTCCTTCCTTCCTTCCTTCCTTCTTTCTTTCTTTCTTTCTTTTTCTTTCTTTCCTTCCTTCCTTCCTTCCTTCCTTCTTTCTTTCTTTTTCTGTCTTTCTTTCTATCCTTCCTTCTTTCTTTCTTTTTCTTTCTTTCTTTCCTTCCTACCTTCCTTCCTTCCTTCCTTCCTTCCTTCCTTCCTTCCTTCCTTCTTTCTTTCTTTCTTTCTTTCTTTCTTTTTCTTTCTTTCTTTCTTTCCTTCCTTCCTTCTTTCTTTTTCTTTCTTTCCTTCCTTCCTTCCTTCTTTCTTTTTCTTTCTTTCTTTCCTTCCTTCCTTCCTTCCTTCCTTCCTTCCTTCCTTCCTTCCTTCCTTCTTTCTTTCTTTTTCTTTCTTTCTTTCCTTCCTTCCTACCTTCCTTCCTTCTTTCTTTCTTTTTATTTCCTTCCTTCCTTCTTTCTTTCTTTTTCTTTCTTTCTTTCCTTCCTTCCTTCTATCTCTCTTTTTCTTTCTTTCTTTCCTTCCTTCCTTCTATCTCTCTTTTTCTTTCTTTCTTTCCTTCCTTCCTACCTTCCTTCCTTCTTTCTTTCTTTTTATTTCCTTCCTTCCTTCTTTCTTTCTTTTTCTGTCTTTCTTTCCTTCCTTCCTTCTATCTCTCTTTTCTTTCTTTCTTTCCTTCCTTCCTACCTTCCTTCCTTCTTTCTTTTTTCTTTCCTTCCTTCCTACATTCCTACATTCCTTCCTTCCTTCTTTCTTTCTTTCTTTTTTCCTTCTTTCCTTCCTTCTTTCTTTTTCTTTCTTTCTTTCCTTCCTTCCTACCTTCCTTCCTTCCTTCTTTCTTTTTCTTTCCTTCCTTCCTTCCTCCCTTCCTTCTTTTTCTTTCCTTCCTTCCTTCCTTCTTTCTTTTTCTTTCTTTCTTTCCTTCCTTCCTTCCCTCCTTCCTTCTTTCTTTTTCTTTCTTTCTTTCCTTCCTTCCTTCCATCCTTCCTTCTTTCTTTCTTTTTCTTTCTTTCTTTCCTTCCTTCCTACCTTCCTTCCTTCTTTCCTTCTTTCCTACCTTCCATCATTCTTTCTTTCTTTTTCATTCCTTCCTTCCTTCCTTCTTTCTTTCTTTCTTTCTTTCTTTTTCTTTCTTTCTTTTTCTTTCTTTCTTTCCTTCCTTCCTTCCTTCTTTCTTTCTTTTTCTTTCTTTCTTTCCTTCCTTCTAACCTTCCTTCCTTCCTTCTTTTTTCTTTCCTTCCTTCCTACATTCCTTCCTTCTTTCTTTCTTTCTTTTTTTCTTTCTTTCTTTCTTTCCTTCCTCCCTTCCTTCCTTCCTTCTTTCTTTTTCTTTCCTTCTTTCTTTCCTTCCTTCCTTCTTTCTTTTCTTTCTTTCTTTCCTTCCTTCTTACCTTCCTTCCTTCCTTCTTTCTTTCTTTTTCTTTCTTTCTTTCCTTCCTTCCTTCTTACCTTCCTTCCTTCCTTCCTTCCTTCCTTCCTTCTTTCTTTCTTCTTTTTTCTTCCTTCCTTCCTACATTCATTCATTCATTCATTCTTTCTTTCTTTCTTTCTTTCTTTCTTTCTTTCTTCTTTCTTTCTTTCTTTCTTTCTTTTTTTCCTTCCTTCCTTCTTTCTTTCTTAATTTCTTTCTTTCTTTCCTTCTTCCTTCCTTCCTTCCTTCCTTCCTTCCTTCCTTCCTTCTTCCTTCTTTTTCTTTCTTCTTTCCTTCCTTCCTTCCATCCTTCCTTCTTTTTCTTTTCCTTCCTTCCTTCCTTCCTTCCTTCCTTCCTTCCTTCCTTCCTTCCTTCCTTCCTTCCTTCTTTTTCTTTCTTTCTATCCTTCCTTCCTAACTTCCTTCCTCCCTCCCTTCCTTCTTTCTTTCTTTTTCTTTCTTTCTTTGCTTCCTACCTACCTTCCTTCCTTCCTTCCTTCCTTCCTTCCTTCCTTCCTTCCTTCCTTCTTTCTTTCTTTCTTTCTTTTTCTTTCTTTCTTTCCTTCCTTCCTTCCTTGCTTCCTTCTTTTTCTTTCTTTCCTTCCTTCCTACCTTCCTACCTACCTACTTTCTTTCTTTCTTTCTTTCTTTCTTTCTTTCTTTCTTTCTTTCTTTCTTTCTTTCTTCTTTCTTCCTTCCTTCCTTCCTTCCTTCCTTCTTTCCTTTCTTCCTTCTTTCTTTTTCTTTCTTTCTTCCTTCCTACCTTCCTACATTCTTTCTTTCTTTCTTTCTTTCTTTCTTTCTTTCTTTCTTTCTTTCTTTCCTTCCTTCCTTCCTTCCTTCCTTCCTTCCTTCCTTCTCTTTCTTTCTTTCTTTCTTTCTTTCTTTCTTTCTTTCTTTCTTTCTTTCTTTCTTTCTTTCTTTCTTTCTTTCTTTCTTCCTTCCTTCCTTCCTTCCTTCCTTCCTTCCTTCCTTCCTTCCTTCCTTCCTTCCTTCCTACATTCCTATTGTCCTCCCTCCCTTTCCTCTCCTTGATTTTTCTTCAAAATCAGCCCAAATTAATATGCATTGACATCTGCATTGATTCATAATGCACCTGCTTAATAATAATTTCAAACTAATCTTGCTGATAGTATTGATTATTCTAAGAAATATTAGATACCATTTCTTCTTCTTCTTCTTAAACTTGTTATTTTCATCAGAATGTGATAGAAGCAACTTATGATCTTTTGTTTTGGGAACTCATGTGTGTACATGCTATATTGTATTTTTCAAGGGAAATTATGAATAATTCAATGCACCAGGTATTTTCATGCAGCTTTTACATGAATGACTTAAAAACCTAGTTTAGATACAATTGTTGATTAGCACTTGATTCAAACATCAATTATAAGTCTTTTCAAGATAAAAATTATAATATAGTAAAAATACTTCATTGCAGAAAAATGACCATGTTGCAGGAAAAAGAATTTATTTTGGAAAATAGGTTTGAATAAAGTATATCTAAAATAAGTGTCTATGATGCATTGCACAAATATAATAAAGTAAAATTTAAATTTGTTTGGTTGATAGACATATTGAAAGACATTGAAAAAAGGAAGTACATGTATAGTATAACTCAAAATGGAAGCATAATCCATTCTATCTTTTCCAGCTATAAAGGAATCTGAACATTGTATAGTTGCTAAGCAACCACAAAATAAATTATGAGTTTCCATTTAAACTAGTGAGGTTTTGATCTAGTCTGTTTAAAAAAAAGAATATCGATAAAAATATTTCTGATTTTTTTTAAAGTAGAAAATGTACTATTTTTCACAGATTAATGTAACTCTTGCATCCACCTTGACCTTAATATGATTGAATATTGTATACAAATGTCCTATTTTTCACTGAATACTATTACCCATATTCTGAAAAGCTCGATGTTTTGTATATTTCAATAGCATCCCAAGGGAAAATGAAAGGAAGGAATTCATGGACCTTTTTCAGATTAGGAAAAAAGGGCAGCAAGAATGCTACACAATGAGGGATACCTGTAAATGACAAATAATAGAAAAGCTAGCACTTGTATTAATGACATGCTCTATAACTTGATAACACTGAAACAAATTTAAATTTACTATCATTTTTTTCTAGATTTTTTCTTTGAGAATGACATAGGAAAACACAGGTCACTTTTGCAGGAAAGAACAAAACAAAACAAAATACATTTTAGAACCTGGAAAAAACAGATTTTGACACCTTGTTAAGGTAAAAAAAATGGTGACTTGAACGCAGAGGTGGTATTTAGCAGGTTCCGACCAGTTCTGGAGAACTGGTAGCAGAATTTTTGAATAGTTCGGAGAACTGGCAAATACTACCTCTGACTGGCTCCGCCCCCATCTTTTCTCTGCCTCCTGAGTCTCAGCTGATTGGCTGGATCTTCTTTGGTTGCCCTGCACAGGAAAAAGGAGCTGGAAAGCAGGTTAGTGGGGTGGGGAGGGAATGGAGATTTGGCAGTAACTTTCCCATAGGAGTGGGGAGGGAATGGGGATTTTAGAGTATCCTTCCCCTGCCATGCCCACCAAGCCACACCTACCAAGCCACACTATGCCCACCAAGCCACGCCCACAGAACCGGTAATAAAAAATTTTGAATCCCACCACTGCTTGGACCATCTTGTTCAACAGATGCAATAGTTCCAGATTACTGTTCCTGGGCTGGCCAAAGTAGTTGAGCCAGAACTCGAAATGTGAGTAAGCACATAACTGTGGACTATGTACAATTCATCTTTAACTCCACCTACAATTCTTTGAGGTGCTGAAAGCAAGACTCTTTTCTCTTTGTTGTCTCATAATACCGCCCGGGGAAAGCCATTCCCCACGCCGACGCATTGAACCGAGCACCGCTTCCAGAGACTCTAGACGATCCCGCACCAATGGTAACCACGTTACAAATTGAAACACTCCACTCACCGCCATTAACCACTCAAGATATCGCAAGAGAAACCAGACGTGACCCCACCTTGGCACGAGTCCTAGGCTGGGTAGAACGCGGATGGCCATTGGATCAATTATCAGATGACTTCACACCATTCAAGACTCGACAAACGGAGTTATTCTCTCAAAAAGGCTGTGTCATCTGGGGCGATAGAGTCGTTATCCCAGAACGACTCCAAAAAGCAGTACTGAGAACCTTGCACGATGGGCGCCCCGGTATCATGCGGATGAAAGCCCTCGCACGAAGCTACGCCTGGTGGCCAGGCATTGACAAGCAAATCGAAAATTGGGTTAAAGCTTGTTATAGATGCCAGGAAGTGAGCAACGCCCCACCAAAAGCCATCCCTATCGAATGGGAGACACCACGGGGACCCTGGTCCCATATTCACCTGGATTTTGCGGGGCCAACCAAAGGCCACTCATAATAATGTAACAGAAAAGGTTAGCTACTGATATATTTTAGGATTGGAATTTTCTCTGCTCAAGATGTGGCAAAGCAATTTTACAACAAAATTCTCATGGAAATGATTTGTTTATACATACGATTGTTGAAGCTCTAACGAATAAACTGGACCAATTAGACTAAATAATTCATTTGAAAGATATCATAACTTAGTCTCTGTATATCAAAAGTATTACACAAATTTAAGGTCCCTCTCAAATCAATGATCTTTTGTGATTGCTGTTGAAAATAATATATTTCAGATGCTCAAATTTTTGCTTCCATTGAACATCCATTAAGACAAAAGGTTTATTTTAATTATCTGTATCCCATCTTTATTATTTTTATAAATTACTCAGGGCTGTGAACACACTTTTCTCCTCCTATTTGCCTCACAATGTTAGGAATTTAAGTCACCTAACAGCTATTTGGGTTGGAAATATATAAACCAGGATAGACATTTTAATACTGTATCTTTAAGAAAATGCAAAACTGTAATTGGGTGTGGTTTCTCAAACGGCCATAAGATGGAGCCAGAAACCTGGGTTGTTTCATCTTAGTCTCAGAAGAGAGTCTCAGCCTCTGTTTCCTTCTGTTGGAGAGTTTTGCCATTCCTCCATTTTTCTCCTAATTGACTGCTATTTTTTAGATTTGATGTAAGTCTGATACTGAACTGTTTTTGACACTGTACTTTGTTATTGGATTATCCCTGGATGGAAAACTGACTGATTTTACCTGTGAATGACTTTGGACTGCTAGTTTGAACTTTGCTTAACGTTTCTGGAAGTAAAAACCTACATTTACTGTACAGTGCATCTGTGTGCTGTGTGTGTATTATTCAAACACTTCTCTCAAATATGTCTCCCTGTATGCACTCATTTTCCTAATGGGGAATTACCTCAACACACAACAATAATCCTATGAGGGGAATTGGCTGAGAGAGTGTGACAGACTTCAAGCCACCCAGCTGGCATTCATGGCTAAGGCTGGACTTGAACTTACTATCTTCTTTCTAGCCTGGTGCCTCAACTGCTAGACCAAACTGACTCTAGACCAGATTTGTAGGCTAAAACTATTAGATTAAAAACATTATAAGGAATAATTGAATAAATGAACATATAAAATATTTGTGTTAGGTGAAATGTATACAACAACTGTGGCTTCTAGGATATTTCTTGTTTTATTTCACAAACATTGGTGGAATAGATTCAAACTTTGAGGCCTTTCCCCTTTCCTGAAGATTTTAAAAGGCAAGACAAATTGTTATACCTGAACAGAATTTTTACAACAATTTTAATCCTGTAGTCCCCAGCTCTTTTAGGCTAGTAGATTCATTTGGATTTTTAGAACATGTTTGTGAGTTCTGTCTCAAAACAGCTGTCATTTTCAGAATGATTGATATGTTGATAGCAGAATGGAACAATTTGGTAGAGCCTCTCCAAGAAAATCTATTAATGAGAAAGTAAATTGTTAACACCAGATAAAAGAATAATCTGATCAAGAATAGAATAGAATAGAATAGAATAGAATAGAACAGAATAGAATAGAATAGAATAGAATAGAATAGAATAGAATAGAATAGAACACTTTATTGGCCAAGTGTGATTGGACACACAAGGAATTTGTCTTGGTGCAAATGTTCTCAGTGTAAAGAAAAGATATATTCATCAAGAATCATAAGGTACAACACAATAATAGTCATAGGGTACAATAAGAAATCAAATCATACTAGGAAACCGTCAATATAAATTGTAAGGAGACAAAGTCATATAGTCACAAGTGGGAGGGGATGGGTGATAAGGAGTGACAAGAAGATTAATAGTAATAGTAGTGTACACTTTGTAAATAGTTAAACAATGTTGTGGCAATTATTAAGCAGAGTGATGGCATTCAGGGAAAAAACTGTCCTTGTGTCTAGTTGTTCTGGTGTGCAATGTTCTATAGCGTCATTTTGAGGGTAGGAGTTGAAACAGTTTATGTCCAGGATGTGAGGGGTCTGTAGATATTTTCACAGCCCTCTTTTTTATTCCTACAGTATACAGGTCCTCAATTGAAGGCAGATGGGTAGCAATTGTTTTTTCTGCAGTCCTAATTATCCTCTGGAGTATGTGTCTGTCCTGTTGGGTTGCAGAACCAAACCAGACAGTTATAGAGGTGCAGATGATAGACTCAATAATTCCTCTGTAGAACTGGACCAGCAGCTCCTTGGGCAGTTTGAGCCTTCTGAGTTGGCGCAGAAAGAACATTCTTTCTTGTGCTCTTTTGATGACGTTTTTGATGTTAGGAATCCATTTTAGGTCATGTGATATGATAGAACCTAGAAATTTGAAGGTCTCTACTGTTGATACTGTGTTGTCTAGTATTGTAAGAATGGTAGTATGGGAGGGTTTCTCCTAAAGTCTACCACCATTTCTACGGTTTTGAGTGTGTTCAGTTCCAGATTGTTCCAGTTACACCAAGCGGCAAATTATACAACCTCCTGTCTGTATACGGATTATGAGCATATGCATATTTAAAAGAAGAGAACAGGGTTTTTCTTATTTAAATAAATACTTTCTAAGAGGGGAAGGGAACCTTGCAAATATTAAATATGGTTTTGATCCACAAGGGTGCTCATAACTGCCATGTTGTAGACTCCAGGGCTAATACAGCATTGTTGCTTTTTTAGTTTTTAGTTTTTGCTATGGTGTTGTATCAACTGCCAAACTGGACATGTAAGAAATAATGATTTTGTTTGTTTTATTGATTCTGTACTCTGAAGTAATATATGAGTTGACAGCTTCGCATTTCAGCTAGTTACCCTACCAGATTATATCATTTTTAATTTATCCTAGGTGTCATTTTGTGGGACCTGGCCAACAAAGCTAAAATCCTTTTACAGTGATCTTATATTCATGATCCTGATGCTATTTTCTTGTTAAAAGAAAAACAACCTGCTGGTTTCCTGCAAAGTATAATTTCTTTCTTGTCAAATGTGTATTGATTTTTACTTTCTCAAAATATGATCTCCACATTGTGGAAAGCCCTGTAGAATGATTTACCCTCCTATTGCAATATAAATAATCTAGAAGGATTATACATACCATTCTGTATTTGTCTCTTACCCTTTCAGGATCTTTGTGATATAGATATCTGAACATTAAATAATGGATTTGATATTAAAAAATACACTACCAAAAGTTTTTTTTTACTGCGATACCGTTAGTGTCAATAGAACTGGTATGCATTTTGATTTCAAATAGGGCAAGCAATGGATGTCAGTCCAAAGCTCAGTAAATTGGGTATGTCTGATGACCCAGGGTGGGATACAAAAGCAGCAAAGTCACAAAAAAAGGTAAAGTCCCTTTAATTCCTTCAACTTGGCTTCAAAGGTCCAATTATCATTGACTGGAGAAAAAACTCTCCCACAAACAGTTGTGAAAAGGAAGAAATTCCGTTCAAACTCAAAATACATATAAATTATAAGTAGAAAAAACAACAACACAAACCACACTGAAGCAATTAATGAGACAAGGCAGGATAAGGGCGAAGACGTCCACAGATATCAAACGATACACACTGGGAAGGATGCCAGAACTCAGATAAGACTGAAAGACTAGAATTATTTCATGCTTTGCTTCCAGCACTGGGCCATGCGCAGTTTGTCCTCTTAAACAGTCCTCACAGCTGCAGCCCATGAAGGGGATCAGGGCCCTTTCCTCTCCCATAGACCATGCCATTCACGTTTCTCCCTTATCCGCTACTCCCTGCATGCCCTAGGATGAAAAAGGGATGGGTCTGGGCATTCCTCTGAATGCCCAGCTGCCCTGTGCCCTTTCCCAGTTTCCTCTAGAACCTCCAGAGTCACACTCCCACTCCCTGTCAGCTGTTCCTTCTCTCCCTCAGATTCTAACAGGGGTATGACAACTATTCTAGTGAAAAGAACTAGGAGAGACACGATAGTAATGTTCCGATATTTGAGATGCTGCCACAAAGAAGAGGTGTCAACCTATTTTCCAAGCACCAGAAAGCAAGACAAGAAACAATGGATGGAAACTAATCAAGGAGAGGAGCAACCTAGAACTAAGGATATATTTCCTAACAGTGATAAAAATTAATCAACAGAATGGCTTGGCTCCAGAAGTTGTGGGCGCTCCCTCAATGCTATTAGGAAGCGACTGGATTGTCAATTGACCCCAAAACAAGGTCTCCTGTTTGAGCAGGGGGTTGGACAAGAAGACCTCAAAGGTCCCTTCCAATTCTGTTTTGCTCTTATTCTGTTATATCATAGGCAGGATATATATTGGTTACGTTGAGGCTGTTGGGAGCTGTAGTTCAGGGCTGCATTTTTCACTGATGTATCAGAATATCTGTTGTGGTTCACTGGTAGCTGGTGCAGACAGCAGTGGAGTCAGTGAGGAAGAAAGGGGACCAGTCAGGAAGTCTGGAGAGGACTTGGATGAGGGTCCTGTATTTGATGCAGGGATGGGGCCAGGACCATCTGGGAGTGGGGTGCTGCCTTTGGAGCCTTTGGAGTGCAGTAGAGGATCCAGGAGAGCCTGTTCCCGGTATGCGTGTCCGCAGAGCTGCTAGAAGGCGAGAGCAGCTGAAGCAGAAGGCGTGACTTGGGAGTAAGGCTGGGAGGTGATTGCCCCTCCCATAAGGGATAAAAGTCATACCTCAATAACGTAAGCTTTGCAGGAAGCAAAGCAGTTCAATTAGATTCTGAGTCCTCCTTGAAGCTCTGTGTATTCTAGTCAGTTTTTTCTGGTACTTTGGGTGGTTTCTGTTATAATTAATTTGGATACTTCTGTTTGTGGCAGCATTCCACTGCGGTATCTGCTATCCCGCATCAGATGGGTGGCTCATGATAGGGAGCAAAGGAGAGAGAAACGACAGGAGGCGAAGTTCCTCGGGATGAGCGCACCACAAATGTCTTGGCACACGCTCTTTTATTGTGCTTTTTTACAAGAAAATGATTTAATCAAAACTCAAGTCAAATAGGATAATTCCATCAGGATGTGCATGTTTACAAAGCTGCATACCAGACAGATCATTTACAATGTGGATAAGCTTATTAACAACCGTCTAGCTCCTTGTCCCTTGTACGTGCCTTGCAAAGGCCACTGAAGAGGCAGAAGTTAATGATTACACATGAATGATACATAGTTGCAAACACATGAATGATACATAGTTGCAATGATACATAGTTACAACATCTCCTCTGTTTTTATTATTTATGACGAGTCTTCTTCCTCGTCCGAGAAGACAGGAACCATTTTTATGGAATGTTCGCCATCCCCGTCATCTGGGCAAGAGTGCGACCCGTCAGCGTCAGGGTTGTCCAAGGAGCAGTAACTCAGCAATGACATTTTTTCGTCCGGTGTTGAGGATATAACATGAGCTTGCAATAGCACATTAACATCAGCAGTTATGGAGGATAATTGATTTTTTTTTAAAAAGTTGCAATATTCTATTAAAACAACAAGGTCCTATAATACATATCAATATAATGATTATTAATGATCCTGCCAATGCAGTTAAAAAGGTTGTAAACCATGGTGAAATAGAAAACAAGCCCCCCTGCTATCGGCATAAAAACAACATTCTTCTTTAAGCGTAGCACACAATCCCCCTTGTTTTTTAAAAATAACAGATCTAAATCTTTACGATTTTGCAAAAGGGGGTATTCCATGGGTACCTGTAGGGATATAAAATCATCAGAGTTATACACACAAGCCATACTTGAATGCAAAATGATTTGGATTCAACAATTTCATCCCCGTGGACACATGCCATGAGACCGGTGGAACAAGTCCAAACAAAATTATTGCCAGGGATAAAATACATTCCTTTCAAGCGTGATGTTAAAGTTCCTCCTGAAGTGGTGTAGATTGCAGAATATCCCCTGGTTGTGTGGGTGCGTCTGCCAAATCGAATTGAAGTGGTGGGTAGAAGTCTTCTTTGCGAGAAAAATTGGTTGTAGAACTTAAACGAACTCCTTGAAAGTCAGTTATAGTCCAAGCAATATTATATCTTCTATGAGGCTTCTGTAGATCGTCATGGACAGTTCTTTTGAAGCGTCGTTTGTTGACAGGATCAGAGTTCGGGTATATAAAAACATCACAAGCAGGAGAGAGGGCTATGGACAAGTTAGTTGTAGAACATTTGCAAAATGAAGAGGGAATGTAATTAGTAGAAAAAAGATAATAATTACAATAATGACAATAAAGATTAATTTGGTAATTCATCAAGGATGTTAGTTGGGGTGGGGGAACCCATAATACAATAGAAGGACATCTAGGTCCCCCTATGTTTAGATTGAATAGAGGAAAAGATTTTAAGGTTCCTTTCCATAGGAAGAGTAAAGAAGGAACAAAAGAGCGAGTGGTAGAGTGTTCTTTGAACAAAACAGAAGTGACAGAGTGAAAACTACGGGTAGCATTTTCATGACGTACCCACATGGAACAAGTATAATAGCCTTCTGTTAATGAAATGGTTTTAACACGAATAGTCTTTTGACAGGAAGCATAGGTTTTGTTGAAGTAAGGTAGAAATTGCAAAGAAGATATAGGCGAGAATATCAGGAAGAGTTTTAAGATACAGATGTAGCGGAGGAATTCCCATGATAGGGTCTAACTGCCCTACCAGGGATCCAGCAAGTGGTTTTGTCTGGTAGTAAAATCGCAGCGTAGCCTCGTCCCCAAGTGAGAAGCTCAGCGGGACCCTGCCAGGCGGGATCTGGCAATCTGCGATAATATACCAGAGGTTTGTTAGGCAGGGGTGAGGGGGAGGAAAAATGACGCGAAGCAGCAGAAGTGGGAGGAATGCCAGTCAGATTAAGAAAGTTTAAAGTGTAAAGACAAATGTTAAGAGAATTTTGCAATGCTGGGAGGTTCAGGGGTTTTTCCCGCAACGAATATCGATCAAGAGCATGTTTCAGAGATAAGTTCGCTCGTTCCACAATAGCCTGCCCCTGGCTGTTGTAGGGAATCCCAAACTTGTGGGTTACATCCCATCTGTTACAGAAGTCCTGGAACGCAGAACTTGTATATGCAGGTCCATTGTCAGTTTTGTTTTCTTTTGGACATCCCAGCGAGGCAAAGGTACGAATTGAATGATTGATGACATGTTTTACAGTTTCTCCCCTTTGAGGAGTAGCCAGAATAAACCCTGAATATGTATCGATGGAAACGTGCAAATATTTCCAAGGGGCAAAAGGTGGATACTGAGTTACATCCATTTGCCAAATTTCACAAGCTTTTAATCCTCTAGGATTTACTCCTATGGGAATGGAATGTCCTTGCTTACTACATGTGGGGCATTGTTGAATAATGGCAGCAGCTTCTGCCTGAATTAGAGCAAATTGAAAAGTTATCATAACTTGGCGGGGGAGATTCAAACACACTCCCTGCTTCTATTTTATAATGGACCATTAAAGCCTCCATAATTTTCCTCCAAGTGACCAAAATGCCAATAGGTGCACGAGGAGGACTATGGAGATGTTCACCAATTTTTTGCCAAGTGGAAATTTTTAAGGACCCTTCCTCTGAATAATTAGGACAATGTTGCCACACATAAGCCAATAATGTAGCAATAGGTTTCATTTTTACAGGCGAGCCCTTTAAATTAGCAGAGTATTTAGAAGAAGAAGCGACTAACTCCCTCAATTCCTTCAGATGCTGCGTCTGTTGTTGAGAAAAGTTTCCACCCATACTTACGAAAGTCGAGACCGTGTTTCAGATCCGATGATGTGCAATTCGCTTCAGGCCTGGCGATGCACAGCTCCCATTGAGCTGATAAGATATGGGCGCGTCGCAACGTATCCCCCTTAGGGAATCACATCGGGGTCACCAGAATGTGGTATCTGCTATCCCGCATCAGATGGGCGGCTCATGATAGGGAGCGAAGGAGAGAGAAACGACAGGAGGCAAAGTTCCTCGGGATGAGTGCGCCCCAAATGTCATGGCACACGCTCTTTTATTGTGCTTTTTTACAAGAAAACGATTTAATCAAAGCTCAAGTCAAATAGGATAATTCCATCAGGATGTGCATGTTTACAAAGCTGCATACCAGACAGATCATTTACAATGTGGATAAGCTTATTAACAACCGTCTAGCTCCTTGTCCCTTGTACGTGCCTTGCAAAGGTCACTGAAGAGACAGAAGTTAATGATTACACATGAATGATACATAGTTGCAAACACATGAATGATACATAGTTGCAATGATACATAGTTACAACATTCCACAGCACCAACAGGCATGTGCTTACCTTGGGGAACTGTTTATAATTAGTTTTGGCTGGGAATGCAAGTATTTCCCAGCATTGCAATAACATAGGTTTTGGTTTTAAAATAGGTTTGTGTTTAAGTACGTTTGACGAAGTCTGGGTCAGAATAATATCTGCCTGTGGTTGAATATGAGAGAGAGAGAGAGAGATTCCTTTCTCAGCAGCAATGGGGCAAAATCAAAGTTGAAAATAACTTGGAAGTACTCTCAGTGAAGGTGACCATTACAAGCATATACATTTAGTCTACATATGACATTTCAGAATTTTACTTACATCTGTTATAACATTACAACTACCATTTGTGATACATCCATTATTTGGCCAAGTATCCCATATTAAAAGATTGACATCAAGAAAGAACTTTTTAGATGGCTCTGAGAAGATTGTTATTACCACTCAAAAAGAACAATTAAAAAATTAAAACATCTTCATAACTGGACAGAACCCTTTGTGGAGTTGCCTGGAGGTTTGGAGGAGGAGTAGACAGCTTGGAAATGTTTAAATAGACTGTGCACTGGTTTGGCTAAATCTAAAGACCACATGTTAAAATGGAGGTTCCCCCTGAGAGTAAGGATATTTACTGTGAATGTGGCACTATTCAAACAACTATCCATCTTTTACAGTGCCCCCTGGGACTGACAAGCATACAAAATGAGTTGCTGGTTGGAAATATCCCTGCCATCAATGTGGCCCAGCAATGGGGTAGAATTATACAAATCTGTTTTTATACATTTTACCTTTCTAGTATTTCCTAGATTTCTGACATGAGATGAGATCATTTCTCAACTGTAGAGCTTTGATCATGATCAGATATCAGCAAAAAGATGTATAACTACTGTATGTGAATCTGTTGCCATCCAAGGCTGCTCTTGCTTTTGCAACCGTTGCATAGTAGCCAAAGGTGATATCCATGCTAACATTTAGATCCGAATCAGAGGTGGTATTCAGCAGGTTCTGACCAGTTCTGAAGAACCGGTAGCGAAAATTTTGATTAGTTTGGAGAACCGGCCAATCCCACCTCTGACTGGAGGTTTTACAGTATCCTTCCCCTGCCATGCCCACAAAGCCACGCCCACAGAACCAGTAGTAAAAAAAATTGAATCCCACCACTGGGCCAAATTATGAAGGTTCTACACTATGCTTTTTGAGTGAGATGTTGTGTGTCTTTTGGGGATAAAAAAAAAAAACACCAGATGAATAAAATGTGAAATAACTGGGTTTTTTTCGTCTTTGTCAAAATCCAAGGTGACATATAAACAAAAATTGCAAGCATGGCAGGTCTCTATCAATATTTGTTATTGAATTATGCTGGATTATAGCGAGAAAATGATGGTATTAGCAAAATAAAATTTAAAAAGTGTGCCAAATTCTTGTTTCTGCTATGGTTTGGTAACTCAGCCAAACCAGCTGTAAGCAGATAGCTTCCCCATTAAATAAACTTAGTCACAGAGAAATAAGTTATAAGATATTGTACAATTCACATATTTTTTCATTTGGTGTGGTGTATGTAACCAATTTCTTCAGTGGGTAAGCACTAGTAGCACAATTTTAATAAGCAAAACATTGTACAATATTACTTTGTGAGTCTCTTTACATCCTTTACTGAAGAGGCAAAAGATGGAATTGCATCTGTTTCATAAGCAAAAAAATGTAGGTTCAAGCTTAAATAATATATTCAAGGGTGTGAAGTGAATGAGACAGGAATCAAAACCCTGGTAAAGTTTGAGGTACCAAAACATAAACAGTGAGTAATACATAGAACCTTTAATATATCACAGTCATCTTTAATGCACAACAGCATTATAATAACACCTTTCATGATATTTGATTGGCTAATAAATGTGTGACAGTTATTTTAATAATTCAAAGTGCTGGAAAGAAGAAGGGAATGCCAACATCTACTAACGCCCAATTGTGATATATTTGTGCATACTACCAATCAGGCACAGAATGACAAAAATAAACACGATAAACTTGAAGATTATTATAAATATATTTGAAGAGATCTTTAAAAAATATAATGGAGAAAAAGAGGGGTCTAGGACAAGTCACTATGGCCAATTTGCCACGGCCAGCTCACCATGAAACATCTCACCCTGGCCAACTCACCAGAGAATAAGTCACCACAGGACAAGAGTTACAGTAATATCAAAGAAATGGTGTAATAGAATAATTGAAGAAAGGATGCCAAAGAAGGGACGAAAGGAAATGTAATGACAAAAATTTAAATATTTTTAATTATTTTAAACAATTAAATTGAATCATTGAATTGTCCTGTGGCAAGTTGGCTGTTGTTGTGGCCCACCAGCGGCCAACAGAGCTGGCGGCAGATTCGGACAGTGAGGAGGTTGGGGAGGAACATGGGCCAGTCCTGGAGTCTGGGCAAGGCTCTGATGAGGGATCTGCATCAGAGGCAGAGATGGGGCCAGGGCCATCCAACACTTATCAGCTGCCTTTAGGGTTGGAGATCAGTGGGGCAGAAGAACAGCTGGAGCCTGTTCCTAATGTGCACATGCGCAGAGCTGCCAGGAGAAGAGAACAGTTAAGGAACAAGGGTTGACTTGGGAGTAAAGGCACAGTTGGATGGTGAATGGCCCCTCCCATAGGAAATAAAGAGCAGTGGAAGGGGAGTGGTGTTTTCAGGAAACAGTTAGTTCATTTAATTAGTGTGAAGATTTGTCTGTGACTCTCAGAGACTCCTTGCCAAGTATTCTCTTGTACAGCATTGCGCTTGGAAGCTATCGGCCTGGCAACTCTCCTGATAAGATCTGTGGTTGCAATTCACCCTTGAAAGACTGTTTGCCCGAACTTTGCTGGATGTGAATGAAAGAAATTCACATTAGGCTAATAAAAAGGGGGTTTTGTCAGGACAAGGAATCTGCTCTGTGATTTTGTGAAGCCTAGATCAGAACATCTGTGGCGAGCTGACCGCAACGAGTTGACCTTGTCTGGAAAAAGAATGTAATTGTGTTGATATGGTTAAAAACATAAACTATATTTTAAGCTGAAAAGGAATTCCAGTACAGATTTTGCTGATCAAGAGGTATTTCTTGACAAACAAACAAACAAACAAAAGGCATCATCTCACTATTATTGTATAAATATCCATAGTGTACAGACCAATTTTATACCTCTCTGCTCCATACAGATCGCAACTCTGCTTTAACATACAGTGTTGCCAGGTTGTCCATAGCAGCACTTAAAATCTACCAGAACATGATCTGTGCCAATAAACTATTTTTGATTGAGTACAGACCTCATTATTTAAAAATTATTTGTATTATGATCGTTCCCCCTTTTAGATCTTTTCAAAATTCATTTCAGATTTTTGTTTTTCAATTTTTTAGCTATTTATATGATTTTTATGTATCTTTTATGCTATTTAATATTTTTTTTTTACTCACTGTCCTTATGATAGTCTTTGGCCATAATAAAAGTTTAATTTGCATTTCCACAATGTGAATAAAAACATAGCATAATCTAAAAGGACTACCGATGGATTAATAAGTAGGCCTGTGAAGTACTTATCAGGGGCTTGTCATATGCTACATCTTTTCTCTCCTGCTTTATGGAGTGAAGAGTTGGTCTCTGACAGAAAGCCACTTGAAAAGACTGGAAGATTTGAAATGTGGATTTACAGGCAGCTGTTACGTATAAATTGGGTTGACAAAATCAGAAATGAGGAGGTGATAAGCCACCTGGGAAAGCCAAGGGAAATCATCAAAACCATAAAAAAGCGAAAGTTAGAATATTTTGGACATGTGATGTGACACCCAGAAAAATATGGCATACTTCACTTAATCCTCCGAGGAAAGACTGAAGACAATCGAGGCCCAGGCAAAAGAAGAACATCATGACTTCAGAAATCTAAGGAACTGCTTTGGACAAAACTCAACAGTACTTTTGTGTGTGGCTGTTGATAAAAATAGGATGGCCAACAAGATCACCAACATCCGATGATGGATATGGCACAAGAAAGAGTGAAGTACTGTAACATGTTGGGGAAAAAAATTATACATTATAATCATTCTACCACAGTAAATGATTCTGTGAGTCATGAATTTTGCAAATTCGTCTAGTCTGATTGCATTTGTTTCACAATCTCTGTCTTTCAGCTATTTAATCTCCTTCCTTGCAGCTTCTGACCTCACCTCTTGCTCTTGGAGGAGAGATCTGACAAGGAGAATTTATAAGATAAGTTTTAGTGATTTATTTTTTTTGAAAGCCTTCGCTTTAGTTTATGAACAGTAGAGACTTGTTATTTTTCTTTGTGACATTTTCTTCTCTTTTTCCTGGTCACTATGCATATACTTGCATGAAGTTTCTGTGAAGGATATAGCATTTAATTCATTATCTGCAGCCAAGTTCTACAGCGCAACCACATTTTCTTAGATTCCAGGATATCTCTCAGGCCCTGCTAAATCTTCAATATTTTCTCAAGAAAGTAAAACAAAATAAAGCATGAATAATAGAACAAGAGTCCCTGAATGTTATTCAAGAATACCCTGCTAGAGGACACAGTTAGGAGAGAAGACAACAGACAAATAAATCATATACTTATTTTTGTTGCTTTGATTTCTGCAGTGTTTTGTGATTAAGCACCCTACAGCTTTTGGTAAATTGTTTTTATTCTCATGAGTATGGGAAACTGAGATTGAAAGTCATAACATATGCCATAAAACTAAACTAACATTAGATAAGTGATTGCCCCTAATTTAGAGTCAGAATTCAGTTGCAATAGTAATTATGAGACTTGCTATACCGGAACAAGCCAAGTCATTTCAAGAGATGCTTTATTCCTAGAATAATAACAAAAACAAACAATAATTTGGCTATTGAAAAGCAAATTTCCCTTGGGAACTGTGGTTTTTAAATTCTAGCTTTCATGTACATTATTACCTTGGGGGTATGTGCAGCAGAAATGTAACTTTGAAAAACTGGAGTTTCGGTATTTTCCTAGTTCATGAAAGGAATGATTACTTTGCAGGATTAGCGCAAGCATCATTTAGAAATCTATATATCCCCAAATATAGTCTCTATTTTTTGCAATTGTGAGAAGAATCACAAAATACAGCTGGAGACACGTAAACATAAACAATATGAAAGAGCTTTATTATTAAGCTTTTGCAAAAGGGAATTCTACTCGTAGCAGAAGACATCCTCCCCAGGAAGGCTGTGGAATATATACATTCACATTTTCTTTTTACTACCGGTTCTATGTGCGTGGTTTGATGGGTGTGACAGGGGAAGAATACAGTAAAATCTCCAGTCAGAGGTGGTATTTGCTGGTTCTTCGAACTACTCAAAATTTCCGCTACCAGTTCTCCAGAACTGGTCAGGACCTGCTGAATACCACCTCTGAAGAAAATCTAATAGAAGAGGTGGCAATGTTTAAAAATTGAAAGCATGTCTTTTGGATAAAATCTTGCAGCTAAAATAACTTTCTTTGTGAAGGCTACCTTGTTGAAGTGATCCTCCAGTTGGTTTGGGATTGCACCCAAGGCCCCTGTTACTATTGCCACTACCTTTGCACGTCTTTGCCGTAAGTGTTCTATTTCTATTTGTAGGTCTTTGTATTTTATTTTATCCAGTTCTTTCTCTTCTGTTCTGCTGTCTCCAGGCACTGCCACATCCACTATCCAGATTTTTTTGGTCTTTCTTATCGACAACTGTTAAGTCTGGGGCGTTATGTTGCAAGTGCCTGTATGTCTGGATTCTGAAGTCCCAGAGCAATTTAACTTCTTCATTTTCTATGTCTTTTTCTATTTTATGGTCCCACTAGTTCTTGCTTACAGGCAAATGATATTTCTTGCAGATTGTCATGTCCCTGGTGGAGTCTGATTCTGAGGGAGAGGAGGAACAGCCGACAGGGAGTGGAAGCGTGGCTCTGGAGGTTGAGGAGGAGGCTAGGGAAGGGCAGAGGCCCACTGGGCAGTCAAAGGAGGATCCAGGCCCATTTCCTCTCCATCCTAGGGCATGCAGAGAGGAGAGGGTAAAGTAGAGATGTGGTCTATAGGGGAGGAGAGGGCCTTGATCCTCTTCATAGGCTGCAGCTGTGAGAACTGAATAAGAGGATGGACATGCATACAGGCCAGTGCTAAAAACAAAGCGTGGAAATATCTCGATTTTATGGTTCCTCTCTGAGTTTGGCGACCTTCCCAGTCTATGTTCTGATATATGTGGACACCTTTAAGCCCTTATCTTGCCTGGTTTGTGTTGTTTTTTTTACTCTTTATAATTTAAACAGCATTTCCTCCTTCTTGTAACTGCTTGTGTGGGAGTTTGTTTTGTCTCCAGTCAAGGATATTTGGAGCTTGGAAGCAAAGTGAAGGAATTTAAAAAAAAGGGATTTACCTGTTTTTTGTGACTGTGTTTATTTTGTATCCCACCCTGGGTCATCACACAGATCTTCAGGTGAATTATTGTTGCTACTTTGTCATGTCGCTACTTATTATTTATTACTACTATTATTTTGCTGGTTCACTTATGCAAGCCTTCTACAAGATAAAAGCATGCTTCAGTAATTGAGTGGGAATACTCTGTCCTTAGTCCACAACTAGAAAAGAGCAGCAGCATAGAACATAGACTATAGAACACAGGAGGGGGCTCTGACGTCTTCTGGTTCAACCCATGCTCGAACAGGAGATCCTATATCCATGATGGTGAACCTATGGTACGTGTGCCACAGGTGGCACCTAGAGCCATTTGTTCCAGCACGCAAGCTGCAGGCAAGCTTACCTCACTGCGCATGCATGCACATCACTGCTGATTTTTCGGCTGGTTTGAAGCCTTTTTCGGCCTCCCAGAGGTTTGAAAAAAAGCCTCTGCAGGCTTTGCAAGCCAAATAATAGGCCTGTTTCATCACTTCCTGTAATACCAGAAGTGACAAAACGCGCCTATTATTTGGCCTGCAAAGCCTTCCTCAAGCCTTTGGGAGCCCGAAAAAGACCTCAAACTGGCTGAAAATCAGCTATGAGGTGCAGTGCAGGTAAGGGAGAGGCGGGGGAGATTGCATGTGCATGCACAGGGTAAGGAGGGGTGCGCACATTGCTATCTGGGTGCTGGCACACTGGCACACGAGTACACAATTTTTGGCAAGGAGCCCAAAAAGGTTAGCCATCATTTCAGACAAATGGCTGTCTAGTCTCTTTTTGAAAGTCTTCAGTGGCGGAGTACCCGCAATTTCTAAAGGCAAGATATTCCATTGGTTCATTTCTCTCATCATAGGAAATTTCTTCTTAGTTCTAGGTTGCTTTTCTTCTTGGTTAGTTTCCAACCATTGTTTCTTGCCTTGCCTATTAGTGCTTTGCAAAGTAGTTTGACCCCTTCTCTTTGTGGAAGCCGCTCAAATATTGGAACAGTGCTATCATGTCCCCACCAATCACCAAAGCAGCAAATCTGGGTGCTCATTTTACCGACCTCGGAAGGATGGAAAGCTGAGTCAACCTTGAGCCAATGAAGATTGAACTGCTGGCAATGAGCTGAATTAGCCTGCAATAATGCCTTCTAGCCACTGCGTCACTAATGCTCCTTGTTACTAATGTTAATGGGGTGGGGCCAGCTGGTCTTCAGAACTACAAGTTTGCCAAACCGGATGTAAAATTAACATCTGGTTTATCTGAACCAGCCCAAACCAGCTAAATTACAAATTCTTTGCATGTAGGCTATATATTATGTGTATTAAAGAACAGAGGCACAATAATTGCAAGCATCATTAAAGTATATTGAGCAGATGTACAGCCATGTATAGTATATGTACATATTCTAATTACTACCTTAGAATTGGTATTGGTACCTAAGTACGATGTATTTGCATTGGCTAAGTAATTTGCAGCAAATCTGCTTCTAAAATTTGTAATCAAATTAGGTGGCTTATTGTACTAAGAGAAAACTACAATCAGAAAACTGTTGACTTAGATTAGCATTATGTAATGATATTGAATTTGGAAATGCAATATATGTAGTTTTCTTTTTTAATCCTCTCTCTTTTTCACCCTGTCTGCCTCTTTCTGTCTCTCTCTGTCTCTCTCTCACTCTCTCTGTCTCTGTCTGTCTGTCTGTCTGTCTCTCCCACACACACACACAAACAAACAAACACACACACACACACACACACACATACACACAGAGGGAGCTTACTAATGGGATAAAAATATAAATAAAATAAGCATATTTGCCAAAACACATCAGTTCAAAAGATTTGTGCTAATTTATAATACATGGATATAATCAATTTTTGCAACTGCCTGTTACTAATTCTTCAATGTTTCTCTGCCAAGGAAAATAAATGTGCCACCTCCAAGAGGTCAAGGATCTCCTAAGGAACATAATATTCTGTTCATAAATCTGCACATGCATGCAGCAAGGAAGATAGGACAGTCATTCTATATACTGCAGTGCAGACTGTGAGCTTAACCTTTTCCTTGAACATGACACTTTAATAAATGGGTGATTTGGAGTGCAATTGGAATGCAAGACTTTCCTTGAAGCCCTGTGGCTATAAAATAGCAATCCATACCCAGCTCACCCATTTTACTTGGTGTGGCAGTAGAGGTCCCCTTGCAGCAGAGGTGGTTCTGACAGGTTCTGGAGAACCGGTAGTGGATATTTAGAGTAGTTCAGAGAACCGGTAAATACCACCTCTGACTGGCCCGGCTCCATCTCTGCCTCCCGAGTCCCAGCTGATCGGCTGGGTCTTCTTTGGTTGCCCTGCACAGGAGAATGGAGCTGGAAAGCAGGTTAGTGGGGTGGGGAGGGAATGGGATTTTGCAGTATCCTTCCCTGCCATGCCCACCAAGGCACAAACACAGAAGGAGGTGTCCACCAAGGCACACCCACAGAACCAGTAGTAAAAAAAAATTTAATCCCATCAATGTGGATGATGTATTGAATTGGATGATTAGCCCCAAATCATGTAATCCTTTCAGTGCAGGGGCCTATGATTTTATGTAGCTCAACTATAATAATCTACAATATGTCTCTTAGTCATGTGGAATCCGCATTTACTACTCCACCACAAGAATAGCAAAATCTCTTGTTTCAGAGCATGGGAATCATCCTGAAATCTTTTTTTTTCCTGCCTACTTTAGTCATCATGAAATATCATGTAAACTGGCAGAATATAGCAGAAAGGACAGAAGAGTGCAAGGCTTTTCTTGTAAATGGTGTTATATTTCTCTGTAAGCAGGGGTGGGGTTCTACCAGTTCGCACCTATTTGCTAGAACTGGTTGTTAACGTTCTAAGCAGTTTGGAGAATCGGTTGTTAGAAGAAATTACTGGCCTAATCCTGTAAGGAAGGCAGGAAGGAAACATTCTGGTGTTGCTTACAGAAACTGCCTCTCCACTAACCCTTATTACATTCTTGGCAGGATTAGACTTCCTGTGTCAGGAACCTCTCTGGAGTTTTTTTCCCCTCCTTTGCTTATACTTTACTTGTGTGGAGTGACCATTCAAAGTTACAATGACACTGAAAAAAGTGACTTATGACCATTTTTCACACTTACAACTGTTGTAGCATCCCCACAATAATGAGAGGCCAGGCAAGGAGATGCATGCCTCGATGTGAGTGATATTGAGCTGGCCACACCCAGCCAATAACATGACCACCAAGCCATGTCCACCCAGGCACATGACCACCAAGCCACACCTACCAACTAAGCCACGCCCACAGAATCAGTTGTTAAAAATTTGAATTCCACCCCGTCTGTAAGTTTTGCTAACTGGTCGAAAAAAAAACTTAAACTCTGTGTTAATTTTGCTGGTTTTATTAAGCAATGGTGTTCTGCATACCAGATTCAAAATGTGACCAATTGTTTTACAAGTGATGGTAACAAAATACACGGTTCATATTTTTTAAAGAAGAAACTCTGCTGCCACAAAATAGGACTCCGCTAATGGCAAATTACATGGTTTCAAAACTACACAAATTTTGAAGAACTGGCATGCAATTTGTGAAGCAAATTTGATTTTAAAAATAAAATTAAGCACCATGGACCACTAATTACATAAGAGTGTGGACTTCATGTTTAGACAGTGCGAGAAGAGGAATATATAAGTGAGAAAATAGAAAGAAACAGAATAGAATAGAATTCTTTATTGGCCAAGTATGATTGAACACACAAGGAATTTGTCTTTGGTGCCTGTGCTCTCAGTGTACATAAAGGGAAAAATACATTCATCGATATAAACATGTCTATAAAAGTAACAAGACTTGCTGTTGATATATGAAAATACAGCAAGTAGAGAGGAAAAATAAGGACAATCTGTAAGCTGGGCATAGAGCATCCTGGTTAGACACACTATAAATAATAACAGATCATTGCTTTTGGTGGATAGCATCTGGGACCAGAAAGATGATATAATCTATGAAATTCCCATACGCTCCATGGAACTGCTGAAGGGAGGAATCAAAATTATAACTGTTTATGGCATCCCAAGGCTACTAGAAAATTAAGCTGCCTTGTAAAGCAGCCAAGAACTACCAGGTGTTTAATTGACCCATATAAGATAACAGAGAAGATCAAACCACCCACCTGAACCTGATTTAATCTCCCTGCTGAAAATTAGATGCATCTGATACAGGCTTTGTCCTAATTTTTACCTCTTTTATATTGACATACATTGATTTAAAAATATGTAACGGTCATAAGTGGATTCTTACAGCCTTTGTTTTTCTTAGAGCCTCTTAACTTGAATGGTTCCATGCAGATGAATTTTTAGTATCATAGGTCAGGCCTGATGAATCAGCATGCCACCATTGCCAAAATACTATACATTGCTCCTAGGAGATCAAAGCTCTGAATGCATATCATATACTTGAGAAGGGTTTATTAGCTCAGGGGTGTCAAACTCAAAGCCTGTGGGCTGAAACTGGCCCATGGGGTACTTAGATCTGGCTCGCTGGGCTGCCCTGGCGTTTGGTGCCTCTGCCAGCAAAAACAGAGCTCGGGAGGGCTGCAGTGGCTATCCCAAGGTCTGTTTTTTGCTGGCAGAGGGTTGCAGAAAGCCATTGCAGCTGAAAATGGAGCTTGGGAGTCCGTTTTTGTTGGCAGAGTGCTTGGGCCACCACAGGTCCCCCAACATGAGTGACATTGACATGGCCATGCCCACCTAGGCCATGCTCACCTTGCCACACCCATCCCAACCCCCCTGAGATCAAACACAACCCTGATGTGGCTGTGATGACACAAAGGGGTGTGGCACAAAAGCAACAAAGTCACCAAGGTAAAGTCCCTTTAATACCTCCAACTTGGCCCCCAATGTCCAGTTATCATCGGCTGGAGAAAAAACTCTCCTGAGGACAGTTTTTAAAGGGAAGAAATTCAGTTGAACCCAAAGTACGTATAAATTATAAATAAAAAGAAACACAAACCACGCTGCAGCAATTAATGAGTCAGGGCAGGATAAGGAATTGCAGACTTCAAAAGAAGTTGGGAGGATGCCAGAACCCAGATAAGATGTGACAAACAAAGATTAATTCACACTTTGCTTCCAGCGAAGTGCGGTGTAAAAAAGGCCCTTTTAAAATCCTGTTTTCCCAGCTGCAGCTAATGAAGGAATCAGGGCCCTTTTCTCCCCCATAACCCCCATAACTCACGTTGCTCCCTTATCCGTTCCTCCTTGCATGCCTGAGGATGAAGAAGGGGTGGCCCTGGGTCTTCCTCTGAATGCCCAACTGGACTGTGCCCTTCTCCAGTTTCTTCCACAGCCACCGGAGCCCCACTCCCATTCCCTGTCAGCTCCTCAACCCCCCCCCTCATAATCAGATTCCAACAGGGGCATGACAGCAGCCTTCAATGAAATCGAGTTTGACACCTGTGGTTTAGCTCATTGGGGAAACTGGGAATTTTCAATGTCTATGGAGATTCTCAATCATCTAGGTCATTCTGGTCCAGAAAGTTCAGTTGTCTCTTGAAAAAGCACCTTTGGCTATTCTCAACCTTTACCAAGTTAAGGATTTGGGTGGCAGCCTTTTTTATTATTCAGAAATATCTTTTTTTTTTTACATTTTTAAAAAGTGATTCAAGATCAGGGGTGGAATTCAATTTTTTTAACAACCGGTTCTGTGGGCATGGCTTGGTGATCATGTGACTGGGTGGGCATGGCTGGGTGGTCATGTGACTGGGTGGGTGTGGCTAACTCGACATCACTCACATGAAGGGGCGCTTCAAGATCCAATAAATGTGAGTAGGCCAGGATTGTAAAGTCCTTGGTGCTCTCTTACTTTAGTGGTTTGCCTGCAGACAGTTCATTACCAGACTAGACAACAACTTCAATGCTAGAAGGGAATGGGGTTTTGTTTATATATAGTAGCTTGCTCTTTCATGGTCAGGAAAAGAAGAAACTTGCCAACAAATTCTTAGCAGATGACAGAAGTACCACTATGTCAAATCTTAGTGAAGATATTTTTGGATGAGAACCCAAGGAAGCTGCAGGCTTCTGTCATGACAATTGTGCAATTGCTCTTTCTTCCAGAGGGACAGTACAACAACAATTGTTGACAACATCCAGATTCACCTTAAATCCAAATTATACAATCAGAATATCATAAAATCCATTTATGTAACCTGCAGGATGGCTGAAAAAGGAATGCTGTAGCACTGGCTTATGACTTGATCTGTTCTTTTCTAAACATCCATCAGGTTTTCAAGTATATTCAAGTATATTTGGCATAAGATTAGCAGAAAACAAAAATCTATTCTCTTCTTTGAGACAGATTCTGGCACATAAAATAGATCTGGGAATGAGTGGGTGAGTTAAATGTTTATTTTCATCACTGATATCATAGATACAATGTAACTCTGGCAAGATAAGACAAATAATGCTTACTTCAATAGCACTGAATGTAAAATTGATGAAATGGTGAAAGATTTTCATTTGAAGGCATTGCAATTAGCAAGCAATTTAAATACAATTGAACATAATGAATGCTGGAGGGAACTTTAATTTGGAAAATGGCAGGGCATAGTTAAGACTGAGAAATTTCCCTCCTCAGTGTAGGAGACGATCCAGCTGAGTCAAGGGAGGAATCAAATGTGTCATAAGTCATGAGTCTTTGCTCTCTCACAAGAGATCTAAGTCCAGCCCTCCTTGAATGCCTCTCTTATCTCCCATTCATTTTCCTTGACTGTTAGTAGCTCAGATTCTTGTAGAGAGTTTAAGCTTTCAATATATCTTTATACTCATTTGAACTGCTGGAATCTCCTCATTTCCTTGGGGCTTGACCCTCAGCTGTACCTGAGACTGTACTTATTCCACAATATCTTTAGGGGAATGTTTTTAGTATTTCAAAATCCACAGAAAATATCTTTAGGGGAATATCTTTAGGGGAATGTTTTTAATATTTCAAAATTCACAGAAAAACAGTTAAGGTTATCTGTATGTTACTGTTTTACTTTTGTTGTACTTGTTAAGACAGGATTTTCTTTCAGCTATTATGGTAAATAAAACAAAATACTATCTACCTTCAGCCCATGCAATGATTTGGCTGGTTCTTGAACTTTTTCTTTAGAAAAGTGAACTAAAGAATATATGTACTGTTAGATCGCAGGAAAAGAGACTAGAGACCAGTGTGACTTTCACCTCTTATTTCTTTATTTAGATCTGTACAAGATCTTGGAGCTGCGGCAGCCCTTTTTATAGGGATTTCCCGTGGCTTTCAACCAATGACAGTTCTTTGAATTTCCTGCAATTGGCCATGCCAATCGCGGGCGATTCTTAGTGGACCAATTGCAGTAGGGTATTTGAACCAATCATTGTACAGTGTCTGTTGACCAATCAGAAGAGGGTATTTCAAGTATGCTAATATGGAACATGTACAGTATATCATTGGATGGATTTTGGTATTCCGGTTCATATATAATGATTAAGTAAAACCAGATTTATAAAAAATATGAGTTTAACTGAGGCAAGACAAAATGGCTAAAATGGCCAGAAGCCTGCTAAGTTAATATTTGGTTTGCTGAAGCTGTGTTGCATCCTAAACTCTATCATTTCAGAATGGAATTGGCTCAAGAGATGAAATTAGGTTGTTTATTTAAAGACCTAATAAATCTGAAGTCCTATTGACTTCAAATTACATGAAATTACTTCAAGACTGCATTCAACCTTGAGTAATCCTGTACTCGAATTGGGGTCTGTCTGTATCCTGGAACAATACAGCTCTTATTTCCCTGTACAGTTCCTTTGCCAATGTATTGTTACCAGTACAATAATTTTGCTACCTGACCTATTTGTCAGCAAATCTCTGAGGTCAAGAGGTAAAGCAGAAAGTTCTTCCCTCTGAAAGAAAAGGGTTCCTGCCTGGTAATGATTTGTGACCCATAATGGGCTTAATTCCAATCTACTATTCAGGATCCTGAGAATAATGTAACCGTATTTCATCCAACTTATTTCTAAGTAGATGTTCATAAGGTTGTTGCAAAGCATAATTAAGGTCCACAATCTTCTAAAGACAGTTGTATTTTATGAAATGTTAGGATTCTTCCAGTTAATAATGGCATGTTCATATCTTCTTCTTTGAAGAAACTAGAAAGCAATATTGGTGCAAATGAATCCCTTGAAAACAATTTGAAGCAGGCTAAGATTGCAAACTCATCTTTTGCATTTCTAGTGAGATGCGTAGTATTTCCATCTATTCACCTATTCAGTGATCTATTAATGACACAAATAATAAAAGTATATTAATCCCCAAAGGTAAATCTTTTCCATTTAAATGGTTAATTTCTCATTAAACAAGCTGCTAGCCAGAAGGCTTTCTGCACTTTTGCTTTCTCCTTCTACCTTCTGTTATTTTAATTTTCTATTTTAATTTTTACTCAGTTTGCCATGGACAGATTTGGTTTGTTGGCTTTCTTTTACCTACAGAGACATATTTCATGGTCATCTGTTCAAATAGCTGTTGCATATTATGAAAAGTTTTCTGGATTTGCTTGGCAAGAAGACGGGTGATATTTTTCTTTACAGCTAACTTCATAACTCATTTCTCACATTAATATCCCAATGAAGTTTAATATTTCTAATATTTCAGAACTTTAAGGATACATCAGTAAAAGCAGAGACACTTATCCTCAGATTATGTTGAAAATATGTTTGGGAGTCAGCCAGAATAACTAAGAGCTGATCTGTTTGATCATTTTGAGAATAATTATATCACAACTGAGTATAGATGTAAGGCTGAATATAAGACTTAGCTCAAAATTTTACGCATACATCACACTTACATTCAAATGCCAGTATATTAGCAGTTTAGAAGTGTGAAGATAAACATTTGAAATATCAACTAGATAATTTCATCAGACATTCTTAATAATCTGAAATAACATGTAGTCTACTTTAAATCCCAAAACATTTGGGATGACCACTTGAGCAAAATCACTACCACTGTGTTTCTCATATAATAAGGCTGGGTCTTATTTTTTTTTGATCCCCGAAAAAATGGCTAGTCTGTCTTTTTGGGGGTGACTTAATTCTCCCCCCCTTGCAACTTTGGGCGGGTGGGTGGCGACGGCTTGGATGTTGACCTCGGCGTTGGTGGGGCACTTCGTATCGGAGTCAATGCAGGCAGCACCATATCCGGGTATGCAACAAAAGTACTTCCTAACAGCAAGCTCCCCCCCATTCCCCCCTCATTTTGCATGTTTTAATATAGGCCTTAATTTGGGGGGAGGGGCTTAGTTTCATTTTATACTTATAAAACATGCTGGAACTTCCTACTGGGGTAGGCCGTATTGTTGGAGAAACAGGGTAGTTAATTGCAAAAGGCAGTTTTACTTGGAACAGCTGACTCGCTGCAATGATACCTTTAGCACCATCAAACAACATCTGGCAATCCCAGATTCTTGGAAAGGATGAGATAGGTGGATAAAAATTCCAAATTCAGACTAAACATCTGGCTGACTACATGATGAACAAGAGTAACAGCAGAAGTCATAATGAGCTATTGTAATTATGGTCTTTTTGATATGGAAATGATTGATAATAAATGGTTACAAACTATAAATAGTAAAAAAAAATAGAGCAAAATAGATCATTTGTACCTTGATAAAAAAATGGAAACTAATTCCAAACCTGTACAATTTCTGAATGCTGGTAGAAAAGTAGTGAGTAGTCTTTGGCCTGCAATGAACAATCAATGTTTGTTAAAACAAGTGAAAACAGTTGTGTGAAAGAGTATGTTTCTGTATTCTTTGTATTATGTAAGTGGTTATGTCAGAAGAAACAGTTGTTCACAGTGCAAATGGATTACTTAAATAGCACTTAGCAATAGCACTTAGACTTATATACTGCTTCATGGTGCTTTATAGCCATCTCTAAGTGGTTTACAAAAGTCAGCATATTGCATCCAACAAACTGGGTCCTCATTTTACCCACCTTGGAAGGATGGAAAGCTGAGTCAGCCTTGAGCCAGTGAGACTCAAACTGCCAGCAGCTGGCAGTCAGCAGTAGTACAACTGCATTCGAACCACTGAGCCACTATGGCTCTTAAAGCAGTGGTTCTCAATATTTTTTTCACCACAGTCCCCCCTTTAAATACCTTTTGTGGCCATGGATCATGGTTATGGACTTCCAAGACTTAATTCAAGATTTAAATCACAACATTTCTTCAAGACTTCGTGGATCCCCTGTGTTGACATCACAGCCTCCCAGGGGCTTGCGGACTACAGGTTTAAGTACTGACTTAAAGGTGTATAAAACAAGAAGAGATAGGGTCAAAAATAAATGGATATGAATGCACTGTATGGAAGAGATGCATTGCAGCTGTTTTCTTTGAGAGGATTAAAAGGTAGGACTGTATAGAAAAGAAGAATGAAGGAGTTGAGATAACAGAGAAATGCAAGAACATTGTGGTTTGATGGAACTGATAAAATTCTTGAAGAAAACAGGTTTAAAGAACAAAATACAATGTTTGAAGCAATATGTTGACATGACAGCAATAAATTTCTGTTTGCAAAAACAGAAAGGAACAAAGAGGTTCAATGAATGTTGTTGAAGTAAATTAACTTTAGCTGTAGTTCTATTTCTTTTTCTCTTATCATGCCTTATCTTACTACTTCTCCCTCTTTTTCTGCAGTGGAAAGTTGGAAAGTTAAATTGTGTATGTTCCCTGACCCTACCATAGTGGAAGTAGTAGTAAAAGATGATTTTTTTTTTCCAGTGGTGGGATTCAAAATTTTTTTAACTACTTGTTCTGTGGGTGTGGCTTGGTGGGTGTGGCAGGGGAAGGATACTGTAAAATCTCCATTCCCATCCCACTCCTGGCGGAAGGTTACTGCAAAATCCCATTCCCTCCCTACCCCACTAACCTGCTTTCCAGCTCCGTTCTCCTGTGTAGGGCAACAATAGAACACCCAGCCAATCAGCTGGGACTTGGGAAGCAGAGATAGATGGGGGCGGGGCCAGCCAGAGGTGGGATTTGCCGGTTCTCCAAACTACTCAAAATTTCCGCTACCGATTCTCCAGAACTGGTTGGAACCTGCTGAATACCACCTCTGATTTTTTTAAAAAATGTTTTGTTGGGTTACCAAGATTTCATATTTCATAGTTAAGGATATGTACTACAATGATTAGAATGCAGTATTTCAGGCTAACTCTGCCCACAGTTTGATCCTGATGGGCTCAAGGTTGACTCAGCCTTCCATCTTTCTGTGGTCAGTAAAATGAAGACCCAGATTGTTAGCAGCAATATGCTGACTTTGCAAACCACTTAGGGAGGGCTGTAAACCATTATAGGTATATACTGTATGTAGTATAGGTGGTATATAAGTCTGAGTGCTTTTGCTATATAATGAACAAAACAGAGACATTGCCCTTTCTAAATTAAACAGAGAAAGTTCTTATTTCCTTATCAGAACAAGAACTATCTAGTGTAATCATAGGTATTTGCATAAGACGAATAATTTTTTATCTCCTTTTAAAACGCAACTCTGCTGACTTTGCAGCTTTGCATTAATTTTGCTGTCACTTAATCTTTATTACAAGGCAAGCAAACATTTGGATGATTACAGAGCAGTAGAGAAGCTAATGGCCATGATTAGCTGATAACCTAATAATGTAAATCTATGGATGAACTCTGTTGTGTATGCAATATGATTAATAAAGTGTGAGCTTGGAGAAAGTGCAGGGTTCTGGCCCTGCACTTCTGATTGGCTGTTAAGCGGCCAGACCGGATTGGCCCGTTCCAGGGAATCCGATTGGCCCTTAACAGAGAGTTCTTATTGGTTATAAAAGCTAGCGTTCCTAGCTTGTTATTGGTTAAACGTTACAAGGTTTGCCTATATAAGGCGGGTTTTACTGCTGTTAATTTAAGCAAGTCACGATGTAAATAAAGAGCTGAAGTTCACCGTTCAGAGACTTGTCTCCATTCTTTCTCACCCATGCTCAAACTTAACACTGGCGATGAGGGTGGCATGTGGAGACATCTGAACCAACAAAACTTTGAAGAACACTGAGCACGTGACAGACGACGCCAACAACGGAACCATGTCCGGCGGCATCGTACCACCCGCTCCGTTCGATCCAACACAAGAGGACTGGGAGTCCTACATGGATCGCTTCCAAATGTTCCTAGAGATGAATAACTTAAAGGACGCCACAGCCGGGAAGAAACGGGCGGTGTTCCTAACGCATTGCGGTCCAACCATATTTAAGATAGCTAAAGCACTAGCCAAACCATGAGAAGTGAAGGCCATGGATTGGGATGACCTCGAACCTATCCTGGGAGACCACTACACCCTGACCGTGCCTACGCTTATGAAACGCCACGAGTTTTATCAAAGAAGCCAGCGAAAGGGAGAAAGCGTGGCTGACTTCATAGCAGACCTCTGAAATTTGGGAGGCCTCTGCGGATTCACCGATCTAGAAGAAGCACTAAGAGATCACATAGTTCTGGGATTGGATGCACCCGGCGTCCAAAGCAAGCTGATGGCGAAAGGTGACATCAGCCTTGCCAACGCCATCGCTGATGCTACTGCAGCGGAAGCAACTAAGAAGTTGGCTGCACAACTACGCCGAAACCGCGTTCCGGTACCTCCACCGACAACGACATTTTATCCAAGTCGGAAGGACAGATTGCGACAACGCACCTGGAAGACCTCTCTTCGTCATCAGAAAGCGACGAAGAGGGGGTCCATCGACTGCGGTCCGACCGGGACCACTACCTGAAGCCCGTACGCCCTTGCGCTGGCTGTGGAGCCAACCATGCCAGATCTGAATGCAAATTCTGCGACGCACTCTGCCATGAGTACGGGAAACGAGGCCACATTGGACGGGTCTGCCACAGCTTGCCAGGACCCAGCCAGGCCTCAAAAGGGGCTAACTATCGCCAATTGACAGGAAACCGTCCTGTAAGGTGAGAGCCAGTAAACCACTCCTACAGAAATCGAGCTTTGCAGAGAGAAGAGGCTCACCATACTATCACTATCGGTCACGCCTCAGCCTGGGACACTAAGAAAATCTGAGTAATGGTAGCCATCAAGAACCAGCCTTGCCACATGGAGGTCGACTCAGGATCGTCCCTGTCGATGGTGTCTTGGAAGACACTCAAGCAACTCATCCCCACAATTCAACGCCAAGATCTCCGTTTCCAACGCCTCATCCTCAAGGACTACCAGGGGAATCGAATTCCCATCATCGGGTCCTGTAGAGTCCGAGTCTCTTTCAAGAAGCACACAGCGTACTTACCTTTAACGGTCATCGATAGAGATAGGCCTAGCCTACTGGGACTCCAATGGTTCGCACCACTCGGCATTGAAGTGGTCGGCGTAAACCGAGTCAGTGGCTGTGATTGGGAGGAAGACCTTATCTATGAGTTCAGGGAAGTCTTCGCAGACAGCTTAGGCGAGTACAAGGGGACCCCGATCTCATTCAGCTTAGATCCAAAAATAGCTCCCATTCGCCTAAAGCCCCGTCGAGTTCCGTTTGCCTTAAAATCGAAAATAGACGAACAACTCGACAAACTGATAGCTCAGGGGGTGTTGGAGCCCATCGATCACTCCCCGTGAGAAACCCCTATTGTAACATCCATTAAGCCAGAAGGGTCAATCCAAATTTGTGGGGACTACCGGGCCACTTTGAACCACACCCTGCAGCAGAATGCGTATCCAGTTCCGGTGGTGCAGCACCTCCTCCATTCCCTGGGGGGCGGGAAAGTTTTCGCTAAATTGGATATAGCTCAGGCATATCAGCAATTACCAGTAGATGAAAAAACGGCACAGGCCCAAACTATTGTGATGCACCAAGGTGCCTTTAAATGTACCTGGCTGCAATTCGGAGTAAGTGTAGCCCCGGGGATTTTTCAGAGCCTTATGGAAAGGTTATTGCAAGGGATTAAGGGCATGGTCCCCTATTTTGACGATGTATTAATTGCAGGCCCTACAAAAAAAATCTTACAGGACCGGTTAAAATTAATCCTAAAAAAATTCCAAGAGGCCGGTCTTAAGGTTAAAAAAAAACAAATGTAAATTGTGTACTGACAGTGTTGAGTTTTTAGGGAACCTGGTTGATAGCCAGGGCATTCACCCTACCAAAAGTAAATTAAAAGTAAATCAAAAATGCTCCCAGGCAACGAAACAAGGCCGATCTCCAGGAGTTCCTAGGCCTCATCAATTTTTATAATGTATTTTTACCGCACAAAGCAACTGTCGCTGAACCGTTACACCGATTGTTAGATAAAAGAGCAAATTGGTTATGGGGTTACCGTGAAGAACAGGCGTTCCGAAATGTTAAAAAACTGCTCACTTCTGACTCTGTACTCATGCAGTATAATAAGACTTTGCCAATAGTTATAACCTGTGATGCATCGCCTTTCGGGGTGGGCGCCATTTTGAGCCACGTACTGCCTAATGGGAATGAAGCCCCTGTGGTATATTTTTCAAAGACTCTTTCAAAAACGGAGCGGAACTATGGACAAATTGATAAAGAAGCCCTCACAATTGTCTCAGCTGTGAAAAGATTTCATGAATACGTGTATGGTAGGGTTTTTACTATTGTGACTGATCACAAGCCTTTGTTGGGGATAATAGCCGGAGATAAGCCGACTCCCTACATATTATCCCCTAGGATGACCCGATGGTCAGAATTCTTAGCTGCTTATAACTATCGGCTGCAATACCGCCAGGGAAAGCCATTCCCCACGCCGACACATTGAGCCGAGCACCGCTTCCAGAGACTCTTGACGATCCGGCACCAACGGTAACCACATTGCAGATCGAGGCACTCAACTCGCCACCACAACCGCCCAAGATATCATGAGAGAAACCAAACGCGACCACACCGTAGCACAAGTCCTAGTCTGGGTAGAACGCAGATGGCCATTGGACCAATTGTCTGATGACTTCACACCATTCAAGTCTCGACAGACCGAACTCTTCTCCCAGAAAGGCTGTGTCATCTGGGGCGATAGAATCGTTATCCCAGAACGGCTCCGAAAAGCGCTGCTGAGAACTTTGCACAGTGGCCACCCCAGCGTCGTGCGAATGAAAGCCCTTGCACGAAGCTACGCATGGTGGCCGGGCATTGACAAGCAAATCGAACAGTGGGTTAAAGCTTGTCCCAAATGCCAAGAAGTCAGCAACGCCCCACCAAAAGCCATGCCTACTGAATGGGAGACACCACGTGGACCCTGGTCCCGAATTCACCTGGACTTCGCGGGGCCAACCAAGGGCCACACCTTCCTGCTTACTGTCGATGCCTACTCCAATTGGCTCGAAATTCATCACATGACGACTACGACCTCCAAGGCGGTCATCAAGATTTTAAACAGACTCTTTGCAACCCACGGATTACCAGACGTCCTGGTATCCGATAACGGCCCACAATTTACTGCACTAGCATTCGAGCAGTACCTCGCTGACCGCGGCATCTGCCACGCGCTCACCTGGCCGAGCACAACGCATGGTCCAATTTGTGAACAAACCTTGCAAAAAGTAGACTATGACAACATTGACGACAAGGTCAACCAAATCCTCTTCTTGCAACACATCACCCCACATAGCGTCACCAACAAAACTCCCGCTGAACTGCTAATGGGACGAAAGCTCCGCTCCCACCTTGACCGGTTGCACCCTGCTTATGAACCGGAGAAACCACTAGGATCCAGCGGCAGCTGTCGCACCTTCCAGGTAGGAGACCTTGTTTACGCAAAAAACCTATCAGGTGACACGTTGTGGGTGGAAGTGACAGTTGTACGTCTAACCGGCCCCAGATCCTACCTTGTGCAATGCCTTGACGATAAACTTTGGAAACGGCATATCGATCAATTACGGTCGCGGCTTGCAGCGGCCAGTCCGCAACTCCCCTATGACCAAACTGAGGGGGGGAGGTACAGAAGAAGATGAAGCCCTAGGAAACCCATTCGAAGGAAACGACGATTTAATAGAAACTCAGGAAGCGGAGGCGGAGGGAGAAACGTTTGCACCTCAGGGAATTGCGGAAAATGTGGGCAACGATGTAGAAGTGAACTCTGAACCAGAGGCAGCCCCACTGCCAGACAACGATCTACCTCAGCAGGATTGCAACCAGCCGATACAATGAAAATCAAAGAGACTAAAAAGACAACCGTCCTATTTAAGGGACTATGTAATGGCGCCCTGAACTAAGAAGCCAGGGGGAAGGGGTATTGTGTATGCAATGTGATTAATAAAGTGTGAGCTTGGAGTAAGTGCAGGGTTCTGGCCCTGCACTTCTGATTGGTTGTTAAGCAGCCGGACCGGATTGGCCCATTCCGGGGAATCCGATTGGCCCTTAACAGAGAGTTCTTATTGGTTATAAAAACTAGCATTCCTAGCTTGTTATTGGTTAAATGTTACAAGGTTTGCCTATATAAGGCGGGTTTTACTGCTGTTAAATTAAGCAAGTCACGATGTCAATAAAGAGCTGAAGTTCACCGTTCAGAGACTTGTCTCCATTCTTTCTCGCCCATGCTCAAACTTAACAAACTCCATGGATGGTTCAAATGTGGGTAAGAGAGAATTTCTGCACCAGTTAAGACTTTCAATTTTTAAGAGGATATTCACTGGGTTATTAAATGACATCTGACTAGCAGTTGTAATCTGTAGTTTGTTCCTGAGATCAGCATTATTCTTGGATTCCAGACTTACTAGTGAAATATATTTGTACATTGTGGACTGATAGGCTTACTTAGAAAAAGACACTTTCATTTCATTTTCTTCCTATTTTAAAAATGTATTCTTAAAAATAAATTATTGTGAGTCATGGATTCGATGGGGATCATCCCCATGGCAATTGAGATTGGCATAATTCTTTATGCAGGTGGCATTGTGTGTGTGTGTGGTGTGTGTGTGTGTGTGTGTGTGTGTGAGAGAGAGAGAGAGAGAGAGAGAGAAATTTAAATAATATAGATATGCAGGTAAGTAGAGCCTTATATTCATGTATGTATATATGTGTGTTTGTGTGTGTGTGTGTGTAAAAATACATGCATACTTCAGGCATGCTTAAGCAAAATTGTTCTAAAAGCAGCCTTGCCTGTCATGATTTAGGCTTCTGTTTGAGACTGATAACAAAGAATACTGTTGTTTTAAGGAGTTTGCATTTAAGACTTAACAATAGGCAGCTTCTATTCTTCAGGCTTCTGCATAATTCTGAAAAAAAAAAAAAAGCCTTTTTATAAATAACAGAAAGGTGCCATGTCTGCAAAAGGTCTGAGATACCTTTTTTAAAAAAAATAGTCTAATCTTTTTATTACATTGTTATAAAACATATAATGAAATGTGTTGGAAGAAATGTCCATTTGGGTTCAATTCCAAGTGGGGAGAAAGACACTGGAGACATGGAGACTGCTTGGAAGGTTGGTTAAATGGTGAACAGGACCACATGGGTTTTAGGTCCTAGGCAGCTGAACACATGGAGTGGAGAGTGAGTGTTATTTATACTCTCTCTTGGGCTCTGAACTTGAGCTTCCTGTTCTTGTAGCAAGGGCATGTATCCTATTGGTTGCAGACTCCCATGTGGAGTCATGTTTGTCTGAATTGAGTTGGGTTGAACCTTGCTGGGTGATGTAATGAAGGGTCTTGATTGTGCCATGTGGTGAGCTAGATAATCCTATTATGTCCTGGAGGATCATGTCTCAAAGCCATCACCGGCACTGGATATGGGTTCTGTTGCAGGGCGTGGTTTAGGGTGGCTCGGTAGTCCCCACAAATTCTAATGGAGCCATCCGGCTTAATTGGTGTCACAATCGGCATTTCTCATAGGGAGTGGTCAGTTGGCTTTAACACTCCCTGGGCAATCAACTTATCAAGCTGCTCGTCGATTTTTGGCTTTAGAGTGCACGAAACTCGATGAGGCTTAAGGCGGATGGGAGCTATCTTTGGATTAAGGCTAAAGGATATCAGGGTCCCCTTGTACTCGCCTAGCTTTTCCTTGAAGACGTCCCTAAATTTGTGGGCGAGGTCTTCCTCCCAGTCACTGCCGCCAATTCGGTTAATGCCTGCCACTTCAATGCCGAGTGGTGCGAACTATTGCAGGCCTAACAGACTAGGCCAGTCCTTATCGATTACCATCAAGGGTAAGTACGCCGTGCAGTTCTTGAATGCAACCCGAACTCAACTGGATCCTGCGCCTGGAATTTGGTTCCCCTGGTAGTCCTTTAACACGAGCCGTTGGAATTGAAGGTCTTGGCACTGGATAGTGGGGATGAGTTGCTTGAGGGTCTTCCATGAGACCATTGAAAGAGATGATCCCGAGTCAACTTCCATTTGGCAAGGCCGATTTTCAATGTTCACGTTGACCCGAATTTTCTTAGAGTCTAGTGAAGAGGCATGGCCAATAGTGAGTGTTTGGTGGACCTCTTCCCGTCTCGCTAGACGATTCACGGGTCGGTTTCTGTATGAGTGGGTTACTGGTTCTCACCTTACAGAGCGATTCCCTGTCGATTGGCGGAGATTGGTTCCTTTCGAGGTCTGGCTGGGTCTGAGGAGGCTTCTGCAGACCCGTCCGATGTGGCCTCGTTTCCCACACTCATGGCAGAGCGCATCGCGGAATTTGCAGTCGGAACGGTAATGGTTAGCCCCGCAGCCAGCGCACGGTTGCTGGGACTTCGGGCAGGCAATGGACCTCTTCTTTGTCGCTGTCTGACGACGAAAAGAGCTCCTCATGGTGGGCCATCTGCAGCTGCCCTTCTGCGTTAGGTGAAACTCCGCCGGCCGATGGGTGTGCTGGAGCGTGATTTCGGCGTAGTTGGGCATCCGACTTCTTGGTTGCCTCCACTGCTGTAGCTTCAGCTATGGCGTCTTTAAGGGTGATGTCGCCCTTTGCCATTATTTTGCTCTGTACGTTTAGAGTTGTCTTACGAGCGTTGGAACGGTTGGTGCATAGTGGGCCCTTAGTAGCGGCTTGAGGACGTCCCAGTCCATGGCCTTCGCTTCCGCCAGTTTCGCTAATGCCTTAGCCATTTTGAATACAGTCGGGCCGCAGTGCTTTAGGAATACCGTCCGTTTCTTCCCGGGTGTGGCATCCTTCAGATTATTCATTTCCAAAAACATTTGAAAACGATCCATGTAGGACTCCCAGTCTTCTTGAGCTGGATCGAACTGAGCGGGTGGTACTATGTCACCGGACATGGTTCCGCCGTTGTGCGCTACAGCCATGTGCTTAGTTGTCTTAGTTGGCTCTGATGTCATCCAATCCCACCCTCGTCGCCAGTGTTAAGTCTAGAGCATGGGTACGAATAATGGAGACGAGCCGGTAGAAACAATAAACTTCAAACTCTTTATTTACATGGTGTGACAGCTCAAACTGGAGGGCTGCTATAGCTTTCCTTATATAGGCAACTTATTAACTATTTAACCAATAGCAAACCTGGAACGCTAGCTCCGTTAACCAATGGTAATGGCCTGTTAATGGCTAATCAGATGCTCCTGAACGGACCAATCCGATCCTGCCATTAACAGCCAATCAGAAGTGCAGGGCCAGAACCCTGCACTTGACTTGAAGCTGAAGATAACTTTATTGGTATTATTCATTCACAACAGTATATGTCAGTATTAATTATGATTTAAACTGGCAGAACAAGAAACAATGAATGGAAACTAATCAAGGAGCAACCTAGAACTAAGGAGAAATTTCCTGATAGAACAATTAATTAGTGGAATTACTTTCCTCTAGAAGTTGTGAATGCTCCAGCACTGATGTTTTAAAGAAGAGATTGGACAATAATTTGTTTGAAGTGGTATAGAGTTTCCTGTTAAGCAGGAGGTTGGACTAAAAGACCTCCAATGTCCTTTTCAATTCTGTTGTTCTATTATATTCTGAGTGTAATTTTTTTTTTTTGTCTTTTCCATTGAGAATTGAACATAACATTGCAAAATTGCTGAATGTTGTGTCAAAATATTTCTTGTGCAATAAAGGCTTTGGTCTTACATAAGTATCATGGCAGTCACTATATTGTCATTTAATGTCTGTAGAGATTCTCAGTCATCCAGGTAATAGTTGTCCCAAATTTACTTTTTCAGGAGGCAACTGTACTTTCTTGGTTTTTTTCTTTTGAGGATGCCTGTGTTGTCTGTGCATGTTGAAAAAGAAGAGAAGATAAAGAAGAGCAAATCTGGCAAAAATTATAATATTGGAAAATAGAGAAAAAGGGAAAGAAAAAAAAGATAATTAGGTTTCTAAGTATCCATTGCATGGTGCTTCTGAATCATTTTTAAAGTGACACAACCTTACAATAAAATGCTGAATTATAATATAAGGATTCTTGGAAGAAGGAACTGGATCTCCTAATGTGATTTGGACCTCACAATTAATTTGACCATGAAATTAAATCTGCAGTGTTTGCTACACATGTGCTCAGCTATATCAGGGGAGGGAGCCAATCAGTCTATACCTGCAATTTTGAATTCAATAAGTAGCACTATGCTGAACGTATCTTCTGCCTTTTTCCCCCTGATCACTTCACCTTTAATCTAATGGCAAAGAAATTGCTGCTATTTTCCTAAGGAGAGTTCTCAAAACTGAATAATACGGTTGTTGTTGTTTTTCTTAATAGCAACGTTATGAGAGCGAGGAATGTGCGAATGTACTGCCTTTCATCATGCAATCCTTTTTCCAACATTCTGTCTGGATTCCCTAGTGCAATTAAACCCCAAAGCAAGACATAAGGTGCTAAAAGCCACAGTGGCACAGGGGCTAGAAAGCAGTAAAAAGGTAAAGGTTTCCCTCACACATACATGCTAATTGTTTCTGGCTCTAGGGGCTGGTACTTATCTCTGCTACAAAGCCGAAGAGCCAGCGCTGTCCGAAGACGTCTCCGTGGTCATGTGGCCAGCATGACTAAACACTGAAGGCACACAGAACGCTATTAACTTCCCACCAAAGTGGTCCCTATTTTTCTACTTGCATTTTTACCTGCTTTCAAACCGCTAGGTTGGCAGAAGTTGGGACAAATAATGGGAGCTCACTCTGTTATGCGGCACTAGGGATTCGAACCACCAAACTGCTGACCTTTCGGATTGACAAGCTTAGCCACTGAGCCACCATGTCCCACTTAGAAAGCAGTATTGCAGGCTAATTATGCTGGTTGCCAGAGGTCCTCTCCAACTCAAGATTGACTCCGCCTTCTATCCTTCCGAGGTTGGTAAAATGAAGATCCAGATTGTTGGGGGTAATATGCTGATTCCGTAAACTACTTGGAGAAGGCTGTAAAGCACTATGAAACTATATATAAGTCTATTGTTATTGCTAATTCTTTTTGCTGGCCTGTCACTTTGAGAAGTTTGGCCAACCAAAGAGGGTGCAGAGTAATAGAGGTAGAACAGAATAAAGTGACAATGAGAAAAATAGTATATCCACATTTTTAACATTATTTCAAAATACTATCCAAAGGAACTTGGAAAATAAAAACCAAGCTTCTAATTATAAAATAGAGGACAAGTCCATTTTTTTTTAAGAGGAAAAAACTTCAAAGTGATTGGAAGTCAGTTTCCACCTAGTATTGTTTACATAGTACATGCTGCTGTTTATTATGAAGCAAGGAATGAGTAAACTTCTTAGTAGTGTATTGTATTAAGTTCTAGTGATCCCTTTAAAAATAATCTCTATAAAAGACTCTCTCTCTGTATATAAGTATATGATCTCTCTCTGTCTATATCTTATTTATTTATTTGATTTGATTTGATTTGTCAATCGCTTACAAGATAATAGGTATAAGTATAAACATGAATAAGAATACAGGAAATAGGTACAATTAAATGGGGACAATAGGACAGGGACTGTAGGCATGATGGTGCACTTAGGCACATCCTATACAGACCTCTTAGGAATGGGGTGAGGTGAATAATAGATAGTTTGAAGTTAAAGGAATGGAAGTTAAAGGAATGGGGATTAGAGTATGCAACAACAGAGTCAGGTAGTGCATTCCAGGCATTGACCACTTGATCACATATATATGATCAAAACTAGTACAAACTAATATAAAGTAAAAAAAATATAATAAATCTGTTATGGATTCAGGCATGGGTAGAATGAATGGAGACAGTCTTAGTTGGTGAACTTTCAGCTCTTTATTGCATAGTGACTTCTAACTTGTATAACAACAACTCTGCCTTATATAGGCAACTCTAATGTGACATAATCAATAGGGAGCTGTAAAACACTAGCTCCAGAACCAATAAGAATCCTTCATTAAGGGCCAATCAGATTCTCAGGACCCAACCAATCCGATCTAGCCGCTTAGCACCCAATCAGAAGTGCAGGGCCAGAACCCTGCACTTTACCCCAAGCTTGCCTTTATTCAACTATTTACATAGATAACACCCCTTCCCCCTGGCTCCACAATTAATTTGTAACTATGTAGTCCTTTAAATAGGACGGTTGTCTCTTGGGTCTGTCAGATTTTCTTTGGACTGGCTGCGTGCAGTCCTGTTGAGGTAGGGTGTTATTTTGTAGTGGCTCGGCTTCTCGTTCTGATGTGATTTCCCTTGGAGCGTATGATTCTTCTTCCTGCTCCATTTCCTGGGTTTCACTTGATTCATCGCTTTCTTGGAACAGGTTTCCTGGCATGTCGTCTTCTTCTCTTCCTTCCCCCCACTCAGTTTGGTGGTTGGGAAGTTGTTGGCTGGCAGTTATGAGTCGTGACCGTAATTGGTCAATATGTCTTTTCCATAGTCTCTCATCAATACATTTTACAAGATAGGATCTGGGCCCAGTCTCGCGTATTATCGTTACTTCAATCCAAACTGGGTCGCCCGATAAATTTCTTGCATAAACGGGGTCGCCTACCTTGAAGGTACGGTAGCGTCCGCTGGATCCTGGAGGCTTCTCTGGCTCATAAGCAGGGTGCAGTCGGTCAAGGCGGGAATGGAGTTTTCTCCCCATGTGAAGTTCTGCGGGAGTTCTGCCGGTTTCGCTGTGCGGAGTGATGTGTTGTAGAAGTAGAATGCGGTTTATTTTTTCGTCAAGATTGTCATAGTCCACCTTTTGTAGAGTCTTTTTTACAAATTGTACCATGCGTTCCGCTCGGCCGTTGGTAGCAGGATGAGCCGGCGAGGTGAGCGTATGGCGGATGCCGTTATCAGCAAGGTACTGTTCAAACATTAGCGCTGTAAACTGTGGTCCGTTATCGGACACCAGGACGTCCGGCAATCCATGAGTTGCAAAGAGTCTATTGAGGACTTTAATGACTGCCTCGGAGGTTGTATTGGCCATTCGATGAATTTCTAACCAATTAGAGTATGCATCGACAGTCAACAGCAATGTCTGTCCTTTGATCGGCCCTGCGAAATTCAGGTGGATTCTGGAGCAGGGTACACGTGGCGTCTCCCATTCGGTCGGTGCAGCTTTTGGCGGTGCGTTGCTGGTTTGTTGGCACTTGGTGCAGGCCTTGACCCATTGCTTGATGTGTTGGTCCATGCCTGGCCACCAAGCGTAGCTCCGCGCGAGTGCCTTCATTCGCACGATCCCGGGATGTCCGTCGTGCAAGATTTGTAACAGCGTCTTTTGGAGTCGTTCTGGGACGACGACTCTATCGCCCCAGATGACGCAGCCTTTTTGTGAAAAAAGTTCAGTCTGTCTTGTTTTAAATGGCGCGAAGTCATCTGGGATCTGGTCCAATGGCCATCCACGCTCTACCCAGCCTAGGACTTGAGCAAGGGTGTGGTCTCGTCTGGTCTCCCTCGCGATATCTCGAGCGGTCATGGGAGGCGAGTTGAGCGTTTCGATTTGTAACGCCGATACTGTTGGTGCCGGATCGTCGAGGGTCTCTGGTGGCGGTGCTCTGCTGAGTGCATCGGCGTGGGGAATGGCTTTCCCCGGTTGATGTAACAATCGATAATTATAAGCAGCTAGGAACTCTGACCATCGAGTCATTCTTGGGGACAATATATAGGGGGTTGGTTTGTCCCCAGCGATTTTCCCCAGTAAAGGTTTGTGGTCAGTTACAATTGTAAATGTCTTTCCATATACATACTCATGGAATTTTTTTACGGCTGACACAATTGCAAGAGCCTCCTTGTCTATTTGTCCATAGTTACGTTCTGCATGGGAAAGAGTCTTCGAAAAGTATGCAACGGGAGCCTCATTTCCATTAGGCAGCACATGGCTCAAAATCGCGCCCACCCCAAACGGTGAGGCATCACAAGTTATAACCAATGGTAATGTTTCATTATATTGCATAAGTACAGAATCAGATGTAAGTAAATCTTTTACATTTCTAAACGCTTTTTCTTCTCGGTAACCCCAAACCCACAATGCTTTCTTATCTAATAACCGGTGTAACGGTTCAGCCACAGTCGCCTTATGCGGTAAAAACACATTGTAGAAATTGATAAGGCCCAAAAATGCTTGAAGATCAGTTTTGTAACGAGGTCTGGGAGCATTTTTAATCAACCTTAATTTACTCTCAGTTGGGTGAATACCCTGACTATCAATGCGATAACCTAGAAATTCAACACTGTCGGTATACAGATGACATTTATCCCTTTTTACTTTCAATCCCGCTTCTTGGAATTTTTTAAGAACACATTTTAAACGATTCTGCAGAATTTTTTTACTAGGGGCTGCAATCAATACGTCATCAAAATACGGAACCACGCCCTTGATTCCCTGCAACAATCGTTCCATTAAACTTTGGAAAATTCCCGGGGCTACACTTACACCGAATTGCAATTGGGTACATTTAAAAGCACCTCTGTGTGTTACTATCATTTGAGCTTGGGCTGTTTTATTGTCCACGGGCAATTGTTGATAGGCTTGAGCTAAATCTAACTTAGCGAAAGCCTTTCCACCTCCCAGAGAATGAAGGAGGTGCTGCCCCACCGGCACTGGATACGCCTTCTGCTGGAGGGTGTGGTTCAGAGTGGCCCGGTAGTCCCCACAGATTCAGATTGACCCATCTGGTTTAATGGGGGTTACAATAGGAGTTTCCCATGGGGAATGATCAATGGGTTGCAGTACCCCTTGTTTAATTAGTTTGTCAAGTTGTTCATCTATCTTGGCCTTAAGGGCGAACGGAACTCGACGGGGCTTTAAACGGATCGGGGCGACCTTAGGGTCGAGGCTGAACGAAATTGGGGTCCCCTTATACTCGCCCAGACGATCTGCGAAGACATCGCTGAATTCAGACATAAGGTCCTCCTCCCACTCGCAATCACCGACTCGGTTCACGCCGGCTACTTCGATGCCGAGTGGCGCAAACCATTGGAGGCCCAAAAAACTAGGCCTGTCCCTATCAATGATCGTTAGAGGTAAGTATGCCTTATGCTTTTTAAACGAGACGCGGACTCGACAAGACCCGACCACAGGGATCCGATTCCCTTGGTAATCTTTAAGGATAAGGCGTTGCATTCGAAGGTCTTGGCGTTGGATGGTAGGAATGAGCTGCTTTAATGTCTTTCACGACACCATCGAGAGGGACAATCCCGAATCGACCTCCATATGGCAGGGTTGGTTCTCTATGGCTACTGTAACTCGAATCTTCTTAGCATCCATGGCTGAGGCGTGACCTATAGTGATAGTATGGTGAGCCTCTTCTTTCTGCAACGCTCGATATCTGTAGGAGTGGTTTGCTGGGTCTCGCCTTACAGGACGGTTTCCTGCCGATTGGCGAAAGTTGGTTCCCTTTGAGGCCGGGCTTGGTCCCGGTAAACTGCGACAGACTCGACCGATGTGGCCTCGTTTCCCGCACTCATGGCAGAGTGAGTCGCGGAATTTGCAGTCTGCCCTGGGGTGGTTTGCCCCGCAGCCAGCGCAAGGGCGTGAGGTTTTAGGACGAGGGTCCCGGTCGGACCGCAGTCGATGGACCCCTTCTTCGTCGCTGTCTGACGACGAAGAGAGGTCCTCGTAGTGCATTGTTGCCAACTGCCCTTCTGAGCTGGGTGAGATGTCGCCTGTCAGTGGGTTTGTTGGGTTTCGGCTTTGCCGTAGTTGCGCCGCAGACTTTTTGGTCACCTCAGCGGCAGTGGCTTCGGCGATGGCGTCAACAAGGCCGATGTCGCCCTTCGCCATCAGCTTGCTCTGCACGCTTAGTGCATCTAATCCCAGAATTAGGCGGTCTCTCAATGCTTCATCGAAGTCTGCGAACCCGCAGAGGCCTCCTAAGTGTCGGAGGTCTGCTACGAAGTCAGCCACACTCTCTCCTTTTCATTGGCTTCGTTGATAGAACTCGTGGCATCTCACGAGTGTGGGTACGGTTGGCACGTAATAGTCTCTCAGGAGAGGTTCGAGGTCGTCCCAGCTTATTGCTTTCACTTCTCGAGGCTTCGCGAGTGCTTTTGCCATTTTAAAGACAGCCGGGCCGCAGTACGTCAGGAACAGCGCCCGCTTCTTGGCTGGTGTGGCGTCCTTCAGGTTGTTCGTTTTGAGGAACATCTGAAAGCGATCCATGTAGGATTCCCAATCCTCTTGGTTTGGATCGAACGGAGCGGGTGGTACGATGCCGCCGGACATGGCTTCCGTTGGTGGCGCCGTTTTGACACGTGCTCTGTTTTTCTTCCAAGTTCCTTAAGATCAGATGTCTCCAAATCCCACCTTCGTCGCCAGTGTTATGGATTCAGGCATGGGTAGAATGAATGGAGACAGTCTTAGTTGGTGAACTTTCAGCTCTTTATTGCATAGTGACTTCTAACTTGTATAACAACAACTCTGCCTTATTTAGGCAACTTTAATGTGACATAATCAATAGGGAGCTGTAAAACGCTAGCTCCAGAACCAATAAGAGTCCTTCGTTAAGGGCCAATCAGATTCTCAGGACCCAACCAATCCGATCTAGCCGCTTAGCACCCAATCAGAAGTGCAGGGCCAGAACCCTGCACTTTACCCCAAGCTTGCCTTTATTCAACTATTTACATACATAACAAAATCAAACAGAAAACTAAAAGTTCAAGAAAGAAAAAAAATTAAAGAAAAATAGAAAAGAAAAAAATATATGAAGAAGGAGCTTCCTACCCTTTTATAGCAGTTATAAATTTACAGTGTATCTTACTTTTATTAAAAACATGTCTTCTTTCTATAATCTGTCTTCTTTAATCATTAAAATCATACATCATACCTTCATGCCTTCCTGTTTTATACAGAAAGTCAATAAAGGGGTTCCAATCAGGGGTGGGATTCTACCAGTTCACACCTATTCACTAGAACCAGTTGTTAACATTCTAAGCAGTTCGGAGAACTGGTTGTTAGAAGAAATTACTGGCCTAATCCTGTAAAGAAGGCAGGAAGGAAACATTCTGGTGCTGCTTACAAAATCTGCCTCTCCGTTAACCCTTATTACATTCTTGGCAGGACTAGACTTCCTGTCTCAGGAACATCTCTGGAGTTATTTTTCCCTCCTTTGCTGGTACTTTGGTTGTGTGGAATGACCATTCAAAGTTACAATGGCACTGAAAAAAGTGACTTATGACCATTTTTCACACTTACGACTGTTGCAGCATCCCCACAGTCATGAGAGGCCAGGTGAGGAGATGCAGTGCCGCGATGTGAGTGATGTTGAGTTGGCCATGCCCAGCCAGTCACATGACCACATGCCCAACAACTAAGCCACACCCACAGAACCGGTTGTTAAAAAAATGGAATCCCACCAATCAGCAATAAATGTTGGTATTATATTTTCTCTGATCAAAGAAATCTATTTAGCAATTTCTGCAAATTCCATCATCACTTTATTTTACATGCTCCTAAACAAAATTCTAATATCTCATGATAAATTAGCCATTTGTGTTTATTTATTCATTCTTTTCTGAGAGCCATAACAGTGTTTTTTAACATGTATCTATTGTATCCACTGTATATGTTCTTTATTCTCCATATGATACATCTAACATAGTTGGTGAAATTTACATTAGCCATGGCCTTATTGTACTACAAGCACCCATACCCTCCAAATCTCAACTATCTTAGATCAGTGAGACTTCTGTTTCACATCAAGACCTACTTTTTCAGATTTTCAAAGTCCAGGATTTTTAAGGCAATGTCCTGATTGTCCATTAAAGTTGATTTTATCCATTTCTGTACAAATTCCACCTCCTTTTGGTCAGTCTTGTTGCTTTTGTCTTCTAATATAGTCATGCTAAACAACTGCTCTCTATAAAAAGGACACAAAGAGAAATGTTGGAACCCAAGGAAAAATGGTCTAGACAATGTGAATTTTGCATATCACAAATTCTGTACTTTACCGGAAAGATTCCATTCCCTGCACATTTAGACTGGTGAGCAGTACAATATTCTTTTTTTTTTTAAACAATTTTTTTTTTATTTTAAAGACAAACAAACCATCATTAACCATTAAATACATAAAACCTCTTTCCATTATTAATTTTACAAATCAAGTAAAATATTATTTTACGCAATATAATTCTGTTTTACACCATTTCAATATAAACATATAGATATCTCTTAACAAATTTCTCATTATTTCTCTTTTCGTATTCAATTTCATTGTTATCATTATTATTTTCTATATTTATCCAATTTATAATCATCATCTTCATTCCTCTCTGACTTGATTACCATTATTCTCATCCAACATTCCTCCAAGGTTTTATTAATTCTCAAACAAAACATAGACACACAAAACACAAAAATATAAAACTTCTTTTAAGAAAGTAGTTCGGCCCCAGATTACCTCTCTTTGTATGGACTTCAATTAAATTCGTGCTCATCTTGTATACCATTACCTATCTTATTTACCATTCTATATCTTCTATATAACTTCTCCCCGCTTTTCGTTCTTCTTATTTCTATTTTATTTAATTCATTTTAATTTAAATCATTATATTTGTATTTTTTGTCCATTCTTTCCAGATTATCCATTTATCTCATTCCCTATAGTAAAAAAAAGAAGAAGAAGAATTTCTCCTGAAATCACTAATCAGAGTATGATGCCTTTCTATCCTCCCCCTAAATTAATATTTAAAATAACACTTGATACCCAATCTGATTCTGTTTAGTACATTCTACCCACTAACCTTCAAAGAGAAAAAATAATAAGTTCATAATAATTAATATAATTAGATAATAAATCTAAATACTAAATCTTATAACATTCCGATTGTCTATTTCAAAAAACAAGTGCTACAATTTTATTAAATTTTAAAATCTATCATTACTAAACATTTCAATATTTGAATCTTTTATTAATTCTTACAACATTCTAGTTTTCTATTTCTAATACATAATACCATCTTATGTACCTTGCAGAATCTTCTTTTTTAAAGAAATTATACCTTACCCTTTATCCCTAAAAAAAAATCCTTTTTTCCCATTTTGTTTCATACCTTTGTGGCTTTTCCCTCCCTTTTCCCTCCCTTTCTTATCCCCCCTGGCCTTTTTACCCCCCCCCCCAACTAACCTCCACCTTTTTAGCTTTCCCTCTCTGTTGTAATCCTTTCTCCTTTTGCTCAGTAACACTGAGTTGGTTTTGCATCTTATTTTTTCCTTTCTTAAGTGTTTTTTTAAGTCTTAAGTCCTTCATTTTCCTTCCTTCTTTCTCCTTTCTCTCTTAGTTAATTTTTTAAATTCACTGAAGATTGTTAGGGATAACATTGTTTACCCTAACTGGTTTAGGTAAAATAATAAATATGTTATCATGGTTTATTAGTTAAAGTGTCTGCAACTTTAACTGTAGGACTGTAATTAAGGGAGTGGTTGTGAAAGCACCATAACAGAAGCAAGGAACGACAGCTTGCTCTCTCTGGCTTTGATGATCCCTAATGACTGGATGAAGACTGCGTTTTTCCCCTACTGAACGGGAGAGAGAAAGGACTGATTTGTAAGTGAACTGACATAGAATATTCTACACGGACTTTGCTAACTGAATATCCTTGAATGGACTGACTAAATGATACATGACTAATGGACTGTTATTTTGACTATGCTATAATCTCTGAATGGAATAAACTATATTTTTGATAACACAAGCGTATCTGTTATTTTTACTGCATGTTAACAAACATACAAACTTATCTCACTCATTTATCTGTGTGCCTATCTGACTAATGCTGCACATTCTGTTTAGCTTGTCTCCTTAACCCTGGTTGGGGAACACAGGCTTAACACTGATGGCGTCTTCTTCTTTTTCTCCTTCTCGTTCTATTTCCTCCATCTGTTGTTGTGTTTGCTGATAAATAGCAAGCGCCATTTCTAAAGAAAGGAAAGCTTCTTTCACAGCGTCCTTACTTTCTTGATATTCCTTTCTAAGTTCAGCATCAGATAAAGCCATTCTTTGTTCTTCTTAGAGCAACCAAAATGTTTCAAAAGTTAAAACAATTCCTCAAAGTCCCAGAGACATCAATCAGTCCAAACAATGCACAAAGTTCTCACTTTCTCTTCCTGGGGTGGTATCAGTAAAAGGGAAAAGAAAAAAAGCCCAATCTGTATTTTACAGCCTTGTTGCTATCAATTTCTAGTCTCAAGATCTTCAAGGCATCTCCTCCAGCAAAGTCTTAATGTATTTTTTTTTGTCCTCTCCCTTCCCACTTATAACAAGAAGCCAAGTTTTTACCTTTTATAAAAAACAACAGGTTTCTCAATGGCCATTTGTTGATTCCATAGGGAAGGAGGGTAAACTTTCAGCACATCAATTTTGCCGCTTGAAATCCTCCTCTGGAAACCAAGTATTTTTCAAAAAGTCATAGTTCTCAGGATTAAACGCCTCTTAAAGTCCTGGATCAGCCAAAAAACTTTCTCTTGAAAACTTTCTCCCCTCTTCCTCCTGCTCAGTCTTACTCAGCTGCCGGCTTCTTTGTGGCGGCCATTACAGACCACCGCTTGACCGCCTTGAGAAAAGGGAGTTTTGCCAGCTGGGGAGGGGGGTCTGCAACACCCCCAAACCCCTCACCAGCTCCCCCTATCTTCGGCTGCCTTTGCAAGGCAGCCTTAGCCTCCAAACCCGTCCAGATTGGAGGCACCAAAACGGCTAGCGCGGCAGGGATCGTGCAGGATCGCGGAACCCTGCTGCTGGCGAAGCCGACAAACCAGAAGTTCCAACAGTACAATATTCTTACATTACATTGTAGTGCATCTCTCCTTGAATCAGTTTAGAAGTCATGCCATACTTACTGGAGCTCATGATGGCTTTAAAAAGGATTGTATAAATGATGAAGAACAGATCTGACAAGAGCAATCATCTTGAATACTCAATGTTTCCTTCATGGTGGAAGTAATAGGCTTCCAAATATCAATTGCAAAGAGCCACTCTGGAAGGGAGAGTAAGCACCTGGTGTAAAACAATTAATTTATAGCATCATGATTCTACTACACAAATGGTACAAATTTTATAATTTTCACAGTTAACTATTATACCATCATCATCTTCCTTTAATGACTCCATAATCCCTTGCGGGGTGGAGTCTGGACCTAGCAGAGTGTTTTAGTGGCTGAATGCCCTTCCTGTTACCAATGAAGAGGTTTGTTCAGAAGATATATTCTCAGTGTCCTACCTAGGATCAAACTCACAGTCTCCTGATTGTGAGGCAAGAGGCCTAGACCTTTAGGTTACTGCATCACTTCACAGTTAACTATTACATGGACAAAGCAAATTACAATTTGTATCAAATTTTGGGCAATTTTATCCTATTTGTGTCCTAAGGAGCTATCTGCGGGTAAACCTGGGAAAGTGATACGTCTCCATCTCTTGCTTTTGAGGACTACAAAGGCAACTAGTTAGTTTCTGTGGATAACAAAATAACAAACTAAAAAGGACTTGGTCCTAATCCATCAAGAGCTATGTTTATGTCCTTGTTATGTCTCACCTTCACAAGATAGATGAGAAATCCAAACTCCGACCAAATACAAGCAGGCAAGAAGATTCAGTATTTACTGAGTTAATTCCTTTGAGCTGGCTTTGTTCTTGGCAGTATCACACACGCTGCCTGCCAAATCCGGCAAGATAACAGAAACATTAATCATTAAAACTTTCAAGAAACAGGATACACCGAAGCTCCACAGAAAAATTCACACTTTGTCCCGTACGGAGTTCCCAGAGCAAGCACACCCACTTTTATTCCCTGTGGGGTGTATCACTAACTCAGCTCAGTCTCTGATTCGTCCACGTCTCCTGCGTTGCAGCTCACACTTTTTCCTGCGACATTGCCTAGCATCAAGCCAGTATTCGTCTGCTTGATTCTCTGTCAAAGGCTGCTCCGATATGCCCTCCTCCTCCTTCTGATTAGCCTCAGGCTATCCCTCTTGGTTATCTGCCGAAACCTGAGGCATAATCAGGGAGGAAGCCATTGCCGAAGAGGAAAGTTCTGGGGAGGAAGGCATTCCCAATTCCACCTCCTCCTCATCTTCCGAATCCTCTTCCTCTAAGAATGCAGACTCAGGACTCTGAGCCACAACATGTTCTTATGATAAGATGATAGATAAATCCATATAGTCCTTCCTTTATATAGATTCATATGAAACTAGGGCAAACTGATTTTTTCCCCTTTGTATGAGTGTTTGCAGTGTGACTACTATTGTGGGACTACCCAGGTACACAAAACAGCACCCATGGTAGGCAATCAATCAATCTTTTTTTCTCTGCACGGAGAACCACAATGGAGACAGAACATAAGGAGAGAGGGGTATGCCCTATCATGGCCATACCATATCATATATAGACAGCTTCTTAAAATGGTAAAACCGGGGTGGGATTCTACTGGTTCTGACCGGTTCTATAGAACCTCTTGTTAACTTTCTAAGCAGTTCAGAGAACTGGTAGTTAGAAGCAATCTCTTTTTGTTTTTTTTCCCACCCTTATTACATTCTTGCCAGTATGCCTAGACTTTCTGTCTCTGGAGATTCTGGGGTTGACTTTCTTAAAGGGGAAGGGTTGTTTTAAGATTTTTACACTGCTGTTGGGAGGAAATACTTCCCTGGACATTCAGCACTTTGAAGAAATAAATGAATAATGAAGCAGAGCTGTCAGAAAGAAGCTTTTAATGACAGGGAACCAAGATGAGTGACATTCAGCAAGGTTTCTTGGCTAGCTAGAAAGATTAACATTCAAACATGAGTTTACATACCCTTTTGGAGTTTTGGTCTAAAACTGGTTTTTGGCGAAGGTTAATTCTGTGCTTGGTGACATTTAATCTTGTGTTTATTGATGGGATAATTTTCCCTATTCAGCTTCAACAAGCAACAGCTACTGTTGTGATTTAATTATTGTCTTGTGTTTGATTTTTTCCTGCCTAGTGGTTTCTTTTTCTATCTGGGGGTATTCACTGCTTTAGTGGTATATGGCACTTTTGGGACATACTTCCAAGAGCCAGAATCCATGCTTGGCATTGATTTTTTTACTGCCTTTCTGGGGAGCATGTGACCTTTCCTTAAATCTGGATGATTTCCTTAGGATATCTTGTGAGGTGAGTGAGACTAGCTGGCATCTTTAAATGGTGCAAACGGATCTAAGGATTGCTTCTCCTGGCTGTGCTCTTTCTGGAGAGCTTAAATGACCTCTCTGCTAAAGGGTTTCAATTTATGAGCAAGAGTTGGCTGCTGATAGTTAGGGCAGCTTTTTGCAAGCAAAGAAACTTTTTGTATTTTTGTACAGGTAATCTTTGACTTACAACAGTTCACTTAGTGGCCATTCAAAGTTACAATGGCACTGAAAAAAGTGACTTATGAGCATTTTTCACACTTATGACCTTTGCAGCATCCCCACTGTCATGAGAGGCCAGGAGAGGAGAAGTGCCCCTTGACATGAGTGATGTTGAGTTGGCCATGCCCACCCAATCACATATCCACCAAGCCACACCTTCCAACTAAGCCACACCCACAGAACTGGTTAAAAAAATCGAATCTCACCCCTGAGTAAAACCCTGTGGGACCCATCCTCAGTCTTAAAGTGGCAATAACCATTCTGATTCATCTTCATTGCATCAGCCTTACAACAGCTGGTCAGCTATTAAATCTCAATACCTTGACAGTATGCTACAGTTTTGAAGAATGTGGAGAGAGTTCATAGGCAAGTATTTTGCTTTTAAGGCAATCTTTTCTCTTCTACCAAGCTTCAATATTTTATTTCAGTTACTTGTTTGTAGTTATTACTTAGAATGAATGTTCTCTTCCACTTTGGACATGGCATATATAGCCATGGTTGCAGCAATTGGGAAAAGTCCTTATAAATTTGTCAGCATGCTATCATATCACTTCCCACTTTGCAAAGGCATTAAAATGCAACCAGGAGGTTTCTTCCAGCAACCATTTGGATTTTTTTTTTCTTTTGAAATCACCAGATAAGTGCACACAATATGTGCTGACAATGTTGATGGTGGTCCTGAATGATGCTCTTTTTAAAAAATTCTCTTTCTGGTAAGCTGAAAGGAATACAGATAAATTCATGGTGTTTCTTGCATTTTCTCACTGTTGCAAAATCTGCAGGTCACCTTCAAACTGCTTTATGTGGGATTAGTGAGTAGCAATAGTGTGTTACAGAAATGCCCCTAACCATATCTTAAAAACTACTGTGTCCTCTCTATCTCTGTTATACAACACAGCTTCATTTGTTGTTGCTTCTATTTCATGTTTTCCCTCTTGTCCTCTGCCGCATCTCATTCCTGTTTTGTCCTCTTCCTCCCCCTCACAATATGCATTTTTTTTTCTTTCAAACCACTTCTTACATATTTTGGACAGCCATGGTGGTGTGGTGGTTAGAATGCAGTACTTCAGGCTCCTTCTCTTGTGTATTATACTTGGCTAAGCATTACAGTCAGAGTTGGATGTTTGTGTTTGTGTTTGTGTACATTCATAGATATTGTACTCTAAAATTGTAAATGGAACATGAGTAATCTATTTTTCTTATCTTCATTTTTAAGTGCTTTGGTTTTATTGTATTGCAAACAGTTGCTGGGGTGCATCCACAGTTTTGTTGTACTTGTACAACAACAATAAAGTTCTAATTCTAATTCTGCTGACTACCAGCTGCCTGTAATTTGGCAGATCGAATCTCACCAGGGTTAAGGTTGACTCAGCCTTCCATCTTTCTGAGGTGGGTAAAATGAGAACCCAGATTGTTGGGGGCAATAGGCTGACTGTGTAAACTGCTTAGAGAGGGCTGTAAAGCACTGTAAAGTGGTATATAAGTCTAAGTGCTATTGCTATTGCTATGAAGAAGATTCAGATCTTTGTCCCATCAAATATGCCAACATATATTTGTTTATTTTTAGTTTTAAAATGCAAAGGCTGGTACAGATATTTTAATGTTCTTGTGCAATAGGCAGTTCAAATGCACACACAGCCATACAATTATGAACTACAAACTATATCCTACTGTAGATTATTCTTTCTTTATAACCCTGTCTAAACTGAGGTTTCATGCAAATACAGGTGAAACTCAAAAAATTAGAATATCGTGCAAAAGTTCATTTATTTCAGTAATGCAATCTAAAAGGTGAACCTAATATATGAGATAGACTCATTACATGCAAATCAAGACAGTTCAAGCTGTGATTTGTCATAATTGTGATGTTTATGGCTTACAGCTCATGAAAACCCCAAATCCACAATCTCAGAAAATTAGAATATTGTGAAAAGGTTCAATATTCTAGGCTCAAAGTGTCCCACTCTAATCAGCTAATTTAGCAATAACATCTGCAAAGGGTTCCTGAGCCTTTAAATGGTCTCTCAGTCTGGTTCAGTAGGAATCACAACCATGGGAAAGACTGCTGACCTGACAGTTGTGCAGAAAACCATCATTGACACCATCCGTAAGGAGGGAAAGCCTCAAAAGGTAATTGCAAAAGAAGTTGGATGTTCCCAAAGTGCTGTATCAAAGCACATTAAGAGAAAGTTATGTGGAAGGGGAAAGTGTGGGAAAAAATGGTGCACAAGCAGCAGAGATGACTGCAGCCCGGAGAGGATTGTCAGGAAAAGACCCTTCAAAATGTTGGGGACTTTCACAAGGAGTGGACTGAGGCTGGAGTCAGTGTATCAAGAGCCACCACACACAGACGGATCCTGGACATGGGCTTCAAATGTCGTATTCCTCTTGTCAAGCTGCTCCTGAACAACAAACATCAGAAGCGTCTTACCTGGGCTAAAGAAAAACAGAACTGGTCTGTTGCTCAGTGGTCCAAAGTCCTCTTTTCTGATGAGAGCAACTTTTGCATCTCATTTGAAAACCAAGGACCCAGAGTCTGGAAGAAGAATGGAGAGGCACACACTGCAAGATGTTTGAAGTCCAGTGTGAAGTTTCCACAGTCTGTGTTGATTTGGAGAGCCATGTCATCTGCTGGTGTTGGTCCACTGTGCTTCATTAAGTCCAGGGTCAACACAGCCGTCTACCAGGAGATCTTGGAGCACCTCATGCTTCCTTCCGCAGATGAGCTTTATGGGGATGCTGACTTCATTTTCCAGTAGGACTTGGCACCTGTCCACACTGCCAAAAGCACCAAAACCTGGTTCAATGACTGTGAGATTACTGTGCTTTATTGGCCAGCAAACTCATCTGACCTGAATCCTGTTCTGTCCTTCATTAACATACTCGAGATCCCCGCGCTTTGATTGGCCAAAGCGCGGAGGTCTCCGATTGGTCAGGCGAGCCGTGCCGATTGGCTCGCTAGGAATCTCCCGCAATTGGTCCGTTCAGACCGCGGGAGATTCAAAGCGGTGCCATTGGCCGCGGCCGCCGCGGTGAAAGGAATAAAAGCCGCGGGCTTTTTTCCTTTCGCCAGTTCGGTTCCAGCATACCAATAAAGAGCTTTGCACTAAGTCACCGACTCCTGGCATCATTTCGTGGACACAACACTGGCGACGAGGATGGGATCCAGACCCTGAACCAAACCACCTGTCCGACGGAAGCCAGACGAACCACCGAGATGGCGAAAATTGCACCGCCCGCCCCCTTCAACCCCGCCACCGAGGACTAGGAATCGTTCTCCGACCGATTCCGCATGTACCTCGAGTGCACTGGCATGAAGGATGCCTCTGGCCCAATGAAACGCGCCATCTTCCTGACCCACTGCGGGACCGAGGTCTTCCAGATGGCCAAAGCGCTGGCCAAGCCCGCCGATGCGACCGCGATGGACTGGGACGTCCTCGAACCCATTCTTCGGCGGCACTACGCTCCAGAGGTACCCATTCTGATCCGGCACAACGAGTTCTATCGGCGGGACCAGAGGTCGGGTGAGAGTTTCAGTGACTTCGTCGCCGAGCTGCGGCGCCTAGGGGGGCTCTGCGAATTCGATAACCTAAACAACGCTCTGAGAGACCGAATCGTGCTCGGTTTGTGGGACCCCGCCCTTCAGAGCCGGCTGATGGCTAAGGGCGACATCAGCCTAGCAGACACCCTCACCGCAGCCGCAGCCACCGAAGCAACCCGAACTTCCACCGACAGCATGCGCAGACCGAACACGGGGGACCGCAGCGGAAACAACAACCCGGCGAGGTCGACCGAGCCCAAAACCGAGACGACAACACACCAGGGCGATTTCCACTCGGCATCCGGCACGTCCAATGACGAGGAGGACATCCATCGACTTCAGACAGGGCGTGACCCACGGAACCGGCGAAGTTGTAAGTCGAGGACCAACTGTGCCGACTGCGGCGGTGACCACACCAGGTCGGAATGCCAGTTTTTCGAATCAATCTGCCGGCATTGCGACAAAAAGGGACACATCGCCCGTGTCTGCCGCCTGAAGAAAAACCGCAGTTCGGCACGAGGGGACCAGAGCGACCGGAGGAGGGAGAGCACACCACCCCGGACCAGAGATCGCCCCTCGGACAGCTGATGGGACCGGAACAGACGATCCTCGTGAGGCGGCAACAACCGGCGCAGAGAGGAGACCCACCAGACGGTCACCATCGGCCACGCCATCACCAACAACGCCCGGAAGGTCCACGTCGAGGTACGCATCGAGGGCCAGCCTTACAAAATGGAGGTGGACTCCGGGTCTTACCTCTCCATGATTGCATGGCACGAGATAAAGCGGTTGGTGCCTACCCTCCAAAGGAGGAACGTAGACAGCCAGAGACTCATTGTAAAGGACTACCAGGGAAACCGCATCCCGGTAGTCGGCACCAAAAGCTTTAACATCACTTATAAGGGGCGCACCGAACGACTCCCCCTAACGATCGTCAACCGCGACCGCCCAAGCCTACTGGGACTGCAATGGTTCGCCCCGCTCGACATCGCCCTCACGGGAGTCAACCACGTCACCGACGACGGCTGGGAGCAGCAACTAGCCCGGGAGTTCCAAGAGGTCTTCGACAGAAACCTAGGCAAGTACCGAGGGCCCCTTATCTCATTCAACCTAGACCCTAACATCCCCCCCAAATGCCTGAAACCAAGGCGGGTGCCATTCGCACTGAAACCCAAAATAGACGAGCAAATTGATAAGCTCGTCAAACAAGGGGTCCTGCAGCCCATAGACCACACCCGGTGGGAGACCCCCATAGTCACCCCGATCAAGCCCGATGGGTCGGTGAGGATCTGTGGGGACTATAAGGCCACGCTAAATGGCGCGCTGCAACAAAGCGCCTACCCCGTCCCAGTAGTACAACACCTACTGCACTCACTGGGAGGGGGCAAGGTTTTCGCCAAGCTCGACCTCGCCCAGGCATACCAACAGTTGTTGGTCGACAAGCAAACGGCAGAAGCGCAGACCATTGTCACCCACCGGGGAGCATTCAAATGCAACCGACTCCAATTCGGAGTCAGCGTGGCACCGGGCATATTCCAAAGCCTAATGGAGAGGCTATTGCAAGGTATCAAGGGGGTGGTACCTTATTTCGACGACGTCCTAGTGTCGGCAGCCAACCAAGCTGAACTAGAAGGTCGACTAAGGGAGGTCCTAACTAAATTTAAAGAGACGGGACTAAAAGTAAAGAGGGAAAAATGCCAGCTTTGCACGGAACGAGTGGAATTCCTGGGCTACCTCCTAGACCGGCACAGCATTCACCCCACAAGCAAAAAAATCAAGGCCATCAAAGAAGCCCCCACCCCCAAATCAAAGACTGAGCTACAAGCATTCTTGGGGTTACTGAACTTTTACAATGTTTTCCTACCCCAAAAGGCAACGGCGGTGGAGCCCTTGCATAGGCTCCTGGACAAGGCGGCGACCTGGACTTGGGGGAAACGGGAGCAAGCCGCCTTCCAAAGAACGAAGGACCTCCTCACCTCCGACGCCGTCCTCATACAATTCAACGAGACCCTACCTCTGGCAGTCACATGCGACGCATCACCCTTCGGCATCGGCGCTGTCCTCAGCCATACCCTTCCCGACAGAAAAGAAGCTCCCATCGCGTTCTTTTCAAGGACCCTCACCAAACCGGAGTGGAACTATAGCCAACTGGACAAAGAGGCTCTGGCTATAGTTGCCGCCATAAAACGATTCCACGAATACCTCTACGGCCGGACTTTCACCATCATAACGGACCACAAGCCGCTGCTGGGAATCCTTGCAGGGAACCGGGCCACCCCGAACATTCTGTCTCCCCGAATGACAAGGTGGTCCGAGTTCCTGGCAGCCTACAACTACGAACTCATACACAGACCGGGTAAGACGATCTCCCATGCAGACGCCTTAAGCCGCTTGCCGCTACCGGAACCCGACACCGACAAAGCACCCACGACGACCACCCTCAGCATAGAGACTCTACCCAACCTGCCCATAACCACGTCAGACATTGCCCGAGAGACTAATAAAGACAAACGTCTGGCGCGGGTGTTGCATTGGGTGGAGAAAGGGTGGCCGGAAAGGGACAACGACGAGTCCGTCAAAACGTTCCGAAACCGCCAAACGGAGCTGTCGTTGTTAAAAGGGTGCATACTATGGGGGGACAGGGTGGTCATTCCGGAAAAGCTACAGGGGAAGGTTTTGGAAATGCTACACGAGGGGCACCCTGGCATCGTGAGGACTAAAGCCCTGGCCAGAAGTAACGCTTGGTGGCCAGGGATGGACAAACAAATAGAGGCCTGGGTAGCTAGGTGCCAACGATGCCAGGAAACGAGGCCCAGCCCACCCACAGCACCCGTCCTAGAGTGGGAAACCCCAAGGGGACCTTGGTCTAGAATCCATATAGACTTCGCCGGGCCCACAAAAGGACACACCTTCCTCATAACAGTTGACGCTTACTCCAACTGGCTGGAGGTAAGCAACATGAAGACGACAACCACGGAGGCCGTGATCAAAGAACTCTGCAAACTCTTTGCAACACACGGCCTCCCAGACGTCGTCGTCTCCGACAATGGACCCCAGTTCACCTTGCTGGAATTCGAAAAATTCCTAGCGGAAAGGGGCATCCGCCACGCGCTGACAGCACCGGCGCACCCGGCGGCGAACGGTAGGGCAGAACGGATGGTCCAATTCACTAAAAAGACCATCCGGAAAATAGACCACGGGGAGATCCAAGAGAAAATCAACAGACTACTCTTCACCCAACACATAACCCTGAATACCACAACCAATAAAAGCCCAGCCGAACTACTAATGGGTAGAAAGCTAAGGTCCCCACTCGACAGGTTACACCCCACGTATAACCCGGAGAGGCCCCCAGACTCAAGCACCAAACACCGAACCTTCGCACCCGGGGAGCCCGTATATGCAAAAAACCTGACGGGAGACCCTCTATGGATCCCAGCCGTCATCACCCAAGCAACAGGCCCACACTCGTACCGGCTACAAACAGCAGACGGACGAGCGTGGAAACGCCACATCGACCAACTTAGGTCGAGAACTGCAAACCAACAAACCGCCAATGCACAAACAAACGAACCCCGCAACGCAAGCCAAGGGGGGAGGGAATACCCAGGAGACCGAATCCAAAGAAAAATAAACCAGCAGTACTCACCGGAACGCAGCCATCACGACCCCTCGCCAGGAAGGAACAGCCAAGCCAGCTCGACCGACCCGGAAAGACCGAGCGGGAGTGACGAAACCCATAGCTCAACCAACCCGGAAGGCCCAGGAGGGAGCTACGGAGAAGGGACCGGCCTGATCGACCAGCCGGTTCCCACGACAGCAGTAGGAGCAGCGGAGATCCCGACCGAACCGGCCGGGATCCAGCCTACAACTGAGTTGTGCAAGTCAAGTAGGACCAGACGGAGCCCCGCCTACCTACGTGACTACGCAATGTAAGGACTGAACCAAGAGGGGAGGGGTGTTCTGTCCTTCATTAACATACTCGAGATCCCCGCGCTTTGATTGGCCAAAGCGCGGGGCTCTCCAATTGGTCAGGCGAGCTGCGCCGATTGGCTCGCTAGGAATCTCCCGTGATTGGTCCGTTCAGACCGCGGGAGATTCAAAGCGGTGCCATTGGCTGCGGCCACCGCGGCGAAAGGAATAAAAGCCGCGGGCTTTTTTCCTTTCGCCAGTTTGGTTCCAGCATACCAATAAAGAGCTTTGCACTAAGTCACCGACTCCTGGCATCATTTCGCGGACACAACAAATCCCATAGAGAATCTATGGGGCATTGCCAAGAGAAAGATGAGGGACATGAGACCGCACAATGCAGAAGCGCTGAAGGCCGCTATTGAAGCATCCTGGTCTTCCATAACACCTCAGCAGTGCCACAGGCTGATAGCTTCCATGCCATGCTGCATTGAGGCAGTCATTGGTGCAAAAGGGGCCCAAACCAAGTACTGAGTACATATGTATGCTTATACTTTTCAGAGGTGCTATAATGTTCTATGTACAATCCTTGTTTTATTGATTGCATGTAATATTCTAATTTTCTGAGATTGTGGATTTGGGGTTTTCATGAGCTGTAAGCCATAAACATCACAATTATGACAAATCATGGCTTGAACTATCTTGCCTTGCATGTAATAAGTCTATCTCTTATATTAGTTTCACTTTTTAAGTTGCCTTACTGAAATAAATGAACTTTTGCACGATATTCTAATGTTTTGAGTTTCACCTGTAGTTGTGGATGTAACATAACTGGTTAATGGATGAATATAGATAATATGTAATAGCTATTTTCAGAAATTCATAAAAAGCCAACACAGATAATTGAAGTAATATATATTACTGCTGCCTTAGGGGAATTCAAGATGGAAATTAGAATTTTGAAATAGACTTAGACCCTTTCAAATACAGAAAGTTCGTTTAATATAGCAACAGATAAACCTAACACAAATTTCCAGTCACACAGTCTACTAGCATGGTGGGGTTCACAGCAGCACAAAGAATTGCCCCTCACACCCACTTCACAGTCTGTTTTTGTTGCTCCCCTGGGGAAGGAGGTTTTGACATATTCTTAGCAGGACTACCAGATTTTGTAACAGCTTTGTTCCCTCTGCCATCCATCTGGTAAACTCACAAGATTTGTCCTTCTCAACATGTACATGTATACATTCAAACTAAACTGTGTTGTTTCTCTGTGTCATATAATATATGTGGGTATATTTATATTTATTTATTTATTTAGTCATGTTTATGTAGTGTATAGTTGAAGTGGAGACCCTTTGAGAGTTGTACGCTACAAAATTTCATTTTAATGCGTGCCGATTAGTGTGCATTCAGAGTGACAATAAAGTTATTCTAAGTCTAAGAATATATCCCAGCCTGTTGTGGTTCGCTGGCAACAGGTACAGACAGCTGAGGTCTTGGAGAGCAAGGACTCAGATGAGGGGTGTGATGCAGGGATGGGGCAGGACCATCAGGTAGAAATTTGCCTTTGGAGGTTGTGGAGGCTGGAAGCAGTGATGAAGAAGTCTCCAGTACATGTGTGCAAAAGGCTGTTCGAAGGAAAAAGCAGCTGCAGCAGCACGGGCAATTCAGGAGTAAGGCCCCTTCCTTGAGAAATAAAAGCCAGCTGAGAAACCGGAGATCTTTGCAGGAAGCAAAGAAGTTTTCACACTTCAAGCCTTGTGGACATTCGGAATATCTTGGTTGGTGTTTGGAGACTCTTTGTGTTTGAAATATTTCTTAGTAACTTTATCTAGTGTCCTTGGCAGCCTTGCACAATCTTGCCAAGGCTGATACTTATCAGAGACAATTAGTTTGAAACAGCCCTTTAACGGAATTCGTAAAGAATCATTAAACAGTTTTGTTTTTACCTCTGTTTTGTATTTGTTTCCTTGGAACAAGGTTTGGGTCAGAAAACAGCCTTAGTTTACTCTGGAGTTTAACATTTGTTATTTCCCCTTTCCAATTTTGATTATATAGACCCTCTCATATGTATACATCCTATTCATGACCTTGTCAATGAATCACCAAGGGGCTGGCATCTGCTGAACTCTGATTGAATAGTTGACACTGGAAAGTGGATTCATCTCTTCCCCTCACTGATCACTGCTGCCATCTTGGATTGGGCTGTAATACAAACCAAACTTTTGATTTTTTTTAAAAAAGATTTGCTTATGTAACGTCTCATGCATGGTTTGTTCAATTTGGTCATCCGGTGAACTCCTTCTCTATGCCAGGCATATTAGACTTCTGAAGGCAATTATTGCTATTTGTTTCATAGCAGGGGTTCAGTGGACTTCAAAAAAAAAAAAAACACAAGTCAACATGTTTGTAAAAAAAAAAAAAGGAAACAAAGTCCAAAAGTTAATTTAAAAGATTCTCCCTGCTTTTTTAAAAAATATACTATCCGTTAGTCAATTGGGTTTTTTTCTGGATACAGATCCAGCAACATTTTAGCCAGAGGTGGTATTCAGCAGGTTCTGACCAGTTCTGGAGAACCAGTAGCGGAAATTTTGAGTAGTTCGGAAAACCGGCAAATATCACCTCAGACTGGAGATTTTACAATATCTGCCACTCCCACCAAGCCACACTCACAGAACCAGTAGCAAAAAAATTGAATCCCGCCAGTGATTTCAGCAGACAGGTAAACTAATGTTCAGAAAACAGTCAGTATAGCAGACTATTGATGTAGAGGTAGGTAGCCTGTCACTTAGGTGAGTTGCTGAAGTTGCTGAAACCTTGATCCCTAATGCTTAACTACACTATTGGCTCCCCAAAACCTTTCCACATTTTAAGAAGAACAATTTTTCTTAAGTGGTAATACTGTGTGGAAGTGGAAACAAGATGAGATGAAACTACCAATTGGTACCTTTAAATTGACTGCTTTGATCAAAGAAAAGCATACAAATACAAATAAATATTTCTACTTGGAAATGGCTTCTGAATTTTGTGCTTGAGGTAGAAAAAATATATGAAACGTTGACTTCGGGCTTTACTGATTATATTTGTTGTTATAGAAATGGCTAATTTAAATTATTATGTCAAAGTAAAAGTTGAGCTTATTCTACTGTACCAAAGAGAGTTGGAAGTCAATGCCTTATTTTCTTTTTCTCTTTCTTTTCCTCACTCTTCCCTCCCCTTTTCCTTCACCTGGTTTTCCCAATATTTGCTTTTGTATTTTCTTTGTAGACTACATTATAAACTAATAAACAAATTTTGATTCGATTCCTTTAAATTATTTCAGGAATGCGATAAAGCAGGACCACTTGCAAACACTGTTACTGAAGCAGATCAGATTCAACTATGAAGACAGCCCAAAATTATGCTAGCATATTTTTATATCAGTTTAGGGACAGGAGAAAAACATATTAATGTGGTGTTGAGGGAAAAGCCTAAGTATTGCTAGGGATAATAGTAATAGTAGCTGTCTCAGTGTAATAAGACTCAGTGTAATAAGAGTGCACTAGCCACAGTTTCCAGAAATCTTCATATCCACCGCTAAGAACCATGGGGATCAGAGGTGGTATTCAGCAGGTTCTGACCAGTTCTGGAGAACCGGTAGTGGAAATATTGAGTAGTTTGGAGAACTGGCAAATACCACCTCTGATTGGAGATTTTAGAGTATCCTTACCCTGCCACGCCCACCAAGCCACACCCACAGAACCGGTAGTAAAAACAATTTGAATCCCATCACTGATGGGGAACCAAATAGCCAATTCAGTTATTAATTTCTTTGCCATAGAAAGGTGAACAAACATTATTGAGGGGTTGTTGAAAACAAGAGGAGGTTGACCTATTCTCCAAAGCAATTGAGGGCAGGACAAGAAGCAACAAGCAGAAAATAATGAAAGAGAGATCCATCCTAATACTAAGGAGAAATTTTCTGACAGTAGGAACAATTACTTAGTGGAACAGCTTATTGCAGAAATTATGTCTACTCCACCACAACAGGAGCTGGGCAGAATGATTTAGGGTCAATTGGACCAAAAGACCTCCAAGGTCCCTTCCATATTATATGGTTTACAAACTTTTTAATAAATATCTACTTCTAAACTTTTTTTATAACTGATCAATTTATCTAAAAAATACTTTTTGATTGTAATCTCAAAATTTTATATTAATAATGATTGTTTCCTTCATTTAAAAAGAAGGCATCTGTATTTAAACAGAGTTTCCTGCTGGACTCTTCTAACATATACAACGTGTACTAGGTTAGAAGAAGTATTATAGAACAAAAGTAGTATGTACTTAAAAGAATAAGATTCTTGCAAACAATCTAATCTAATTCATGCAACCAATCTAATCAGTTTCAGCTTCCTCAAAATCTATAGAAGCTACAAATAAATCTCAACTTTTAGAATGTGAAAACTGCTGAAAATAAAACAAGCAAAACAGCTATTTAAAAAAATAAAAAAAATAAAACTACTATCTCAAGCAATCCCATTCTATGTGGAAAGAAAGTGCAAAAAAATGGCCACATTCTATTAAGATTTCCCCTATTAAAAATATCTGTCTGTTGAGTATTTCAGAGCAAGAAACTTTGCTTCTCTGTCATGCATTGAAGTGCTGTCCCCTTAACTCCAATGGTGCTCCTAATGTTGTTTGGAACTGCAGGATTAAGGTTTTTGGCTTTTTATATATTTAATTCTGTGGCCTCTGAAATCTCTGCCTCAAGTGAGACTTACATACTAATTAAGCTGGGTTTGGTTCATTCCTAGAAGGAAGTTAATCAGTATTCATATAGCCGTATGTAGACTGCCGATTTACGTGGCCCATTCCTTGATCTAATTGAATATGTAAATTTTCATTCAAGACAGAAAAGGATTCAAAATTCTAAATGTTACAAAATAGCTCATGAATGCTAACTTATGTACCGAAAGGTGCAGGGATATGTTATACATTGGATGAAAACAAAAATCCATTGTGAACTTTTGAGTTGAGAACTCTACCTTTCAGTTCAAATCTTTTAATTGTATTTAAAGTTCAGATATAATTGAGTTTCACATTCATGGCATGGAAATATGGGTATTTTGTCCATATTAACATTAGGTTGTATAGCTTTATTGATTGGACATCAGGAAAGAAAAAAGTAGCAAAAACTATATGCTAAATCTATGTTGTCTTATGTTTAGATTAGATTAGAATAGTCCTGCATGAATAACTGAGACTGTGACCATGTAAATTGTTGGAGAGGTGCAGTAACCTAGAGGTCTAGGCCTCTTGCCTCACAATCAGGAGACTGTGAGTTCGATCCTAGGTAGACGCAGATATTTCTCTCTCTGGGCACACTGAGAATATATCTGGTGAACAAAACTCCATATTGGCAACAGGAAGAGCATCCGGCCATTAAAACACTCTGCTAATTCAGTTGCCCAGGCTCCACCCACAAGGGATTAGGGAGTTATTAAATGAAGACGATAACATCAGTCAAGAACGTTGTTTATAGACTTCTGTCTCTGCAAAGAGAATTGGTCATTTATTTACAGGCTATCATCAAAACTAAAACATTACTGTTAGGTCTGGAGCATGGGTGCGAATAATGGAGACGAGCCAGTAGAAACAGTGAACTTCAAACTCTTTATTTACATATTGTGACAGCTCAAACTGGATGGCTGCTATACCCTTCCTTATATAGGCAACTTATTAATTATTCAACCAATAGCAATCTGGGAGTGCTAGCTCCGTTAACCAATGAGAATGGCCTGTTAATGGCCAATCAGATTCTCCTGAACGGACCAATCCCATCTTGCCATTAACAGCCAATTAGAAGTGCAGGGCCAGAACCCTGCACTTGACTTCAAGCTCAAGATAACTTTATTTAACATTTATTCATTCACAACACCCCTTTCCCCCGGGTTCTGCTTATGGGGCGCGGTCACATAGTCCTTGAGGTAGGATGGTTGTTTTATTAGTCTTTTTGATTTTCGCTGTGCGCCTGGCATTTGGCTGCACTCTTGTTGAGGTAGATCGTTGTTTGGCGAAAGGGGTGCCTCTGGTTCAGAGTTCGTGTTTCCGTTGTCACCAATATCTTCGGTAACTCCCTGAGGTGAACTCACTCCCATCCCTGGTTTCTGTTCCCACGTTTCAGTTCCGCTATTGTTCCCTTCGAAAAGATTTTCCTCTAGTTGAAATTTGGCTTCCGCTGTATCTCCCCCCTCTCAGTTTGGTTATAAGGGAGTTCGGAATTGTATGACTGCAGCAGCGATTGTAGTTGATCAATATGGCGCTTCCAAAGTCTATCGTCAAGGCACTGTATGATCTTGGACGGGTTACGCGGATTACCGTCGCTTCTACCCACAGCGAATCACCCGATAAGTTTTTAGCGAATCCTAAATCACCTACCTGGAAGGTATGGCATCAGCCACTGGATCCGAGTGGTTTTTCCGGTTCGTAGGCTGGGTGTAACCAGTCGAGGTGGGAGCGGAGCTTCTGTCCCATTAGCAACTTGGTGGGAGTTTTGTTGGTGACGCTGTGAGGTGTGATGTGCTGTAGGAAAAGGATTCGGTTGATTTTCTCGTCAATGTTGTCATAGTCTATCTTTTGTAGCATTTTCTTGACAAATTGCACCATGCGCTCAGCCCTACCATTGGCCGCAGGGTGCGCAGGCGAAGTGAGCGCATGTCGGATACCGCGGTCAGCCAGGTACTGTTCAAAAGACAGCACGGTAAATTGGGGCCCGTTGTTGGATACCAGAACGTCTGGTAATCTGTGGGTTGCAAACAGTCTTTCCAGGCTTTTGATGACTGCTTCGGTGGTTGTGTTCCTCATTCGGTGAATCTTGAGCCAATTCGAGTAGGCATCGACGGTTAACAAGAATGTGTGGCTTTTGGTCGGCCCAGCAAAATCTAGGTAGATACGGGACCAGGGTCCCCGCGGCGTCTCCCATTTGGTTGGGGTTGCCTTTGGTGGAGCGTTGCTTACTTCTTGGCATCTCTGGCAAGTTTGACCCACGATTTGATTTGTCTGTCGATGCCTGGCCACCACGCGTAGCTACGTGCGAGGCCCTTCATGCACACGATGCCAGGGTGGCCATCGTGCAAGGTTCTTAGTAGTGCCTTTTGGAGTTGTTCTGGGATAACGACTCTATCGCCCCAGATGATACAGCCCTTTTGCGAGAACAACTCTGTTTGATGACTTTTGAATGGTGCAAAGTCGTCTGGTACTTGGTCCAATGGCCATCTGCGTTCCACCCATGTGAGGACTCGTGTAAAGATGGGATTGTGTTTTGTTTCTCTCATGATATCACAGGCAGTTAATGGTGGCGTATGAAGTGTCTCGATCTGCAACGTTGTCATCGTTGCTGCAGGATCGTTGATGGTTTCTGGAAGCGGTGGACGGCTCAACGTGTTGGCGTGGGGAATGGCTTTACTGGGGCAGTATTGTAGCTGATAATTGTAGGCAGCCAAGAATTCTGACCAACGGGTCATCCTGGGAGAAAGTATATAGGGAGTTGGCTTATCCCCAGCGATTATCCCCAGCAACGGTTTGTGGTCAGTCACTATGGTAAAAACCCAGCCGTACACGTACTCATGGAATCTTTTAACAGCCGATACAATTGCCAGGGCTTCTTTATCGATCTGTGTTGTAACTATGTATCATTCATGTATTTGCAACTGTGTATCATTGCAACTATGTATCATTCAAGCATTTGCAACATTGTATCATTCACGTGTAAACATTAGACTTCTGTCTCTTCAGTGATCTTTGCCAGGCACGTACAAGGGACGGGGAGATAAACATCTGTCAATAAAGCATGCATATCCTAACTGAACTGAACTGTTGTAAATCACGCACATCCTGTTTAACCTGGTATCCTAACTGACCTGAACTGTTGTAAATCACGCACATCCTGTTTAACCTGGTATCCTAACTGACCTGAGCTATTGTAAATCTTGCATATCCTGTTTGACTTGGGCTCTGAAAAATTTCACCCCCCTTGTGAAGAAGCATAATAAAAGAGCACGTACCAAGACATTCTGGGCGCACTCATCCCGAGAAACCTCGTCTCCTGTCGTTTCTTTCTCCTTCGCTCCCTTTCATGAGGCGCCCATCTGATGCGGGATAGCAGATACCACATTCTGGTGACCCCGACGTGATTCCCTAAGGGGGATACGCAGCGACGCGCCCATATCTTATCTGCTCGATGGGAGCTGTGCATCGCCAGGCCTGAAGCGAATTGCACTTCATCGGATCTGAAACACGGTCTCGACTTTTCGTAAGTATGGGTGAAAACTTTGCTCAACAGCAGACGCAGCATCTGAAGGAGTTGAGGGAGTTAGTCGCTTCTTCTTCTAAATATTCTGCTAATTTAAAGGGCTCGCCTGTGAAACCTATTGCTACATTATTGGCTTATGTGTGGCAACATTGTCCTAATTATTCAGAGAAAGGGTCCTTAAAAATTTCCAATTGGCAAAAAATTGGTGAACATCTCCATAGTCCTCTTCGTGCATCTATTGGCATTTTGGTCACTTGGAGGAAAATTATGGAGGCTTTAAAAGTCCATTAAAAAATAGAAGCAGGGAGTGTGTTTGAATCTCCCTTGCCAAGTTATGATAACTTTTCAATTTTCTCTAACTCAGGCAGAAGCTGCTGCCTTTATTCAACAATGCCCCACATGTAGTAAGCAAGGACATTCCATTCCCATAGGAGTAAATCCTAGAGGGTTAAAAGCTTGTGAAATTTGGCAAATGGATGTAACTCAGTATCCAACTTTTGCCCCTTGGAAATATTTGCACGTTTCAATAGATACATATTCAGGATTTATTCTGGCTACTCCTCAAAGGGGAGAAACTGTAAAACATGTCATCAATCATTCAATTCGTACCTTTGCCTCGCTGGGACGTCCAAAAGAAATAAAAACAGACAATGGACCTGCCTATACAAGTTCTGCTTTTCAGGACTTCTGTAACAGATGGGATGTAACTCACAAGTTTGGGATTCCCCACAACAGCCAGGGGCAGGCTATTGTGGAACGGGCACACTTGTCTCTGAAAAATGCTCTTGATCGATATTCGTTGCGGGAAAAACCCCAGAACCTCCCAGCATTGCAAAATTCTCTTAACATTTGTCTTTACACTTTAAACTTTCTCAATCTGACTGGCATTCCTCCCGCTTCTGCTGCTTCGCATCATTTTTCCTCCCCCTCCCCCCCACTTAACAGACCTCTGGTATATTATTGCAGATTGCCAGATCCTGCCTGGCAGGGTCCCGCTGAGCTTCTCACTTGGGGATGAGGCTACGCTGCGATCTTACTGCCAGACAAAACCACTTGTTGGATCCCTGGTCAGGCAGTAAGACCCTATCATGGGAATTCCTCTGCTACATCTGTATCTTAAAAATCTTTCCTGATATTCTCGCCTATATCTTCTTTGCAATTTCTACCTTATTCGTATCCTACTTAAAGAACACTCTACCACTCACTCTTTTGTTCCTTCTTTACTCTTCCTATGGAAAGGAACCTTAAAATCTTTTCCTCTATTCAATCTAAAACATAGGGGGACCTAAATGTCCTTATATTGTATTATGGGTTCCCCCACCCCAACTAACATCCTTGATGAATTAATTAATCTTTATTGTCATTATTGTAATTATTATCCTTTCTCTATTAATTGAATTCCCTCCTCATTTCGCAAATGTTCTACAACTAACTTGTCCATAGCCCTCTCTCCTGCTTGTCATGTTTTTTTATACCCGAACTCTGATCCTGTCAACAAATGACGCTTCAAAAGAACTGTCCATGACGATCCGCAGAAGCCTCATAGAAGAGATAATATTGCCTGGACTATAACTGACTTTCAAAAAGTTCGTTTAAGTTCTACAACCAATTTCCCTTGCATAGAAGACTTCTACCCACCACTTCAATTCAATTTGGCAGACGCACCCACACAACCAGGGGATATCCTGCAATCCACACCACTGCAGGAGGAACTTTAACATCACGCCTGAAAGGAATGTATTTTATCTCTGGCAATAATTTTGTTTGGACTTGTTACAATGGTTTCATGGCATGTATCCACGGGGATGAAATTGTTAAATCCAAATCCTTTTGCATTCAAGTATGGCTTGTGTGTATAACTCTGATGATTTTATATCCCTACAGGTATCCATGGAACACCCCCTCTCTTGCAAAATCGTAAAGATTTAGATCGTTATTTTTTAAAACAAGGGGGATTGTGTGCTATGCTTAAAAAAGAATGCTGTCTTTATGCTGATAGCAAGGGGGGGGGTTCGTTTTCTATTTCACCATGGCTTACAACCTTTTTAACTGCATTGGCAGGACCATTAATAATCATTATATTGATATGTATTATAGGACCTTGTTTTAATAGAATATTGCAATTTTTGAAAAATCAATTATCCTCCATAACTGCTAATGTTAATGTGTTGTTGCAAGCTCATGTTATGTCCTTAACACCGGATGAAAAAATGTCATTGCTGAGTTACCGCTCCTTGGACAACCCTGACGCTGACGGGTCGCACTCCTGCCTAGATGACGGGGACGGTGAACATTTCAGAAAAATAGTTCCTGTTTTCTCGGACGAGGAAGAAGACTCGTCATAAATAATAAAAACAGAGGAGATGTTGTAACTATGTATCATTCATGTATTTGCAACTGTGTATCATTGCAACTATGTATCATTCAAGCATTTGCAACATTGTATCATTCACGTGTAAACATTAGACTTCTGTCTCTTCAGTGATCTTTGCAAGGCACGTACAAAGGACGGGGAGATAAACATCTGTCAATAAAGCATGCATATCCTAACTGAACTGAACTGTTGTAAATCACGCACATCCTGTTTAACCTGGTATCCTAACTGACCTGAACTGTTGTAAATCACGCACATCCTGTTTAACCTGGTATCCTAACTGACCTGAGCTATTGTAAATCTTGCATATCCTGTTTGACTTGGGCTCTGAAAAATTTCACCCCCCTTGTGAAGAAGCATAATAAAAGAGCGCGTACCAAGACATTCTGGGCGCACTCATCCCGAGAAACCTTGTCTCCTGTCGTTTTTTTCTCCTTCGCTCCCTTTCATGAGGCGCCCATCTGATGCGGGATAGCAGATACCGCAGATCTGGCTATAATTTCGCTCGGTTTTCAAGAGTGGTTTTGAAAAACAAGTAACAGGGGCTTCACTACCGTTAGGCAATACATGGCTCAAAATGGCGCCCACTCCGAAAGGCGATGCATCACATGTGATATTTAACGGTAAGGTTTCATTGTACTGCATTAGTACAGTGTGAGAAGTCAGTAGTTTTTTCACATTATGGAACGCCTGCTCTTCTCTATGACCCCATACCCAATTGGCTTTTTTATCTAGTAAGCGATGTAAAGGTTCAGCAACAGTCACCTTGTGCAGCAAGAATATGTTATAGAAATTGATGAGGCCTAAAAATGCCTGGAGGTCGGCCTTGTTCCGGGGTCTGGGAGCATTTTTTATTGCTCTCAATTTGCTATTGGTAGGGTGAATACCCTGACTGTCAATTAAGTACCCTAAGAATTCAACACGATCTGTACACAGCTTGCACTTATTTTTCTTCACCTTAAGGCCTGCTTCTTGGAATTTTTTTTAAAACGACTCTTAAACGGTCCCATAAGATTTTTGGAGTGGGGGCAGCAATGAGCACGTTGTCAAAGTAGGGGACAACGCGTTTGATCCCCTGCAAAAGTCTCTCCATTAGGCTCTGAAAGATCCCCAGGGCTACACTGACTCTGAATTGGAGCCGCGTACACTTAAAGGCACCCAGGTGCATTACAATAGTCTGTGCCTGTGCCATTTTTTCATCAACCGGCAGTTGCTGATAAGCCTGAGCTAAGTCTAGTTTAGCGAAGACTTTTCCGCCCCCCAGGGAATGGAGGAGGTGTTGCACCACCGGCACCGGATATGGATTTTGTTGCAGGGCGTGGTTTAGGGTGGCTCGGTAGTCCCCACAAATTCTAATGGAGCCATCCGGCTTAATTGGTGTCACAATTGGGGTTTCCCATGGGGAGTGATCGGTTGGCTTTAACACTCCCTGGGCTATCAACTTATCAAGCTGTTCGTCGATTTTCGGCTTTAGTGAGAACGGAACTCGACGAGGCTTAAGGCGGATGGGAGCTATTTTTGGATTAAGGCTAAAAGATATTGGGGTCCCCTTGTACTCGCCTAGCTTTTCCGCGAAGATGTCCTTGAATTCGTGGGTGAGGTCCTCCTCCCAGTCACTGCCGCCGATTCTGTTAATACCTGCCACTTCAATGCCGAGTGGTGCGAACCATTGTAGGCCTAGCAGGCTAGGTTGGTCCTTGTCGATCACCGTCAAAGGTAAGTATGCTGTGCGGTCCTTGAATGAAACTCGGACTCGACTGGATCCTACGACTGGAATCCGGTTCCCCTGGTAGTCTTTTAGCACGAGTCTTTGGAATTGATGTTCTTGGCGCTGGATAGTCGGGATGAGTTGCTTGAGTGTCTTCCAGGAGACCATTGAAAGAGACGATGCTGAGTCAACTTCCATTTGGCAAGGCTGATTTTCGATGTCCACTTTAACTCGAATTTTCTTGGCATCCAATGAAGAGGTGTGGCCGATAGTGATTGTTTGGTGAGCCTCTTCTCTCCTCGTTAGGCGATTCACAGGTCGGTTTCTGTAGGAGTGGTTTGTTGGTTCTCGCCTTACAGGATGGTTTCCTGTCGATTGGCGACAATTGGCCCCCTTCGAGGTCTGGCTGGGTCCAAGGAGACTTCTGCAGACCCGTCCGATATGGCCTCATTTTCCGCACTTGTGGCAGAGCGCGTTGCGGAATTTGCAATCAGAGCGGTAATGGTTGGCCCCGCAGCCAGCGCATGGTTGCTGGGACTTCAGGTAACGGTCCCGATTGGACTGCAGTCGATGGACCTCTTCTTTGTCGCTGTCTGATGACGAAGAGAGGTCCTCATGGTGGGCCATCGAGAGCTGTCCTTCCAACTTAGGTGAAAGTTCGCTGGCTGGTTGGTGTGTCAGAGCGCGATTTCGACGTAGTTGAGCAGCCTACTTTTTGGTCACTTCCGCTGCCGTAGCCTCAGTGATGGCATCAGCAAGGCTAATGTCACCCTTAGCCATTATTTTGCTCTGTATGTTTAGAGCATCTAATTCTAGGACTACTTGGTCTCTCAAAGCCTCTTCTAGGTCAGTGAAATCGCAGAGGCCTCCCAAGTTTCTGAGGTTCGCAACGAAATCAGCAACGCTTTCTCCTTTATGCTGGTTCCTTTGGTAGAACTCGTGCCATCTTACGAGCGTTGGAACAATCGGTGCATAGTGGGCCCTTAGTAGCGGTTCGAGGACGTCCCAGTCCATGGCCTTCAGTTCAGCCGGTTTTGCTAGCGCCTTGGCCATCTTGAATACGGTCGGCCACAGTGTGTCAGGAATACCGCCCGTTTCTTCCCAGGTGTGGCATCCTTCAGATTATTTGTTCCAAGAACATTTGGAAATGGTCCATGTAGGACTCCCAGTCCTCTTGCGCTGGGTCGAACGGAGCGGGTGGTACTACGCCGCCGGACATGGTTCTGCCGTTGTGTGTTTCAGCCACGTGCTTGGTTGTCTTCATCGTTGTTTTAGTTGGCTCTGCTGTCATCCAATCCCATCCTCGTCGCCAGTGTTAGGTCTGGAGCATGGGTGCGAATAATGGAGACGAGCCGGTAGAAACAGTGAACTTCAAACTCTTTATTTACATGGTGTAACAGCTCAAAAATGGATGGCTTCTATAGCCTTCCTTATATAGGCAACTTATTAACTATTCAACCAATAGCAATCTGGGAGCGCTAGCTCCGTTAACCAATGAGAATGGCCTGTTAATGGCCAATCAGATTCTCCTGAATGGACCAATCCGATCTTGCCATTAACAGCCAATTAGAAGTGCAGGGCCAGAACCCTGCACTTGACTTCAAGCTCAAGATAACTTTATTTAACATTTATTCATTCACAATAATTACCATGGAGTAAGAAGCAGTTGCATTTGAAATGTGGATTTACAGGCAGCTGTTATGTGTAAACTGGGTTGGCAAAATGAGAAATGAGGAGATGATAAAGCCTCCTGGGAGCACCAAGGGAAAACATCAAACCCATAAAAAAGTGAACGTCGGGATATTTTGGACATGTGATGCGACACCCGGAAAAATACAGCACATTTTTCTTCCAGGGGAAAATTGAAGGAAAGGCTCAGACAAAAAAACATTGTGGCTTCAAAATCTAAAGGATTGGTTTGGACAAAACTAAGCAGTACATTTTTGTGCGGCTGTTGATAAAAATAGGATCGCCAACATAATCGCCAATGTCTGATGACAGATATAGCACAAGAAGAAGAAGCAGTTCAGATAACAGGTGGATTGAATATGAATTCACAGTACAGTCAGAAAAAATAATTCTAGTGCATGATGTTTTTTTAAAAAAGAATTTTCAACTGAATGTATGTTCGCTTTTGTGAGTGGAATGAAATTCATCTTGTTTTATCAAAATTGACAAACCTTATAATCTAAATTAAGAATTGGTAACAAATGCTGTATAAAATGCACAATTAAAATGAGAAAAAAATAGTACATGGCAGAATACACTGATATAAAATGAATATTAATTTAGTCTTAAAATGTTGATCACTATTCTCCTGAAACATTCCATGAATGCCTACACATTTCAATGTTTTGATAACTGCAAATACTAAGAATTTAGCCAAGAGGAACATATGCATTCTTGACTAACAGGAAGTGCTTGAAAGTTAGGTTGATGTTCCTTTGACTTTCATCTCCAAATTAAGAGTACAACAAATCCAGTTAATATAAATCAATATTCCAAAGCCTAAATGTCATATTAAAAATTAAAGTAATCAGAACAGTTTTATTTTTGGTCTGATTATATCTTTTTGTTATGAAAAGCTCCTTGATTCCACACAGGCTTCTTTGACAAAGAAAAAAAAAAAGGGAGAGGAGTGGGAGAAGAGAGAGAGAGAGAGAGAGATGATAATCACAAATCCTTTTTCTTGCAATCTGTAATGCATTTTCAATTTCAAAAGGTCTCAGGGTTTTTCATTCTTCTCAAAGAATCACACAACAAGCACTATATCTTAACCAATAAGGAGTTTTACTGCCTTATTAACACAAGTACATGATTTAGTAAAAATTAGCACTCCCATACATACACCAAGAATATGTAGTTGACAACTTTGTCATAATAAAAAAGAACTATTAGAGAAAACTCATGAGATAATCAACAACATCTTTAAAGAGAAAAATACAAAAAAGGAAAAGAAAACAACACACTTATTTTCCTGGCTATTCTTATCTGCAGAAGAATGGATAGCAAATTAAAGAGCCACATTTATCGAAAAAAAAAAAAACCTCAAATAAAGTGCTCCATTATCAAAGCAACAACCCAAGAACACTTATTTAAGAACATTATTCAGATGAACACAAATATTCCGTGTGTTAAGTTCTGCGCATGGGTGCAAGGAACGGAGACGAGGCAGTGAACAGAGAACTTCAACTCTTTATTAATCATTCTGAACAGAGCAAAAAACCCTAGGGCAGCAGCAGCCCTTTTACAGGGCAGGCTGCTGACCTATTAGCCAATGAGAACTTGGAAGTGTTAAACCCATGAACCAATGAGAGTGGCTCATTAACAGCCAATCAGATTACCCGGAACGGACCAATCCGATATCGCTATTATTGGCCAATCAGAAGAGCAGGATTAGAACCCTGCTTTTACTTAAGGTTTGTTAAAACTTTATTTAAGCGCTTTATTAGTTCATAACACCGTGGTAACCTGGAAAACCAAACAAAAGAAACAAACCACCTATACAATAACTTCTAATAAAATAGGTATCCACACAATTTAATCAAAAAGGTGCCTTACCGTACAACCCATGTCAAATAATTTATTGCAACCTACAAAAACGATAATACTCCCATTCCTCAAAAATATCTCCAGGGTAAACCTACTGAATACTACAGCCATCTGGCATCACTGTAGCACATAAACCAACAAAATCCATTCTAATATGCTAAGCCATCCTAAATACCTCAAATCGGTTTATTACAACATGCAAGGAGTATAATAACCACAATGTACAATGAATAGATAGAAGACTTTCAGGCCACATTCACAAACACAAAGTCAGAAGATCGGATGAAAACTCCTTAAGTGAACTTAACCAGACTTAACTACAGTTTCAATTAGCCAACTTAACTTTTTAGATCAAACCAAATCCAAAAATGCTCAGAAGCTTGACATTCAGACAAATCACTCATCAACAGCAGCATAAACCCCATTTATGTACTACTAGCTCGATACCTGTGTTTCGCTACAAAACTATGTGGCCAGGCTTAGTTTTTGGGGAGGAAAATAAGGGAAAGAATATTCTGCCTCTGCCTACCAGCATCCATCAGTATTCATCTGGCTAGTGTCCTGTCAGTGTGTGAGAGAGTTGAAGGCTGTTTGGAAACTCAAACAGTATTTGCTGAGCAAGAAGGAGACAGCAAAGAGCCTGGACATGGCTAAGCTCAACTGTTCTGCACTAAAGCTGGTTGCTGCTGTGAAACTAAAACTGAAACTGAAACTCCTCTGCTTGTGTTTTGCATTTGGAACACATTTCTTTTCAGGTGGGGAGGGGATTAGGACTCTTTAGCATCAGAGCGTGTTAATAATAATATAGGAAATACTAATGCTCTGATGGTTTGATTGCATTTATATATATGTAGATTCAAAAGATACAAACAAAAGCCTAGAACAAATCTCTTCTGGCAGTCAACAACCAGATAAGCAGGAAAAAGATAAGCAAAGGAAAAATAATATCATAATTAAGGCACTATAAAGGAGAAAGCTACTTCCACTTCAATTTGTTTCAATCTAATTTGCATATTTTGTTATTTTATACAATGTGTTATGTTAAAAAAAATGTTATATTTTTTTAATGTGGGCAGCCACACAAAACTTTTAAATGAAACAAGATTGGTGGGGCCAGTTACCAAATACTAAATGCCATCAAATTCTATTCTCCTTTGCACTGATCAATGCTTCCAAACGAAATGATTGCAAGAAAACAACTATGCTCAGAGAACACCAATATCCCAACAATTTTCTTCTGTTAGTAAGATTATATCTTAACAGGTACAGTATAACATTTCAAGTTATGCTTGGGGTTAATTTTGAAGATATTTCTTCTAATACCTGGATCTTTTCTTTTCATTGGGACTCATCTAACAAGTACACAGGCATTTAATTCTTCTCACTACCTTTAGCTTTACTGAACACTAGACAGTTTACTTTATATACAAATTAGATTCCAATCCTGGATCACCAAAACTAATATTCAAGTCTTGTTTATGTTATGGACTAAGCCAACGTAGCAATACAACCCTCAACAGCTTTACTTTACAGCAGGCTTGTAATCCTGCACTTCTCATTGGCCCATAGATAGTGAGTCGTGATTGGTCGTTTTTGGCCATTCTGATTAGCTGTTAATGGGGCCCCCTGATTGGATGCTTGTGAAAGCGGTAAACTCAATTCATTGGTTGTTTTGACAGCAGCCAGCTCTATAAAAGAGCTGCTGCTGCCCAAGTATTTTGCTCTGTGCTTCCTTGATAATAAAAAGTTGAAGTCACTGTTCGATGTCTCGTCTCCGTTCCTTGAGCCCATGCCCAGGACTTAACACTGGCGACGAGGATGGGATGCGGAGACAATAGAGCTGACTAAGAACACATCGAACAAGACAGAACATGTGGCAAAAGAGCGCACGCAACAAATGGCAAGATGACCAGCGGCGCTATACCACCCGCTCCATTCGACCCAGCAACCGAACACTGGGATTCGTATATAGATCGCTTCCAGATGTTCCTGGAGACCAACAATTTATTTTTTTTTTATATAAATTTTATTAATTTTACATAGAACACAAACAAAACTAAAAGATCTTTTCTGAAGGTTGTCTGATCCCGGGTTGAAACTCTTCACACAGACACAAATTCAAACATCATATTCACTTTATATATCCTTCCATATCTTATTATCATTTTCTTTTTTATATTATATATATAAACCATTTTTATCAATTTGATATAAACAATGCACAAGGCATAACAGCTTATAAGTTCTTTCCTAAGAAAAAATAATAAAAGAAGAAAACCAATAGAACATAACAATCCCAAATTATAGTATCAATACTTTGTCTATTTAACTTCATATCTTATCCCAACTTCTCCTTTTCATCCAAATTATTTCTTATTAATTAAAATTTTTTTTTGCCTTTTTTCAATATACAAAATCCAAAAAAAACCATAACAAAACCTTTATATATCCTTTCATATCTTATTACCATTTTCAATAATATTCTTTGTCTGTTCTATTTCCAACTATCCATTCATCTTTTTTCTTTTATTATACTTCTCCTATACACCAATTGGAGTAACGTCTATAACTCATTACCCTAACTTAAAAGTACTTCATATAACAATTTTTCTTGGGATTCTGTTTAAAAGATTCTAAAATTACACAATGAATTTTATACTCTAAATACACATATAAAAAACACAATCTTATGTACCCTCCAGAATCCCTCTTTTATCCTAAATTAAATTCACCCATTGTCTCTGAATAAACTTTTTTTCTTTAGATCTTGCTTCCCCCCATTGAGGCTTCTCCTCTCCCCCTTTCTCTCTTGCTTATTCTTCTCCTTGCCCTTTTTACCCCTTTGTCTCTTCTCCTCCCTTTTCTTACTCCCTTTCCTTTGCTTTCTAACCTTGCCTCCACCTTTCCGCTCATTTTTCTCTTCTTTGGTTGTTTTTATAATTCTTAAAATCCCCTTTTTCTTATCCTTTTTCTCCTCCTCCCCGGAAAGAACCCATTGTTCATCAAAGATGGCTTCTTCTTCCTCTTCTTCTTTATCCCAGTCCTTCTGCTGCGTAGTCAACTTTTCATAAGTACATAACGCCATTTCTAAGAATTGAAACAAAGTGCCCAAAGTATCTTCTTTTTTATATTTTTGATATTCAGTCTTTAGTTCATCCACAAGTGATGCCATTATGAAAAAAGAAACTTTTCCCAAAACAACCACAAATATTTTTAATCAAGAATAATTCAAAAAAAAAAATCCAAAAATTAATACTTTTCTTCCTTCTTCTCTTTCTCTTTCTGGGGTTAATGTTTAATCAAAGAGGTCCAATTACCATATACCTTTCTTTGGGATTCTAGGCAATCTCCTCCTTTTTCAGCTTCTGCTCCAATTTTTTTTCCTCTCCCTTCCCACTTGCAATATCAATTTTAAATAATCAGAAATCCACACCTCCAACAAGGGTTTTCCGATTTCTTAAGTTTTTCAATGTCCAAAAACCCTTTTGTCCCTTAGCTTCAACTCTCAAAACAATTCACTTTCAATGTCCAATATGTCCAAACATTTCTGCTGTTTCCATGGGGTGGGAGAGTGAAGAAAAAAAAAGTTCCCTTTAACAGCTTCTCTGCCACTTTCGATCTTCTTAGGGATACAATGTATCCTCCAGCAATTCAAACAGCTCAGTTCCAACCAATTTGAAAGATGTTACTTGACCCGGCTCAGACAGCACTTTCACTTTTCTTACTTCCTCCAGCGCAATCTTACCCGGTTGCTGGCTTCTTCGTGGTGGCCATTGCTGACCGCCGCTCCACCGCCTTGGGAAAAAGGGGTTTTTCCGGAGGAGGAGGGGGTCTGCGACACCCCCAACCCCCTGTCCGACTCCCCTCTCTCTTCAGCTGTCCCTACAGGGCAGCCATATCCCCCTGACCCATCTGGATCGGGGGTACCTCGGCGGCTAGCACAGCAGGAATCGCCACGTGAAACCGGAAACCCTGGAGACCAACAATTTAAAAGATGCTACGCCTGGCAAAAAAATGAGCGGTGTTCCTGACTCATTGCGGCCCCGCCGTTTTCAAAATGGCTAAAGCACTAGCAAAACCTGCAGAAGTGAAGACCATGGATTGGGATACCCTCGCCCCAATCCTCTGGGCCCATAATGCACCCGCAGTACCTACACTGATACAAAGACAAGAATTTTACCAGAGGGACCAACGGAAGGATGAGAGCGTTGGAAATTTCGTAGCCAACCTTTGGAACCTAGGAGGCCTTTGTGATTTTGCAAACTTAGAGGAAGCCCTAAGAGACTGCATAGTTCTGGGATTAAATGCACCACATGTGCAGAGTAAATGATGGCGAAAGGTGATATCAGCCTTACAGATGTCATTGCCGACGCTACTGCCGCAGAAGCAACCAGGAAGTCAGCCGCTCGAATGCGCCGAGCGAACGCACCGCTTCGCCAACTCGCCAATGAGAGCCTGCTCACCATTGAGAAGCACGCTACCACTACCCACCACGAAGACCTCGAGTCATCCTCAGACAGTGAGGAAGAGGAAGTCAACCGGCTCCGCTTGGAACAAGAGCAAAGGAACCAGAGATGTCCGTACCTATGTGCTGGTTGCGGGGCAAACCACCCGCAATCAGACTGCAAATTCCTCAACGCACTCTGCTGTACTTGCGGAAAAAGAGGCCACATCGCAAAGGTCTGCAGAAGCAGACGAGAGTCCAGTCCCAACCGAAGGGAGAACAACCTCTGTCGGGAGATAGGCAAACTTCCTGAGAACCGGGACCGTCTGAACCACCAATGCAACAACCACTACTACTACAGAAACCAAGCACCTGCCTCTTCAATGAGATGAGAAGAGGCCCACCAAACCATTATTATCGGCCACGCTTCATCGTTCGATGCAAGAAAGATCGCGTAAGGGTTACTATTGAGAATCGACCATGCGTGATGGAAGTCGATTCGGGATCATCCCTATCGATGGTATCCTGGAAAACCCTCAAACAGCTGATCCCTGCCATCTGCCACCAGGATCTCAGCATGCAACGAATCACCCTGAAAGACTACCAGGGAAACAGAATTCCAGTTGTCGGTTCCAGCAACGTCCAAGTATCCTTCAAGGTCCGCACAGCGACGCTTCCCCTGACTGTCATCGATCGTGACCGACCCAGCTTGTTAGGGTTACAGTGGTTCGCCCCACTCGGGATTGAACTAGCTGGCATATACCAAACCAGAAGCGATGACTGGAAAGAGGCTCTCATCCAGGAATTTCAGGACGTGTTTACAGGAACATTAGGCAAGTACAAGGGGACCCCTATATCATTTAATCTCAGCCCCAATGTAGTGGCTTAAGCCTTGTTGGGTACCTTTTGCCTTAAAACTGAAGATCGACAAGCAGCTAGATAAACTGATAGCCCAGGGTATATTGGAACCAATTGACCATGCCCGCTAGGAAACCCCGATAGTAATGCCCATGAAGCCAGATGGTTCGTTAAGAATTTGTGGGGATTACCGGGCCACCCTAAATAATGCTCTTCAACAGAGCGCTTACCCAGTACCGGTGGTTCAACACCTTCTTCATTCCCTGGGTGGTGGAAAAATATTTGCGAAATTGGACTTAGCTCAGGCGTACCAGCAACTACCTGTAGACGCAACAACTGCAGAAGCCCAGACAATAGTTACACATAGAGGCGCTTTCAAGTGCAATAGGCTCCAATTCGGAGTAAGCATGGCGCCGGGCATTTTCCAAAGTTTAATGGAGAGACTATTACAAGGCATAAAAGGCGTCGTGCCTTATTTTGACGACGTCCTAATAGCTGCCCCCACTAAAGAGTTATTCGGACAACGACTCAGAAAAGTTCTTCAGAAATTTAAAGACGCTGGTCTGAAGGTAAAAAGGGACAAGTGTCAACTTTGTACGGAGAGAGTGGAGTTCCTGGGATACCTTCTCAACAGACAGGGAATCCACCCCACCGAAAAAAAACTAACTGCAATCAAAAACACCCCGAGACCTAGGAATAAGACAGACCTCCAAGCCTTTCCTGGGACTCATTAACTTTTATAACATCTTCTTGCCCCAGAAGGCAACCGTAGCCGAACCCCTACATAGACTTCTCAATAAAAAAGCTTCCTGGGTCTGGGGACGGCGTGAAGAAAAAGTGTTCCAAGAGGTAAAAGATCTTTTAACTTCCGATGCCGTATTAATGCAATACAACGAGATTCTACCTTTGACGGTTACCTGTGATGCCTCACCATTCAGAGTGGGAATCATTTTAAGCCATGTCCTCCCAAATGGAAATGAGGCACCTATTGCGTTCTTTTCGAGAACTTTGTCTAAAACCGAAAGGAACTATAGTCAACTTGATAAAGAGGCTCTCGCTATTGTATCCGCAATTAAACGTTTCCATGAATATGTATATGGGAGACCCTTTACCATAATTACAGACCACAAACTGCTACTTGGTATTTTGGCGGGAAACAAACCCACTCCCCATATCTTATCACCAAGAATGACACGTTGGTCAGAATTTTTAGCCACCTACGATTACCGATTGCAATACTGCCCAGGGAAAACCATTCCCCACACTGACGCGTTGAGCCGCTCTCCACTTCCAGACGTCATTGAGGACCCTGCTCCAACCTTAGCCATATTGCAAATTGAAACCCTCAAATCGCCGCCGCTGACCGCTCAAGACATCGCCTTAGAGACAAAAAAGGACACTGTTTTGGCACGAGTCCTCATCTGGGTAGAATGGGGTTGGCCGGTCAGTGCAACCGATGACACGTTCAAGCCATTTAGGAATTGTCAAACAGAACTATTCTCCCAGAAAGGCTGCATAATGTGGGGAGACAGAGTCATAGTCCTGGAGAAATTACAATATAGGGTATTGAAAATGCTGCACGATGGACATCCAGGCATCGTGCGGATGAAGGCATTGGCCAGGAGTTACACATGGTGGCCTGGCTTAGATAAACAGATAGAGACCTAGGTAGCAAAATGCAGCAAATGCCAGGAGACTCGCCCCACTCCTCCAAAGACTTCCCCAACGCAGTGGGAAACACCTTGAGTCCTTGGTCCCGTATCCACATCGATTTTGCGGGACCCACAAGAGGACATACTTTCCTCTAACAGTGGATGCCTATTCAAACTGGCTCAAAGTCCACAAGATGAAAAGCACCACCACAGACGCAGTCACTAAAAAACTGAATAAACTATTTGCTACCCACGGATTTCCAGATGTCCTGGTCTCCGATAATGGCCCCCAATTCACTGCCCTACCATTCGAACAGTATCTGGCAGATCAGGGCATCCGCCATGCTTTAACATCGCCAGCTCACCCTGAGGCCAATGGTAGACCTTGCACAAAATGGAACATGGCGACATTGATGACAAAATAACCCGGATGCTTTTTCTCCAGCACATAACCCCAACAGTTCCATGAACAAAACCCCAGCTGAACTCTTGATGGGCTGGAAACTTCACTCGCATCTCGATCGCCTCCACCTAAACTACATGCCAGAACAACCTCCAGGATCCAGCAGCAAGTGTCGGGCATTCCAGGAAGGTGACCTCGTGTTTGCGAAAAACTTCTCGGGCGACCCATTGTGGGTCCCCGTGACCATAACGCAACTTACGGGACCCCGATCCTATCGTCTGCAAACTGCAGATGATAAAATGTGGAAACGCCACATAGACCAACTCCGTTCCAGATTAGCACCGGAACCTCTAGCTGGAGGGGGAAGGAACATTGAGGAGGCCGAAGAAGAAATGATAATTGAAACCCAACAGCCTACACAACCAACCAGGGGATACTCACCATCCGAAGGAGAACCGAGCCAGGGAATGGCCTCGCCGCGTAACAGCACTGCGATAGAAGTGGATCCAGGGAACCTGAAAGACAGCACTGGCGTAAGCAGGGAAAGCAGCCCAGGGCCACGATCTTCACTATCCAGCCCAGCTAGCAGCCCACCGGAACCAGAACCAGGACAGAAACTGGTGGAACAGCGCAGGTCAAGCAGACAAGTGAAGCGACCTGCCTTTTTGCGAGAATACGTCACCCCACCCCTCAGACGGAACCTTGGGGGAAGGGGTGTTATGGACCAAGCCAACGCAGCGATACAACCCTCAACAGCTTTACTTTACAGCAGGCTTGTAATCCTGCACTTCTCATTGGCCCGTAGATAGCAAGTCGTGATTGGTCGTTTTTGGCCATTCTGATTAGCTGTTAACAGGGCCCCCTGATTGGATACTTGTGAAAGCAGTAAACTCAATTCATTGGTTGTTTTGACAGCAGCCAGCTCTATAAAAGAGCTGCTGCTGCCCAAGTATTTTGCTCTGTTCTTTCTTGAAGTCACTGTTTGATGTCTCGTCTCCGTTCCTTGTGCCCATGCCCAGGACTTAACAGTTTACATGAAAACAGAGGTGTCAAACTCAATTTCATTGAGGGCCACATCAGGGTGTTTTGTTTCTCCAGCAACAGGTGTGGATGGCTGAGGATTTGGAGAGGGAGGACTCGGATGAGGGGCCTGTGTGTGATGCAGGGATGGGGCCAGGATTATCAGAGAGTGGAATGCTGTCTTTGGAGATTGTGGAAGCTGGCAGCAGTGATGAAGAGATCCCTGAGGAGCCTGTGCCCAGTGCGCGTGTGCTCAGGGCTGCTCAAAGGAAAGAGCAGCTGCAGCAGCATGGGAGACTCGGGAGTAAGGCTGCAAGGTAATGGCCCCTCCCTGAGAAGATAAAAGCCAGCTGAGAAACCAGAATTCTTTGCAGGAAGCAAAGAAGTTCTTGCACTCAAGCCTGGTGGACATTCAGAGTATCTTGGTTGTTGATTGGAGACTCTTTGTGTTTGAAATATTTCTTAGTAATTTTATCTAGTGTTCTTGGCAGCCTTGCACAATCTTGGCAAGGCTCATTCTTATCAGAGACAATTAGTTTTCATAGCCTTTTAACTGCGAATGAAAGGAATTCGCAGAGAAGCATTAAAAGGTTTTGCTTTTGCCTCTGTTTGGTGTTTGTTTCCTTGGAACAAGGTTTAGGTCAGAACACAGGGTTGTATTTGACCTTGGGGAGCTGGGCTGGGTGTGGCCAGAGTGGATGTGGCCAACTACATAATTAATAACATACTGATAAAAAATCTAACTAACTAGTAAAAAAATCAGAAAATGAAATACAGGCTGAATAGTCAAAACCTTGTTGATGATCCAAACTCTGTCAAGGATCTTGGAGTACTCACCTCAAATGACCTAAGTGCTAGAGCCCACTGTAACTACATAGCCAAAAAGGCGTTAAGAGTTGTTAACCTAATCTTATGTAGCTTTTTCTCTGGTAATATCACACTACTAACTAGAGCATACAAAACATTTGCTATACTCGAATAGAGGTCATTAGTCTGGAACCTACATTACGTATCTGATATTAACACAATTGAAAAAGTCCAGAAATATTTCACAAGAAGAGTTCTCCACTCCTCTACTTGTTGCAGAAGACCTTGTGCCACCAGACTTGGAATTCTAGATCTAGAAAACCTAAAACTACGCCACCTTCGGTCCGATCTAAATATAGTATATAAAATCATACATTGCAATGTCCTACCTGTCAATGAATACTTCAGCTTCAACCATACGACTTCAGCAACAGAGTGGTCAATGTCTGGAATACTCTACCTGACTCTGTGGTTTCTTCCCCAAACCCCAAAAACTTTAACCTTGAGACTTTCTACTATTGACCTCACCCCTTTCCTAAGAGGTCTGTAGGGGGCGTGCATAAGCGCACCAATGTGCCTACTATCCCTGTCTTATTGTTTCTTTTTTATTTTACTTATATGTATCCATTTCATGTATCCATAACTATGTTTATACTTATACCTGTTATCTTATAATTGCTTGACAAAATAAATAAATAAATAAATAAATAAACAAACAAACAAATAAATAAACTCAATGTCACTCATGTCAGAGGGTGCCTGTTGTGACCCAAGTGATCTGACAGCAAAAATAGTCTTCCAAGTTCCGTTTTTGGCTGTGATGGCCTCCTGTGAATCTCTGCCAGTGAAGACGGAGATCAGGAGGACCACATGCAGCACTGCCAAGCTCCATTTTGGCTGGCAGAGGCACTGTAGGCTGGTTCTTCACTGTTTCTGGGGTGTAACCACCACACAGGCTTGATCTGGCCCCCAGACCCTTGAGTTTGACACCCCCTGCATTAACACATAATTTAAATAGAAAAAAAGAAAAGAAAATATATTTAAACATATGTTTAAAAAAAAGATATTAATTGAAGAGAAGTTAATGACCAAGCTGCAAATTTTATTAAATGACAATAACTAATGTGTGTCGCTTCCAAATAAAAATGTTTATATAAAATCAAATAATGGATAGAATATCTTTCTCTCACTCCCTCTGTCTCTTTCTCTCTCTCCTTCCATCTGTGGTATATCTGCATGGCTTGATAAGTGAATATTGATTTCACAGGAAGGCAAATGTAGATCTTTCATAAGATTAATATCTTCCCTGGAAAGCTGCCAGTACAAAAATATGTCAACAATGGGAATGTGTTGTAAATTGCTTACAAAGCTGATGATTTGGCTGGAAAACAGAGAATGAAGCTTAATCAGTACTATCAGTAATTCTAAGTTCAGAAGTTTCTATTGATTATTTTGGAGTGCAGTGATCAGAATTCTAGATAACTATTACAAACATGAAAATAGCATTTCATAGTTTTATTTGTGATTCCTTTTCTTGTTATTTTTAATTTAAAACTTGATTATATTCCCAAAACCATACACAATATCAATAAGCATCACTGTGATTTATTAACAGAAACATATAACCTTTCACATTTTACTCCTGAAAGAAGGAGCATATTTTATATAGCTTCTGCTAAACTAGAAAATGAATGATCTACTTTTGTGTCATTCTATGAGTAGGAAACTTCAGAATTCAAGTAGGAGCTTCATTTTAGGAGAGACAAAATCAATAATGTGTAGTGATAAACCACAAGCCTGCTTTGCCAGTCATCCAAATTTAGATCTCTTCATTTATGAACTAAGCAAGTCTTAATATATATATTTTTTTCTGGGAAATGCTGTAAAGTTTCACTTTCTAATAATCATATTTAATGTGATATGCAAGTTAAGATACATTTTTCAATTCACATTTTTAAATCTAGCAAATTTTGCTTCCTGAGCCAATAAAGCAAAACAAAACAAAAATTAAATTTTTAATGACTCCATTTATGTAGCTTACCAATATATTAGCAATATATTGGTTAGCGCCCGAGTTGCCTTAGCAAACTCAGTTAGTTCAGAATTGCCCTACCCAGAGAAGGAGGTGCTGGAGGAGGAGGAGGAGGAGACAGTAGTGGAGAAGTAAGCAACTCAGGGCGCTACAGCTGTGGTGGCTTTGCCTGTGTCTGTTTGATGTTGGGAGAGGCAGCGAAGGTGGGAGGAGCCGAGAGCTCCCTTTTTTTGGCTTCCGACACATGGGTGCGGGGGGGGGGAAGGGAAGGAAAGAGAGAGAGGCAGGAGCAATTCAAAACTAGAGAACTAATGGAGAGAGCTAATAGTAGGCCCCGGGGGAAAGGACTGTTGTTGCTGCCACCACCGTGTGGTGCTGGTTGGCATGTGCATGTCAGGGACCTGACTCCCAGGTCCCTCGAAGAGCTGGGAGGCGCAAGAACTGCAAGTGGGAATGTTTCGTGATTTCGAAGAACTCCTGGAACATGGTAGATTGGCATTTTGTAAGTCTTGGTGAAAGAGTGAGCTTTTTCTCGCCTCCTTTCCTCCCCCGGTAATGCAGGATATGCTCTCTCTCTCTCTCTCTCTCTCTTTCTCTCCCGCTTCCCTCGACCCCAAATAATCACTGGCTGCAGATGGGTTTGGCAACGAAGTGTTAAAGTGAGCGAAGTGGCCCTGGGAACACATTTCCTTGCCTGTCTCCAGGTGGGGCTGGAAGAACCCCCTCCCAGCTTTTCCTCAGCTGCAGATCTGGGCCTTTCAATCCTCCACCCGGGATCTGAAAGGAGGTTCTCCTCCTCCCCTCCCCCAATTAATCCCTGAGGACAGAAGTCCTTCTGTAGGCAGATGCCTGTTGAGAAACCCCTGGAGTGGTGGTCAAGGAGTGCTGTCCCCCCAAGGAGAGCAAAGCCCCCTTTCTGCCTCTGCTTCTCCCAGCGGCAGTTGCCCCGAGGCCCCTCAGCTCAGACCCCTGGGGAGAGGCTGGAATTTTTTATTTTGTTATCATTAAGCATTTACATTTTTGTTATAATTAAATAAGTAAGTATGTGTGTGTGTGTGTGTATGTATACACATATATAATTACATTTATATTTAACATATTTTTATATTAAATATATTAGATTTTTTTTTAAAAAAAATCATATTAGTGGTCCTCGGGATTTAAAAGTATGAGATTGGTGGTCCCTGAGGTCCACAAGGTTGGTGACCCCTGACTTAGAAAACCTTAGGAAAATTTCCATGTGCAAAACTTGGATCTGTACTTATAGTATGCTGGTATATTATGACATCCTAGATTCTTGGGAAGAAGTTAATATGTACAAAGGCCAACACTAGGCAAGTGAATTCACATTGTTGAGAACCATAACAATGACAATTTTGAAGAGAAGAACATTATTTTTAGATTGGATGCCAGACTTAATACGTCAAAAGAAAACCATTATAAATAAATTGTACAGAATGAAACATTCTACTATTTAACTAATGATAATGTACTATTAAAATTAATGTATGGAACAGGAATATGATTTTATTTTACACTGAACTTCTATTTATAGACAAGATTGAGTTGAATATGTTGTATGCCTATTTTTTTTTTTTTTTTAAATCAACCTAACAGTTAGAACTACATTCATAAAAATTAGTTCCTGGACTTTTCCTGGATAGCACAGATTTTGGCTTTTCCTTCCCACTGAAAAGCTGGTTGGCTTTGTGATAAATAGAAGCAGGAAAAAATTGAAGCAGATAATTCGCGTGAGCCAATCTTCTTAAGAGCATTATGTTGTTATGGTAACAGTAACGGTTCACAAATTTAGAAGTCTTGGCTACATATGTTTTCTCTATTTCGTTGACTATTTTAATGTCTGTTTTAGGTTTAGGGTAAAGGGGATTTTTTCGGAAGGAGAATAAAACACGTTAAGTTGTATTAGTTAAACCATAAATATATACTATAATATTTATACTTTTAGAAGAAGGCTACATTAACATTAAATTGGATTGGGACTTAGAAGAAGGAATATTGTGAAATTGTCTACAGAGACAAAAGAATCTCTGCCTCATCCAGACATGTTGAGAGGACAAAAGAAACATTATTTTTTCCTGAATACTATAATATTATCTTGTAACTTCCATTCCTGATGCAGATAATGATGAAAAACAGGAATTCTGCTGGATCACATTAAAATTGCATTAATGATGACTTACTCTTTTTCATACAGTATTCTTGGAGGGTACTGCATTAACAGTTTCATCCTTATTGGGAATTTTCAAATGCAGGTAACCCAAAAATACTGGTAATGTGTTTCCTGGTGATCACTCTAACTCAGGGGTGTCAAATTCAATTTCACTGAGGGCTGCATCAGGGTTGTATTTTATCTCAGGGGCCGTCAGCATGATGTTAGTTATGTCGGGGGCTGCCTGTGGGGGCTGAATGCTCTGCCATTGAAAATGGGCTCCCACAGGCACTCCGCGACATAATTATTTGCAACAATTGGTACTCATACCAACACCAGGTCCACAATTCATCCATAATCACCATTAGCTGTTTTACCTCAGGGCAATATTTTATCAACATGAGCTTTCAACAAAAAGAGTTGTGGAATAATCAAAGCCGCTTGTGGTGTTGTTTTGCTTTGTTATCAAACACAGAAACAACATTCAATTCAGTTGGTGAAAGAATTTTGCCTAATGCAAACATGATATGTGACTTTTAGAACAGGGGTCGCCAACCTTTTCGACCTTGGGGAGCACCAAACTCATAATTTTAAATCCTGAGGACCACTAATACATTAAAAAAATAATAATATATTTAATATAAAAAAATATTTTATATTCAATATAAATTTAATATTAAAAAAATTTATACATACACACATATAAATGCTTATTCAATTACAACAATATATATATAATATAGTATATAATATATAATATATGTATAATATAATTATAATATAAATGCTTAATCATAACTGTGGGGCAGAGCAAAGGGAAAGGAGGGGCCTCTCTCATCCTTGGGGGGGGGAAGAGGGAGGATTTAAGAAGCCACATGGTGCCTGGAGGCTGGGAAGATCTGAATGGGGAGGAACTGGTTCCCCCTCAAATGGAAGAAAAGCAGAACCATCCCATATCTCCCCAAGTCAGAGGAAACCTCTCCTTCCTTTGCCAGGTGTGGCTGCCTGGAATTAGTTGGGGGAGGGAAGGAGGGCCGGGCTGGAATCTAATCTAATATAAAAATGATTGCTTAGTAAATTGTTAAGCAGAATTCTGTGATCATTTTACAAACCTACAATATATTTTGAAGATCAGTTTGTAATCTTATGCCCATCTGCCAAACAAGTCCCATATGAAATTAGTTTGTTTCAGAATAGACATGTATAAAATACTAGTAATTAAGTAAGGACACTAATTTTAATCAGATTTGAAAAGTTATCCAGAATGTAATGAAACATATTTTTTAAAAAAATTAAAACTCCTTATATCCCATCTCTCTCAGACAACTCAGCAACAAACTGTAGACCTAAACATATTTATAAGGCCCATATATTTCAACTGAAGTTACTACTAAGAAAACAATCTTAGAATGCCCTTCAAAATATTTCCATTCAAAGAAAATGTAAAGCCCCTTGCACCAGGGTCCCTGATGTCAGTTAGAATAATTTGGACAAGCGCTTCATGGCAGTGGCCTTCTGGATTTTTTTGCAGCTTAGACATTCTAATCCTATTTTCCACTCTCTGAAAAGTGGGAGACTACTCAGAGATTTTTTTGAAAAGCATCCTTCTGAGTTCTGAATATCTTTTTAAATTTTAAGCAGCTCTTCTTTCAACAAGTAACGGTTAGAAGTAGAGAAAGCCTGAAGAGTAGAGGTGGGCTGCTACTGGTTCTCACCGGTTCAAACAACCTGGTTGTTAATTTTATGACCAGTTCACTGAACTGGAAAATCCCATCCCTGGCTGTCCCCACCCTCCCTGCCTTGTGCCTCCAGGAGTCCCCACATGCCCATTTTAAATCACAGGTAAGTGCAGAGCGTATGCAGAGGAAGATGAAAAATGGTTCTCCTGGAAGTTCTGTAAGGCCGGAAATGGACCTGTTTCTGGCCTCCAGAAGGCCTCTGGAGAGTAAAGATGATTGCACTACCTCATTCCACTCACTACAGATCATCAACAAGTGTGACCAATGGTGTTTCTGTCATTGCTTACAACAGCAAGAAAGGAATGGGGAAAAAAACTTAATCATGAATTAAAAATGGTGCTTGTAATTGTCCATTAATATTGAACCCATAGACAAACCATGCACATCCAATTCAGTTTTTGGACAAAATGTCAAAATGGCCACATGAATACATAACCAGGGAAGATGGGAAGTACCTATTGAATGCAGAATCCATTATCACCTTTGTTTCTTCAGGACAAGATAGTACAATCAAACCTTTAATATTTAGCTAATGGTAAATGGTGATGTTGCTGGTTTAGTTTAAAGACTTCATAAGAAAAGCAAATGAGAACAATCCCTAGAACTTTCAAACAATAAAAAACTGGGCAAGGACACTATACTTATTTGTTTGTTTTGGCCTCGTATTAATCTCCTTCAGCTGCAATTCACCTTTCTTACATGAATTTATAATAGTATGAATTTCTTTATAGCTGTGTAAAGTGATAGTTAACAACAGTTGAATTTCCAGCTTGTTAACGTTTTGAGGGTGGCTAGGAGTGAACTGAGCAAAACATTTATATTATTAAATACAATTTCTCCAGGATTTGAGAATGCTATTAGAGCAGAAGGACTGAGTTCAGTTTATTGATTAATAAAATATGTCATGTCTCCCTTGGGTTTCTCCTTCTGGAAAAAATGAGATATTGTGGATGTTATGGCTATAAAGCTCAGGCCAGAAACGAAATGATGAAATAGTTTCAGTCTCTGTAAAGCCTTCACTCCATTTCCTTTGTGATATAACACTTACTGACTGGCACACAGACTGCCTTAGACAACTTTTTCATTCAACTATGCTGGTAGGGATTGCTTTATTGGCTTTTGACCCTGCCTGCCTGATTCTTTCCTCTCTGTTGTTCTTAGTCCTTGCAACTTCACATGTCAAAGCAGTGAAAAAGAGAGAGAGAGAGATCCCACCTAACCATAGGTTGCTTTTTTTAGGGAGTTTCAAACTGAAAATTGCCTATGAAAATTATTCACCCTTTTAGCAAACAATGTACTTTTGTCATTCCTCTGCAACAGCTGCTATTTCTCCCGAAGAAAGGATTTATAGCTGCTGAAGTTTTTTTGTTTTCCTCCAGAGGCGATGGCTTCTGAATATTTTAGGCTAAAATCCACTTTCCAAAGAATTGGAGTTTATCCAACTATTTAAAAATTCAATATGGTGTTTATATGGATGTTGTTGTGTATGCAATATAATTAATAAAGTGTGAGCTTGGAGTAAGTGCAGGGTTCTGGCCCTGCACTTCTGATTGGCTGTTAAGCGGCCGGACCGGATTGGCCCGTTCCGGGGAATCCGATTGGCCCTTAACAGAGAGTTCTTATTGGTTACACAAGCTAGCATTCCTAGCTTGTTATTGGTTAAATGTTATAAAGTTTGCCTATATAAGGCGGGTTCTACTGATGTTAAATGAACAAGTCACGATGTAAATAAAGAGTTGAAGTTCATCGTTCAGAAGCTTGTCTCCATTCTTTCTTGCCCATGCTCAAAACTTAACACTGGCGACGAGGGTGGGATGTGGAGACATCTGAACCAACGAAACTTCGAAGAACACTGAGCACGTGACAGACGACGCCAACAACGGAACCATATCCGGCGGCATCGTACCACCCGCTCCGTTCGATCCAACACAAGAAGACTGGGAGTCTTACATGGATCTTTTCCAAATGTTCCTAGAGACGAACAACTTAAAGGACGCCACAGCCGGGAAGAAACGGGCGGTGTTCCTAACGCATTGCGGTCCAACTGTATTTAAGATGGCTAAAGCACGAGCCAAACCCCGAGAAGTGAAGGCCATGGATTGGGACGACCTCGAACCTATCCTGCGAGACCACTACGCCCCGACCGTGCCTACGCTCGTGAGACGCCATGAGTTTTATCAAAGAAGCCAGCGGAAGGGAGAAAGTGTGGCCGACTTCATAGCAGACCTCTGAAATTTGGGAGGCCTCTGCGGATTCACCGATCTAGAAGAAGCACTAAGAGATTGCATAGTTTTGGGATTAGATGCACCAGGCGTCCAAAGCAAGCTGATGGAGAAAGGTGACATCAGCCTTGCCGACATCATTGCCGATGCTACCGCAGCGGAAGCAACCAAGAAGTCGGCTGCACAACTACGCCGCAACCGCGTTCCGGTACCTCCACCACCAAGCGACATTTTATCCAAGATGGAAGGACAGCTTGCAACAACGCACCATGAAGACCTCTCTTCGTCGTCAGACAGTGACAAAGAAGGGGTCCATCGACTGCGGTCCGACCGGGACCCTCGGCCGAAGCCCTTACGCCCTTGCACTGGCTGTGGAGCCAACCAAGCCAGGTCCAAATGAAGATTCCGCGACGCACTCTGCCAGGAGTGCGGGAAACGAGGCCACATCGGATTGGTCTTCTGAAGCTTACCAGGACCCAGCCAGGCCTCAAAGGGGGCTAACTATCGCCAATCGACAGGAAACCGTCCTGTAAGGCGAGAGCCAGTAAACCACTCCGACAGAAATCGAGCTTTGCAGAGAGAAGAGGCTCACCATACTATCACTATCGGTCATGCCTCAGCCTTGGACACTAACAAAATCCAAGTCACAGTAGCCATCGAGAACCAGCCTTGCCACATGGAGGTCGACTCGGGATCGTCCCTCTCGATGGTGTCGTGGAAGACATTCAAGCAACTCATCCCCACAATTCAGCACCAAGATCTCCGTTTCCAACACCTCATCCTCAAGGACTACCAGGGGAATCGAATCCTGGTTGTCGGGTCCTGCTGAGTCCGAGTCTCTTTTAAGAAGCATACAGCATACTTACCTTTAATGGTCATCGATAGAGAGGCCTAGCCTACTGGGCCTCCAATGGTTCGCGCCACTCGGCATTGAAGTGGCCGGCGTAAACCGAGTCGGTGGCTGTGACTGGGAGGAAGACCTTATCTCTGAGTTCAGGGACGTCTTCGCGGACAGCTTAGGCGAGTACAAGGGGACCCCTGTCTCATTCAGCTTAGATGCAAAAACAGCTCCCATTCGCCAAAAGCCCCGTCGAGTTCCGTTTGCCTTAAAATTGAAAATCGATGAACAACTCAACAAACTAATAGCTCAGGGAGTGTTGGAGTCCATCGATCACTCCCCATAGAAAACCCCTATTGTAACACCCATTAAGCCAGACGGATCAATCCGAATTTGTGGGGACTACCGGGCCACTTTGAACCATGCCCTGCAGCAGAACGCATATCCAGTTCTGGTGGTGCAGCACCTCCTCCATTCCCTGGGGGGCGGGAAATTTTTCACTAAATTGGATTTAGCTCAGGCATATCAGCAATTACCAGTAGATGAAAAAACGGCACAGGCCCAAACTATTGTGACGCACCGAGGTGCCTTTAAATGTACCCGGCTGCAATTCGGAGTAAGTGTAGCCCCGGGGATTTTTCAGAGCCTTATGGAAAGGTTATTGCAAGGGATTAAGGGTGTGGTCCCCTATTTTTACGATGTATTAATTGCAGCCCCTACAAAAAAAATCTTACAGGACCGGTTAAAATTAGTCCTAAAAAAATTCCAAAAGGCCGGTCTTAAGATTAAAAAAAAACAAATGTAAATTGTGTACTGACAGTGTTGAATTTTTAGGGTACCTGATTGATAGCCAGGGCATTCACCCTACCGAAAGTAAATTAAAAGCGATCAAAAACACTCCCAGGCCAAGAAACAAGGCCGATCTCAAGGCATTCCTAGGCCTCATCAATTTTTATAATGTATTTTTACCACACAAAGCAACTGTCGCTGAACCGTTACACCGATTGTTAGATAAAAAAGCAATTTGGTTATGGGGTTACCGTGAAGAACAGGTGTTCCGAAATGTTAAAAAACTGCTCACTTCTGACTCTGTACTCATGCAGTATAACGAGACTTTGCTGTTAGTCATAACCTGTGATGCATTGCCTTTTGGGGTGGGCGCCATTTTGAGCACGTACTGCCTCATGAGAACTAAGCCCCTGTTGCATATTTCTCAAAGACTGTCAAAAACGGAGCGGAACTATGGACAAATTGATAAAGAAGCCCTCACAATTGTCTCAGCTGTGAAAAGATTTCACGAATACGTGTATGGTAGGGTTTTTACTATCATGACTGACCACAAGCTTTTATTGGGGATAATAGCCGGAGATTAGCCAACTCCCTACATATTATCCCCTAGGATAACCTGATGGTCAGAATTCTTAGCTGCTTCTAACTATTGGCTGCAATACTGCCTGGGGAAGGCCATTCCCCACGCTGACGCATTGAGCCAACCACCACTTCTAGAGACTCTCAACGATCCGGCACCAATGGTAACCACGTTGCAAATTGAAGTGCTCAACTCGCCGCCACTGACCGCCCGAGATATCGTGAAAGAAACCAAACGCGACCACACCCTAGCACGAGTCCTAGGCTGGGTAGAACGCGGATGGCCATTGGACCGGTTATCAGATGACTTCACACCAGTCAAGACTCGACAAACCGAGCTCTTGTCCCAGAAGGGCTGTGTCATCTGGGGCGATAGAGTCGTTATTCCAGAACGGCTCCGAAAAGCGCTGCTGAGAACTTTGCATGATAGCCACCCCGGCATCGTGCGAATGAAAGTCCTTGCACGAAGCTACGCATGGTGGCCGGGCATTGACAAGCAAATCGAACAGTGGGTTAAAGCTTGTCCCAAATGCCAAGAAGTCAGCAACGCCCCACCAAAAGCCATGCCTACTGAATGGGACACACCACATGGTCTTTGGTCCCGAATTCACCTGGACTTCGCGGGGCCAACCAAGGGCCACACCTTCCTGCTTACCGTCGATGCCTACTCCAATTGGCTCGAAATTCATCGCATGACGACTACGACCTCCGTGGCAGTCATCAAGATTCTAAACAGACTCTTTGTAACCCATGGATTACCAGACATCCTGGTATCCGATAACGGCCCACAAATTACTGCACTAGCATTCGAGTAGTCCTTCGCTGACTGCGGCATCCGCCATGCGCTCACCTCGCCTGTGCACCCTGCGACCAATGGCCGAGCAGAACGCATGGATCAATTTGTGAAGAAAACCTTGCAAAAGGTAGACTACGACAACATTGACGACAAGATCAATCAAATCCTCTTCTTGCAACACATCACCCCACATAGCGTCACCAACAAAACTCCCACTGAACTGCTAATGGGATGAAAGCTCCGCTCCCACCTTGACCGGTTGCACCCTGCGTATGAACCAGAGAAACCACTAGGATCCAGCGGCCGCTGTAGCACCTTCCAGGTAGGGGACCTGGTTTATGCAAAAAACCTTTTGGGCAACCCGTTGTGGGTGGAAGCGACAGTAGTACGTGTAACCGGCCCTAGATCCTACCTCGTGCAATGCCTTGACGATAACCTTTGGAAACGGCATATCGACCTATTACGGTCGTGGCTTGCAGTGGCCAGTTCGCAACTCCCCTATGACCAAGCTGAGGGGGGGGAGGTACGGAAGAAGATGAAGCCCTAGGAAACCCGTTTGAAGGAAACGACGAATTAATAGAAACTCAGGAAGCGGAGCCGGAGGGAGAAATATTTGCACCTCAGGGAATCACGGAAAATGTGGGCAACAACGTACAAGTGAACTCTGAACCAGAGACAGCCCCACTGCCAGACAACGATCTACCTCAGTGGGATTACAACCAACCGATACAAAGAAAATTAAAGAGACTAAAAAGACATCCGTCCTATTTAAGGGACTATGTAATGGCGCCCTGAACTAAGAAGCCAGGGGGAAGGGGTGTTGTGTATGCAATATAATTAATAAAGTGTGAGCTTGGAGTAAGTGCAGGGTTATTGGTTGTTAAGCGGCCGGACCGGATTGGCCCGTTCCGGGGAATCCGATTGGCCCTTAACAGAGAGTTCTTATTGGTTATACAAGCTAGCGTTCCTTGCTTGTTATTGGTTAAACGTTATAAAGTTTGCCTATATAAGGCGGGTTCTACTGATGTTAAATGAGCAAGTCACGATGTAAATAAAGAGCTGAAGTTCACCGTTCAGAAACTTGTCTCCATTCTTTCTCGCCCATGCTCAAAACTTAACAGATGTGTGGATGCCTAGTCAGAGAGAGAGAGAGAGAGAGAGAGAGTGAGAGAGTCAGTCAATTTCTGGCTTTTATAGTGGTGTTTTGGCTGAAAAGTGCCTTGAGTGTTGGATAAAAGATTAAATGACCAAAATATTTTTTATTTATCAAATTCTGAGGATAATGTTCATCAGAATTATCTCTGCTCTATAAACGACTCTTTATAACTGTTGTGAATTAATAAAAGTACTTGAATAAAGATTATTAAGAGCTTAAAGTAAAGTGCAGGGTTCTGGCCCTGCACTTCTGAATGGCCGATAGTAGCGACATCAGATTGGTCCGTTCAGGAGAATATGATTGGCTATTAACGAGCCTCTCCCATTGGTTAACAGAGCTAGTGCTCCCTGTGTTTTCATTGGTTAAATACTCAAGAGTTTGCCTTTATAAAGGGGGCCGTTGTGGCCATGAGCTGAGCTGTTACACATGTAAATAAAGAGTTTGAAGTTCACTGTTCACCGGCTTGTCTCCTCCTTAGTGCCCATGCACAGAATATATCACTGGCAACGAGGATGGGATGTGGAGACGTCAGAGCTGACTGAACGACAAAGAACTATAACAGACCACGTAGCTGAAATGCACCAACGGTGGAACCATGTCCGGCGGCGTCATACCACCCGCTCCATTCGACCCGGCGCAAGAAGACTGGGACTCATATATGGATCGTTTCCAGATGTTTCTGGAGACCAACAATTTGAAGGAGCCACTACCGGAAAAAAATGAGCGGTATTCCTAACTCATTGGGGGCCGACCATATTCAAGATGGCCAAAGCACTAGCGAAACCGGGAGAAGTAAAGTCTATGGACTGGGACGTCCTCGAACCCCTGCTGAGGGCCCACTATGCACCGACTGTGCCAACGCTCATTGGAAGGCATGAATTTTACCAGAGAAGTCAGCGGAAGGGCAAAAGTGTTGCTGATTTCATAGAGGATCTCCGGAATCTGGGAGGCCTATGCGAGTTTGCCAAACTAGAAGAAGTCCTGAGAGACCGAATAGTTCTGGGATTAGATGCTCCAGACGCACAGAGTAAGCTGATGGCGAAAGGCGACATAAGCCTTAAAGATGCCATCGCTGATGCTACTGCAGCAGAAGCAACCAGGAAGTCGGCTGCCCAAATGCACCACGCCCCACTTCGCCAACTCACCCACGAAATTTCACCCCAGTCAGAAGGACAACTTACAACAGCCCACCACGAGGACCTCGAATCGTCATCAGAAAGCAATGAAGAAGAGATCCACCGACTTCGGTCTGAACAAGACCAATGCCAGAAATTGCAGTACCAATGCGCTGGTTGTGGAGCAAGCCACCCCGGTTCAGAATGCAAATTCCTCGACGCACTCTGCCATGTGTGCGGGAAAAGAGGCCATATCGGACAGGTCTGTAGAAGCAAGCTAGGACCCAGCCAGCCCTGGAGGGGGGCTAACTATTACCAATCAACAGGAAGCCATCCTGTTAAGCGAGAACCCGTGAACCACCAATGGAACAACCACTCCTACAGAAACAAAACCCTAAACCACTCAACGAAGCGAGAAGAGGCTCACCAAACTATCATGATCGGTTACGCCTCATCTCTTGATGCCAAGAAGATCTGAGTGAAAGTGGCCATCGAAAATCAGCCCTGCCTGTTGGAAGTCGATTCAGGATCGTCCCTCTCGATGGTTTCCTGGAAGACCCTCAAGCAGCTCATCCCTACTGTCCGGCGGCAAGACCTCAGATTCCAAAGACTCATACTCAAAGACTATCAAGGAAATCGAATTCCGGTCATTGGATCCAGCTAAGTCCGGGTATAGTTTAAGAACTGTACAGCATTCCTACCCCTGACTGTAATTGACAGGGATCGGCCTAGTTTGTTAGGCCTCCAACGGTTCGCTCCACTTGGAATTGAAGTAGCCGGCATTCACCGAATCTGCAGCAGCAACTGGGAAGAGGACCTCGTCCAAGAATTCCAGGACGTCTTTGCAGAAAAACTAGGCAAGTACAAGGGGACCCCAATATCATTTAACCTCAATCCCGAAATAGCTCCCATCCGCCTTAAACCTCATCAAGTTCCATTTGCCCTTAAACCAAAGATTGACGAGCAGCTTGATAAATTAATAGCCCAGGGTGTGTTAGAACCAACCGATCACTCTCCCTGAGAAACCCCAATCGTGATACCCTTCAAGCCAGATGGATCGATAAGAATTTGTGGGGACTACCGAGCTACCCTGAACCACGCCCTTCAACAAAACGCTAACCCGGTACCAGTGGTGCAACACCTTCTCCATTCCCTGGGGGGGCGGAAAAGTCTTCGCTAAACTAGACTTAGCCTAGGCATACCAACAACTGCCTGTAGACAAAAAACGGCAGAGGCTCAAACGATTGTTACGCACCGAGTTGCGTTCAAATGTAACCGACTCCAGTTCGGAGTAAGTGTAGCCCCGGGAATCTTTCAAAGTTTGATGGAAAGACTATTACAAGGGATAAAAGGCGTTGTCCCATATTTTGATGATGTGTTAATCGCTGCCTTGACTCGGAAAATACTAAAGGATCGCCTGGGGTTGGTTCTCCAGAGATTTAAAGACTCAGGTCTCAAAGTTAAAAAAAACAAGTGTCAACTATGTACGGATCGTGTAGAATTTTTAGGATATTTAATTGATAGTCAAGGCATTCACCCCACCGATAGCAAACTTAGGGCAATCAAAAACGCCCCCAAACTCTGAAATAAGGCTGACCTCCAGGCTTTTCTAGGCCTTATCAATTTTTATAACGTTTTCCTGCCTCACAAAGTAACCGTAGCCGAACCCCTACATCATCTATTGGACAAAAAAGCAATCTGGGTATGGGGTCACAAAGAGGAGCAGGCGTTTCGACATGTGAAAAATTTATTGACTTCTGATGCTGTTTTGATGCAGTATAACGAAACTTTGCCTTTAACGATCACATGTGATGCATCACCATTCGGAGTGGGCACCATTTTGAGCCACATTTTGCCAAATGGAAGTGAAGCCCCTGTTGCCTATTTCTCAAAAACACTTTCAAAAGCAGAATGCAATTACAGTCAAATTGATAAAGAAGCCCTTGCTATTGTGTCTGCTGTTAAGAGATTTCATGAGTATGTGTATGGCCGAGCCTTTACTATAGTGACTGACCAAAAAACTTTGCTGGGAATATAAGCGGGTGATAGGCCAACATCTTATATATTATCTCCCAGAATGACTCGCTGGTCAGAATTCTTGGCTGCGTATAATTACAAGTTGCAACACCGCCCGGGGAAAGCCATTCCCCACGCTGACGCATTGAACCGTGCACCACTTCCAGAGACCATTGATGACCCCGCTCTGACAGTTACAACAATGCAGATCGAGACACTTCGACACCGCCACTAACAGCCCGAGATATCGCGATAGAAACGAAACGCGACCCCATTTTAGCATGAGTCCTCAGTTGGGTCGAGCGCGGATGGCCATTGGACCAAATACATGACGACTATGTCCCATTCAAGAATTGACAAACGGAACTGTTTTCCCAGGGCTGCATTATCTGGGATGATAGAGTCATTGTCCCAGAGCGGTTACGACAAGCGATACTGAGAACCTTGCACGATGGCCACCCTGGCATCGTGCGCATGAAAGCCTTCGCACGAAGCTACGCATGGTGGCTGGGTATTGACAAGCAGATTGAGACATGGGTAAAAGCTTGTCACAAATGCCAGGAAGTAAGCAATGCCCCTCCGAAAGCAACCCCGACTGAATGGGAAACACCGAGGGGACCATGGTCCTGTATTCATCTGGACTTTGCGGGACCTACCAAAGGACACACATTTTTATTAACGGTGGATGCCTACTCGAACTGGCTTGAAATCCATGAGATGAGAAATACAACAACCGAATCAGTCATCAGGAAACTAGACAGACTATTTGCAACACATGGATTACCAGATGTTCTGGTATCTGACAACAGGCCCCAATTTACCGTGCTGTCCTTTGAACAGTACCTGGCGGACTGCGGTATTCGCCATGCATTGACTTCGCCAGTGCAGCCTGCGGCCAACGGAAGGGCCGAGCGCATGGTACAATTCCTCAAGAAAACCTTGCATAAAATGGACTATGGCGATATAGAAGACAAGATTAACCAGATACTCCTTTTGCAGCATATCACTCTGCACAGCGTCACCAACAAAACTCCTGCCGAGTTATTGATGGGGCGGAAGCTCCGCTCCCACCTCAACCGTCTGCACCCATCATATGAACCTGAAAAACCACACGGATCCAGCAGGAAATGCCATAACTTCCGGGTAGGTGACTTGGTTTTCGCTAGGAACTTTTTTGGCGATCCGTTGTGGGTCGAGGCAACTGTAGTCCAAGTAACCGGCCCCAGATCGTACCACGTGAGATGTTGCGACAATAGAATATGGGAGCGCCATATTGATCAGCTGCGTTCAAGGCTACAGTCGGGGATCTCCGACTCCCCTGACTTCCAAGGGGAGGAGATACTGAGGAAGCTGAATTTGAAATGGCAGAAAGCTTAAGCGGAAGTAATGACCGCTCAGAGGCAACACATGAAGAAGGATCGGGGATGGGGGTGAGCTCACCTCAAGGAGATGCCGAGAACATTAGCGGCAATGAAAATTTGAATACAGAACGGGAGGCACCCTCTTCACCAGATAACGTCCTACCCCAACAAGACTGTAGCCAAATGCCGGGAGAACAATGTAAATCAAATAGACAATCAAAACAACCTGCCTACCTCAAAGACTATGTGACCTCACCCCTTAAATGGAACCCAGGGGGAAGGGGTGTTGTGAATTAATAAAAGTACTTGAATAAAGATTATTAAGAGCTTGAAGTAAAGTGCAGGGTTCTAGCCCTGCACTTCTGATTGGCTGATAATAGCGACATCGGGTTGGTCTGTTCAGGAGAATCTGATTGGCTATTAATGAGCCTCTCCCATTGGTTAACGGAGCTAGCGCTCCCTGTGTTTTCATTGGTTAAATACTCAAGAGTTTGCCTATATAAAGGGGGCCGTTGCGGCCATTGAGTTAGAGCTGTTACACATGTAAATAAAGAGTTTGAAGTTCACTGTTCACCGGCTCATCTCCTTCTTAGCACCCATGCACAGAACTTAACAAAAACCTTTCCATTAAGAGTGAGTAGAAACTAGAATTAATTCCTTCAAATAATATCAACCAATTAATTTCTTATCATTTTCTCTTTGTCTCTTCTCAGTTTTAACAACATAATTCATCACTTTCCCTAAAAATACGACAAAACTCCCTTATCATATCTATCAACAAATCTTTATAGCCTCATCATTCAATCCTAGTCATGGAAAATCCATTAAGATCTGTTAATCTTAATCTTAAAAGGACCGTGTACAGTTTAATCTTGATTAAATAGGCCTAGTTTATAAACTTTACTTTAGTTTTAAAGATGTTGATTATTCCTTCTAGGTAATGTTCCAAAAAATGATTTCTTTTCTCTTTTCCTTTTCTTTGGAATTCCTTCATAAATACAGCACAGGGCTGTTAAACTCTCGGCCAGCAGGCCGGATGCGTCAAGCACTGGCCACTCTCATGCCCGCTTTAACAAAGTGGGGGGGAAGTCCTGATAAGTCACATGACACTGCCGATGTAAGTTCGACACCCCTGGTATAGCACATCACTTTTGTAAATGCAAAATAAGAAAATTGTCCAATTTTTCTCAATTAAACTATTCTCAACTAAAATCCACATAGCCAATATACTCGTCTGGTTTATTATTTGGATGCCCCTTTTAATGATTAAAAGCTGATTTCATTTATAAATTTCTGTACAACATTTTTGCAAATATAATTCTTGTATTTTGTCCATTTTAAATTCAAATTCAGATAGCCTGATTTTCAGTTATATTTTTTCCTATCTCTTCTTTTAAACCTATTTTTTGGTGTGTCAGACAGTCTAAAGAGTAAGTTCTGTGTGCCTTTTTGCCAAATATCCTTAAATTCTTCCAGAATTAAAACATTTTTCTCCATTATGTATTAATGGAGTTTTGGATTATAATATTTAATTCATTCTGTCTGCCTTTAGTAAACAGTCTTCAAGCTTCTATCATGTTCTTTTCTCATGCAGAACATTGAACCAATTTCTTACATTTAAACTTAAATCTTAAGATATTTTAATAAGATATTAAGCAAACTTCAGGAAGTATTCTTATCACTTTTTGATGTCTTGTGTCCAGTCTATTTGGCCCCCTAGACCATTTAAAAACTTTCCAAAATCAAAGCATCCTTTCATTCCTTATTTCTTCTTTAAGTTTAAATTTCTAGTATCTTGATACCTGTATAAATTTGGTCCTGATTATTTAATCAACATTTGCAAGAAGTAAGAGTAATGCAATTGTATATTAATATTTTTCATAACATTTATGATCTCTATTACTGACATCTTATATTCTACAAAGAACTGTTTTCTGCACTGGGGAAAAATGTAATGTGTAGTACAATAGTTCTTCTGCAGTATCATAACTTCAATCTGGATATAATTGATCCAGCTCCTAACACTCAGCATTTCTCCTATTTTATATATTGCTATATCCATATGCTTGGATATTTTCTTTATGTACGATTGCATGTATGAGTGCAACAGAATTGCAGAACAGTTGCTTCTAAATTTGTGATTTTGTCTATTGTAAGTGACTTGATTCTAAAATTCGAACGAAATGGGCATTCCAGTTGGTGCCAATGTGATTCCCTCAGATCATTTTATTATTATAGATATGTGATGCTTTTTATGTGGTGCTATTGTTGAAATAACATCACATAAAATATGGGGACACAGTGGCTCAGTGGCTAAGACGCTGAGCTTGTTGATCAGAAAGACCGGCAGTTTGGCAGTTCGAATCCTTAGCACCCCATAACAGAGTGAGCTCCCATTCCTTGTCCCAGCTTCTGCCAACCTAGCAGTTCGACAGCATGTAAAAATGCAAATAGGAATGATCATTTCCTATGATCTCAGAATGATATTTCTCTGGATGCAGCCCAAGTTTGCATTGGGTCTTTTAACAGCTGCTCAACTTTGCTGGCTCATTGCTTAATAGCTGTCATGCCCCTGGTGGAGTCAGACTTTGAGGGAGAGGAGGAACAGCCGACAGGGAGTGGAAGTGTGGCTCCGGAGGTTGTGAAGTATGCTGGGGAATGGCACAGGCCAGCTGGGCAGTCAGAGGAGGACCCAGGCCCATCCCCTCTCCATCCTAGGGCACGCAGGGAGGAGAGGATAAGGGAGAAATGTGAATGGTGTGATCTACAGGAGAGGAAAGGGCCTTGATCCCCTTCATGGGCTGCAGCTGTAAAAGCTGGTTAAAAGGACTTGCATGAGCCAGTGCTGGAAACAAAGCGTGGAAATATCTCTAGTCTGTCCATTTTTACCTGAGTTTGGCATCCTTCCCAGTGTGTGTTCCAATATTTGTGGACATCTTCAAGCCCTTATCTTGCCTGGTTCCCTTAACTGCTTCAGTGTGGTTTGTGTTGTTTTTAGTCTTTATAATTTATAGGTATTTTTAGTGTAAATGGCATTTCCTCCTTTTTGCAAATGTTTGTGGGGAAAGTTTTTTTTTGTCTCCAGTTAAGGGCATTGGAGCTTTGAAGCCAAGTTGAAGGAATTAAAGGGACTTCATCTGTTTTTGTGCTTGTGTTGTTTTTGTATTCCACCCTGGGTCATCACAAAAGCATTCAATTCTATTAAGAATAAATATGGCAGATGCCTTTTTTGTGTGTCAGTGTCAGAGCTTGCGGAAGAAGCTTCTAAATAGTCCTTTTCCTGTGCATATACTTGGCTTTGCTTTTGGAGCTCAGTCTCATCTCTCTACAGGTAGTCCTTGGCTTAGAACCACAAATGAGCCCCAATGTTATGTTACTAAGCGACACAGTTGTTAAGTGAGTTTTGCCCTTTCTTGCCACAGTTGTTAAGTGAATCAATGCAGTTAAGTTAGTAACATGGTTATTAAATGAATCTGGCTCCTCCCCATTGACTTTGCTAGTTGTAAGTGTGAAAAAGTAATAAGTCACTTTCTCCAGGCCTGTTGTAACTTTGAATGGTGACTAAACAAACTGTTCTGACCCAAATCTGGTTCCAAGAGAGCAAACAGAAAGACAAAGGTAACAACCTGTTAGGGATAACATTGTTTACCCTAACTGGTTTAGGTAAAATAATAAATATGTTATCATAGTTTATAAGTTAAAGTGTCTGCAACTTTAAATATGGGAATGTAATTAGGGGAGTGGTTGTGAAAGCACTTTAAAAGAAACAAGACGACAGCTTGCTCTCTCTCTGGCTTTGATGATCCCTAATTACTGCATGGACTCAAGACTGCTTTACTCGAACGGGAGAGATAAACAAAGGACTGATTTGTAAGTGAACTGACATAGGATATTCTACACGGACTTTGCTAATTGAATATCCTTGAATGGTCTGACTAAATGATACATGACTAATGGACTGTTATTTTGACTATGCAAAAACTCTAAATGGAATAAACTATCTTTTGATAGCACAAGCGTATCTGTTATTTTTTACTGTATACTCTATGTTAATAAACATACAAACATATCTCACTCATTTATCTGTGTGCCTATCTGACTAACGCTGCACATTCTGTTTAGCTTGTCTCCTTAACCCTGGTTGGGGAACACAGGCTTAACACAACCCAACCTTTTTACTGTTTCATTTACGACTCCTGTTTCTTCACAGATAAAAGGGTGCTTCCAACTAATTAGCTCTGACAAAAAATAGCCTTGCCAAGTTTTTGCCAGGCTGCCAAGAACAGCAGATAAAATTACTAAACAATAAATCAAATAGTCTCCGAACACCAACTCAGATATTCTAACGTTCACCAGGCTAAAGTATCAAACTTCTTGGCCTTTCGCAAACAACTACAGTTTCTCAGCTGACTTTTATCTTCTCAGGGAGGGGCCATTACCTTCCAGCCTTACTCCTGTACTGCTGCAGCTGCTCTTTCCCTCGAACAGGGGCCTCGGGGACCTTTTCCTCACTGCTGCCAGCCTCCACAATCTCCAAAGGCAGCATTCCATTCCCTGATGGTCCTGGTCCTATCCCTGCATCACACGCAGGCCCTTCATCTGAGTCCTCGCTCTCCAAGACCTCAGCCATCCACACCTGCTGCCGGCAAACCACAACACTGTTGTTGGTCAAAGACTGCTTGAACTTTCATTCTCCTTGTCAGCTTTGGAAGCCATACAGAAACCAGATGCTCCCATACTGCCACATTTTGAGCCTGGGAAAATGGGAATTTCTTGAAATGTATGTAGTTAGACATAACAACATTATTTTTCTAATTCAAGGTCATGTTAGTTTGCGCATAAGTGAGGGGAAGTCTCAAGTTGAGACAGATGGTGATTGGGGCTGTTAGGTTTTGAGCATGGGCGTGAAAGAATGGAGACAAGCCTCTGAACGATGAACTTCAGCTCTTTATTTACATTGTGACTTCCTCAATTCAATAGCAGTTAAACCCGCCTTATATAGGCAAACCCTGTAACTTTTAACCAATAACGAGCTAGGAGCGCTAGCTCTTGTAACCAATAGGAACTCTCTGTTAAGGGCCAATCGGATTACCCAGAACGGGCCAATCTGGTCCGGCCGCTTAACAGCCAATCAGAAGTGCAGGGCCAGAACCCTGCACTTACTCCAAGCTCACACTTTATTAATCTTTATGCATACACAACACCCGTTCCCCCTGGCTTCTTATTTGCAGGGCGCAGTTACATAGTCTCTTAGGTAGGACGGTTGTTTTATTAGTCTCTTTGATTTCCGTTGTATCAGCTGGCTGCAATCATGCTGAGGAAGATCATTGTTTGCCAGTGGGGCTGTTTCTGGTTCAGAGTTCACTTCTACGTCGTTGCCCACATTCTCTGCAATTCCCTGAGGTGCAACCGTTTCTCCCTCTGGCTCCGCTTCCTGAGTTTCTATCAAACCGTCGTTTTCTTTGTATGGGTTTTCTAGGAATTCATCTTCTTCCGTACCTCCCCCCCCCTCAGTTTGGTCATAGGGGGTTTTCAAACTGGCTACTGGAAGCCGTGATCATAATTGCTCGATATGACATTTCCAAAGTTTATCGTCAAGGCATTATACAAGGTAGGATCTGGGGCCGGTTACATGTACTACTGTCGCTTCCACCCACAATGGGTCGCCCGATAGGTTTTTAGCATATACCAAGTCTCCTACCTGGAAGGTACGACAGCGGCTGCTAGATCCTAGTGGTTTCTCCAGTTCATAAGCTGGGTGCAACCGGTTGAGGTGGGAATGGAGCGTCCGTCCCATTAGCAGTTCAGCAGGAGTTTTGTTGGTGACGCTATGTGGGGTGATGTGTTGCAAGAAGAGGATTTGATTGACCTTGTCATCAATGTTGTCGTAGTCTATCTTCTGCAAGGTTTTCTTCACAAATTGGACCATGTGTTCTGCTTTGCCATTGGTCGCAGGGTGCGCAGGCGAGGTGAGCGCATGGCGAATGCTGCGGTCAGCGAGGTACTGCTCGAATGTTAGTGCGGTAAATTGAGGGCCGTTATCAGATACCAGGACGTCTGGTAATCCGTGCGTTGCAAAGAGTCTGTTTAAGATTTTGATAACCGCCTCGGAGGTTGTAGTCGTCATGCGATGGATCTTGAGCCAATTCGAGTAGGCGTCGACGGTAAGCAGGAAGGTGTGGCCTTTGGTTGGCCCTGCGAAGTCCAAGTGAATTTGGGACCAGGGTCCACGTGGTGTCTCCCATTCAGTAGGCATGGCTCTTGGTGGAGCGTTGCTGACTTCTTGGCATTTGGGACAAGCTTTAACCCACTGTTCGATTTGCTTGTCAATGCCCGGCCACCATGCGTAGCTTCGCGCAAGGGCTTTCATTCGCACGATGCCAGGGTGGCCATCGTGCAAGGTTCTCAGCAGTGCTTTCTGGAGTTGTTCTGGGATAACGACTCTATCGCCCCAGATGACACAGCCTTTCTGAGAGAAGAGCTCGGTTTGTCGAGTCTTGAATGGTGTGAAGTCATCTGATAGCTGGTCCAATGGCCATCCGCGTTCTACCCAGCTTAGGACTCATGCTAGGGTGTGGTCGCGTTTGATTTTTCTCGCGATATCTCGGGCGGTTAGTGGTGGTGAGTTGAGTGCCTCGATTTGCAACGTGGTTACCATTGGTGCAGGATTGTTGAGAGTCTCTGGAAGCAGTGCTCGGCTCAATGCGTCGGCGTGGGGAATGGCCTTCCCCGGGCGGTATTGCAGCCGATAGTTATAAGCAGCTAAGAATTCTGACCATCGGGTCATCCTAGGGGATAATATGTAGGGAGTCGGCTTATCTCCGGCTATTATCCCCAATAATGGTTTGTGGTCAGTCAAAATAGTAAAAGCCAGGCCATACATGTATTCGTGGAATCTTTTCACAGCTGAGACGATTGCGAGGGCTTCTTTATCGATTTGTCCATAGTTTCGCTCAGTTTTTGAAAGAGTCTTTGAAAAATATGCAACAGGGGCTTCGTTCCCATTAGGCAGTACATGGCTCAAAATGGCGCCCACCCCGAAAGGCGATGCATCACAGGTTATAACTAACGGCAAGGTCTCATTATACTGCATGAGTACAGAGTCAGAAGTGAGCAGTTCTTTAACATTTCAGAACGCCTGTTCTTCACGGTAACCCCATAGCCAATTTGCTTTTTTATCTAATAACCGGTGTAATGGTTCAGCGACCGTTGCTTTGTGCGGCAAAAATACATTATAAAAATTGATGAGGCCTAGGAACGCCTGGAGATTGGCCTTGTTTCGTGGCCTGGGAGCGTTTTTTATCGCTTTTAGTTTACTTTCGGTAGGGTGAATGCCTTGGCTATCAATCAGGTACCCTAAAAACTCAACACTGTCAACACACAATTTACATTTGTTTTTTTTAACTTTAAGACCGGCCTCTTGGAATTTTTTTAGGACTAATTTTAACCGGTCCTGTAAGATTTTTTTTTATAGGGGCTGCAATTAATACATCGTCAAAATAGGGGACCACGCCCTTAATTCCTTGCAATAACCTTTCCATAAGGCTCTGAAAAATCCCCGGGGCTACACTAACTCCGAATTGAAGCCGGGTATATTTAAAGGCACCTCGGTGCGTTACAATAGTTTGGGCCTGTGCCGTTTTTTCATCTACTGGTAATTGCTGATATGCCTGAGCTAAATCTAATTTAGCAAAGATTTTCCCGCTCCCCAGGGAATGGAGGAGATGCTGCATCACCAGAACTGGATATGCGTTCTGTTGCAGGGCGTGGTTCAAAGTGGCCCGGTAGTCCCCACAAATTCAGATTGACCCGTCTGGCTTAATGGGTGTTACAATAGGGGTTTCCCAAGGGGAGTGATCGATGGGCTCTAACACCCCCTGAGCTATCAGTTTGTTGAGTTGTTCATCAATTTTCGATTTTAAGGCAAACGGAACTCGATGGGACTTTAGGCGAATGGGAGCTATTTTTGGATCTAGACTGAATGAAATCGGGGTCCCCTTGTACTCGCCTAAGCTGCCCACGAAGACGTCCCTGGACTCAGAGATAAGGTCTTCCTCCCAGTCACCACCGCTGACTCGGTTTATGCCGTCCACTTCAATGCCGAGTGGCGCGAACCATTGGAGGCCTAGTAGGCTAGGCCTATCTTTATCGATGACCGTTAAAGGTAAGTATGCTGTGTGCTTCTTGAAGGAGACTCGGACTCGGCAGGAACCGACGACAGGGATTCGAATCCCTTCGTAGTCCTTGAGGATGAGGCATTGGGAGCGGAGATCTTGGCATTGAATTGTGGGGATGAGTTGCTTGAGTGTCTTCCAGGACACCATCGAGAGGGACGATCCCGAGTCGACCTCCATGTGGCAAGACTGGTTCTCGATGGCTACTATGACTCAGATTTTCTAAGTGTCCAAGGCTGAGGCGTGACTGATAGTGATAGTATGGTGAGCCTCTTCTCTCTGCAAAGCTCGATTTCTGTCGGAGTGGTTTACTGGCTCTCGCCGTACAGGACAGTTTCCTGTCGATTGGCGATAGTTAGCCCCTTTTGAGGCCTGGCTGGATCCTGGCAAGCTGCGGCAAACCCGTCCGATGTGGTCTCGTTTCCTGCACTCATGGCAGAGTGCGTCGCGGAATTTGCATTCGGACCTGGCATGGTTGGCTCCACAGCCAGCGCAAGGGCATAAGGGCTTCGGGTGATGGTCCTGGTCAGACCACAGTCGATGGACCCCTTCTTCGTCACTGTCTGACGACGAAGAGAGGTCCTCGTGGTGCGTTGTCGTAAGCTACCCTTCTGAACTAGGTGAGACGTCGCTGGCCGGTGGTGGTACTGGAGCGCGGTTTCGGCCTAGTTGTGCAGCTGATTTCCTGGTTGTTTCTGCTGCCATAGCATCAGCGATGGCGTCGGCAAGGCTGATATCGCCTTTCGCCATCAGCTTGCTTTGGACACCTGGTGTATCTAGTCCCAGAATTATGCGATCTCTTAGTGCTTCTCTAAATCGGTCAATCTGCAGAGGCCTCCCAAATTTCAGAGGTCTGCTATGAAGTCGGCCACGCTTTCTCCCTTTCGCTGGCTCCTCTGATAAAACTCGTGGCATCTCATGAGCGTAGGCATGGTCGGGGCGTAGTGATCTCGTAGGAGAGGTTCGAGGTCATCCCAATCCATGGCCTTCACTTCTCGGGGTTTGGCTAGTGCTTTATCCATCTTAAATACGGTTGGACCGCAATGCGTTAGGAACACCGCCCGTTTCTTTCCTGGTGTGGCGTCCTTTAAGTTGTTGGTTTCTAAGAACATTTGGAAGCGATCCATGTAGGACTCCCAGTCCTCCTGTACTGGATCGAACGGAGCGGGTGGTACGATGCTGCCGGACATGGTTCCGTTGTTAGCGTCGTCTGTCACGTGCTCGGTGTTCTTCGAAGTTTCGTTGGTTCAGGTATCTCCACATACCACCCTCGTCGCCAGAGTTAGGTTTTGAGCATGGGCGTGAAAGAATGGAGACAAGCCTCTGAACGGTGAACTTCAGCTCTTTATTTACATTGTGACTTCCTGAATTCAATAGCAGTTAAACCCGCCTTATATAGGCAAACCCTGTAACTTTTAACCAATAACGAGCTAGGAGCGCTAGCTTTTGTAACCAATAGGAACTCTCTGTTAAGGGCCAATTGGATTCCCCGGAATGGGCCAATCCGGTCCGGTTGCTTAACAGCCAATCAGAAGTGCAGGGCCAGAACCCTGCACTGACTCCAAGCTCACACTTTATTAATCTTTATGCATACACAACAGGGGCATGTGATGTAATGATGGACACAGGGGTGAGATTTGTAGTTTTACTTATTGCAAGGAAGCCCAGAACTTTCAGATTTGGGATTCCTCAGTTGTGCTGGGTTTACTATCCAAATAAAAAAGAACTTTTGAGAAGATGGCTGTCTCGGAGTTACTGGCTGGAGTGGAGGTTTTATGGAACTTGACACTCTTCTTTTCTGTATTTCTCTAGCAGAGCCATCTTGTTTTCTTTGCTACTTTTATATCAGTCAGGTACACCTTAGTTGTTTTTAAGTCTCTTTCCTTACTGCAAGCCACAGTACAACTTCCTCTAAATGATTACCTCCTAATGATATTGCCTAACTTCCAAAGCTCTTTTGCCATATTTCTTCAATAAATTGATTTTCCAGAAACTTCCTAATCAGTATTTACATTAACATTTTAATGCAGTTGCTAAAGGTTTCAGGCAGAGCCATTGTCCCCAGAGATGAGAAAGTGGGGCAGAGTTCCCCTTATCAGATAACAGATTAACAGAGGAGAAGGCGGAGCTTCGTTTCGCCGATACAGCTGCGATCTCGGGGCTCTGAGATCGCAGCCGATATTTTCGCCCCTGGTCGGTCCTAACGGACCTAAACCGTCCCGTAGAGACGGTGATTGTGAAGGGTACTGTTCCAGGATCCCAGAGATATCGCAAAATCTCTGGTTTGATCCGGAAGAAGCCCTTTTGCTGGCGGCGGAGAGGCAGCCTCCATAGCTGCTGAAGTCGGGACAGCTCCGGAAAGAAAGTGATTGGAGTGAAAGTGTGTCGGCTGGGTGAGAAAACCTTTTTTGTGTTGTAAATTCGCTGAGGTTGGAAAGTTCATCCGGAATAAAGAAGAAAGCTGTGAGATTTTTTTTTTTTTTGACTGAAATTGTTTGAGCGGCGTTTTTTAAAGTGATGTCAAATTGAGGCTTGGGTTTTTTTTTTCTTTATATTTTTTGGGAAAGATTTTACTGTGACTTTGTAGGTAACCGGATTGAATTTTCTATTATATATATTTTTATGCTCCCTTTGATTTTTTAACTTTCTTTAGGATAGAGGCTCCCTTTGGCTATTTTTTCTTTTTTTTCTTTTGTATATATTATTCCTTTTTTCCGGCTGGGGGGGAGGAAGAGCATTAAGAAACTTTGTAACACTGCCAACTAGAGGCTTGAAAGTATTTTGTTTGAATGGGAGAGAATTGCAAAAAGACCTCTTCTCAAGGACATTTTAACGTGATAAGATAGAGGGAGAGCACAGCAAAATATTATTGCAGGTGCTTTCCTGGACTGTTATCAAGAACACTTGAGGTTTGGCTTTGAAGCTGCTGGAGAAGAGAGTCATAACAAGAGCCTTGGATAAATAAATAAAGTGCAGTGTGCTTTCTTATACCCCACACGCTAGCCTTTTTTAAAAAAATTTCAATTCTAGTAATATTTTTATTTTTGTTTGTTATTTTTTTTAAAGGGAAAGCCTCAGGGTTTTTTTTTTCTTTTTTTTTCTTTTCTTTTTTATTGGGACTTTTTTGCTTTTCCTATCTATGTTCTTGGACCACTTTGTTGTTGTTTCTTTTTATTATTATTATTATTATTATTATTGAGACTTTTCAACTGGATTAAGGTGTGAAGAATCTGGGAACTTTTTGTTTTGTTTTTTTGTTGTTCTTAATCAATATTATTATTTTTGGATTTGTTTTTCTTCTTTCTACTTTTTTTCTTTTTTTATGGTGGACTATTTCGTAATTGGATTAGGGTCTAGAAGAACCTGAAGATCTTTCTTCTTCCTTTTTTGCTGTTTCTTCCTTGGTTTCGTGTTTTTGACTATCGGAGTTTTCCCTTTTGGATTATAATTGGCTGCTTTACTAGTTGGATTAAAAGTTAAGAAGAATTTGAAGCCTTGGAAGCATTGAAATGAGCAAGAAACCAATATCAACTGGCATTTCTACTTCTACCTCTGCTTCCCCACCAGCTGGAGGACAACACTTAATCCAGACAATGTTGAAGCAAGATAAGGAACAAGAAAGAGTAACTTTACAGACGATTATGCAAGGAATCCAAGATCTCAAGATAAAATCAGACATCATTGAACAAAGAACAGAAAATATTGAACAAAGAATAGAGAAGACTGATGAAAAAGTGGAAGACATCAAACAAATGATGGTTAAGTATGAGGAGAGATTTCAAAAAATTGAGGAAGAAGGAAAACAAAGAGAGAAGAAGATTGGAAATATTGATAGTAGATTAACAGCGGTTGAACAAGAAAAAGGTGGGATGCTGAGGTGGGAGATGGAAAGGTCAGAATTTTACCTTAGATTTCAAAATATAGAAGAGGAAAAAGGAGAAAACTTGGTAGCGCTAATGATAGAAATTTTGGCAGATGCTTTGGAAATTACAGAGGAAAAGATGATGGATGGAATAGATGAGGTATATCGAGTTTATACAAGATATGCGATGAGGAATAAATTACCCAAGTAAGTCCATATTAGATTTACCAAAAGATCCATTAAAACACAAATATTACAAGTGGTAAGAGAGAAAACATTGAAATACAAAGGTAAAGAGATTGTGGTTTTAAAACAAATACCCAGAAGAGTGAGAGAGATGAGAAGAGAATATCGATTTCTGACCAAAATGCTACTGGAAAACGAAGTGAATTATAGATGGCTGATTCCAGAAGGATTAATGTTTACGTGGCAAGAGCAGAGACATAGAATTGATTCAATTGAAAAAGCAGAACTTTTCCATGCAGAATTTTTTGGAAGAAGAAGAGAGGAGGCAGAGAAAGAGGTCTCAGTAATTGAGTTTCAAGAGGAACAACTGGAGACTGAAAAAGAGAAAGGAGCTGTAGGTGGACAGGTGGACAATAAAGAACAGCGTGAAGTGAGATTCACGAGAGCTGTTAGACCTAAATATAAAGCATAATCATGGAAGAAAGAAAACTGATTACAATGAATATAAATGGACTTAATTCAGCTGTTAAAAGAAGGAAAACTTTTCATAAATTAATGAAATTAAAATTTGATATAATTTGTCTACAAGAAGTTCATATTAAAAAACAACATGAACAATTGTTAGTACAGCCAAAATTGGGGAAAATATTTACTTCTTTGACTCAATGTAAGAAAAGAGGAGTGGTTCTATACATTAAAGAGGCTATCCCAGCAAAATTGATTTACACAGATGAAGATGGAAGAATATTAATAGTAGAAATAATGGACAATAAATACTCTTGATTGCAATTTATGCTCCGAATGATAAACAAGAAGAGTTTTATAAAAAGCTACATATGAAAATAATTGGACTGGACTATGTTAATATAATTATGATGGGAGATTTTAATGGAATTGTGGACAATAAATTGGACTATATAGCAACAACAACAAAGCAAAATAGAAAGGCTCTCCCAAGGTCTTTTTTTAAAATGACAGATGAATTAACTTTAAAAGATATTTGGAGAGAAAGAAATGTTAAAGCTAAACAATATACTTTTTACTCAAATAGACATTTATCATGGTCCAGATTAGATATGATTTGGATCTCAACAGAATTAATATCCAATATTAAAGAAACAAATATTGAAACAAGTACTTGGGCAGATCATAGCCCAATGACAATTAAATGGAAGGGACAAAAAAAAAGATTGAGATGGACATTAAACAATACTATTTTAAAGAAGAAAGATTTTATACAATGGATGGAGAAGGAATTGGCTTTTTTCTTCAGAGAAAATAAAAAATAAGATACTTCAACGCAAAATGTGTGGGATACAATGAAGGCATATGCCAGAGGTTTGATAATAGATTATACAAGAAAAAAGAATATTAGGAAAAGGCAAGCTTTTAAGGCCTTGGAAGATGAGTACAAAATTCTTGAAAAAGAATTACAGAAAATGCCACAGAAAAAGGATATTAAATTGAAGCTGGATGTAATTAAACATAAAATGGAATTAATAGAGAAAGAAGAATTGGCCCAGAAAATCAGAAACTCTAAACAGAATTATTTTGAAGATGCAAATAAACCAGGTAGATGGCTAGCATATAAATTGAGAAAAGAGAAGGAATCAAGAAAAATATTGAAGTTAATAGATGAACAAGGCCAAGTTTGTTATGGGAATAAGGAGAAAAAAGAAATTATTCGAGATTTTTATGGGCAATTATATAAACAAGAGAATATCAATGAAGAAAAAGTCAAACAGTATTTACAGGAAGCTAATTTACCAAAGATACCTAAAGAGACTGAAGAAATGCTAGAAAGCAATATAACAATGATGGAATTAAATGAAGCATTTAAGAGACAAAATAATGGGAAAGCACCGGGTCCAGATGGGCTTCCAGCAGAATTCTATAAAACATTTCAAGAATCATTGAGCATCCAATTGTTAGAAGTTATGAATGAAGTTATGTTAAAAAAGATGATACCTAAAACATGGTCAGAGGCTTACATTACACTTATACCGAAGGAAGAGACTGACCCACTGCAAATTAAGAATTATAGACCTATTTCTTTATTGAATGCAGACTATAAAATCTTTGCTTCAATCTTAGCAGAAAGACTTAAAAAATATCTAAATAATTTTATTCACCCAGATCAAAATGGATTTCTGCCAAAGAGACAAATTAGAGACAATATGAGAGTAATCTTGGACACTTTGGAATACTATGAGGCTCATCCTGAAAAGCAAATGGCTTTGATATTCCTAGATGCTCAAAAAGCATTTGACAACGTGAACTGGAGATTTATGTTATTATTATTGGAGCAGATGGGTTTTACTAAAAAATTTACTCAAGCAATAGAAGCCATATATAATAAACAGACAGCAAGGGTAATGATGGAGGGGGAACTTACAGATTTTATTAATATAAGGAAAGGTACAAGACGAGGATGCCCCCTATCTCCTTTGCTATTTGTGTTGACCTTGGAAGTGTTGAATAGAAATATTAGGGATGATAAAAGCATAAAAGGAATGAAAATTAAGAAGGAAGAATTCAAACTACAAGCTTTTGCTGATGATTTAGCTTTTATTTTGGAAGACCCGCTAGAAACAGCTCCAAAGTTATTGGAAAAGATAGAGACTTATGGAGAGGTGGCTGGTTTGAAAATAAATAAAGATAAAACAAAGATTTTGACAAAGAATATGCTATTGAGACAGAGAGAAGAACTAGCAGATCTTTTGAAAATTCAAGTTACAAATAAGGTTAAGTATCTGGGGATATATTTGACAACAAGATGTAGCACATTAAAGGAGAATAATTATATTAAACTTAAACAACAGATAACTACAGATTTGAAGAAGTGGGAAAACTTGCAATTGTCATTAATAGGGAGAATTTCAACAATTAAGATGAATATTTTACCTAGAATTTTATTTTTGTTTCAAACAATACCAATTAGGCTTGGAAAAGACTATTTTGAAGATTTAAATAAAATCATGTTGAAGTTTATATGGCAAGGTAAAAAAGCAAGAATAAAGCTAAAGCTTTTGCAAAATGCTAGAATTAGAGGAGGTTTTGGCTTGCCTAATTGGGAGTTGTATTATCAAGCTGCAAGTTTGATGTGGGTCAAAGAATGGATAACATTAAGGAAACATAGGTTGTTGACATTAGAAGGGCATGATTTGCTGTTGGGTTGGCATGCTTTTTTATGGTATAAGGGAACTAAAACACAGGGTTATTTTAGAAGACATTATGTACGGGAGTCTTTGTGGTTAAACTGGGAGAAGATAAAAAGACAATGTTATTTGAAAATTCCAGTTTGGTTATCGACCATTGAAGCATTTTCCTATCCTATAATTTACAAGAAGGAACAAACAGTTAGATATGAGGAACTTTTGGATGAAAAGGGTGAACTTAAATCGATTCAAAATTTAGAGGAACAAGGTATAAGGATGAATTGGTTTTCATATGTACAAATACATTCAAGGTATGATGAAGATTCTGAAACAGAGGGATTTTATGATAAGCAGACTGATTTAGATAAGATCTTGATGGGTACTGATGAGAAAGTGATTAAAAAATTATATGGTTATTTACTGGGAATGAAATTAGAGGAAGAACAAGTCAAAGAAACTATGATTGTTTGGGGGAAGAATTTTGGATATGGGATTGATTTAGAGAAATGGCAGAAATTGTGGTCTCAAAATTATAAAATGACAATGTCAACAGCATATAAAGAAAACTTGTATAAGATGTTTTACAGGTGGCACTTTCCTCCGACAAGAATAGCAAGAATGTTCAAGAATAAATCTGAAAAATGTTGGAAATGCCATCAGATACCCGGCTCGTATTACCATATGTGGTGGACTTGTGAGGACGCTAGAAAATATTGGACTATAATTCGCACGTGGTTGGAAAAAATGACAAAGAAACATATAGACTTGAAACTAGAGATCTTCTTATTGGGAATTTTACCTGATATATATAGTAAAGATTTGAAATATCTGATTGTAAATGTATTAACAGCAGCCAGGATTGTATTTGCTAAAAACTGGAAGAATGAGAAAATACCATTACAGGAAGAAATTATTAAGAAAATATTGGAATGTGCTGAGATGAGTAGATTGACATTTGAAATCAGAGAGCAAGAGGATAAACAATTCTATGAAATTTGGGATCTTTTTTATAAATGGCTAGATGATAAAATACGATAATAGAATATTTTAGATAGTAAGAAATATCTTTATCTTGTTATTTTGCTATTATTTTGTTAATTGATATTATATTTATAAAAGTTTTTTTTTTTTTAGGATTGATCTGGTATGATTATATGATTAGTTGAATAATTTGGTTAAAGTATTGTTAGCTCATAAAGCATGAATGATTAAAAGTATAGTCAAAAAAATTTTTTTTTTGTTTAGTGATTATAGGATATATAAGTTTGGATTGATAATATGAGTTGTTATGTAACATAATTGTAACTGGGACTACAAAATGAATGCACAAAAATGATGAACCAACTGACACACTGTATGTAAATATGAGAGGTCTATGTTTTGATGTTTTGTTTGTCTTGTTTGTTTGTAGAAAATTAATAAAAAAAAATTTTCAAAAAAAAAAAGATAACAGATTAACAGAGTTGGAAGGGACCTTGTAGGTCATCTAGTCCAAGCCCTGCCCAAGCAGGAGACCCTACACCATTTCTGACAGATGGCAGTCCACCCTCTTCTTGAAAGCCCCCAGTGATGAAGCTCCCGTAATTTATGAAGGCAAACTGGTGGAAACTTTAAAATAAATCTTTAACTCTGAGCATCAATATTTCATTCATTCAAAATTAACAAGATTTAGTTGAGAGAAATCTGCATACTTGTCTTGCACTTTATTTCTAGCATAAATTCGATGCTCTGTTACTGAACTGATAATGGAAAAGGCTCCCATTACAATGTACCAGCAATTAGAATGTTCCATGATGTTCTTAAAATCATAATCCTTCAACACATTATTTTGAGTGTGAGCCTTTTTTAACCGAGTAGGATTTAGAATTGAATTGATATTAGAATATGGGGAAGATTTAACCTTCTGCATTTGGCTGTGGTATAGATCCATATTTTCTACAATTGTTTAAAAAGGACTATTACAAGGATTACATATATATCAATGTAATGTATAATATTCATCTCTTATTGTACACTTTTATTTTATATAAAAAATACATTTGTTTCTGTTTCAGCCTGCCAACTTGCTGTCATTGGATTATTTATGTCTTTCAAGATCTGCCCACTTCTGTCAGCCCTAGTAGGTAAACCTGGCTAGAAAATTAACTCCACAGAATGGCTGAAACTACCTATCTTGAGCTTGGTTATAGTAACTGAATCTTGCAAGCCTGATGGTACTGTTTTTCTTCTCCTTGTGCACTACTGAATCAGGGAGACATCTTCCTAAGCCTAAATGCAGTATTATTATTATTATTTTCACAAGACTAACATTTCATCGTTTTTTGCCTATGTAACAGTTATTGCATATTTCCATCAAATTATCTTCTTTAGCCTTTATTCAATTCCATAGCAGAGTGAATTACACTGTAAAAATATGGTTAGCCTTACATGCACCCCCCCCCCATAAATATTAGAAAAAAAAAGATGGAATTTTTGTAAGGGCTTGAAAATTTCCCCCATCTCACCAACCATTGGGCAAAATCATGATGATGTTGATGAGCCTGTCCTGAAATGAATTTGTTTCAGAATGTTCTATGGTTTTGCCTTGGTTATATATGGCATTGTGTATTTGTATGTACAAATAAAAACGAATTAACATATATCGCACTTTGATCATGGGAAAGATTGCTAGGTACCCAGAATGATGGGTATTAAGAGCCCTTTTCTTGATCCCACATGAATTCAATAAACAGATCTGCAGCTGAACTACTAAAACAGGATTTTAGCTTTTCAAGAGCTGGTAAAGACATGGTGTTATTGCTTGGCACATTTTTCATAGCTTTGATGGAAAGCAAAATATCCTTGCTTCTATTTTCTACATGCAACAAAGAGCAAATGGAAAATGCACAGTGCATAAATCAGCCATTATGAATATTGTTGGATGGCAAAATTCAATGTGTCCTTAAATTGTCCTTTGTTTTCTCTCTTACTTGTGCATATGCATATGCTAATTTCTCCTTACTGTTGAAGGAAAAGTATAAGAAGTTACTCTTTTATGATAGTGTTTTATGTATTGTTAAGCTAGAATATTCCTTTTGTTACATATTAAAACCCCCATCCTAAAATTCCAAAGTGGATTCAGTTAAAAGTACGTAGTGACTTGTTACAATTTTCTTGGAAAACAGGAACATCTGCCCAGGGTCAGGCAACAAGTGAATAAGATAGAAACATCCACCCCAGGTGAAGTCCAGAAGCAAAACAAGATAAGACATCCGTTACATAGAAGAAAATGTCATGCCGACCCTTTAGCTTATAGTTTAGCTTATAGCATAATTTAAGATAATAAGGGGGAGTTGAGAGGGCTTCTTAGGCATGGCATGCATTGTGTAGGGGGTATAAATGTATCTCTTGAATATGGGATTTTGCGCTTCATGATCTCAATCTATTTTGGGAAGGACATCAAGGCTTGCCTTTGCAAATATATTTTTAATAAACTTTCTTTGTTTGTACATCAGAGTTGTCTGGTGAATTAGTGAGTATAAATGTTGGAATGTTTTAAAATCTCACACCATGGTGCCATGTCTACCACAATACATACACAGTGTTGCAACTATTATATCAAAATTAGATTTATTTATTTTTTTTAGTGTTCAGAACAAAATAAAAGGACTGTACTGGATACTTATCGCAAAGCAATGTATACAGTCATAGTTGTGCTGGTGCTGCTGTAGTCTTTAATGAAACATCATAGCAATAGAATTTAGACTTATATACCACCCCATTGTGGTGTTTTTCTGTCTCTGGGTGATTTACAATGTCAGCAAATTGCCCCCAACAATCTGGGTCTGGAAGGATAGAAGGCTGAGTCAACCTTGAGCCAGTCAGGATCGAACTCCTGGCAGTGGGCAGAATTAACCCACAATAATTCATTCTAACTACTCCACCAGCACAGCACAAAAAAAAAAAAAAAATACAACTGAAGGAGAAAAGGCAGGCTTTGTAGGGAGACTATGCAGGAAGAAAATAAGAGAACTAAATTTATATTAAGGCAGCTTCATACCTTTAGCTAAATGTCTATTATTTGGCCTATTCCACGTGTACTCTTCTAGGAATTTTTCTAGGACTTTGACGGAAGAAAAAAAGTGGTATTGGAAAAAGTAGGATTGAAATGGAGCTAATTTTTTGGAATCAAAATAAGACTCCAAGTACCTGTTGGTCCCATTCATTCCATCGGGTTTCTTTATTTCCAACTAAAAACAGAAATCAAACTTTTTTTCCTGCTACAAATCAAGTGTGAAGAGAGTTCTTTAGAGTGCCTGTAAAGTCACAGATATTCACTAGTTCTAGTTCGTTCAAATCATTGATCTGTACCAAGTTAAAATCGGAGGCAAATATTTTGGAAAAGAGATTAAATGAAAATGTTAAATGCTTTTAGCTTTTGGTTAAAATCAGATAACTGCACTTAACAACTACACCACTTAAGAAGAAACATTATGTTCCATATTGTTCATTTAGGTCAAAGACTACTTATATCTTCTTCTGTGAATTGGTCATAAACAGAAAAATGGTCCAATCTAGAACCATTCTGGAATGTTCCAATCTTCTCGTCTCTTGTAAACGTTCACTCCCTTTGGCATAACCTTTTTTCCTTATTTCAATTTTTGTAATCCCTAAAAGGGAGGCAAAAATAAGAGAGACTTTCAACATTCTGTATTTTTATAATTATATGGTCTCCTCAAAACTTCCTTCTTCTATTTATTTCTTTGTTTAACAATCAGCTTTCTTAACAAATTTTAACATTCTTTTTTCCCACTGTTTAGTTAATTGGAAAAACATTGTTTAAACAATGCACATTTCCAAATTTAATGGTTCCTTTAATTTTAACTTTCTCATAGCAAATTCCCAGTAAGCATTTTGCATTTAATTCTTTTTAAAACTTTGTAACTGGTTCCTTCTTTTTTACTTTAATCTTTCCTGGATCGATGGTGCACCAACCTAGGTGGTTGGCTGCTCTGAAGGTTTTTTTAAATTTTCTCCATTTAACCGTGCTTTTAAAAGTGAACTGGGCAGACCCAATGTCCTTTAAACAAGCTTTGTGTGAGGTTGTGAGCACCATGTTTTCTGTGACCCTGAAGCTAATATAAGCCACCTCAAGCTTCTCCTTGTCCAGGTAAGTCCTATTAGTCAACCATATTGCCTGTCTGTCAATCTTTGCCTGTGTGTCATACCCACTGTTTCATGGAATTGTGCTAGTCTGCCAGGTTTCCACCCAGATATCAACAAATTTGTATTTCTCTTTGGATCTATGCTTGACAAGTAAGGAATTCTGCCAGGGGTGGGATTCAAATTTCTTAACAACAGGTTCTGTGGGTGTGGCCTAATTTGTGGGTGTGGCTTGGTGGGCATGTGAATGGGTGGGCATGGCTTGTATGTAAATGTTATAAATATATTAATATATTTATAAATATAAATAAATATATTAAAAAGAGCAACTTTTACCCCAAAGCAGGCAAAGCAGGCAGGCAGATTGAGTTGCTCACAGAATCACAGATTAACTTAGAGATCTATCTATCTGCAATCGGCTACCTGAGTCTGCATTGAAAAGCTTCAGTCCTAAGGAAGGTTCAGCTCTGCTTTTAGATTAGCCAGAAAGCAAGAAATCCAAGGATTTCCTGCTTTCTAGCTAATCAAAATATCCTGGCAGAGTAGAATAGCTGATGGTTGGGGGGGGGGGGAGGAAAAATAGCAATTTATCAAACCAGTTGGATGGCTCACATGCCAGGTAAGGAGTGAGTGAGCAGGAAGGGGCGGGGCCAGCCAGTGGAGTGATTTGCTAGTTCTCTGAACTGGGGACAATCATGTGTGCAGCATTTGCAAGAAATTATCAGCTGTGCCACCTGTCAAGTGCTGCGCAGCATTTGAAAATCCATTTGCTTCCTGCTTTTTCAACCTCAGCTGTGCCGTGCAAAGCAAAGCAGCTGGGAAGGGAAAAACACGGAATAAAGGACCACCTACAGCCCGGGTAGGCGGATGGGCCAAACACCAAACTGATTTGTTGTCAACTGCTCTTCACAGCTACAGGTTGTATAGAACCGGGCAGAACCAGTAGCATCCCACCCCTGAATTCTGCTTCATTTGGGGGCATTTTATTTATTTTTCCTAAAGGAAAACATTTATATGTATCTGTTTCTAATGTCATTATGTTATCTTCTGTCCAGTTGTTTGGCTATCAAAAGTGTCCTTAAATTTATGTTTTTGTTTTAATGTGTGTGTATGTGTGCGCCTGATTATTTTGGAAGGTGCCGGAATACATTTGAAGCACTATTTTCAAATAAGTAAATTATCCATGACTTTTTTCTGGGCTTATACAGCTGCATCAAAAGCAGTCTTTGGCTAACTCAGCATGTTCACACAGCCACTTCAAGTTTGGATTTTTTCCAAGTGAAGTGAAATAGCAATGCTTGTACATTTGCACTGAGATAACTGTTAGATACTATTCATGCAGGTCCACAGATCTGGAGAAAATGCAGGTATTTTAATAATCCAGAATAAATGCTTTAGAATAGAATAACAGAGTTGGAAGGGACCTTGGAAGTCTTCTAGTCCAACCCCCTGCTTAGGCAGGATACACCACTTCAGACAAATGGTTATCCAATCTCTTCTTAAAAACCTCCAGTGTTAGAGCATTCACAACTTCTGGAGGCAAGTTGTTCCACTGATTAATTGTTCTAACTGTCAGGAAATTTCTCCTAAGTTGCTTCTCTCCTTGATTAGTTTCCACCCATTGCTTCTTGTCCTGCCCTCAGATACTTTGGAGAATAACTTCTTCTTTGTGGCAGCCCCTGAGATATTGGAACACTGTTATCATGTCTCCCTTAGTTCTTCTTTTCATCAGATTAGACATACCCAGTTCCTGCAACCATTCTTCATATGTTTTAGCCCCCAGTCCCCTAATCGTCTTTATTGCTCTTCTCTGCACTCTTCCTAGAGCCTCAACATGTTTTTCACATCGTGGTGACCAAAACTGAACGTAGCATTCCAAGTGTGGCTTTACCAAGACATTATAAAGTGGTATTAATACTTCACATGAACTTGATTCTATCCCTCTGTTTGTGCAGGCTAGAACTGTATTGGCTTTATACATGCCGCCATATTCTGAAGCATATCTTTTTAAAGGTTTCCACAGCCCTATGTGCTATTCCACCAAGTTTAATTTGATTTGTAAACTTAATCAGCATTCTTTGCCTAGAAAGTTTACTCATGTATTTTATTTGTAGCATTGTTATCCTGAGACAGAGAATTAAAGCTATGCCCAATTTCTATTATAATGCACTATTTGAAGAGTTGCTATGGTTTGAACAGCTAATTTAATTTTGTAATGCTGTGCAATATATTATTTTAATGGCATCCATCCTCATAGATTACTGAAATAATTGGGTACAATATCAATAGTGGAGCACCTGCAGAATTCCTATGCACTTTGGCATAGATCTTTCTGTCACAATTTATTAAGACTTAACATCTTCCTTTGAACTTTGGCTTCTTCCCTCTCTATAAAGGCTAGAAGCTAAGATCAAGTGAAATTTATTTAACAGCCTCATATTATAGTTTATGGCTTCAGGGAAAGAAACTTTAAAGATTTTAAATTAAAGATTAAGGGATAAGTATGGGGAAAACTATATTCAGCAAATAAAATATCTAAGCTACTCCCTAGATGGGACATTCTGGGATTTTTCTTTAAAGAAATCCATTGATATTATTTCTAGGATATATTTTTATTATAATTATTAACAATTATTTATGTAGTTGTTAGTTTGCTAGACCCTATGCTGCTATCAGCACTGGAGATTCCAGATTATTCTATGTAAATATTTACTTATTGTATAGTGAAAGTAGGGATGACTGCTGCTGATATATTGTTTGTTTATTTGTTGCTAGTGATTTACAAACTAACCTTTGGAATCCCATTTCCTTAATGTAGGTAGAAATAATTTGGGATAGGATTGGTTGCAAACTATTCCTTTATTTTCTCCTGCTGTAAATGTAATGATTGTAATAAATTATGCATTATATCTCTAATGATAAGGGAAGGACACCCTTCTTCCAGTTATTAAGATATGAAGAAGCTATGTAAATTATTAAGTATTCATTTACATGTAGTACAGAGGAGTATGTGTCACAATTTGGAGACAGAGATACAAATATTCAGTCCTGACTATATAACAGTGTTGCCAGAATGACAATGTGAAGTGTTTTTTTTTTTGAAAGAAAATTTTATTAATTTTCTACAAACAGACAAGACAAACAAAACATTAAAACATACACCTCTCATATTTACATGCAGTGTGTCAGTTGGTTCATCATTTTTGTGCATTCATTTTGTAGTCCCAGTTACAATTATGTTACATAACAACTCATATTATCAATCCAAACTTATATATCCTATAATCACTAAACAAAAAAAAAAATTTTTTGACTATACTTTTAATCATTCATGCTTTATGAGCTAACAATACTTTAACCAAATTATTCAACTAATCATATAATCATACCAGATCAATCCTAAAAAAAAAAAAAAAACCTTTAAAAATATAATATCGATTAACAAAATAATAGCAAAATAACAAGATAAAGATATTTCTTACTATCTAAAATATTCTATTATCGTATTTTATCATCTAGCCATTTATAAAAAAGATCCCAAATTTCATAGAATTGTTTATCCTCTTGCTCTCTGATTTCAAATGTCAATCTACTCATCTCAGCACATTCCAATATTTTCTTAATAATTTCTTCCTCTAATGGTATTTTCTCATTCTTCCAGTTTTTAGCAAATACAATCCTGGCTGCTGTTAATACATTTACAATCAGATATTTCAAATCTTTACTATATATATCAGGTAAAATTCCCAATAAGAAGATCTCTGGTTTCAAGTCTATATATTTCTTTGTCATTTTTTCCAACCACATGCGAATTATAGTCCAATATTTTCTAGCATCCTCACAAGTCCACCACATATGGTAATACGAGCCGGGTATCTGATGACATTTCCAGCATTTTTCAGATTTATTCTTGAATATTCTTGCTATTCTTGTCGGAGGAAAGTGCCACCTGTAAAACATCTTATACAAATTTTCTTTATATGCTGTTGACATTGTCATTTTATAATTTTGAGACCACAATTTCTGCCATTTCTCTAAATCAATCCCATATCCAAAATTCTTCCCCCAAACAATCATAGTTTCTTTGACTTGTTCTTCCTTTAATTTCATTCCCAGTAAATAACCATATAATTTTTTAATCACTTTCTCATCAGTACCCATCAAGATCTTATCTAAATCAGTCTGCTTATCATAAAATCCCTCCGTTTTAGAATCTTCATCATACCTTGAATGTATTTGTGCATATGAAAACCAATTCATCCTTATACCTTGTTCCTCTAAATTTTGAATCGATTTAAGTTCACCCTTTTCATCCAAAAGTTCCCCATATCTAACTGTTTGTTCCTTCTTGTAGATTATAGGATAGGAAAATGCTTCAATGGTCGATAACCAAACTGGAATTTTCAAATAACATTGTCTTTTTATCTTCTCCCAATTTAACCACAAAGACTCCCGTACATAATGTCTTCTAAAATAACCCTGTGTTTTAGTTCCCTTATACCATAAAAAAGCATGCCAACCCAACAGCAAATCATGCCCTTCTAATGTCAACAACCTATGTTTCCTTAATGTTATCCATTCTTTGACCCACATCAAACTTGCAGCTTGATAATACAATTCCCAATTAGGCAAGCCAAAACCTTCTCTAATTCTAGCATCTTGCAAAAGCTTTAGCTTTATTCTTGCTTTTTTACCTTGCCATATAAACTTCAACATGATTTTATTTAAATCTTCAAAATAGTCTTTTCCAAGCCTAATTGGTATTGTTTGAAACAAAAATAAAATTCTAGGTAAAATATTTATCTTAATTGTTGAAATTCTCCCTATTAATGACAATTGCAAGTTTTCCCACTTCTTCAAATCTGTAGTTATCTGTTGTTTAAGTTTAATATAATTATTCTCCTTTAATGTGCTACATCTTGTTGTCAAATATATCCCCAGATACTTAACCTTATTTGTAACTTGAATTTTCAAAAGATCTGCCAGTTCTTCTCTCTGTCTCAATAGCATATTCTTTGTCAAAATCTTTGTTTTATCTTTATTTATTTTCAAACCAGCCACCTCTCCATAAGTCTCTATCTTTTCCAATAACTTTGGAACTGTTTCTAGCGGGTCTTCCAAAATAAAAGCTAAATCATCAGCAAAAGCTTGTAGCTTGAATTCTTCCTTCTTAATTTTCATTCCTTTTATGCTTTTATCATCCCTAATATTTCTATTCAACACTTCCAAGGTCAACACAAATAGCAAAGGAGATAGGGGGCATCCTTGTCTTGTACCTTTCCTTATATTAATAAAATCTGTAAGTTCCCCCTCCATCATTACCCTTGCTGTCTGTTTATTATATATGGCTTCTATTGCTTGAGTAAATTTTTTAGTAAAACCCATCTGCTCCAATAATAATAACATAAATCTCCAGTTCACGTTGTCAAATGCTTTTTGAGCATCTAGGAATATCAAAGCCATTTGCTTTTCAGGATGAGCCTCATAGTATTCCAAAGTGTCCAAGATTACTCTCATATTGTCTCTAATTTGTCTCTTTGGCAGAAATCCATTTTGATCTGGGTGAATAAAATTATTTAGATATTTTTTAAGTCTTTCTGCTAAGATTGAAGCAAAGAAGTGTTCTTAATAAAACAATGATCCAGTTTGTTGGGGGGAATATGCTGACTCTGTAAACTTGCTTACATAGGATTGCAAAGCATCATGAAGTGGCATATAAGTGTTAAGTGCTAGTGCTAGGCATTCTAGCTTGCCCCTAATCTTTGTTAGCCCTGGGGAAAGATTAATTCAAAAATACTTATTGTTTATTATTTTTTAATATGATTGAGGTGGGGGTGAAAAATTGAAGAGACTTAAAAAAACGAGAGCAACATTTTGAACCATTTTCAGAAATGATTTAAACGAGGAGTTGAAAACGATGCATATCAAGTGCATAAATTGGGGTGATGGATTCCCCAATACTCAGAAGCATTGTTCAAAGTTCAAAAGCTTTTCAGTGGACATACTCTAACACACAGTTTAGACTTGATAGACTTGATCTTGGGGTGCTACTCAACAAAATGTGGCAAAAAAAATGTAGTTATTTAATTTTTTTAAAAATGAGATACACACTAAAATAGGTGGTTCCTGGCTCATCAATAGTGCATGCGAGAAAGATTTGGGTTTTCTGGTAGATCAGATTAAGAGCAAGCATGAACACTAGCGTTGCTGTTGCCAAAAGAGGCAATACAATCTATAGCTTCAGCAGAGGAATACTATCAAAATCAGAGAAATTGTTAATTCCAGTTTATGCTGTTTCGTCAGACATGTCTGATAGTTCAGTACTGATTGCTACAATAGAAGCAGATCAGTAGTGGGATTCAATTTTTTTTATTACCGGTTCTATAGGCGTGGCTTGGTGGGCGTGACAGGGGAAGGATACTGTAAAATCTCCAGCCAGAGGTGGTATTGGCCGGTTCTCTGAACTACCCAAAATTTCTGCTACTGGTTCTCCAGAACTGATCAGAACCTGCTGAATACCCACCTCTGAATCAGATCCTTTCTTTCTTTCTCTGGAAAAAGTCCAGAGAAGAAAGACCGAGGGGTTTAGAAACCAAATCCTATGAAAATGGTTCTAAGAACTTCGTAAAAGTGTAGTTTTTAAAGCAGTTTAGTTTAAAAAAAGAGAAAGTTGAGGAGAAGCAATTTTGATAGCAATTTTCCAAGACTTGAAAGGCTGTTACAGAGGAGAGAGTATATATGTATTGTCTAGCAGGGATATCAAACTGGTGACCCGTAGGCTGGATGCATCACAGACAGGTCATGCCCAGCCCAGCTCCACGAAGGGAAAAATGTCATGAAACAACATGCGATGGCAACGTGACACCGTGAGGGTCAACCTGCAAAATCACCTCAGCAAAATGACCATTCTTTCTCATGCTTACTCCTCCTTTGTTTCTTGGTTGCCATTCATGGCGGGGGGGAGGAAAGGATGGGGGAACTTAGGAATGTGGTGCCTCAGCTGCTAGTCAAAACATCTACCAGCTGGCGTGTGAACCAAGGCCATGTCAACGGACACCTGCTTGGCCCAGGTGATCTAAAAGACACATGTGTGTGTGTGTGGGGGAATTTGTATTCTTTTAACTATCCGTGAGTGAGGGAAATTCAAATTTTTTTTACTACTGGTTCTGTGGGCGTGGCTTGGTGGGTGTGACTTGGTAGGCCTGGCTTGGTGGGTGTGGCAGGGGAAGGATACTATAAAATCCCCATTCCCTCCCCACTCCTGGGGGAAGGTTACTGCAAAATCTCCATTCCCCCACCCCACCTGCTTTCCAGCCCCGTTCTCCTGTACTTTGCTTCTATTCTGATGACTATGGTTAAACCCATCTTTTTGGATTTTCTATACCAGTGAGCTGTGATAACGCAGTGGTTAGAATGCAGAATTACAGGCTGTGTCTGCCCACAGCCAGGAGTTTGACCCTGACCTGCTCAACCTACCATCCTTCCGATATTGGTGAAATGAGGACCCAAATAGTTGTGGGCAATATGCTGACTTTGTAAACCACTTAGAGAGAGCTATAATGCACTATGAAGGCTAAATAAATCTAATTGCTATTGCTATATATACTATTCTGTATCATTATTCAAAACTTGGTTTATAGGTGATTACACTGTGTATACTGTATGCATGCTGTGTGTCTTTATTTCTGTCCACCAAAAGGCTGGTTTCCATCTAAAGTCAGCAAGTCAGGCTTTTTTCCAACCTCAACCTCAGCATCGGATCCAGAAAAGACTTCTGGTTCAGACTGCTCATCAGCCTATGTGCTAAGTGGCTCTTTCTTACAGATGCTGAAGCAAGATAAAATCCCAACATGCACTACTCACTCAATCAGCAGACCTTGCAGCTCTCTCGCGACCAAGCATGATCCTAGCCAAGGATGCTCACTGTATACTGCCACCTTAGGATTGTCCAATGTTTTGCAACTCAAATAGGATCGTCCCTTAGGGGAGCCTTGTCCAATGGGGAGAATGTGCAAGTGAATGTGGAATTATTAGCCCACAGGTTCTTGAGTAGCAATAGTGGCCTCTCTGATTTGCTAGATGCCCACTGGCAAAATTGTGAGCTTGCTTTCTATATTTATATCACTCATCATGATTGACTGTTTCCTAGTATGATTTAATTGCTTATTGTACCCTATGACTATCATTAAGTGTTGTATCTGATGATTCTTGATACTTGACGAATGTATCTTTTATGTACAATGAGAGCATTTGCACCAAGACAAATTCCTTGTGTATCCAATCACACTTGGCCAATAAAGAATTCTATTCTATTCTATTCTATTCTATTCTATTCTATTCTATTCTATTCTATTCCATTCCATTCCATTCCATTCCACTCCACTCCACTCCACTCCACTCCACTCCATTCCATTCCATTCTACTCCACTCCACTCAACTCCATTCCATTCCATTCTACTCCATTCTATTCCATTCCATTCTACTCCATTCTACTCCACTCCACTCAACTCCATTCCATTCCATTCCACTCCACTCCACTCCACTCCACTCCATTCCATTCCATTCCATTCCATTCCATTCTACTCCACTCCACTCCACTCCACTCCACTCCACTCCACTCCACTCCACTCCACTCCACTCCACTCCATTCCATTCTACTCCACCCCACCCCACTCCATTCCATTCCATTCTACTCCATTCACTCCACTTCACTCCACTCCATTCCATTCCACTCCATTCCATTCCACTCCACTCCACTCCATTCCTTCCCATTCCATTCCATTCCATTCCATTCCATTCCATTCCATTCCATTCCATTCCATTCTATTCTACTCCACTCCACTCCATTCCATTCTACTCCACTCCACTCCACTGCACTCCATTCCACTCCATTCCATTCTACTCCACTCCACTCCACTCCACTCCACTCCATTCCATTCCATTCTACTCCACTCCACTCCACTCCACTCCACTCCATTCCATTCCATTCCATTCTACTCCACTCCACTCCACTCCACTCCATTCTATTCTATTCTATTCTATTCTATTCTATTCTATTCTATTCTATTCTATTCTATTCTATTCTATGATGTCAGAGCATTGTTCCAAAGCAATAGTTTCCTTATGAAATGTGCACAGAACATGCAAAATTGCTTAAGTCATCTGAGCTTAGATACAAAATTTATAGCATTTGCTTTCACCTATAATAAGACATGCCATATATACAACATTGGTGTGCAATATTGCTCATTTTAATGTGCTCTAACAAGGCATGCTTCTAAGTAATTTTCTCCTGTTTCAGTGGAAAATGACATCAACTGTTGTTGCTGCAGACAGCTTATTTTCTTCTGGAGGAAAAAAAAGTTGACAGGTTCTGCTTAGCTGGCTAAGCAGAATGGACAACTTATTCACCTGTCCTTTTGGGAAAATGTGTTGCTTTTCTTTCCGATGTGTAAGGAGAAAAAGGGGCCTGGACAATTAAATATATTGTACTTTGCTGTTCTGCCAGGCTTATAAATCGTTTGTTCAAAAGATATTTAAAAGATTGTTTGTGAGCCGTATGCTGGTCAAAAATAATAGGAAAGAAAGAAAATATTTGTAACAATAATTTGAATTATTCTAAATTTGCCTTTGATTTTTCCATGGGCCATTACACTTGGAAAAAAAACATTAAGTTATAAATAATAGATAAAAAACCTTCCATATTTTATTTCAGCATGTATGATCTTCACAAATGTTTCTTGGCGTGCATAAATTGTCTTCCATAATGGGGGAGCCATGGATTCAAATACAGCAATTCATTTCTGATTTGGATCTAGTGATCATGTGCATCTTAAATTGAGACACAAATCCCTTTATATTGCTAAATTAGAATGATACCTATTAGCTCTTGAGCCAATGAAAATGTATGCCAGCATAAATTGTGCTGTCCCCTTTGCCAATTTCTGCTGATGAATGGTGTTGCCCTTCCTAAAAAGATAATGGTTCCCCTCACACATACATGCTGGTCATTTCTGGCTCTAGGGGATGGTGCTCATCTCTATTAAAGTGAAGAGCCAGTGCTGTCCGAAGACATCTCCATGGTCATGTGGCCAGCATGACTAAATGCTGAAGGCGCATGGAATGCAATTACCTTTCCACCAAAGTGGTCCTTATTTTTCTACGTGCTTTTGAATTGCTAGGTTGGCAGAAGCTGAGAAGATTGGCAGAAGATATGTAATGGGAACTCACTCCGTTACAGAGTTTGGATTCAAACCTCCAAACTACCGACCTTTCTGATCAACAAGCTCATCATCTTGCACACTGAGCCACTACGTCCCTTATTTATTACAGGCCAAATTCAAGAAAGGGATTGGTGAATTTCCCTTGTTTCATTTCCTCTCTGCCAAGTGTCAACAATTAAGCATTGACTTTCACTGATGTGGAGTTTGTAGAACAGAAGAGAAGTTGAGGCAGATGCTTACAACGGCAGGTTGAGTGATCTATCAAGTGGCAAACCGTAGCGGATTGAATTAACGGGCAAATTGAAACAGAAGGAATTCCCACTGCTACTATTCAACACAGCCGTTCCCTCATGCCTGTTGTCTGTCTAGCTAATTCTGAACACATTCACAGTGTTTTAGCTTTGAGAGAAAGCTTAAACTGTGTCCTTAAAAAAAAAAAAACACCAAAACCTCAGTTGAAGCTAACATGCATGTGTAGGCACAGCATGAAGTTAGAGAGCAATTAATAATAAGTGTGTTCAATTGTTGAGTGCATTGTAAGTGTTCAAAAAGCCCAGGCTAAATTTCTTATGGTTATATTGAAATGATACCTATCAGCTCATCCCTCTGACCTCACAGTTGGCAGCATATGGAAATAACCAGAAAATAGCTATGGAGAAGGTCTTGAGAAATCATGCAGCTGTGGTTACCTACTCATAGCACCAAACATAATGACTACTGATTACTACTTAATTACTACCTAATGCAATTCATGCCCAAAGACTGGAGGGAAAGGGATCTGCCCAATGGTGGAATTCAATTTTTTTTACTACCAGTTCTGTAGGAGTGGCTTGGCGGGCATGGCAGCGGAAGGATACTGCAAAGTCTCCATTCCCACCCCACTCCTGGGGGAAGATTACTGCAAAATCGCATTCTCTTCCCACCCCACTAACCTGCTTTCCAGCTCTGTTCTCCTGTGCAGGGCAATAAAAGAAGACCCAGCCAATCAGCTGGAACTCAGGAGGCAGAGAATAGATGGAGGTGGGACCAGTCAGAGGTGATATTTGCCGGTTCACTGAACTACTCAAAATTTCTGCTTCAGTTCTCCAGAAGTGGTCAGAACCAGCTGAATACCACCTCTGGACCTGCTTAGTAAGGGCCTAAAGCAGTGAATAGGAGTTGGATAGATTCAGATAGATTCAACCTAGCAGCCAGTTTGTCACTGAAGTGTGCCAGTTTACATCTATAACCAAATTATGTTACATGTCAGGAAAACACTGATTTAAACCAGGAACCATGAAGGATGACTTCAAGTTACCTCTGAAGATTCTACATCTGGAGTACGTTTATGCTTTGGATAAGGTGGAAGAGTCTGTTAAGTACTTGGACATGGGTTGGAGTAAATGGAGACAGTCTTTGAATGTGAACTTTCAGCTCTTTATTGCATAGTGACTTCTCAAAACAATAACAGTGAACTCTGCCTTATATAGGCAACCATTGTAAGAATTGTCCAATAGCGAGCTATGAACGCTAGCTCTTTAAACCAATAATAATCCTCTATTAAGGGCCAATCGGATTCCTAAGAACTAACCAATCCGATCTGGCCGCCTAACAGCCAATCAGAAGTGCAGGGCCAGAACCCTGCACATTACCTCAAGCTCATCCTTTATAAACTGGTACATACACAACACCCCTTCTCCCTGGCTTCTTAATTACGGTGTAGTTATATAGTTCTTTAAATAGGACGGTTGTCTTTTAAGTCTTTCGGATTTTCATTGGACTGGTTGATTGCAATCCTGTTGAGGTAGATTGTTGTTTGGCAGTGTCTCTGCTTCTTGCTCAGGTGCAATTTCTTGCGGTGCAAACAATTCTCCTTCCTGCTCCATTTCCTGAGTCTCACTTGATTCATCGCTCCCTTCGAGCAGGTTCCCTGGAACATCATCTTCTTCTGTACCTCCCCCCCCTTGGTTTGGTCATGGGGGAGTTGTTGACTGGCCATTGTGAGTCGTGACCGTAATTGGTCGATATGCCGTTTCCACAGTCTATTGTCACAGCATTTCACTACGTAGGATTTGGGGCTGGTCACTCACACTACCGTTGCCTCTATCCATAACAGATCGCCTGATAAGTTTCGTGCGTAAACGCGGTCTCCTACCTGGAAGGTGCGATAGTGGCCACTGGATCCTATTGGCTTTTCTGGTTTGTAAGCAGGGTGCAACCAGTCAAGGTGAAAACGGAGTCTTCGTCCCATCAGTAGTTCTGCAGGAGTTCTGCCGGTGACGCTATGTAGAGTTATGTGTTGCAAAAAGAGAATTTGGTTGACTTTGTCATCGATATTGTCATAGTCCATTTTTTGCAAAGTCTTTTTAACAAATTGGACCATGCGTTCCGCTCGGCCATTGGTCGCAGGGTGCACAGGCGAGGTGAGCGCATGGTGGATGCCACGGTCAGCGAGGTACTACTCGAACATTAGTGCTGTGAACTGTGGCCCATTATCAGACACCAGGACGTCAGGTAATCCATGGGTTGCAAAGAGTCTATTTAGGATCTTAATCACTGCCTCAGAAGTTGTGGCCGTCATACGATGAATTTCTAACCAATTGGAGTATGCGTCGACTGTCAGCAGGAAGGTATATCCTTTGGTTGGCCCCGCGAAATCCAGGTGGATTCTGGACCAGGGTCCACGTGGCGTCTCCCATTCAGTAGGCATGGCTTTTGGTGGGGTGTTGCTGGCTTGTTGGCAATTGGTACACGCTTTGACCCACTGCTCGATTTGCCGGTCCATGCCCGGCCACCATGCATAGCTTCGTGCAAGTGCTTTCATCCGCACGATGCCAGGGTGGCCCTCGTGCAGAATTTGTAGCAGCGTCTTCCGGAGTCGTTCTGGGACAACGACTCTATCGCCCCAGATGATACAGCCTTTTTGGGAAAAAAGTTCAGTCTGTCTTGCTTTAAACAGCGCGAAGTCATCTGGGACTTGGTCCAATGGCCATCTGCATTCTACCCAGCCTAGGACTCGAGCTAGGGTGTGGTCTCATTTGGTTTCTCTCGCGATGTCTCGGGCGGTCATAGGCGGCGAGTTGAGTGTTTCAATCTGCAACGTGGTTGCCGTTGGTGCCAGATCGTCGAGAGTCTCTGGAAGCAGTGCTCGGCTTAATGCGTCGGCGTGGGGAATGGCTTTCCCCGGGCGATATTGCAGGCAATAATTATAAGCAACTAGGAATTCTGACCATCGGGTCATTCTAGGGGATAATATGTAGGGGGTTGGCTTGTCCCCGGCTATTATCCCTTGCAATGGTTTGTGGTCAGTTATAATGGTAAATGTCCTTCCATACACATATTCATGAAATTCCTTTACAGCTGAAATGATTGCGAGAGCTTCTTTATCAATTTGTCCATAGTTCCGCTCTGCTTGTGAAAGAGTCTTTGAAAAGTATGCAACAGGGGCTTCGTTCCCATTAGGCAGTACATGACTCAAAATGGCGCCCACCCCGAAGGGCGAGAGATCGCAGGTTATAACTAATGGTAAAGTCTCGTTATACTGCATAAGTACAGAGTCAGATGTGAGCAATTTTTTTACATTCCGGAACGCTTGTTCTTCCCGGTAACCCCATACCCACAATGCTTTTTTATCTAATAACCAGTGTAATGGTTCAGCAACAGTCGCCTTGTGCGGTAAAAATACATTATAGAAATTAATGAGGCCTAAGAATGCCTGGAGATCGGCCTTGTTACCTGGCCTGGGAGCATTTTTTATCGCCTTTAATTTACTTTCGGTAGGGTGAATGCCCTGGTTATCAATCCGATACCCTAGAAACTCAACACTGTCAGTATATAATTGACATTTATTTTTTTTCACCTTAAGTCCTACCTCTTGGAATTTTTTAAGAACACATTTCAAATGATCCTGCAAAAATTTTTTGGTAAGGGCTGCAATTAATACGTCATCAAAATATGGAACCACGCCCTTGATTCCCTGTAACAACCTTTCCATGAGGCTTTGGAATATCCCTGGGGCTACACTAACCCCAAATTGCAATCGAGTACATTTAAAAGCACCTCTGTGCATTAGAATTGTTTGGGCTTGGGACGTCTTTTCATCCACTGGTAGTTGTTGATAAGCTTGAGCTAAATCTAATTTAGCGAAAACCTTTCTGCCCCCCAAGGAATGGAGGAGGTGCTGCACCACCGGAACTGGATACGCATTCTGCTGTAGGGCGTGGTTTAAAGTGGCCCGGTAGTCCCCACAAATTCGGATTGACCCGTCTGGCTTAATGGGTGTTACAATAGGGGTTTCCCATGGAGAGTGATCGATGGGCTTCAACACCCCTTGAGCAATTAGCTTGTCGAGTTGTTTGTCGATCTTAGCTTTAAGAGCGAATGGAACTCGACGGGGCTTCAAGCGAATTGGGGCTACTTTTGGATCTAGACTAAATGAGATTGGGGTCCCTTTATACTCGCCTAAACGGTCCGTGAAGACGTCGCTGAACTCAGAAATAAGGTCCTCCTCCCACTCACAACCACCGACTCGGTTCACGCCGGCCACTTCGATGCCGAGTGGCACGAACCATTGGAGGCCTAATAGACTAGGCCTATCTCTATCGATGATCGTTAGAGGTAAGTACGTTGTATGCTTTTTGAAGGAGACTCAGACTCGGCAGGACCCGACCACGGGGATTCGATTTCCTTGGTAGTCCTTGAGGATGAGGCATTGAAATTGGAGGTCTTGGCGTTGGATTGTGGGGATAAGTTGCTTGAGTGTCTTCCAAGACACCATCGAGAGAGACGATCCCGAGTCGACCTCCATGTGGCAAGGCTGGTTCTCGATGGCTACCGTGACTCGAATTTTCTTAGTGTCCAAAACTGAGGTGTGACCTATAGTGATAGTATGGTGAGCCTCTTCTTTTTGCAAAGCTCGATTTCTGTAGGAGTGGTTTACTGGTTCTCACCTTACAGGACGGTTTCCTGTCGATTGGCGATAGTTGGCCCCTTTTGAGGCCTGGCTGGGTCCTGGTAAGCTGCGACAGACCCGGCTGATGTGGCCTCATTTCCCGCACTCATGGCAGAGTGCATCGGGGAATTTGCATTCGGCCCTGGCATGGTTTGCTCCACAGCCAGCGCAAGGGCGTAAGGGCTTAGGGCAAGGGTCCCAGTTGGACCGCAGTCGATGGACCCCTTCTTCGTCGCTGTCTGATGACGAAGAGAGGTCCTCGTGGTGCATTGTTGCAAGCTGCCTTTCTGAGTTGGGTAAGATTTCGCCAGTCGGTTGTGTTGCCGGAGTGCGGCTTTGCTGTAATTGTGCAGCTGACTTTTTGGTCGCCTCCACAGCCGTGGCTTCGTTGATGGCATCAGCAAGGCTGATGTCGCCTTTCGCCATCAGCTTGCTTTGCACGCTTAGTGCATCTAATCCCAGAATTACTCAATCTCTTAATGCTTCTTCTAAATCGGCGAACCCGCAGAGGCCCCCAAAATTCCGGAGGTCCGCCACGAAATCGGCCACGCTCTCTCCTTTTCACTGGTTTCTCTGATAAAACTCATGGCGTCTCACAAGTGTAGGCATGGTTGGCGCATAATGGTCTCTCAGGATGGGTTCGAGGTCGTCTCAGCTCATGGCTTTCACTTCTCAAGGTTTGGTGAGTGCTTTAGCCATTTTAAATATAGCTGGGCCGCAGTGCATCAGGAACAGTGCCCGCTTCTTTGCTGGTGTGGCGTCCTTCAAATTATTCGTCTCAAGAAACATTTGGAAGCGATCCATGTAGGATTCCCAATCCTTTTGGTTTGGATCGAATGGAGTGGGTGGTACGATGCCGCCGGACATGGTTCCGTTGTTGGCATCGTCTTATCACGTACTCGGTATTGCTTCCTGGCTTCTTAGGTTCAGACGTCTCCACATCCCATCCTCGTCGCCAGTGTTAAGTACTTGGACATGGGTTGGAGTAAATGGAGACAGTCTTTGAATGTGAACTTTCAGCTCTTTATTGCATAGTGACTTCTCAAAACAATAACAGTGAACTCTGCCTTATATAGGCAACCTTTGTGAGAATTGTCCAATAGCGAGCTATGAACGCTAGCTCTTTAAACCAATAATAATCCTCTGTTAAGGGCCAATCGGATTCCTAAGAACTAACCAATCCGATCTGGCCGCCTAACAGCCAATCAGAAGTGCAGGGCCAGAACCCTGCACTTTACCTCAACCTCATCCTTTATTAACTATGGTACATACACAACAGAGTCTACAATTTGTTTTTACACACCCTACTAAATTCCTCTATATTTTGGGACCTAAGAAAACGAGCATTTCCTGCTTGGGTTTTATATACTGCAGAACAATTCTGTAAAAGAGTTAGACTTTTGTTTAATCTGTTGTCTTTGTTTGAAAATCTTTCAGCTTGTGAGGAGTATTCCTCAAAATATTGTCTTTATGACTGAGCCAATCACAACACATCAAATTATCAGTAGGCAAACTGTTGTTGTTTATAGTGCTACTTCATCTGGAGTTCTGGAATATACTTTTATTCCCCAACATAACTATGTCATCTTGGAGACAAAATGAACATCTTAAAATAAAGCACATTTTACTTTTTAATACATATAGAGATTGGATGCATCCCTGGAAATAAAATGGATTCTGAAGGCTCTTTTCTCATTTTCCTTCTTTTAAATCAATCGTCAATTTCCCATGTAACTTCATTTTTTATTTAAAAAGTTGATTAAAAGAATATTTATTTAGAAAAAAGGTAATTGGAACAAAGAGCCTCTGGATACCAAGGATAAATCGGTCAATGTCAAGGAACTATATAGCCCCTGAATGTTCACTCAAAATCTGACGCCCAATGAAATGTTAATATTCCTATAGTCCTCATTTAGATAATGTGAGACCTTTATACTTTAAAAATCATCTCCTCATTTAATTTTCTAATAATTCAAGCTTGCAGGTAATAGGTTTTTTAAAATAAGAATAGATAATAAAAAATGAAGAAATTGTATTGCCATGATTGAAAGATCTGACTCATAGTTTCCCAAGGAGAAATGCATAAGAGTGATATTTTTTTCCTGAGTGGTAAATCCAAAGGTAATACTAAAGCATTGATAAAGAACCAGCAAAATCAAATTTGCATGTACACATCCTCCCAAAACTTTGGTTAAAGTTATCCAAGTTGCTCCAAATTTGCAGATGAATTTGTAATTATATTCCTCTGGCCAGGTCAACTTTCTGGTCTCTTGAATCCCATTTAAAATCAACTATGTTTCCTGGTTCAAGGGAAAAGAAAAAAAACATTTATCAGCATTGCAGTATTTCTTTTTTGACCATATGTGAGCGTATGTGTGGGAAAAGTGTGGGACAATTCAGTGGAATCATAAGAATTTGTAAACTGATATTTGATTTCAGTTTTACAAGTAGAATCTACCAAAAGCAAATAGAATCCCCCAAACAGAGAAGGATCTGATTTTTTGTTAAATCCCATCAATGGTGGGATTCAAATATTTTTGTTAAGGATAACATTGGTTACCTAACTTAGTTTGGGTAAAAATAATATATAAACTATGTTAGTGAGTTTAAGTGTATGTATCACTTTAACTGCAAAACATGTATTTTGGGTGCGGTTGTAAAATCACCATAAGAGGGAGCAAGAGAGCTCACTGTTTGCTGGCTTTTACTGGAGAGCTGACAATGTTGGATTGATGGTGATAACTACATGTGTTTCCCTGCTGTTGCTGAAACGAAGAAAAGGGGTTTGATTTTCTTCATATCTCTGACTGCAAAAGAGATATATTGCTGGACTGATTATTTGTAAGTTTACTGACCTCTATTTTCAACACTGGACTTTGCAACTGATTAATCCCCAGATGGATTGAACTAGTGTATGACATATGGACTGTTTTTGACTATGCTATAACTCTTGCTGGAATAAAAAAACTATTTAACTGGCACAGTGTATCTGTTTTACTGAGTGTAAACTATAACAACGTTTATCTCACATAATTTGCCTGCCTGCTAGACTGCCGTTGCACGTTCTGCTAGGGTGTGTATCCCTAACAATTTTTACTACCAGTTCTGTGGGCATGGCTTGGTGCGTGTGGCTTGGTGGGCATGGCATGGGAAGGATACTGTAAAATTTCCATTCCCACCCCACTCCAGGGAAAGGTTACTGCAAAATCCCATTTCCTCCCCACCCCACTAACCTGCTTTCCAGCTCCGTTCTCCTGTGCAAGGCAATAAAAGAAGACTCAGCCAATCAGCTGGGACTCAGGAGGCAGAGAATAGATGGGGTCGGTGCCAGTCAGAGGTGGTATTTGCTGGTTCTCTGAACTACTCAAAATTTCTGCTACCGATTCTCCAGAACTGGTGAGAACCTGCTGAATACCACCTCTGAATCCCATGCAACAGATCTTTAAACAAACTCTGTAGAGCTGGGTGCCCTCTGAGCTGGGTTGTTTGTGGACATTTCAGTATCCAGGTAAGTTATCTCTTCATTGAGTAAATAAATTCTTCAACTGCTTTCAGTTGATTTTAAACATTCTCAGTTTATTTTTCTAGGAATTTCCCAAAGGTGTTTTTTTTCCAGAGGCAACTGGACTTTCTGGTTGTTCTTTGAAGATGTTTCACTTCTTCTTTGAAAAAGCTTCTTGGATTAGAAGCAAAATATCTTCAAAGAAAAACCAGAAAGTCCAGTTGCTTCTGGAAAAAGCACCTTTGGGACAACCATGAGCTGGATGACTAAGAATTTCCACAGACATCTGTCTAAGAATGCACAGCTGAAAGTGACCCAGTATCATAAAACATAGTTAGGCAAGAATAGCTCATACTTGAGGATGCTTTCAATCTGTCATTTAGAATTACTAATAAAATAGTTCTGTTCTTTGTAAATCCATGTCTTTCTTATTGGTTCCTAAGGTGACATTTAACATAAGACCATTTATCATTTCTGAGATCTTAATAACTTCCCACCCGCCTACAGTTATAGTATTAGAAGCTCAAGGTAATATGATGAACGTGTTAAGGTCAAAACAAAAGCTTCCTATTTATTTTCTGACAATTTGAGATAGAGACACCGAGTTTAGTTTTAAATATTTTTCTCAATAATACTGCAACATTTCCAATACACTCCAATGTCTCATTTTGGATAGGTGAGGATTTTTATCACAAAATCACATGTGTTTGAGTATATGCTAGACTTTAAAAAGAAACTTGTCTCTAATGACAGATTTTCTTGCACAGGCATACCAAAATCCAAACTCTATAGAGATTTTGGTTGTTCCCCTATGATATTTCATGAGATATCTTGTATAGGTGGTCCTCAAATTGGGATTGGAATTTCTGTTGTTAAGCAAGGCACTTAAGTCAGTTATACCCAATGTTATGATTTTTTTTGCCATGATTGTTAAAGGAATCACTGCAGTTATTAAATGAGTCACACTGTCATTAAGCAAATCCAGCTTTCTCCATTGACTTTGCTTGTCAGAAGCCAGTTAGGAAGGCCATACGTGGGAATCACATGACAGTGGTATGCTACAACTGTCCTAAATACATGCCAGTTGCCAAATGTCCGAATCTTAGTCACATGACGATGGAGATGCTGTAAGTGCAAGGACTGGTCATAAATCACTTTTTTTCCAGTGCTGTCGTAATTTGAAGAGACACAAAGTGAATCGTTGTAAGTCGAGGGGCAGTTGTATTATCTCCTTTTAAGCCTGTTCCTCCCCTTTCTCCTCTCCCACCTTTCTCCTTTTTCCTCCCTCTTGCATGGAATAATTGCTGAGATCATATGAGGGGGTCTTTAAAAAAATAGAGTATTCACCTAGGTAGAAGTGGGGGTATATAGAGTATTCACCTAGGTAGAAGTCTCCAAATTTAATTGAGTGTGGAAAAAGTATCATAGTGTACCCTGCTTCCCCTGAAAATATGACCTACCCCAAAAGTAAGTCCTAGCTTGATTTTTTTTAGCCTGCGCCCACTATTAGCCCTACCCCAAAAATAAGCCCTAATTAAGATCCCGCCCCACTCCAGAGTGATGGGTAAAAATTAAGCTTGGGTGGGGATGGGAATGTGGAGCTGCCCTACTACCTACCTTTGGACAATTGTAGTCAGGCCATGCACATCCCCACACCTGCCTTGTTGGCCCATTTCTTCTGCAGACGACAAGGCTGGCAAGGCTTTCCAAAGGCCTCTTTAGCTCATAACAATGCTCCGGATCAATTGTTCTGTTATCTGCTGTAGAGGCCTTCAGGATATCCTTGCAAGCCTCAGAAAAAGTTTTTGAAGGCCTCGGACAGTGAAAAGGAGGATGGGGGCGATGTGCGCCAGTGCCATTAGTCAGTGGATGACATCCCCCGAAAATAAGACCTGGTGCCTTTTTTGGTGGCAAAAAAAATATATAAGACAGGATCTTATTTTCAGGGAACATGGCATGTGAAACAGGGAACAACATCTACTCTAGTCCTATTGGACTAAAAAAGCTGTGATGATGCAATTGGTTTAATTTAGGTTTTAGGATAGGATTAAAATATTATTTGCAGTAGAGGTAGAAACAATTATCTGTGGAAACAGCAACAGGGAGGAAATCCTGATCATGTAGAAATAAATACATCTAAATTCACATCTTCAATTAAGGTGTTCAGTTTCTCATGTGTACAATTAAACTATAAAACTTTTACTTTTTTTCTCCAAAACCTAATTACAAAACAACAAAACAAAAATAGCAGCAGACTGTTACAATACAGAAACTTCTAGTATTTCCTGCAATTTTTAGATTCAGTTTGCATTCCACTTTAGAAGGAATGAATACTTTTCTGAAATATTCAGGACAACATATATATATATGTTGTGACTCCGAGACTTAAACCTGATCAGTCAGTAGATGTAGGTTCGAGCAATGAAGAAGATCTGGCACTGAGATTCAAGCCTGCATTATTGAGTGACTTAGAGGGGAGTCAAGTAGAGGAAGAGGAGTTGGATCTGAGATATGAACCTGATTTATTGAGGTTTCAGAGTCCACTCCCTCCCCTGAATCTACTTCCCTGATTGCACCTCAGGTGTTAACTGTTAATCAGGAAAGTGTATCAGAGGCTTCAAAAGGTGATGAAATTGCTGAATGCTGGCTGGATGCCAGAACCAGGAGAAGATTGAGACGTCAATCTCAATTAGAAAAGAGAGGTCCAGCAAAGGATTAATTAATGAGACTGACACACCCTCTCTCAGAGGATATAGGGGAGCATACGAGTTCATAATCTTTGCTGGAAACAATTTTGCCTTGGAAAGAAATGCGTCTGACTACAGCGTTGTGATTTACGAACTATACAGAATTGCCAGACAGATTCTAGTAGGATTGCCAAAGGACTGTGAAAACAGAGCAATTGAATCTTCTGTTTCTGGTTTTGTTTGCGTAAAGTATTTGAACTCTGTAACTTGAGATTTTCATCTGTGGATACAGGTGGGACAGAACACATATATATACTCTTAAGTTTTCGTGGGTACTCACATGTATGGTATTCAGCTTTGTTCGGGTATTTTCCCACGTCATTATAGTTGTGCTTTTAAAAAAAGCACAACAATAATGACGTGGGAAAATACCCAAACAAAGCTGAATACCTTACATGTAAGTACCCACGAAAACTTAAGAAAACAAATATATAGATATAGATATAGATATAGATATGTATGTATGTATGTATGTATGTATGGCATTCAGCTTTGTTCGGGTATTTTCCCACGTCATTGTAGTTGTGCTTTTAAAGTTGTAGCAATGTTTTAGCAGAATCTCATCTGCCATCATCAGGCTTCTGTATAGTGTTCATCTGTGAGTCAGACTTTTACAGTGGTTTCAGATTTAAATTTGGGGCAGCCTATAAGAAAACAAATATGTATGTATATGTATATGTATATGTATATGTATATGTATATGTATATGTATATGTATATGTATATGTATATGTATATATATGTTTGTGTGTGTGTGTGTGCACACACACACACGTATACATACATACATACATACATACATACATACATACATACATACAATGTCATATTTCAGGATCCCAGATTTTATTGATTACTAAAGTGATGGGCACCATCATCCTCTGTCCATCTTACTATATATTGCCATAGTAATGGCAGACCACTGGGCTATAAAAGGCTTGCTCATTCTGGCATGAGGCAGAGAAAATACACAACCACATAATTTATTAAAGGGGTGGACAACTTTTTGTGGAAAGGAGTCATACTTTTTGAAAGATACAATGTTCTGGGCGTTGTGATTTTCAGACATTCTTAAAAAGAACATCATTTCAAGGGATTTAGGATATTTTTCATCTTCATAAAAGTGTTACGTATATCAGATTATCTAATTTACTTTCAAGTCCAAGATTACCAGGAAACACCTAATGCAATCTTGTCATTTTCTATCATTTTTTAGCGGCATAATCATGGAAGTTCTGGAGGCAAGGCAAAGTATGGTGTTGGCATACTTGTAGAATACACATCAAATTATATACTCTTGATTTCTGGAAAGACTTGCAAGCTCACCAAAGAGACGACAACATGATGTTAATTTCTTGTTTACTACCTTCCATAACATTGCCCTGAAAATAGGAGATTTTATGTCTGTGCTTTTCTGATGGATGGTTCATTTCCCATTAACTATAGGCTTTTAAATGATTTAATGCTGTAGAAGTGTGGAAAGCTATTAAATGGTCTGCTCTTAGAAGTTAATGGGCTCTAATGAATTATTGAAGACACAAGCATTTTCTGGCTGACGTGACTGGCACTCCTCTCAAACATCTTATTGATTTCTGAAATTGAGAATTTATTAGAATTTGATATAATCACCCAGAAATGACTATTTGCTGATAGAATTAGAAGATGTTTTAAACACAGGAAAAATCTGGGCTCTTATCAGTGATGTACATAGAGCAGCCATTTTGATTAACTAAGGATTCTTCCTCACAGTCACATTAAAGTGCCTTCTTCCAGTTCTTGAGGTAGCAGAAAAGTTTGATAACATATTTACATTGTCCTTATTACTTTGGTAATCCTTATCTTTACTCAGTAACAAGGCAAGGGAGTGGCACTGTCCCTACAATTTTAATATGGGACAATGGAATGAAAGTGATTGAATGATTTCCTGGTCATTTCTCCAATAGGAATCTATTGAACCATATCTTTCAAAAATCCCGGAGAATGATAACCAGGATCAAACTTCCTTCCTTCCTTCCTTCCTTCTTTCCTTCCTTCCTTCCTTCCTTCCTTCCTTCCTTCCTTCCTTCCTTCCTTCCTTCCTTTCCAAGTCATGGACCTGCATTTTCCTTACTAGCAATAATGCTTCTTCAGCAAGATATATAGGGAATCCCTATGTATAAATGGTAATACTCTTTTACTAGGAGGTTTTAACTTCAGATTGTTCTATTCCATCCAGATCGTTTCATCTCATGATGGCCACGACATCTGATCTGAGATAGAAAAATAAAAATTGGATATCATCAAGAGCATTGAAGATATTGTTCCCTGAACTGTTGAATGACTTGTCCTAACAGATTCATGTCAAAGAGGGTGGGAGTATTTGAGGCTCACCAGAGGTGAATAAGGCCTAATCTTCCTTCCCCGTGACCATTGACTGAAATCACTGATTGAAGTGCTAAACTGGCTAAAATACAGTGTCTCCAATCCTTAACTCCTGCAGGCAGTCCAGAAGGATATTATGACTGATAGTATTGAAAATTCTGATAAAATGCACTCCACCATTTGATCCTAATAATGATGATCCACCAGAGTGACCACTGTTGCCCCAGTTGCTTCTCCAGGCCTGAAACCTGTTCATTTCAACAACTGTTTGCAAAGAGGGAAGGCTGGACAGTGGAGACGAGTTGTCAGAAATGAATGGCTCCAAGGAGGATGTGTTTGGAAGAAAGCAGACGATGGCTTAGCAAAGTAATGTCCTAAAAAGAAGTGACAGTCTCTCAGATCTCAATGTATATGCTCTGAAATAATGACATGTGTCAAGTCCATGTGAGATACAAGCATACTATAGAAATACTATATTTCTAGCATATTAGAGTTCACAGAACCCAAAGGAATTCCAGATAATTTATCTTCAACTATTGCTTCTATCATCCCATTGGATTTTACCTGTTGTTGCAAGTAATGATAAGACACTTACTCATGAGTAAAACAAGCCCCTTTTTCAAAACAGGTAACTAACAATCTTTTATTCATGTGGATAAACAAGAACCAAATGTAATTAGATTCAACAAGCCTAGTTCTGGCCAAGGAATAAGAATTGCTTGCTGTATACTAGACAATAAATGGTTGTCTGTGATAACTGGCCACTCCTAAACTCCCACTATTTATTTCCCAGCCGGGGGAGGAAGGCTATCTAGTGTCTATGTCTGCTTTTCCCTGAGAGCTGGTTTATTGCTTTCCTTTGCTCTTCTCTCCTCTCTACACATACATGCATCTGAAAGGGGTCCCATCTGTTGCTCTCCTTCACTCAGCTCAGGCCCAGCTGCCTCTCAAGGCAGCTACCCCTCCATCTGGGGGAGGATGGAAGCCCTGGCTTTATTCCTTTCTTTGATGCCGTTTCCTTTTCAGAGCCTTCCAAAGTCTCAGAAGGCTCTCCCTCAAATCAACCTCCCCCTTGTCTGACTCTGCTGCTAACTCTGCTGGCAGCCGATGGGCCACAATATCTGTGTAGAGTTATCACTCCAATGAATCTGATTAACTTTGTTATTGTCGTGTCCGCAAAAGAAGCCAGGAGTCGGTGACTAAGTTTCAAGCTCTTTATTTAATAGTTGTGAACCGAACCGGCGAAAAGGAAAAAGCCCGCGGCTTTTATCCTTTTCGCTGCGGCGGCCGCGGCCAATGGCAGCGATTCAAGTCTCCCGCTCTTGGAGCGAGCCAATCGCGGGAGACCTCAATCGGACCAATCAGCGCGGCTCGCCTGGCCAATCAGAAATCCCCGCGCTTTAGCCAATCAAAGCGCGGGGATTTCGAGTATTCAAATTAAGGACAGAACACCCCTCCCCTCTTGGTATAGTCCATCACGTTGCATAGTCACGTAGGTAGGCGGGGCTCCGTCTAGTCCTACTTGACCTGCGCAACTCAGTTGCAAGCTGGATTTCGGCCGGAGCGGTCATGTTCTTGGCTGCTCCCTCTTCTGTGCGAACCGGCTGGATGATCGGGCCGGTTCCTTCTCCGTGGCTCCCACCTGGGCCTTCCGGGTTGGTTGAGCTACGGGTTTTGCCGCTCCCGCTTGGCTTCTCCGAGTCGGTAGAGCTGGCTGGGAGGTTCTTCTCCGGTGGGGACTCGCGATGGCTGCGTTCCGGTAAGTACTGCTGGTTTATTTTTTCTTGCGTTTGTTTATTCGGGTATTCCCTCCCCCCTTGGTTCGTGTTTTGGGGGTTGAGGTCTGTTGCAGTTTGTGACCTGAGCTAGTCTATGTGTCGTTTCCAGGCTCGCCCATTGGTGGTTTGGAGCCGGTACGACCGTGGACCTGTGATTTGAGTTATGACGGCTGGGATCCATAGGGGGTCCCCCGTCAGATTTTTTGCGTACACTAAGTCACCGGGGGCAAAGGTCCGGTATTTTGTGCTGGAGTCTGGGGGTCGCTCCGGGTTATATGTTGGGTGTAGCCTGTCGAGCGGGGACCTCAGCTTCCTACCCATCAACAACTCGGCTGGGCTTTTGTTGGTCGTGGTGTTCGGGGTGATGTGTTGTATAAAGAGGAGTTTATTGATTTTGTCGTTGATCTCCCCGTGGTCCATTTTCCGGATGGTTTTTTTGGTAAATTGGACCATCCGTTCCGCCCTACCGTTTGCCGCCAGATGCGCCGGTGCTGTTAATGCGTGGCGGATGCCCCTCTCCGCCAGGAACCTCTCGAAGTCGAGGGAAGTAAACTGGGGCCCATTGTCTGAGACGACGACGTCTGGGAGGCCGTGCGTGGAAAAGAGTTTGCAAAGTTCTTTAATAACGGCCTCCGTGGTAGTGGATTTCATGTCGCTTACCTCCAACCAGTTAGAGTAAGCGTCAACTGTGATTAGAAAAGTATGTCCATTCGTGGGACCGGCAAAATCTAAATGGATTCTGGACCAGGGTCCCCTTGGTGTTTCCCAGTCCAGGATGGGTGCTGCGGGTGGGCTGGGTCTGGTCTCCTGGCATCGTTGGCATTTGGCTACCCATGCCTCTATCTGCTTGTCCATCCCTGGCCACCAAGCGCAACTCCTGGCCAAGGCTTTAGTTCTGACGATGCCAGGATGCCCTTCGTGCAGCATCTCTAAGACCTTCCCTTGCAACCTGTCTGGGATGACCACCCTGTCACCCCACAAAATACATCCCTTGAGCAGTGAAAGTTCAGTCTGGCGGTTTCTGAATATCTTAACGGATTCGTCACTGTCCCTTTCCGGCCAGCTTTTTTCCACCCAATGTAAAATTCGCGCCAGACGCCTGTCCTTGATAGTTTCCCTGGCAATGTCTGACGCGGTAATGGGTAGGTTGGGCAAGTTTTCGATGCTAAGGGTGTTTGTTGTTGGTGCTGGGTCAGGATCAGAGTCTGGTAAGGGCGAGCAGCTTAAAGCGTCCGCGTGCGAAATTTTCTTACCTGGCTTGTGTAATAGTTCGTAGCTGTAGGCTGCCAGGAATTCGGACCACCTTGTCATCCGGGGTGATAAAATGTTCGGGGTGGCTCGGTTTCCTGCGAGGATGCCCAGCAACGGCTTGTGATCCGTCACGATGGTAAACTGGCGGCCATAAAGGTATTTGTGGAATCGCTTAACGGCAGCAACTATAGCCAAAGCTTCTTTGTCCAGCTGGCTATAGTTCCGCTCTGGTTTAGTTAGAGTCCTGGAAAAGAAAGCGATGGGTGCTTCTCTTTTGTCAGGGAGAGTATGGCTGAGGACAGCGCCGACGCCGAAAGGTGATGCGTCGCAAGTGACAACCAAGGGCAAGGTTTCGCTGAATTGAATCAGGATGGCATCGGAGGTGAGGAGGTCTTTGATTTTTTGAAAGGCGGCTTGCTCCCGTCTCCCCCAAGTCCAAGTTGCCGCCTTATCCAGGAGCCTATGCAGAGGCTCCACCGCCGTAGCCTTTTGGGGTAGGAAAACATTATAAAAATTCAGCAAGCCTAAGAACGCCTGTAGTTCCATTTTAGACTTTGGGGCGGGGGCTTCTTTGATGGCTTTCACTTTTTTAATTGTGGGGTGAATGCCCTGCCGGTCTAGAAGGTAGCCCAAGAATTCCACTCGCTCTGTGCATAGTTGGCATTTTTCTCGTTTTACTTTGAGTCCCGTTACTTTAAATTTTGTTAAGACCTCCCTGAGTCGGTTTTCTAATTCGGCTTCGTTTGGCGCCGCCACTAATACGTCATCAAAATAGGGCACCACCCCCTTGATGCCCTGTAGTAAACGTTACATCAGGCTCTGAAAGATGCCTGGTGCCACGCTGACTCCGAACTGGAGCCGGTTACATTTGAATGCCCCCCGATGGGTAACGATGGTCTGGGCTTCCGCTGTTTTTTCGTCGACCGGTAACTGCTGATATGCCTGGGCGAGATCGAGCTTGGCAAAGACCTTGCCCCCTCCCAGTGAGTGCAGTAGGTGTTGCACGATTGGGACGGGGTAGGCGCTTTGTTGCAACGCGCCATTTAGGGTGGCCTTATAGTCCCCACAAATTCTCACGGACCCGTCTGGCTTGACTGGGGTCACTATAGGGGTCTCCCATCGGGCATGGTCTATCGGCTGCAACACCCCCTGTTTGACGAGCTTGTCGAGCTGCTCGTCAATTTTAGGTTTTAGGGCAAATGGTACCCTCCTAGGTTTAAGCCGCTTGGGGGGAACCCTAGGGTCTAGATCGAATGAGATAAGGGGCCCCTGGTACTTGCCCAGGCTTCCGTCGAAGACCTCCCGGAACTCCTGGGTTAGCCGCTGTTCCCAGCCATCGTCGACGACGTGGTTGACTCCTGTCAGCGCGATGTCAAGCGGGGCGAACCACTGTAGGCCCAGTAGGCTTGGGCGGTCACGATCGACGATTGTGAGTGGGAGTTGTTCGGTGCGGCCTTTGTAAGTTACATTAAAGTTCTTGGTGCCCACTACCGGGACGCGGTTTCCCTGGTAGTCTTTTATAATGATTTTTTGGGCATTAATGTTCCTCTTATGGAGGGTGGGCACTAGCCGTTTAATCTCGTGCCATGCAATCATGGAGAGGTAGGACCCGGAGTCCACCTCCATCTTGCATGGTTGGCCTTCTATATGGACTTCTACGTGTACCTTTCTGGCACCGTCGGAGATGGCGTGGCCGATGGTCACCGTCTGGTGGGTATCTTCCTTTCGCCGACTGTCGCCGCCTCTTGAAGATCGTTGGATTCGGTCCCACCGACCATCCGGTTGGCGATCTTTGGTCCTGGGTGGGGGACTTTCCTTCTTTCGGTCGTGATGTTCCCATCTGGGCGGGCTGCGGGTCTTTTTTTGGCGGCAAACTCGAGCGATGTGTCCCCGTCTTTCACAATGCCTACAGATAGAGTCAAAAAATCGGCATTCTGATCTGGGGTGGTCGCCGCCGCACCCGGCACAGTTGGTCCTCGACCTGCGACTTCTCCGGTTTCGCTGGTCGCCGCGGCCCTTCTGCACACGATGTATGTCCTCCTCATCTTCTGACGTGCTGGATGCAGACTGGAATTCTCCGTAGTGTGCGGTTGATTCGTTTTTTGGGTCGGCCGACCTTGCCGGGTTGTTGTTTCCGCCCTTCGCGTCTGATTTTCGCATGCTGTCAGCGGAAGTGCGGGTTGCTTCTGTGGCTGCGGCTGCGGTGAGGGCGTCTGCTAGGCTGATGTCGCCTTTGGCCATAAGCCAGCTCTGGAGGGTAGAGTCCCATAGGCCGAGTACGAATCGGTCTCTTAGAAGGCTGTTCAGACCTTCAAACTCACAGAGTCCTCCTAGGCGCCGCAACTCGGCGACGAAATCGCTCAGTTTTTCACCTGGTTTCTGATCTCGGCGGTAAAATTTGTTGCGCCGGATTAGGATGGGGACCTCGGGGGCGTAATGGCGCCGCAGGATAGGTTTGAGGACGTCCCAGTCCATGGCGGTTGCGTCTGCCGGCTTGGCCAATGCCTTGGCCATCTGGAAGACCTCGGTTCCGCAGTGTGTGAGGAAGACGGCGCGTTTTAGCGGGCCCGGGGCGTCCTTCATTCCGGTGCACTCGAGGTACATGCGGAAACGGTCTGAAAACGATTCCCAGTCCTCGGTGGCGGGGTTGAAGGGGGCGGGCGGTGCAATTTTCGCCATCTCCGTGCTGAAACTGGCTCTTGTTGGACACGGGGTTCGGTTCAAGGTCGGGATCCCATCCTCGTCGCCAGTGTCGTGTCCGCAAAAGAAGCCAGGAGTCGGTGACTAAGTTTCAAGCTCTTTATTTAATAGTTGTGAACCGAACCGGCGAAAAGGAAAAAGCCCGCGGCTTTTATCCTTTTCGCTGCGGCGGCCGCGGCCAATGGCAGCGATTCAAGTCTCCCGCTCTTGGAGCGAGCCAATCGCGGGAGACCTCAATCGGACCAATCAGCGCGGCTCGCCTGGCCAATCAGAAATCCCCGCGCTTTAGCCAATCAAAGCGCGGGGATTTCGAGTATTCAAATTAAGGACAGAACAGTTATAATGTATTTTGCAACTGATTAGAGCATCTTGGGAAGGGAATGAGACCTAAGTCCACATTTCAAAATGTAGTTCCTGGTATTTCTACATAAAGGAACGGTGAAGCATATGGAGTTCAGATTAAATGGACATTGCTCAGGATTGTGTGATTTCATAATTTTTACTGTTCATCACTGGTTCCATATTTGGAATCTAACTTGAGTTTGGAAGTGGGAAGTGGGAAACATAACTCCCTGTTGCTCTTTCTCATGTTCAGTGATATAATAAGTGATATAACTGCCACTTATTTATTTGGATGCGTATGCATAACAGTCATTCCATTTTGCTGAACTATATTAAAAAAGGATATTTGTGATTACAGAGGAATTAGTCACATATCATAATCCAGAACAATTATAGTACTAGTGTCCTATATCAGCCACCTTAGTTGTAAAAGATCTCTGGCTGAAACCTTGGAATGCTCCTTCTATTAGAATAGAATCTAATTCATTGAAGGCATTTCATACATAGTTAATTAATTTTAAAAATGCTTACAGGGTAGTCAGCAGGCAAAATGACAATAGTCTGAAACAGCTGTGAATCTATAAAAGACATTCTGTTGCAATGGCACCTTCTTCTATAGAGCTTATTAAGATGCATTTTCACATAAGAAAATTAAATTTCAAATATGTAGGTGACAAACTTGATGTTATCTATATAATTACAGTCTGCCTGCATGGAAATATTGTTCAATTTTCAGTACAGTGGTATTTGAGAGAGAGAGAGTTAATGTTGGGCTTGAAGACAGATGGCTGTACCAACAGGAATTATCATTGATTTTTTTTCCCTTCCAAGCTTGTGATTCAAGTGTGCTAAAGTAGTATAAGGAAGAGGGATGAAAAACATCTTTCTATGTGCTAATTTTGTGTTCAGAGAGATAATGGATTGACAGGACCACAAATCTCCAGATTCAAATTCCCAATCATTGTTAATCTCTCACAGAAGAAAGTAGATTAATACTAGATTTGGGGTCTAGGCAAGCTTATGGAAAAAGTGCATGGATATGCTTTTGTGAGAATGGGAATGGAATTGAGACTTAGAGGATCAGGGTTACAACGAAGCTTACTATAGGCAGGTGTTTTTCTTGCCCACAGTAAAGAGGTGAATATAATTTCACTCTCTCTTAAAATGTTATTTTGTGCTTAGCATGGAACCTGAGATTTTCTTTAAGTCATAAATTACTCAAAGCTAAAAAAAAAAGTCTAATAAATAATTACAGGTCTGAGTGAATTGGAAGGGATATATTCAAATGAATAACCTGATTAAGCAAAGGAGGATTATGAAGAAATTTTAAATTTCAGGTTTTTAGTTGTTAAATATTTAAGATAATTAAAATTATTACTGTAGTTTTTCTTATTAATGAAATTAGTACACCAAGAATCAAGAAGCAAATTGTGATCTGAGGTAAATCTTTCTGGAACCCTTTTCTGTTTTGTCTCTCTTCATAATAGGGGCTCACTAGCTGTTTGAATTAGACGTTTGTCTCCATGGGTCTATGATGATTTAATTTGACAAAAGTGCCAAAATTCACAGGGAACATAATTCATGAAGCACATAATATAAATCACTACAACTGGATTGTAATGTACACAACAACCCATTGCTTGAAAATGGTTGTTTCTGAGTATAAATGTAAACATTCTTTGCAGAGTGTCCTCAGAATATGACCACTTCTCCAATGACCATTCAGACTTGAAGTGGTGCTAACAGATAATCAGAGTTGGAACATACCTTGTAGGTCATCTAGTCCAACCTTCCCAACCAAGCAGGAGACCGTACACCATTTCTGACAGATGGCAGTCCAATCTCTTGAAAGTCTCAAGTGATGGCGCTCCCACAACTTCCGAGGGCAACTTCTGTTCCATTGGTTGATTGTTCTCACTGTCAGATAGTTTCTCCTTATTTCCAGGTTGAATCTCTCCTGGTTCAGTTTCCATCCATTATTCCTTGTCTGCCTTCAGATGCTTTAGAAAATAGCTTGACCCCCTTCCTCCTCTCTGTGTCAGCCCCTCGAGTATTGGAAGACTGCTATCATGCCTCCCCTGGTCCTTCTCTTCACTAGACTAGCCATGCCCAGTTCCTGTAACCGTTCTTCATATGTTTTAGTCTCCAGTCCCCTAAATGAAGGGGACATATGAAGACTCCTTGAAGTTGCAACAGTGGTGGGATTCAAAAATTTTTACTACTGGTTCTGTGGGAGTGGCTTGGTGGGCATGGTGTGGCTTGGTGGTGTGGCAGAGGAAGGTTACTGCAAAATCCCATTCCCTCCCCACCTCACTAACCTGCTTTCCAGCTCCGTTCTCCTGTACAGGGCAACAAAAGAAAACCCAGCCGATCAGCTGGGACTTGGAAGCAAATAGATGGGGGTGAACTACTTTAAATTTCTGCTACCAGTTCATGAGAACCAGTCAGAACCTGTTAAATATCACCTCTGCCCACCAGTAACAATTCTGGATACTCAGAGACTGGACTAGATTTCTGTGTACCATTGTGGTCATGCAATCATGATTTCTGATGTTCCCTAGTGGCTTCCCACAAGCAAAGTCAACGATAAAAGTAGCAGGATGTTGGACATCGCATTCACGTGAGTCTCTCACTTAATTATTTCCACAGTCCACATTTAATGACAACAACTGGGACTGCAGGAATTGCCATCGCTAAGTGATACAGTCATGTGACATCACATTTTCTGTTCACATAGTGATGATAATTCCAGTCTCAAGAATTACCTGTACTAATTTCGGCTGGAAATTTTAATTGTTATTGCACAAAAACATTTGTACTCAGACAACACACTTTAATGGATGATGGATTGTTTGTATTAAATATATATATATAAAAAGATGGGTACATGAAATAATTGTGTATACTAGAACAATTAAAAAGTCAAATTTGATGCAAAAAAAAGAGAACTACCTGTACTTTTAATCTATTGCCTTATATAAAGTCTTATTGATTGTAGAGGACAAGATCACTCAGCTTTTGCTCTGATGAATATATTCCCTATTGGTATCCATTTATCAATATTTCATGAACGACCTGCTTCATGTGATTATTGTCATCTGTGGAAGGATTTTGTTCAAGCTTCTTAGCAGCTATTTGATTAGTTTGGTATATCTATTGTAAATCTAACTCTCTATCTCCTTCGTTGCCCCCAAGACATTTGTGCAAATTTAAAAGCTGACCTATACTTTCTTTTGTCCTATTTCTAAAGTTTCCAGAATATAATGTGTATTTAACTAAACAACACATTGCCTTGAATTTTTCCAGCTTTTCCACTTCTGTTTCTTTGTAGACTTTAAAAATAATAATAATGTTTTGTGTGTATCTTTGTGTGTGTGTATTTTGTTTCCTCCTGATCTTTATCCTTCAGTTATGGTAGAAAACAATGTCAGCTCTTCAACGCAGTCCATGATAATGAATCCTTTTTAACTGACCTCTGGCTAGTCTATAAATTACTTCCTAGTGCATTAGCTCACTGGAAAATGTGTCAAGGAATTAAATTAATCTCAGTGCCATGCCAGTATGGTGACACTAAGGATTATCTTATCTTCTAAGTTAGAAATCAGCACTGTGTCACTCTAAGTAATGCCATGCTCCCAATTAAACAGTTATATTATTTGTTATAACATTAAGTAAAGATAATTTTGTTCAAAAATAAATTTATTTTTTGTTAAATCTCATGATATTTCTATGAAAAAAAGTGGTGAAATCTTGAAATGTCAAGCTAGGGAGGATAAACCATTGGACAATGTCAAACTCAATTGTTCAAGCTCGTCTTATGGAACCCAGGGCCAGGAAAAAATCGTTGTCTGTTGTTCTAAGTAGTACATTTAAAGAAGGAAAAACAATGGTCCAGCATATCAATGGAAAAGCATATATTAGTTACTGAACCAGAAGTGGTATTCAGCAGGTTCTGACCAGTTCTGGAGAACCAGTAGCAGAAATTTTGAGTAGTTTGGAGAACCGGTAAATACCACCTCTGACTGGCCCTGCCCCCATCTATTCTCTGCCTCCCAAGTCCCAGTTGATCGGTTGGGTCTTCTTTAGTTGCCCTGCACAGGAGAACAGAGCTGGAAAGCAGGTTAGTGGGGTGGAAAAGGAAAGGGGATTTTGCAGTAACCTTCCCCCAGGAGTGGGGAGGGAATGGGGATTTTATAGTATTCTTCCCCTGCCACACTCACCAAGGGACACCCACCAAGCCACACCATGCCCACCAAGCCACACCCATAGAACCGATAGTAAAAAATTTTTGAATCCCACCACTGAACATATGTTGTTCCAGAAGATGGGCTAAGATTAAATCCCTAACACACTGATTTTTTTTTTTTTTAGAAGTTTGAGAGCCGGTGGACCTGATGCCATCACCATTGTAGAACTAAAATAAATGCATCATTGCCTTGGGCAGGGAAAGTATTTTGAATTTACCATTATTGATAGCAGATTGTAGAACCAGATAGCTCTAATTCTTTCCAATTGCTAGGCAGAAGTTGTTATTTTACCTACCATAGAATGGTTGAACTCAAATGATTTATTTTATGCTAATTCTTCAGTTTAATGGGTTGGAATATTTAGCTGTAATAGTGACATCCAGTGTTTCTAGAACATAGAATAACAAAGTTAAAGGGGACCTTGGAGGTCTTCTAGCCCAAACCCCTCCTTGAGCAGGAGACCCTATACCATTTTAAATAAAAGATTGTCGTATCTCTTTTAGAAAGCCTTCAGTGATGAAGCACTGACAATTTGTGAAGGCAAGTTGTTCCATTGGTTGTCGCCGTAATGAAATTTTTTCTTAGTTCTGTGTTGCTTCTCTCCTTGGTTAGTTTTCATCTATTGTTTCTCATCATGCCTTTGGAAAATAATTTGACCCACTGAAGAAGCTCCTCAAATATAGGAACAGTGCTATCATGTCTACCCTAGTCCTTCTTTTCATTAGACTAGACAACGTATCCAATTCCTGTAACCATTCTGGGGAGAAAACGCATATTTTTTAGGAAGCACCTATTGAAACTCAGCTATGATATAAAGGAGAGCTTCCTAATCATGTGATGATGATTTTTGCACTGTGTTGCTTGAAAAGTTGTCTAATTAGAAAACAAATTACAGAAATTACGAAATACAGATTGGGAATATTTTGCCCAAATTTACCACAATTCAATTGAAATGCGTGTTCTGTATAGATTGTCCTTGATCTATAACTACAATGGAGCCTGGAATTTTGGTCATAAATAATGGTTAGTTAAAAGCTTGGGTACCTATTTGTTTATATATTACTGCATATTTGTATACACGCACACATAATCATAATGATGATGATGATGTTTATATGTTTGTATGTTAACACCATGGACACCTAGAGAGCACACTGCTCAATATAGAAAGGAAATGCTTGATATAAAAAAATCAAAATATTTATATGTATATGTTTGGTACTATATGACCAGATTCAATTTTATGACTGTTTTTATAATAGTTTATAATAATAACTGAGTCACTGCAATCCTTAAAGCACATAGTCTGTTATGGATTAAACCATCGCAGCAATACAACCAGCCTCATCTTACAACAGGCTTGTAATCCTGCAATTCTTATTGGTCCGTGAATAGCGAGTCATGATTGGTCAGGCTTGTCCAGTCTGATTGGCTGTTCACGGAAGCCCTTGATTGGACGCTTGTGAAAGCGACAGACTCAGTTCATTGGTTGTTTAACGGCAGCAAGCTCTATAAAAGAGCTACTGCTGCCCAGGGTTTTTGCTCCAATCTTTCTTCTTAAATAAAGAGTTGAAGTCACAGTCCGATGTCTCATCTCCATTCTTACGCCCATGCCCAGGATCCAACATAATCGTTACATAAACCATGGGTTTTCCAAATGGGTGTCTTAAAACATCGGAACACTGCAACCAGTGATAAATGTGACCTGGCTGCCAAGTGCCCAAAATGTGATGAGATAACTGCAGTGTTTGTGTGTGTGTGTGTGAATCATAACATTGAAGAATTACCATAAGTAGGTTTTATGAAGTCCATCCTAACTTTAATCATTAAACTGTTGATCATAAGTTGAGTACTACCTATAATTATAAAGGTTTTGTACAACAATATTTGGAGGAAATGCAATTGACAGGTTATCTAACCACCTCTCATTTTAAAAGGGGTTTTCCAGTATGTCATAATTTCCTATACCTATTGTAACCAGCAGTGACCTATAGCAAGGACACTCTGCCTCACAGCTCAAGCCACATGTAGTCCTATTGAAAATGTAGCTGCAGACCCAGAAGTCTCTAAACACTATCTCCAAATTATAGCTATGCTTAAAGTGAGAGAAAAGGGATATTATAAATGTCTATGGAGATTGTTAATCATCCAGGTCATGGTGGTCCCAAAGGTACTTTTTCAAGAGGCACCTAAGATTTCTGGTTTCTCTCTGAAGATGGGAACTTCTTGGATGAAAAGCAAAACGACTTAAAAAAAACAACACAGAAATTTCAGTTGCCTCTTGATAAAGCACCTTTGGGACATTATAAATGTATCATTAGAAGCAGGGACGGGCTTCAAATATTTTAGTAAATGGTTCTCTGCCTGGTTGCTAGGTGGGCGTGGCCTAGTCGGCCTCCTGCACCACAGTGGGAGGGTAGCATTTTTGCCCTCCTCGGGCTCCAGTGGCTTTCCTCAAGCCTCCGGAAGGGTAAAAACAGCCTCTCTGGGCTCTGGAGGCTCTCTAGAAGCTGGACATGGGCTCATTTCTGGCCTTCCTAAACTCCCAGGAGGCCTGTTTTCTGCCCTCTCTGAGCCTCCACACACCCCCTGCACTTACCTGCATCCAAAACAGGCCATGTGAGGACTCTGGGGAGGGGAAGGGAGCGGTGGGTGGAGCCAGCCAGGAGTTGGATTTGGGGGTTTTCCAAACTGCACAGAATCTTAGCTAGGGGCTCTCCTGAACCCCTGCAAACCTCCAGCAGCCCAACCCTGATTAGAAGCCATGTTAGCTGTAATGCTAATTTCATTCTGTTAGGTTCTGCGCATGGCTGCAAGGATGGAGACGAGCCAGTGAAACAGTGAACTTTAAACTCTTTATTTACATGTGAAAACAGCTCATCTCAATGGCCACGATGGGCCCCTTTATATAGGCAACTCTTAACTTATTTAACCAATGAAAACACAGGGAGCGCTAGCTCCATTAACCAATGGGAGAGGCTTGTTAATAGCCAATCAGATTCTCCTGAATGGACCAATCCAATGTCGCTATTATAGGCCAATCAGAAGTGCAGGGCCAGAACCCTGCACTTTGCTTCAAGCTCTTAATGATCTTTATTAAGTATTTATTGATTCACAACACCTCTTCCCCCTGGGTTCCGTTTAAGGGGTGCGGTCACATAGTCTTTGAGGTAGGCCGGTTGTTTTGATTGTCTATTAGATTTTCGTTGTCCTCCGGTATTTGGCTACAGTCTTGTTGGGGTAGGACGTTATCTGGTGAAGAGGGTGCCTCCCATTCTGCATTTGAATTTTTGTCATCGCTACTGCTCTCGGCATCTCTTTGAGGCGAGGCCATCAAGTGTTGCCTCTGAGCGGTCATTACTACCACTTAAACTTTCTGCAGCTTCGAATTCAGCTTCCTTGCTATCTCCTCCCCCCTCGGTTTGGAAATCAGGGGGCTCAGAGATCCCTGACTGTAGCCTTGAATGCAGCTGATCAATATGGCGCTTCCAAATTCTATCATCACGACATTTCACGCGGTACAATCTAGGGCTGGTTACTTGTGCTATAGTTGCCTCGACCCACAACGGATCGCCCGAAAAGTTTCTAATGAAAACCAAATCACCTACCTGGAAATTGCGACATTTTCCGCTGGAACCATGTGGTTTTTCAGGTTCATATGATGGATGTAGATGGTTGAGGTGGGAGCGGAGCTTCCGTCCCATTAATAGTTCGGCGGGAGTTTTATTGGCTGTGTGGAGTGATATGCTGCAAAAGGAGTATCTGATTGATCTTGTCTTCAATATCGCCATAGTCCATTTTATGCAAGGTTTTCTTGACGAATTGTACCATGCGCTCGGCCCTTCCATTGGCTGCAGGATGCGCCGGTGAAGTTAGCGCAAGTCGAATACTGCAGTCCGCCAGGTACTGTTCGAAGGACAGCGCGGTAAATTGAGGTCCATTGTCAGATACCAGAACGTCTGGCAATCCGTGTGTCACAAAGAATCTATCTAGTTTCCTGATGACTGCTTCAGTCGTTGTATTCCTCATTTCATGGATTTCAAGCCAGTTCGAGTAGGCATCTACCATTAGTAAGAATGTGTGTCCCTTGGTAGGACCCGCAAAGTCCAGATGAATGCGGGACCATGGTCCCCTCGGTGTTTCCCATTCGGTTGGGGTTGCTTTCGGTGGGGCGTTGCTTACTTCTTGGCATTTGTGACAGGCTTTTACCCATGTCTCTATCTGCTTGTCAATACCCGGCCACCACGCATAGCTTCATGCGAGGGCTTTCATACGCACGAGTCCGGGGTGGCCATTGTGCAAGGTCCTTAGTATCGCTAGTCTCAACCTCTCTGGGACGACAACTCTATCACCCCAGATAATGCAAACCTTTTGAGAAAATAGTTCCATTTGCCGATTTTTGAATGGGGCATAGTCGTCAGGTACTTGGTCCAATGGCCATCCCCGCTCGACCCAACTGAAGACTCGTGCTAAAATGGGGTCGCGTTTTGTTTCCATTGCGATATCTCGGGCCATTAATGGTGGCATTTAAAGTGTCTCGATCTGCAGTGTTGTGACTGTCGAAGCAGGGTCATCAATGGTCTCTGGAAGAGGTGCACGGCTCAATGCGTCGGCGTGGGGGATGGCCTTCCCCGGGCGATGTTGCAACTTGTAATTGTATGCCGCCAAGAATTCTGACCAGCGGGTCATTCTGAGAGATAATATATATGGTGTTGGCCTATCTCCCGCGATTATTCCCAGGAAAGGTTTGTTCTCAGTCACTATGGTAAAGGCTCGGCCATACAAATTTTCATAAAATCTCTTGACCGCGGATACTATAGCAAGGGCCTCCTTATCAATTTGACTGTAGTTGCGTTCTGTTTTTGATAACGTCTTTGAGAAATAGGAGACAGGGCCTTCATTACCGTTTGGCAAAACATGGCTTAAAATGGCGCCCAATCCGAATGGGGATGCATCACATGTGATCGTTAAAGGCAAAGTCTCATTATACTGCATCAGAACAGCATCAGAAGTCAATAAATTTTTTACATGTCGAAATGGCCTGTTCTTCTCTGTGTCCCCATACCCAGGTTGCTTTTTTGTCCAATAAACGATGTAGGGGCTCAGCTACGGTTGCTTTGTGAGGCAGGAAAACGTTATAAAAATTGATAAGGCCTAGAAAAGCCTGGAGGTCGGCCTTGTTCCGGGGTTTTGGGGCATTCTTGATTGCCCTGAGTTTGTTATCAGTGGGGTGAATACCTTGACTATCAATTAAATATCCCAAAAATTCTACACGATCCGTACATAAATAACACTTGTTCTTTTTAACTTTGAGACCGGAATTTTTAAATCTCTGGAGAACCAACCTCAGGCGTTCCTTTAGTATTTTCTGAGTTGAGCCGCGATTAACACATCATCAAAATATGGGACAACACCTTTTATCCCTTGTAATAGCCTTTCCATCAAGCTTTGAAAGATTCCTGGGGCTATGCTCACTGCGAACTGGAGTCGGTTACATTTAAACGCACCTCTGTGCGTAACGATTGTTTGGGCCTCGGCCATTTTTTTTTCAACAGGCAGTTGTTGGTATGCCTGGGATAAGTCTAGTTTAGCGAAGACTTTTCCGCCCCCCAGGGAATGGAGGAGGTGTTGCACCACCGGTACCAGGTTAGCATTTTGTTGAAGGACGTGGTTCAGGGTGGCTCGGTAGTCCCCACAAATTCTTATCGATCCATCCGGCTTGATGGGTGTTATGATTGGGGTTTCCCAGGGAGAGTGATCGGTTGGTTCTAACACACCCTGAGCTATTAATTTATCAAGCTGCTTGTCAATCGTTGGTTTAAGGGCAAATGGAACTCGATGAGGCTTAAGGTGGATGGGAGCTATTTCGGGATTGAGGTTAAACGATATCGGGGTCCCCTTGTACTCGCCTAATTTTTCTGTGAAGACATCCTGGAATTCATGGACGAGGTCTTCTTCCCAATCGCTGCTGCAGGTTCGGTGAATGCCGGCTACTTCAATTCCGAGTGGAGCGAACCATTGGAGGCCTAACAAACTAGGCCGATCCTTGTCGATTACAGTCAGGGGTAGAAATGCTGTACGGTTCTTAAATGATACCCGTACTCGGCTGGATCCAACGACCAGGATTCGATTTCCTTGATAGTCCTTAAGTATGAGCCTTTGGAAACGGAGGTCTTGCCTACGGATAGCGGGGATGAGCTGCTTGAGGGTCTTCCAGGAAACCATGGAGAGGGATGATCCTGAATCGACTTCCATCAGGCAGGGCTGGTTTTCGATGGCCACTTTCACTCGGATCTTTTTGGCGTCCAGAGATAAGGCGTGACCGATCGTGATCATTTGGTGAGCCTCTTCTTGCTTCGTTGGGTGGTTTAGGGTTTTGTTTCTGTAGGAGTGGTTGTTCCATTTGTGGTTCACGGGTTCTCGCTTCACGGGACGACTTCCCGTCGGTTGGCGATAGTTAGCCCCCTTTGAGGGCTGGTTGGGTCCTGGCTTGCTTCTATAGACCCGATCTATATGGCCTCTTTTCCCGCACACATGGCAGAGTGTGTTGAGGAATTTGCATTCTGACCGGGGGTGGCTTGCTCCACACCCGGCGCATTGGTACTGCGATTTCTGGCGTTGGTCCCGTTTGGACCAAAGTTGATAGACCTCTTCCTTGTCGATTTCTGATGACGATTCGAGGTCCTCATGGTGGGCTGTGTCTAGCTGTCCCTCTGACTGAGGTGAAATGTCGCAGGCTCATTGGCGAACCGGTGCGTGTGTGCAGCGCATTTGGGCAGCCGACTTGCTGGTTGCTTCTGCTGCAGTAGCTTCAGCTATGGCATCTTTAAGGGTAATATCGCCCTTTGTCATTAATTATTCTGAGTGCCTGGTGCATCTAATCCCAGAACGATTCAGTCTCTTATGGCTTCTTCTAAGTCGGTAAACTCGAATAGGCCTCCCAGATTCTGGAGATCTGCGATGAAATCAGCAACACTTTCGCCCTTCCGCTGACTTCTCTGATAGAATTCATGCCTTCTCACGAGTGTTGGCATGGTCGGTGCATAGTGAGCCCTCAGTAGTGGTTCGAGGACATCCCAGTCCATAGACTTTACTTCTGCCGGTTTTGCTAGTGCCTTGGCCATCTTGAATACGGTTGGCCTGCAATGAGTTAGGAATACCCCTCGTTTCTTTCTGGTTGTGGCATCCTTCAAATTGTTGGTTTCCAGAAACATCTGGAAGCGATCCATATATGAGTCCCAGTCTTCTTGTGCCGGGTCGAATGGAGCGGGTGGTATGACACTGCCGGACATGGTTCCGCCATTGGTGCATTCAGCCACGTGCTCGGTTATGGTTCTTCATTGTTCAGTAAGCTCTGACGTCTCCACATCCCACCCTCATCGCCAGTGTTAGGTTCTGCGCATGGGTGCAAGGATGGAGACAAGCCAGTGAAACAGTGAACTTTAAACTCTTTATTTACATGTGAAAACAGTTCAGCTCAATGGCCATGATAGGCCCCTTTATATAGGCAGCTCTTAACTTATTTAACGAATGAAAACACAGGGAGCGCTAGCTCCATTAACTAATGGGAGAGGCTCGTTAATAGCCAATCAGATTCTCCTGAACGGACCAATCCGATGTCGCTATTATCGGCCAATCAGAAGTGCAGGGCCAGAACCCTGCACTTTGCTTCAAGCTCTTAATGATCTTTATTAAGTATTTATTGATTCACAACACATTCCATTAAATTTAAATGTTGCTTTGGCCCATATACAGTTTTGAAATACAATCCATATATTCTTCTCCAAAGAATAATGGAACAAGTGTTCTCACTGCTTTGCTTTCAGATGTTCTTTTCATCCTGACACCCGAGCATCATTGTCACTAGAGATGATAATAATCTTCAGATTAATTGCAATAGAAATCTGTCTCCTATCAATGACCTATGGTTGGTGTTGTCTTGAACAAAGAGGTTGTCAAATAGCTAGGAAGATAAAATATATTGGTTGTTATTTATGTATGGTTCATAAGTTGACCTAGTGGTGCTTCTGTTGCAAGCCAGCTCCAAGTTCCACTTTATAAGGCAGCCAAAGCTTTGGATTCCTTGGGTTATTTCTTTTTGGGATGTTTGTTTTTAATAAAGCTTTCTTCTTTGCAGTGATATGGTTTTCAAATATATGAAAGAGACTATGACAAATGTCAGCTTCTTCCTTTATACCATATCATACAAACACAAGTCGAAAAAGGTCATGCCATGAAATAGAGTAGCAAGGAATTTATTATTAGTCTAAAGAAATATTTCTTCAGAAAAGCAGCCTGTGTAATTTACTACAGAAGGAAGTCACTGCAGTAATTCTTTGGCAAGTTTTGAAAATAGGCTGAATAATTTTATGACCATTAATAAATGCCTGGGGGATATATATGCTTAAGCAGGGTTACAAATGGCCCAAAGTTTTATTTCATGTTTTTAAGTTCTTGGCTATAGGAAGAATTTATACCAGCTAGATATAATTCACTTTATATTATTAGGATTACTGGGTTTTCATTCTTCAGACCTGTTAATTATATAACTTATACCAAAGGTTCTTTTTCAAAAGGCACCTGGACTATTCATAATGTAAGATGTATAATGGAGAAAGTAAAAAGAATAAGAATATTCATCTTTGTTTTGGTGGCTGCATCCAGACCTTTGATAGTACAGCTCATGTAGGAAGGCAGACTATATTAAAACTAGGAAAAGGCAAAGGTTCTGCTCACACATACGGGCTTGTTTCCGGTTCTAGGGGTGGTGGTGCTCTGTAACAAAGCCGAAGAGAGCCAGTTTTGTCCAAAGATGTCTCCATGATCATGTGGCCAGCATGGCTAAATGTCATAGATGCACAGAACGCTGTTATCTTCCCACCAAAGTGGTCCCTATTTTTCTACTTGCCTTATTACATGCTTTCGAACTGCTGGCAGGTTGGCAGAAGTAATGGGAGCTCACCCATTATGTGGCGCTAGGGATTCGAACCACCAAACTGCCGACCTTTCTGATCAACAAGCTTGGCGTCTTAGCTACTGAGCCACGGCATCCCTTAAAACTAATAGGTTTACCAAAACTCTTGATTCTTCTTCTGAGAAATCCTTAAATGAACATGAAGTTATTATAAGTCTTGAACTACAAAACCCAGAATTCCTATTCAAAACAGGAAAGGGAATGAGCCAAGTATACTGTACATACTGTCCACCTGCCTATTTAAGATCTAAAGGAAATATAATTGTGTTACTGAAATTTGTTAATTAAAAGTATCGTTGAACTCCAATGGGAAATAAACTATTGCCCTTGCTTAACAAGGATTGGCAGGGATGGCGATGAAGCACAGGGTGTGTGTGTGTGTGTGTGCGTGAGAGAGAGAGAGAGAGAGAGAGAGAGAGAGAATGCAGGGTAACCAAAAGGGCAGGAACGGGGGAAAGATAGGTGAGGGTGAATTGAAATATAGGAGCAGACACCATGTTCTCCCATTTGATCACATTTTCGTGGAGGAACTGCATCAGCCATAACTGCAGGGAACATTCATAATTACAATTTTCAGCACTGTCCTATAATTTAAAAATATCTGTAAGAGAAGACTATCTGTAATGCCTGTCCTTTGAGTATTAGTCACAACCTCTGGGTAGCTCATTGATAACAAACTGTTAATTAACTTATGACACAAAGCACAGCAGATATTCTTCCCGATGTGACAGTCCAAGCAGAAACCTTTGGCAAAATGGACAGGATGAAAGTGCTAAAGTTGTTTTTTTTTCCACAGATATATCTCTGCCTGCAGACTTTGTAGGGAGTTTTCTTATAGTAAATTTCCATCAAACACATATATGGCATGGATTCGCACTTGGCAATAACACCCAGCAAAGAGAAGGAGGGTGTTCAACATCTTTCTTAGCTTCTGTCAGCCCTGACTGTGCAGTAAAATGGGTGAAACTATGCATCTATTGCAGTGGAATTGGATTGAAACCTAACATTTAGAAATTAGTATTTAGTATCAAAGTTTGCCAACTGCTACACTGTGAATTATGTCCTTGGAGAATTGTGTTCTTTTTTGGGGTGTTTATAATTGTTTTGTTAAGCGTTGTTTTGTTAAAATGAAGTACAACTCTCCATTCAACTGAACTTTGTCTCATGCACGAGTGTCAAACTCACATCGTCATAATGCCATCATGTGACATATCGGGACTTTTCCCGCCTTTGCTAAACTCGGTGTGGGCGTGGCCAGCATATGACACATCCAACCCACAGGCCACAAGTTTGACAGTCCTAGTTTCATGGCTACTTCTCTATATGGGCATTTACTATCCATAAACTCTCTAGTAAGCTTCTTCCCAAAACATTTACCTCCTTTTTAATTCAAGAAATAAAAGTTAAGAGAAATCCGTTTCATAATTTATTTCAGTATTTTATCAGCAGATATCAAAAACATTTTCCACGTCTAATGAAGCCACAACAGATGCTTGAAACATTTTCAGAATTTTTAAAACATCCATAAATAATCTAGTGTTATCAGAATCTTAATGTCTTTTCATAAAAGCAGACTGTGCAGAATATATTATTGATGTAGTACTTTCAACAGTGTACATGCTAAAGTTGCAAACAAGATTTTTACATCTACCTTTAACAAAGATATTGAAGAATAACTAGCATGCTGGGAAGCAAGCAAAGTGATAAACATTAGCAGCAAGGTTATGTATTATTGAAAATTGGTTTGGATTAAACTCTACTGAGATTGAATTATGATGTTGGGAAAGGGAGGGAGGGAGGAAGGAAGGAAGGAAGGAAGGGAGGGAGGGAGGAGGGGAGGAAGGAAGGGTTTATAAAATCATGTATATTTGCATACTTTTGTAATAAATATACACATTGAACAATTTTTACAGATGAATAACCAGGTCTCAGAAAGGTAATCTGGAAACAAATTAAAACAGCAGCTCCAAATGACATCCAGGAGCTCTTGACATCTAACTTGCTTTTCTGATCAATGAAAGTACTGGACTTTTAATTTTCTATTGAATAATTGTCCAAAGCATGCATTTGTATTGATTTCACTGTATCCCTTTGACTCTGCTGTTTGTAACAATCTGTTGATAATAAGGTAGTACGCTGTGAACCAAATAATTCAGAGTTTGTTGACTATTTGTATGTAAGTGTGTGTGTGTACATGTGTGAATATTTCTAGTTTTGTCTTCATACATCTTCCTCCCCTCATCTTCATTTTATTAGCTACTTCTCATAATAAAAGATAGCAAATTAATTTCTAAAGCAAACAAATGTAATTAAAAGATTACAAGCTAATATCATTTTCAGCAGCCGTTTCCTTATCTAAAATCCTTGTGAAGCTGGTGCTGTTTTATTTCTGATGTTCTGGCAAAATATTCTTCTTGGTACATGTTAGAGGAATTAAGATTAACATCGCTTTATATGAAAATTATACAATGTAATTATTTAGAAAGTAGGCAGTTGTGATAATAATTCCCTGTGAAACTATAGTTACTACCTCAAATCTAGAAATAACAGAAAGAAGAGCAGCTGATATTTTATTTAGTATTGGTATAACAACCACATTTGCAGTTAGGCAGCATCTCAAAATGTGCTTATGCTTATTTGATAAAATAACAGGATAACAGAATTGGAAGGGACTTTAGAGGTCTTCTAGGCAAACCTCCTATTCAGGCAGAAAGCCCAATGCCAGTTCAGATAAATGGTTATCCAATCTCTTCTTAAAAACGTTCAGTGTTGGGGCATTCACAACTACTGGAGGCAAGTTGTGCCACTGATTAATTGTTCTAACTGTCAGGAAATTTCTCCTTAGTTCTAAGTTGCTTCTCTCCTTGATTAGTTTCCATCCATTGCTTCTTGTCCTGTCCTCAGATGCTTTGGAGAATAACTTCTTCTTTGTGGCAACCCCTGAGATATTGGAACACTGCTATCATGTCATCCCTAGTCCTTCTTTTCATTAAACTAGACATACTCAATCCCAGCAAACGTTCTTCATATGTTTTAGCCTCCAGTCCCTTAATCCTCTTTGTTGCTCTTCTCTGCACTCTTTCTAGAGTCTCAACATCTTTTTTTTTTTACATTGTGGCGACCAAAACTGGATGCAATATTGGAAGTGTGATCTTACCAAGGCATTATAAAGTGGTATCAATACTTTATGTGAGCTTGATTCTATCAAAGTAAAAAAAAAACTATTTTTGTTTCAACAGAATTTTAAAAACGTTGAGATGTATTATAGCTTTTTATCAGATTACTGAATTACTACTTAAGGACTGGATATTCATTTACCCTCCCAATATTGCTGAAATCTTCACAACTGTCACAATAGAACCAACAGATTCCAGAGGTTTTCTTAAGACAAGTTGTTTCTCTCTTCAGATCTTTGTAAAGGCTGAATATCTTTTATTAATAGAGGCAGTTCAGAGACTGCTTCAAAAACAACTCCAAAACAAGAGGTGAAATACAAATTTAATTGAAAGTTATACACGTATTTGACTTATATTTCAATTTAGTTTCAGTTCTAAACAGGTTTGACAATAGCAGCTTGATAAATAATTATCAACCTATCCACTTACACAGACAAATGCTATGAATGTTTCATGTGATTGCAACTGTCAGGGAAGGACACATAGAAATTACCCCTCAGGTCTCCAGAGTTTTAGCATGTCTTCTTTATTACTTCCTTTTGGATTTTAAGGAAACACCCATAACAAAATATTCTTTTCAGAAAGATGCATCAGGGAAATCAATTGCTTATAAGTTGGAATGACCAGTTCCCAATCTGTGACAAACCAATGTTGAAAGAACCCTTCCATTTGGGAATTGATTTTTCAAAGGTTTATCAAAGCAGAGACTTTTGTATGCTAAAACATATTGCTTCCCTGTTTATTTTCTTGCCTGGGTCTTCTTATACTTAAACAAGTCAATACACTGATCTTTCTTTGCAGCTAGGTTCTTGGCCTCATAAACTGAGAAACATCACAAGCAGCACAAAAGTTCTTTGTATTCTCTGTTGTTGTTTTTAAATATTACACTCATGGTTGGTCCTCTTTTGTTAATCATGCTTGGAAACAACCAAGAAGATAGATTGTTGTTCTCTCTACATGTCTGAATTCTTTACTGACAATCTCAGGTAGCCAATCCTCCTTTGGAGGAGTACAGAGGTAAGCTGAAGAAGGAATGCAAGAATGATAAAGAGAAGACAAACCCAACCCTGTCAAAAAGAAGAGGCTGAGAAAGAAACTCAGAATAAATCTGCCTTAATTCTCTCTTCTCCTCCATCATGTCTGTACATCTATCTTGTTTTTGAAGACAGAAAGAGAAGCTCTGTTAGGGTTTCTATTTACAGCAGTAGAACTAGTAGTCTTTGTGGTATATGTTTCTTGATTGAGCCTACCTTGTAAGAATAACATCTTCCCTAAGAGTTATCCAACTTTTTCCTTTTGCATATCATCTTCTGCCCATTCTGATCCTTATCTCATCTTCTAACATACACCAATCCTAAACACCTTTAACCCAATAACCTGCCAATAACCCAATAACTAAATCCATTCTATGGCACAACATCTTCAACCCACTATCTCACAACCACAGTCTACTCCCTACTCCACCCCACCCATCCCTGGTAATACATTTGAGCTAATATCACTTGGCAGCTTCTTAACTATTATAATCAAACCTATAATAGCACATTCTTCTGTCTTCTTCTCAGATCTCTTTTTTTTTTCATCTAGAAAAAAAAGATATTTACTTCTTCCACTCCAAATGTGAAGCTCCACTGTTCCTGTATAATAGTTTATCCGCTGTTCTCGCTTCACCTTCTCCTTTATTTTCTTTATTTCCAATCCCTGATTCACAGATTTTTTTTCACTGTCTGTTGTCTTTCATTAAACAGCTACAACAACAGAAGTGCTGTGTAACATTCTGTGACCTTGCCTATAGATCATTATTGGAGATAAAAAGGGTTTTCCTCAGGATGATAACCAGCACAAAGTAAGTTTCGGGGCTTGGCTAACAAAAACACACTGAGAGATCCAACTGCAAAAGACAATGAATATCAGTTCAAACTTCTTTCTCAAAACATCACTTCCTCTTCCCTCCTCTCTTCCATCTTATCTGTACATCTATCTTGTCTTTGTTGTTCTTTAGTTTCTTGAGACTACATGAATTACTTTTCCTTGAATTACTTCTAAGCAGCACCTGGGTTAACTGTGAGAGGAATAATTGTGTCCCAGTGGACCATCAGGTAAGTGTTACCGTGTTTCTCATATAATAAGGCCGGGTCTTTTTTTTTTTTTTTTTTGAGCCCCGAAAAAATGGCTAGGCCATCTTTTTTTTTGGGGGGGTGACTTAATCCCCCCCTTGCATCTTCGGGTGGGTGGGCAGCAATGGCTTGGATGTTGACCTCAGCATTGGTGGGGCACTTCGTATCGGGGTCAACGCAGGCAGCACCATATCCGGGTGCAACAAAAGTACTTCCTAACGGAAAGCCCCCACACCATTCCCCCCATTTTGCATGTTTTAACATAGGCCTTAATTTGGGGGGAGGGGCTTAATTTCATTTCATGCCTATAAAACATGCTGGGACTTCCTATTGGGGGAGGCCATATTGTTGGAGAAACAGGGTAGCAAGCAGCATGCTACAGCTATGAAAAAAGCCAATAGAGGCCTAGGCTGCATCTACAGAGGAATAGCAGCATCAAAATCATGAGAGGTGATAGTACTGCTTTATAGTGCATTCTTCTAGTCACTCTTGAAATACAGGGTAGCTGACCTAGAGGAGAGTGGGTTCAATTTATTTTCCAAAGTACCTGGGAGCAAGACAAGAAGTAATGGGTAGAAGCTTGTTAACAGAGATCCAAGCTGGAACTAAGGAAAAATGTCTTGATAGTGAGAACAGTTAATCAATGAAACTGCTTGAATCAGTGGGCACTCCATTATTGAAGGTTTTCTGTAAAAAAATAAGAAAAGGAAAAGAAAAAAAGATTGGACACATAAATGATTTTGTCTACCTCTATCAGAGCCATAATTTGAGCTCCTGGTATTACCATCATTATTCATCCAAATAATGTAAATAACGAAGAATTTATTATTTGACCTTACACAGAACCCTTGTGGAGTGCTTGCTCCTAGAACAGTCAAGTTAAAGTACCAGTGCCGCAAAAAAATCAATTAAAAGCTAAGCAGTATTTGCCACTGAGTCACTTATTAAAAAAATAAAAGACTAATGGGTAGGTGCAAAAAGGCCAATCAGGCAAAAAAAAATTTTTTTAAAAAGCACAATTCTTCAATCAACAGCATGGCAAATACTGGAACTCAGCTGAGAAATTGAGGCTCCTTTGTGAATCTCTCTTTAAGATTCAGCTCAGATGACTATACAGCAGACAGTTTTTGTTACTTATTACTTTTGCCACAGCTACAAATAACCCTACTGATGCCATGGTGGTAGATAATTGGAAAAGGTATAAATCTGAAATGCGAGGGCTGAATAAAAAAAATTGTACCTTCACCTGTCCGGCCCTATTTGACTGGTATTGATATGTTCAGCAGCCATAAGAAGCATGCTGTTATTTTTCTAATTCTCCTTTGGCATGTTCCTTTCCACCTCATTACTTGCCAGCAAACTATAGACTATAATTCCCTCACAGTCCTGATCTCCTGCCAACTAAGAAGAAGGAAGCAAACCATCTGCTGATACTTAAGCAGCCATATCCCTGCAGGAGTTGTGTGGCTTTTTCCTCCTTTTTCTTTTCCCTTGCATGAAAAGCACATAAAGCAAGGCCAAATAGAGAATTTTAAACATGCTTAATGGTATATTGTCTGCATTATCCATTAATAAAATAATGAGTTGTTGTGTACAGGACAAGATAAGGTACCCACGTAAGAAAAACAAAATGCTTACAGTCCTCATTTCCTTAGTCACCGCCAGTTTGTTGTCCTTGAAGAACATCTGGAAGCTGCAACTGGTCCAGGATGAAGTGGTATGTTTAGTTTTGTGCAGTGGTGGGATTCAGATAATTTAACAACTGGTTTTCTGCCATAATGATATCTTCCAACAACCAGTTCACCAAACTGCTCAGAAAGTTAACAACCAATTCTCCCAAACTGGTGCAAACTGGCTGAATCCCACCACTGGTTTTGTGTGTCCCACGTAACTCCACTCCTGTGTGAGCTACACTGGCTTCCTGTTGCTTTCTGGTATAATTCAAGGTGTTGGTTATCATCTTTAAAGCCCTACATAGCACATATCCAAGTCACCTACAGGTCCACCTCTCCATGAAAGTGTCTCCCATCAGGGGTGGGATTCAAATTTTTTAACAACCAGTTCTGTAGGCGTGGCTTAGTTGATGGGCGTGGCTTGGTCATATTATTGGCTGGGTGTGGCCAACTCAATATCACTCGCATCAAGGCACGCATCTCCTCGCCTGGCCTCTCATGACTGTGGGGATGCTGCAACAATCATAAGTATGAAAAATGGTCATAAGCCACTTTTTTTCAGTGCCATTGTAACTTTGAATGGTCACTCCACACAAGCAAAGTACCAGCAAGGAGGGAGGAAAAACTCCAGAGAAATTCCTGAGACAGGAAGTCTAGTCCTGCCAAGAATGTAATAAGGGTTAACAGAGAGGCAGTTTCTGTCAGCAACACCAGAATGTTTCCTTCCTGCCTTCCTTATAGGATTAGGCCAATAATTTCTTCAAACAACCGGTTCTCTGAACTGCTTAGAATGTTAACAACTGGTTCTAGCAAATAGGTGCGAACCTGTAGAATTCCACCCCTGTCTCCCATCCTATTAGGTTCTGTAGGGGGGATACACTCCAAATGGCCTCCCTTAAATGTTGCCATCTGATGAGACTTTGAAAACATGCCTTTTTGGTGGCTGCCCTGACCTTTGAAATATCTCCCAAAGAGTCAGACTCCTACCCTTTTAACTTTTCTGGGGAGGGGGAGGCTGTGAAGACCTGGCTCTTCTCCCAAGCAATTGTTGTGGTCCACTGGCAGCCTGCAGAGATGGCAGCAGAATTGGATAGCGGGGAAGAACATGTCTGGAAGTCTGGGGAAGACTCAAAAAATGGCCCTGAATTTGTATCATCTCTGATACAGAGATGAGGCCAGGGCCATCTGGGAGTTATGTGCTGACTCCGGAACCTCCAGAATCTGACATCAGCAAGGCAGAGGAACAAGGGGAGCCTGTTCCCAGTGTGTGTGTGCACAGAGCTGCCAGAAGGCAAGAGCAGTTAAGACAAAAGGGGTGAGTTGGAAGTAAGGCTTGGAGGTGATTGCCCCTCCCATAAAGGAAGTGCAAAGGGATAGGAACCTTTGCAGGAAGCAACATTGTTCATTCTTTTTTGGATTAAACCTTGAAGGTCTGTGTGGACCGTATTTCGTTTGGCTTTTTACAGTTAATCTGGCACTTTAGATGTTGGAAGCAATTCAAAGAAGATAAAGGTGGATGCTTACATAGAGAGACCATTTGGGATTCATTATGGGCTGAGAATGAACATAATTCCCAGCATTAAAATAAAGAGAGAGTTGTTTGGACTAAGCATGTGCTTAATTACAGTCTCAGGAAGAACAGCATTGGATTGGATCCTTGAGTTGAGCTGTAAGGATGCTTGGTGAAGAAGGGTATGTTTTTAGCTACATTTTATGGATTGTTGATGATTGCCTAGACTCATTGTATGAGGCAGGAAATAGCCATGAAGACTTCTTTCAAATAACTTAATATTGGTTCCCCAACTATCATATCTAATTTCAGCTAATTTTCTTGTTTTCCATCGGCTAATCGTGATTTATATTTACACTGACATCTAATTAATTTTGAAAAAGAAGCATAATAGGATGGGTGACAAATTAATTTACAAAGTCTAATTGATTTAGTATAATCTTATTTGTTGTTTAATTGCAGGTCAGACCCAACAATGTACAAGAATTCAGGAATGCCTAGCCGAGCTTCCATATGTCAACATGTTAAGCCTGGTTTCCCCAACCAGGGTTAGGGAGACAAGCTAAACAGAATGTGCAGCTTAGTCAGATAGGCACACAGATAAATGAGTGAGCTAAGCTTGTATGTTTATTAACATACAGTAAAAATGACAGATACGCTTGTGCTATCAAATATATAGTTTATTCCATTATGAGTTCATAGCATAGTCAAAATAACAGTCCAATAGTCATGTATCATTTAGTCAGTCCATTCAGGGATATTCAGTTAGCAAAGTCCGTGTTGAATATCCTATGTCAATTCACTTACATATCAGTCCTTTGTTTTCTCTCCCGTTCGAGGAATGCAGTCTTGTGTCCTTGCAGTAATCAGGTATCATCAAAGCCAGAGAGATAGCAAGCTGTAGCCTTGCTTCTTTTAAAGTGCTTTCACAACCACTCCCTTAATTACTATCCCAAAGTTAAAGTTGCAGACACTTTAACTTACAAACTATGATTACATATTATTATTTACCTAAACCAGTTAGGGTAAAACAATGTTATCCCTAACATAATAGAACATCTATTCTTTTTCTGCATCCATTTGATTCTATATACGGGACTTAGTCTCCCAATGACTTCTTTTTACCTTCCGTTCTATATGCTTTTCTGAAAGAAAGAATGAATGAGAAAGAGAGAGAGAGAGAAAGATGGAGGGAGAGGGAGAGGGAAAGAAAAAGAATATGGCACCAATAAATGTATATATTTTAACTAGATTGTTAGAACTCCTTCTCATGCATATCAATATTGAAAATAGTACTGATGCTGAAAAATATGTTCACCTATTTCTCTGATAACCCTCAACTTAACATAAAACTGGATTTCTTTATCCATCCACTTTCTGAAATTTGCCATAAAACAAAAGGAGAGGTTATGAGGAAGGTTATGATTCCAATTTCTGGTAACCTCTTACCTATCTCCAAAACTTATGATCCAGCACCAGTGATAGACGAAATTATTATGGTAGATGATGGTGCAATCCTGGAACCATTATTGATGAAATTATGTCATGATTAGGGACTTGTGATTGCATTGAAACTCAGTATAACTTCTTCCTTTTCACAGATGAAGAAATTCTTTTCATGAGCTCTTTCCAGCCGAGAATAAACAACTAGTGGTGTGTGTGTGTGTATGTGTTTGTTTGTTTGTTTGTTCTCTGCTGAAGAAAATGAGCATTTCCAACACTCCAACCTGTTCAGAAGAAAACATTTATTGTTGTAGGTCATTTCATTCCCTCTCACTTCACCTAACTACTGTATTGCAAATCAGATTAGAAAGTATTCGCAGTCACTACAACCCACCTCAATCTGAAGTGTAGCAGATAGAGTTGGAAGGGACCTTGCAGGTCACCTAGTCCAAGCCCCCCACCCAAGTGGGAGACCCTACACTATTTCTGACAAATGGCAGTCCAATCTCTTCTTGAAAGCCTCCAGTGATGAAGCTCCCAAAACTTCTGTTTTCATTGGAAGAGGGCTCGGGCTACCACAGGTGACCCTGACATGAGTGACATCAAGCTGGCCATGCCCACCCCAGCCCGACGAGGTCAAACACAACCCTGATGCATCCCTCAATGAAATCGAGTTTCACACCCCTGCCTTACTTAATATGTATCCAAACAAAAGTATAAATATTAGAACTATATTAAAATGTCTTGTGATGCATGTTACTGCAGACCATTTTACTTATATATGGGTAGCTGTTCCCCAAACTTTAACAATTCCTATTTAATATTCCAGAAAAGTAGTTGGAGGCAATGATGTCTGATGTTGATCTGTTCTCTATTTATAAATTTTCTTTTAGATTTTTTTTTTTAAAAAAGAGCTGTGCTTTTGTAAGCCAGATACTATTGAATCAGGCTTTGGAAAGACTGAAAAGAAGAAAAGGCAATTCAAAAGAAATATTTCGCTATATTTAGTCTTTGATTTCAATTATCTTTATTGATATGAAAACAGTACTTCAATTTGAAACTAAAATAGGAAAATGCATCAACTTGAGGCTTATTTCCATAGCACTGAAATGTAATGAAGCACTGCCTACAAATAGACCTGGCAGCTTTGGAAGCCATATTGAAATTTGATGCTTCCACGCTGCCACAAGCCTGAGAAAGTGGAAGGGGGGGTTTTCAATTGATTATCTCTAAGTAAACAAAACAAAATTATTTTGTTAGTTCAAGGTCATATAGTAAGTTGCAGAATAAAATAAGAATCTTACTTTAGGACGGATTGTGATTGGGCCATGTGATGTGATGACGGCCAAGGGGGGATGGATTTGTAGTTTGTAATATTGCAAGGAAGCCCGAAAACTTTCAGATTCGGGATTCCACAGATGTGCCAGTTTTTATCCAAATAAAGGTATCTTTGTGTCATGGAGTTTGACTCTGAGGGAGAGGAGGAACAGCCAACAGGGAGTATAAGTGTGGCTCCAGAGGTTGTGGAGGAAACTGGGGCAGGCAGAGGAAGACCCAGGCCCATCCCCTCTCCCTCCTAGGGCAGGCAGGGAGGAGACGATAAGGGAGAGATGTGAATGCCATGGTCTGTGGGGGAGGAAAGGGCCTTGGTCCTCTTCATGGGCTGCATCCGTGAGAACTGTTTAAAAGGACAGACAAGCATATGGGCCAGTGCTGGAAACAAAGCGTGAAAATATCTCTAGTCTGTCTGTTCCTATCTGAGTTTGGCATCCTTCCCAGTGTGTGTTCTGATATCTGTGGACATCTTCAAGCCGTTATCTTGCCTGGTTCCCTAAATTGCTTCAGTGTGGTTTGTGTTGTTTTTGCTATTTATAATTTATAGGCATTTTTATTTTAAATGGCATTTCCTCTTTTTCGTAACTGTTTGTGGGGGAGTTTTCATCTCCAGTCAAGGATATTTGGAGCTTTGAAGCCAAGTTTGTTAAGTCTGGAGCATGGGTGCGAATGATGGCGATGAGCCGGTAAAAACAGTGAACTTCAAACTCTTTATTTACATATTGTGACAGCTCAAACTGGAGGGCTGCTATAGCCTTCCTTATATAGGCAACTTATTAACTGTTCAAACAATAGCAAACCTGGAGCGCTAGCTCCATTAACCAATAGGAATGGCCTGTTAATGGCCAATCAGATGCTCCTGAACGAACCAATCCGATCCTGCCATTAACAGCCAATCAGAAGTGCAGGGCCAGAACCCTTGCACTTGACTTCAAGCTCAAGATACTTTATTGGTATTATTCATTCACAACACCCCTTTCCCCCGGCTTCTGCCCACGGGGCGCAGTTACATAGTCCTTAAGGTAGGAGAGCTGTTTTGTTAGTCTTTTCGATTTTCGCAAAGTGCCTGGTGGTTGGCTGCACTTCTGCTGAGGTAGATCGTTGTTTATCGGTAGGGGTGCCTCTGGTTCCAAGTTCGCGTTCCTGTCATCACCAATATCACTGGTCACTCCCTGAGGTGAACTCACTCCGGTCCCTGGTTCCTGTTCCTGCGTTCCAGTCCCATTATCAGTTTCTTCAAAAAGGTTTCCCTCAAATTGCAATTCGCTTTCCTCTGTATCTCCCCCCACCTTAGCTTGGTCATAAGGGAGTTCGGAAGTTCACAACGGTAGCCGCGATCGTAGTTGATCTATGTGGCGCTTCCAAAGTCTGTCGTCAGGGCACTGAATGAGGTATGATCTTGGGCCGGTTACACGGATTACGGTCACTTCTACCAACAGCGGATCGCCCGATAAGTTTTTAGCGAATACTAAATTGCCTACCTGGAAGGTACGGCATCAGCCACTGGATCCGAGTGGTTTTTCTGGTTCGTAGGCTGGGTGTAACCGATCGAGGTGGGAGCGGAGCTTTCGTCCCATTAGCAGCTCGGCGGGAGTTTTGTTGGTGACGCTGTGAGGTGTGATGTGCTGTAGGAAAAGGATCCAGTTGATTTTCTCGTCGGTGTTGTTGTAGTCAATCTTTTGAAGAGTCTTTTTGATAAATTGTACCATGCGCTCAGCCCTACCATTGGCAGCAGGGTGTGCAGGTGATGTGAGCGCATGTCGGATACCGCGGTCAGCCAGGTACTGCTCAAAAGACAGCGCAGTAAACTGGGGCCCGTTGTCGGATACCAGAACGTCTGGTAATCTGTGGGTTGCAAACAGTCTTTCCAGTCTTTTGATGACCGCATCAGTGTTCGTGTTGCTCATTTGGTGAATCTCGAGCCAATTTGAGTAGGCGTCGACGGTTAGCAAAGACGTGTGGCCTTTGGTCGCCCCGGCAAAGTCCAGATGGATGCGGGACCAGGGTCCCCACGGCGTCTCCCATTCAGTTAGGGTTGCCTTTGGTGGAGCGTTGCTTACTTCTTGGCATCTCCTGCAAGTTTTAATCCACGATTCGATTTGTCTGTCGATGCCTGGCCACCACGCATAGCATCGTGCGAGGCCCTTCATGCGCACGATGCCAGGGTGGCCATCGTGCAAGGTTCTTAGCAATGTCTGTTGGAGTCGTTCTGGGATAACGACTCTATTGCCCCAGATGACACAGCCCTTCTGTGAGAACAATTCTGCTTGACAACTTTTGAATGGTGCAAAGTCGTCTGGTACTTCGTCCAATGGCCATCCGCGTTCCACCTATGTGAGGACATGTGCTAAGATGGGGTCGCGTTTTGTATCTCTCGCGATGTCACAGGCCATTAATGGCGGTGTGTGGAGTATCTCGATCTGCAATGCTGTCATCGTTGGTGCAGGATCGTTGATAGTTTCAGGGAGCGGTGTACGGCTCAGCGCGTCGGCGTGGGGAATGGCTTTACCGGGATGATATTGTAGCCGATAATTGTAGGCAGCCAAGAATTCTGACCAGCAGGTCATTCTGGGAGAAAGTATGTAGGGAGTTGTCTTGTCCCCAGCGATGATCCCCAGCAATGGTTTGTGGTCAGTTACAATGGTGAAAACCCGGCCGTACACATACTCATGAAATCTTTTAACAGCTGATACAATCGCCAGGGCTTCTTTATCGATCTAGCTGTAATTTCGCTCGGTTTTCGAGAGCGTCTTTGAGAAGTAAGCAACAGGGGCTTCATTACCACTAGGTAACACATGGCTCAAGATGGCGCCCACTCCAAAGGATGATGCATCACATGTAATGTTTATTGGCAAAGTCTCATTGTATTGCATTCGTACGGTGTCCGAAGTCAGTAGTTTTTTCACATTACGGAACGCCTGCTTTTCTTTGTGACCCCATACCCAAATTGCTTTTTTATCTAATAGACGATGTAACGGTTCAGCGACAGTCGCCTTGTGCGGCAAGAATACATTATAGAAATTGATGAGGCCTAAGAACGCCTGGAGGCGGTCTTGTTCTGGGGTCTGGGAGCATTTTTTATTGCTCTCAATTTGCTATCGGTAGGGTGAATACCCTGACTGTCAATTAAGTACCCTAAGAATTCAACACGAATTCTGTTGTGAATGAATAATACCAATAAAGTTATCTTGAGCTTGAAGTCAAGTGCAGGGTTCTGGCCCTGCACTTCTGATTGGCTTTTAATGGCAGGATCGGATTGGTCCGTTCAGGAGCATCTGATTGGCCATTAACAGGCCATTCCCATGGCCTGCGCTAGCGCTCCAGGTTTGCTATTGGTTGAATAGTTAATAAGTTGCTTATATAAGGAAGGCTATAGCAGCCCTCCAGTTTGAGCTGTCACAATATGTAAATAAAGAGTTTGAAGTTCACTGTTCTACTGGCTCGTCTCCATCATTCGCACCCATGATCCAGACTTAACAATAACTTTATTGGTATTATTCATTCACAACAGTATCAGTATGGCTAACTGAAGTTTCCACTATGATGTCTACATGTGTGTAGGTATGCACAGACATGTTGCTTCATTGGAAACAGAAAATAGTTTTCTGCATTTGAGCATTGATTCACAGAAACTCAGCCTTCAAAGCAGTCATCTGAACTTTTATAGAACATGACTTCAAGGATTGCTGATTCTAACATTCTTGCAAAATCTTAATCATGAGATATTAATTTCATCTGGAATCTCAAATCCATGCTAAATGAATCACTGTGTCTCTTTTGCAGGTTGAGGTGTGTGCTAATCTATTCAAGGATCTGTGATTAAGAATATAGCTCCAAATCAATAGATAATTGCACTTTGTAATATGACATGGATTACAATCTAACTTCTGCCTGCGGTTCTGTGCTCTCCTATATTTGGTGTATCTTAGACAGCGTGCCTCACTTTTTTATGTCACAGTATTATATGATACATGGGACGTGGTGGCTCAGTGGCTAAGATGCTGAGCTTGTCGATCAGAAACATTGGCAGTTCAGTGGTTAGAATCCCTAGCGCCGCATAATGGAGTGAACTCCCGTTACTTGTCCCAGCTTCTCCCAACTGAAAAAAAGCATTTTAAAATGTAAGTAGAAAAATAGGGACCACTTTGGTGGGAAGGTAACAGCATTCCATGCGCCTTCGCATTTAGTCATGCTGGCCACATGACCACGGAAACATTTTCAGACAGCACTGGCTTTTCGGCTTTGTAACGGAGATGAGCACCATCCCCTAGAGCCAGAAACAACTAGCATGTATGTGCGAGGGGAACCTTTACCTATTATAATATGATATACACACACACAAGTATGTATAAGAGAGGGGGGGGGAGAGAGAGGGAGAGAGAGAGAGATTGTCATATAATATTATTAGTAGTATAAATGCAGCACATTTATCTCAGCATTCTTCTGAATACTTCAGCAATATTTAATCTATAAGGTACAGATTAAAATGAAAAAGTTTCTGGCTCCGGAAAATTCAATGACACTCAAACCTAGAACGCTCAACTTAAATATATATTTAATTGTCTACTGTGATTTAAGGTCATACAATGTATTGAGATTTTAAGGTGGAGATTTTTGGATAAGAAGTCCAATCCATCTCTTCCTAGTAAATTTAATGGGAAGGCCATTGTAAAAATATAAGATAGCGTATTCATTAGGAATTTTACTATGAATGAGTATCCTTGCTCTTTCTGCACATAATTAATTATGTATTCATCTTCTGTTTGAATGTCTATGAAGATTTTCGGTCACCAGGTCATAGTTGTATCAAAAGTGGTTTTTATTTTGGAAAAGGCAACTTTTTTGAGGAAAAAGATATTTCGCTTCCTATTCTGGAAGGTTCATTCATTGTATTAGATGGTATCGGAAATGGAAGGACAGTTAAGCCTGGGCTCCCCAACCAGTGTTAAGGAGACAAGCTAAACAGAATGTGCAGCATTAGTCAGATAGGCATACAGATAAATGTGTGAGATAAGTTTGTATGTTAGTTAACATACAGTAAAAATAACAGATACGCTTGTGTTATCAAAAATATAGTTTATTCCATTTAGAGTTTTATAGCATAGTCAAAATAACAGTCCATTAGTCATGTATCGTTTTAGTCAGTCCATTCAAGGATATTCAATTAGCAAAAACCGTGTAGAATATACAATGTCAGTTCACTTACAATAAATCAGTCCTCTCACCGTTGATAAATCAACAGTCCTTTCTCTCTCCCGTTCCAGTCGGGGAAAAATGCAGTCTTCAGTCTATCCAGTAATTAGGGATCATAAAGCCAGAGAGAGCAAGCTGCCGTGCCTTGCTTCTTTTATGGTGCTTTTACAACCACTCCCTTAATTACATTCTTACAGTTAAAGTTACAGACACTTTAACTAACAAACCATGATAACATATTTATTATTTTACCTAAACCAGTTAGGGTAAATAATGTTATCCCTAACAATTAACAGCTGAGATTACTGGAGGGAATGATAGGTTGTGACAGTATGATGGGGGAGGAGATAAATCCATCTCACACACCATCCAATACCACTGATGATGCTTCTAGGACAAAAAGCAAAATGTTGCTTCTCAAGTTGTCTTTTCAAAAATAAAAAAAAAACACTTTTTCATTCATTTTCTGTTTGTGTCTGGACTCTTGCCATTACAATAATGAAAATGGTTAAGACATTATGCATATGCAGATTGATAAGGAGCATAAAGGATTAATAAGGAACATGATGAAGGATTCTCTTTGTCATGGTTCTTTCTTACGATCTTATCATCAAAAATATTTCTTATTAGCTTGAGTACTTTTTCTCAAACATTACCCAAACATTTATAGGCAATTGGCCATGAAGATTATCATTATTTAGGATAACTATATTGTTTCTAAATTCAGCATGTTTCTCAAGCTGTTAACTTCAAAAACATTTAACATTTTACAGCAGCAACATGAATTTGGAAATTGATTTTATCTATTCTTATGGACTGATTTTGTTTGATGCCTTAGGATGTATACAAAGCAGGGAAGAAAAATGAAAAGTTAATGGCTATCACAATGAAAGACCAAAATCAACCAACAGTGGCAGAATCAACCAACAGTGGATTGAAATAAGAACAAGTTAAAACTGTGGTCTTGAGGATTATTAAATGAAATCAACAATATAGGTAGTCCACAAGCACAACTGAGCCCAAATTGAGCTCACAATTGAACCCATTTATGCTGGTAAGTGAGACAGTTGTTAAGTGAGCTTCACCCCATTTTACAGCCTTTCTTGCCATGGTTGTTAAATGAATCATTGAAGTTTTTAAGTTAATAACATGGTTGTTCAGTGAAGCTGGGTTCCCTGGGGACTTTGCCTGTCAAAAGTCACAAAATCTAGGACACTGCAATCATTATAAATATGAGTCAGTTGCCAAGACTCTGAATTGACCATGGGAATGCTGCAATGGTTATAAATGTGAAAAATGGTCACAAGCCACTTTTAAGTAAAAGACACACCAACGTATTTCTCAAGATTTTGAAAGGATTTGCAGCACGTTATCACCAAGTCCTAAGAAACAGTTTAGGTCTTGGTTAAATTATGAGTTGTGGCTAATAAACATCTGGACTTTTTCCCCCTTTGTAAACCGAGCATGGGCGTGGCTAGCATGTAAGGCATCTGGCTCGTGAGCCAGGAATTTGACAGCCCTGATATATATCTATGTATGATCTATTGCAGTGATGGGATTCAAATTTGTTTCCTATGGATTCTGTGAGTGTGGCTTGGTGGACATGACAGGGGAAGGATATTTTAAAATTTCCATTCCTACCCTGCTCCTGGGAGAAGATTACTGCAAAATCCCAACCCCACTCTACTAACCTGCTTTCCAGTTCTGTTCTCCTGTGCAGGGCAACAAAAGAAGACCCAGCCAATCAGCTGGGACTCGGTAGACAGAGAATAGATGGGGTGGGGCGAGTCAGAGGGGGCATTTGCCAGTTCTACGAACTACTCAAAATTTCTGCTATTGGTTCTCCCGAACTGGTCAGAACCTGCTGAATACCACCTCTGATTTATTGTATATCTGTATATAAATGTGTTCAAGATTGCTGCCAAACTAAGGTATTTCCCTGCTGGCTAATATTTGTTTGTACAAATTATACAGCAAGTCATTTGTAGTGTATAATTACAGGTAACAGGAAATGTTCATTAACAATTCATAAATAGAATTAAGTAGAATACCTTGGGTATTTCTCCTAAAATGAATAATTTACCAGACCTACTCTTTGATATTCGTTGAGCTGATCTGTTACTTTTTCACAACTTCTTGAGGTTGAATTAGGAGGACAAAGATATAAAATCCAAAGAAATGGGGTATCAATTTTAAAGAAAACCAATAACAATAGAAATAGAAATGTTAGAATCTGGTGCTGTTAAAACTGATTGGTCCACTATACCTTGGAAAGGATTATTATTTCAATACCACCATCTGGAACTCTCAGGTAAATGTATTTTAGGAAATATTAATGATTACTAAGATCCTGAGAGAACAGCTAAATGGAAAATATTTCTGTGCTTTGAGATGATTGAGAGAGAGAGAGAGAGAGAGAGATGAGAGAGCGATGATAGATAGATAGATGGATGGATAGATAGATAGATAGATAGATACATAGATAGATAGATAGATAGATAGATAGATAGATAGAAGAAAGAGAGAGAAAGAGAGCACTGAAGAATCTTCTTGGATGAGAAATGAGATATCTTCAAAGAAAAACCAGAATTTTGTTTGCCATCCATTTAGCTGCAAGATAACTCTGGGCAGCTGACAATATCACAAATGGTGGAACGTGTGACATTGCACTTAATGACCATGTGAGATTCACATAATGACAGCAACTAGAACTTTTGGAACAGCTGTTATAAGCGAAGTCATGCTTTATGATCCTGTTGCTTAGCAATGGAGTTGCTGGTCTAAATTACTGCCATTAACTAAGGAGGTTCTGTAGATGTGTGAAAAGCTTTTGTATATTCATTGCTTTGGCTTCCTCATTCTAAAGAGCATGCTTCTATGCCCATAAAAAAGTCCTCCCTAAGACTGTGCTCCTGTGGACAAGAGGCAGCTGAACCCACACCCCACATCCTGCTTTATTGTAACCTGCATAGAGACTCAAAGACACACCTTATATCTCTGTACCTACTAAACCATTATATAAATTTTGATCTTTTTTTACATATAGTTGCTGTTATTAGATCACTAGCTCTATACTCTGGCTCCGCTACAAAACTATGTGGTCTGGCTTAGTTTGGGGGGAGGAAAATAAGGGGAAAAAATTCTGCCTACCAGCATCCATTGGTATTCATCTGGCTAGCATCCTGTCAGTGTGTTCAGGGCTGTTTGGAAAGTGAACCAGTATTTGCAATGCGAGCAAGAAGGAGACAACAAGGAGCCTGGGCATGGCTTAGCTCAACTGTTCTGTACTAAAGCTTGTTGCTGTTGTGAAACTGAAACTCCTCTGCTTGCATTTTGCATTTGGAACAGATTTCTTTTCAGGTGGTAGGGGGAGAAGAACTCCTTAGCATCAGAGCGTGTTAATAATAATACACGAAATACTAATGCTCTTATGGTCATTTGGAAAAACCCTTTCTTAGTTTGCACCTAGAAGCCAAGAGGAACATGCGTGCCAAATTTCAAGTTTGTAGGCTTTACGGTTCTGGAGATTTTGTGATGATGCATGAGTGGTATTTTGCTTTTACATATAATGATTCTTTTGTTCCTGAACATAGCTAAACTACTGTATTATATTGCCTATAAAATTAGACAGGCTTTGATTGTCCAGTGACAAATTCTTCCACCAATTGCAATGTTTTATTTTGCCTTATTTTTACTTTATTTTTAATGTGTTTTTGTTTTCATTTCTGGTCCATGATCATAATGAAAGAAATCATAGATATTATTTATCAAATTCAATGTACCTTTGTTTATCCCGGGGGGAAAACAATTCATGATTGTTTCAGTGTTTTCTATTTAATGAATAAATCAGTGATTCCATTAAACTAATTCCAAGTGGTAATGTCTTCGGAAGTTTTATACTGTATTACCTTGCAACTTCCATGCCTAGTTCTCTAGCATGAAACTTAACAAGCTCTTCTATGTTACTAGGGGTTATTGTGTCAATCAGAGTCTGATGGTAACACAAAAAAGAGAAATGCTATGGTTCTTTTAAAAATGATTCTTATTACATTTGAAATTATAAACACATCTGAGATTCAAAATTTTAATATTTTAAAGCAGGGTGGCCACCAGTGTGAATATCAAGCTTTGAATAGGGCATCTCAGGAAGAGTGAGATAAACACAACCGAGCATTAACTACATAATTTAGCATTAACTAATACACAGACTTCATTTGTCATATTTTCACTCCTAATAGAGCATTTAGACTAAATGTGCCTTAGTGTGTGTGCACTATATAGCAAGATTGATTAAATGATATTGCAAACTAGATAATTAGACATTTTGACTAGACCAATAATTTTAATTTCTTTGGTTCCATGCAAATACATGCTCATTTTTTCAAATGTACAGATTGCAGAGCTTGTGCTGAAATTGCTGAACCAACAAAAACAAATACCTATGGTACACAACCAAGAAAAATGAAAGTGCTTCCCTGCTGAGCTAGTTTGCAATTATCTTGTAATGAACCCACTGCTGATTACAACATAGTTATTGCTTGCAGATGCAGCTGGATTACAGCCCATGTTTAATCTACTGAGGGAAGAAGAATATAAGGAAATATCATATCTAGGATGATGTGTATTATTAGCATTCCATCCCAAACAATCTGCTGCTATTTGGAAGAAGTGAAGATTAGTGAGAAGGATGTGTTTAGGTATTCCTAAACCAAAATGTATTTGAACGAAGATGATTTTCCTGTAATTCAGATTAATGATTAACAGATATTTCAAGAATCATCGAAAGATAGTGAGAAAGTCATCCAAGACAGTTATTTGTCACTTTTCAAATTGTAACTTTGAAAACTGTTCTCCTTACCTTAATTGGTGTTAGGACATGCTGACAAACAGAGATTAATTTTCCTGGTGAGTTTAAGTGAGTCTAAGTGAAGCTAGTAAAGCATATTTGTTTATTTTAAACCACAAGTGAATTCCTATAAAGGTAGTTGCTGGTGCACAACCATTTGTTCACCATTCAGAATTTTGACTACATTGAAAAATGGATGTCTGTGGAGATTGGGACTGTGCCTCAGTGGTTATGGTGCTGAGCTTGTCAATCAGAAAGGTCAGCAGGTCAGTGGTTTGAATCCCTAGCACCGCGTAATGGAATGAACTCCCATTACTTTGTCCCAGCTTCTGCCAACCTAGCAGTTTGAAAGCATGTAACAAAATGCAAGTAGAAAAATAGGGACTACTTTGGTGGGAAGGTAACAGCATTCCATGTGCCTTCAGCATTTAGTCATGCTGGCCACATGACCATGGAGACATCTTTGGACAGAGCTGGCTCTTTGGCTTTGTAACGGAGATGAGCACCGCCCCCTAGAGTGGAAATGACTAGCACGTATGTGCGAGGGGAACCTTTACCTTTTTACCTATGGAGATTCTCCATCCAGGTCATGGTTGTCCCAAAGATCCTTTTTTCAAAAGGCAACTGGACTTGGTTTTTCCTTGAAGGCATTTTGCTTCTCATCCAAGGAGCTTTCTGAAATTCAATAACAAAAATAAGCTTACAACTTGTGCCCAAAGTCATGGCCTTGCAGAGCTCCCATAGTCATTGTGCCAAAATTCATCTCCTTGGCAGTCCACCTGCATTTACATTTGCAGAGGCACTGCAGCTCCCTCTATCCATCTCCCCTCATCTATGCCCATGTGGCCTCCTTGTAGGAGCATGTGGTGGAGGCAGTGAGAGCTGGGGTCAAAATAGAGACCTGGTGCCTTCAGCAGTCTCAGTCTGGAACTTCTCTACACTAACTTGGAAAGCTACATTAGTTTAATCTTATTGCCTAGTTTAGGAATAGTTTTTCTCAGTTGCTATGAATTGTCAGACCTGCCATCTTCAGCATAATCCACTCTGCTGGAATCCTGCCATAAAATGCAAGAGAGAGGAGAGGCAATTGGGCAAGTGAAAGGGAGGGCATGGTAGAGGTTACAAAGTGATAGGAACCAGAAGTGTCAAACTGGAATGCACCAGCTCATCAAGGATGGAGCCTGATAATGGAATGTGAAACTGCTCCAAAGAGATGGCAAACCCCAAAGCCATTCCTAAAACATCAATAATGAATATGATTAAACACTGGTGGACTAGTCAAGGGGGGAGGCCAAAAGAGAAGGGAAAATTGCAAGCTTTGCATGGGAATACTCAGATCAAGCTTTGCTTATGCTACAACAGTTTGACTGTAGTAAAGGAAATGTCCACTTCAAAGAATGGAGTCCAGGGTATTTCTTTCCTAAATGTCTGAGATTGGATGAGCCTGACAGTAATGCTTACTAACAACTTAATGGGTGAAATGAAAACCACGGGGAAAGAATTGTCCTTCTCTGGAAATACAGTCTTTGGCCCAATATTCTCACATGTTCAGTTTGAGGCTTGGCAGTTCTAAGTTACATGAATCTGATAGCAGCACAACTACTACAAAGATTAAAAAACAGAAAATTTGGTTTGCCTATATTGAAAGTTGGAGGTACAAACGGAAAGTTGGAGGTACAAATGGTGACCAGGCTTCACATAAATCATGCAAAAATGGTCACAGCATAGTAACGGTAATGATATTTTTTTTTTTGATGGAAAGGGAATCTGGCCCTTCTTTGCTAGCTAGTCATTGGACTTTGCAGTAATGTGCTTTTCTCTCATTCTCGGGCTGGGATGTGTCAGAGTATATTCATGAACATCAGAGTAGATTCATAGGGCATAGTAACGAGGTCAGCCAATGAATAGGCATAGCAACTAAGTTAGCCAATGAGGACTGTTTTGGAAACTGAAACTAGAATTAGCCTAGGCTGGAAACTGAAACTAAAAGTACCCTAGGCATGGCTTTATATTAAACTCTGCAACTCTGCAGCTGTGTTAAGCTTTGCAGATCTCAAGCTATGTTAAGCTCTGATTGCAGCTCTAAAGCTCTGAGTCTGTCTATTGAAAATAAAACTGCTTCTCTCCTCTGCTGTGTGTCTGGCTTGCCTGCTGAACTAAAGTGAAACTGATGTCTGTTTCTGAGCTCCTTAAGTAGCTGGTCTGCTCTGAACCTGTAACATGTCTGCTTCTGTCTGAGTTTGCTCCATGTTGGAGAAATCTACAACTGGTTTGTAAAATCTACTTATTATGTTTATAAAGATGTTAAATGAAACATCAGCCATCTGTGTTTATTTTTCTGGCACTGAATTAATGCTGAAAAACTCTGAATAGGATGAATATATGTTAATATGAAAAGTATACTGTTCCTTTAGCATAACTTTTCCATACTTTCCCATCAGTCCGCTCCGCATTGCTAACTGCAAATGCTTTCATGCATAGAGGTTTCACAGCAGCGATCGATGGAATCCCATGATGTCTTTTCCTCTCCTGTCTAGTGTAAGTGCCAGTGGGAAAACAAACTGCAAGTGATGTCATAATTGCTGCAGACCAAATTGATGCTTTGCTGGGGTAGCCATTTGGAGCCTTTAAAGCAAGCCTCCCTTTCATTGTGATCATGGCACTGAAAAATTATGCAGTGCTTTTTAAAAAAAAAAATTCTAGAAATAAGAATCTTGACCTTTTGATTTATTTTCTGAATAGGAAATATAAAGCCAACATGAGGTTGCCAGAGTCTAGAAGAGAATCTTTCGATGAAAATCAGCCCTTATGCATGGTGGGGTAGGAAGTTCTCCTAAAGTCCTACAGAGCCTTTGTTATCTTTCTCAATGGCAGCAGTGACCTTCTGGAAGACCCGTAATTGGTTTTCTACAAAGTCAATAATGCTCCATAAATCAAAGTATTTTCAGAGAAAAAACTGTGCCAGTGAAGTGTCTAATCACTTGGATAAAGGAGATACAGCCATGATACTGGAAATCAAAGCAAGAATGGCAATGTTGTGGCCTGCCGGTAGCCTGTGAACCTGGCAGCAGACTCAGACAGTGGGGAGGAACATGAGCCAGTCCGGGAGTCTGGGGAGGACTCAGACTAGAGTTCTACAACTGATACAGAGAGGGGGCCAAGGCCATCTGGGAGTTATATGCTACTCCAGAGTCTCCAGAATCTGACAGCAGCAAGGCAAGGAGCAGGGGGAGCCTGTTACCAGTGTGCACATGCACAGAGCTTCCAGAAGGCAAGAACAGTTAAGACAAAAGGGATGACTCAGGAATAAAGCTTGGAGGTGATTGTTCCTCTCATAAGACATAAAGGAGGAACAAAGGATGAACCTTTGCAAGAAGCAAGTTTGTTTGTACTGGTCAGTTTGAAAGCTGAAGCTCCATGTTGAATTTGTGCTCTGTTTGGCCTTGTACAACTAACTGGCTATTTAGTCATTGGCAGCATTTCAAGAAAGATAAAGGTGCATGCTTATCAGACTTATCCTGAAGGACTTTGGCAGACTTCAGTGGGTCTATTTACAAACTGTTTGAGACTCATTACAGGCTGTGAGTGACTATAATTCACAGTCATTGTAATAAAATAACAGTTGGGGACTAACATGTGTTTGTTAATGTCTCAGGAAGCCTTCGTCAGGGCAGGCAATTGTGGCTGGAACTCAGTAGCAGAAGAAGAAACAAATTCTCGATCCTCCAGGTTACAGTTGTTAAGTGAACTGTTTTTGTTTTTTCCTTGAGGAAAAAGAAAATGTAGGGGATAGAAGGATTGTACTTCTTTGCAGTCAGCTGGTCCTTAGCATTCTTTCTGAAAGCTGTTGAGGCCATTTTGGGATTTATCTATGCCCTCAGGGTCACCTGAATCAGAGGGCAATTGGCTGTGGAATCTTCTGGAATCTGAAACTGTTGAAGGGGTTGCATTGTAGACTGGATTCAACTAGAGTTTCAGGTTATCTCTAGTCTTCCATTCCCCCATCACTACCATCCTTCCATTCCCCACCCCCAATAACAACTGATGAAGCTTCTTGGATGAGAAGCAAAGCATTTTCTTCTCCCTCTAGGAAAAAAAAAACCAGTCCAGCTGCTTTTTGAAAAAGCACCTTTGAGAAAGAAATGGGAAAATACAGCCAAGAATGAATCTAGTTGAAGACTCATGTTTCACTAACTTCCCCAAACCCCTTTTCAATACAACAGCGGCAATCACTTTTACTCTAATAACTACAGTATTTGCATGCTCTTATTTCACAATCATTAGCCAAAACAGATTGTCCATGTGACAGTTCAGTTGCTGTAAAAATATTTACAATTTTGGACCGACCAAGATGCCATAAAAATAATAGTTTTCAGTTTTAGACTATGCAGAGATGGACAGACTAGCAATGAAATTAAGAGACAAAGAAGAATCGATATAATGTCTAGGATGTCTGGTATGAATGGTTTAAGAATAAAAAGAAATCAAAATGGCAATTAGGTAAAGAATAAGAAACTATGTAAATACTTATATCTTTATTTATATTTATATTTTTATGTATGTATGTATGTATGTATGTATGTATGTATGTTATGGCTCCCCCTTCAAAGTTCCAACAAAACCAAACCAAAGGCAGCCACCCCAAAACTCAAATCCAAGAAAGGAGTCTTACAAGATTATATTCCACACACCCTGTTTATCACAATAGTTCTGGCACAAATTCTCAAAGCTCCAAGCCTCTGCCGAAAACCTCTGCACGTAATCAATCACTTTGTTCCTGACAAACTTCCCACACACAGCTGTGTCCTTTTATAATCCTTGAGGCAACGTGCTAATTGACTCGCCCTCCCTCCTAACTGAGTTTGTCTCCGTGAACCACCTGTGTCAATCTCCCTAAATCTTCATCTGGCCTGATGCCTCCACACAGCTTGACATTTCAGTCTCCTTCTTGTTCTGGCATCTAGCCACGATCTGTCAGTTTCCTCGCTCGACTCCTCTGACTCATCTTGTAGCTTAACTGCAGGCATGAATGAGGTCAAGGGTTCAGGCGAATAATGTCTGTGTGATAACCTCTCATCCCCCTGGCTCACATCTGTGTCTTCTAACAATTCAGACTCCAAATTCTCAGCAGGTTCCAGCCTTTCATCCTCAGAGTCATCAGAAGCAAAACTCACAGCAGAATCGATTCTTTCAGTCACAACACTATCCCTCACCGCAGGGCCCTTCCCCCGAGTCTGACGATCAGGATGTGGTTTTGACGGAAATTGTGCGTGATATATGCAAATAAGATCTGGGGCATGCACCTTGGATACATCCTGCCAAGAGCGAATTTCAGTTTCATTGTCCAGTTTTCCTACAAAGTACTGGAATCGTCCCTTTAACCATCTGGAATCATAAATTACGATCACTGTAGAATCGGTAATAGGTTCAATGTTGAGCCTGGATGGAGAACCGGTATCTTCTGGAGAACGAAGATTACACGATGGAGTGTCAGGTATTAACAGGGAGCAATGAAAAACAGGGTGAATGCGCATGGAGCGCGGTATAGTAAGCCGATAAGCTACCAGATTAATAACTGCCTCGATAGGGAAGGGACCAATAAAATGATGATCCAATTTCCTAATCGGACGATTGATGCGAAGATGTTTCGTTGACAACCACACCTTGTCTCCCACAGCCAATGGAGGCGTCGCCCGACACGAACAATTGGCGAAACGCTTATAATCATCTTTCACTCATTCTAATTGTCTAGAAATCAATTGATGCACTGCATATAATTCCGACAAAAAATCTCCTGCCTCCGGAACTGGAGAATCCGCGATGGATAGCGGAAAAAACCTCGGATGATAACCCACATTGGCATAAAAAGGTGTCATATGGGTGGAGGTGTGCCAAGAGTTATTAAAAGCAAACTCTGCCAATGGAAGATAGGTCACCCAGTCATTCTGTCTTTGATTGACAAAACATCTGAGGTATTGGGCGAGGATGCCAATGCCTTTCTCAGTCCCGCCATCAGTTTCCGGATGATGTGCCGACGCTAAACACACTTGCACTCGTAGAGCATTCATTAGGCTTTTCCAGAATTGAGCGGTGAACTGAACACCGCGATCTGAAACAACTCCATCTGGTAAGCCATGTAAACGGAATACATGTTGTATGAAAAGCTGGGCAGTAACATGAGCCGAGGGTAATTTTTTACACGGGATGAAATGGACCATCTTAGTGAGCATGTCAACCACTACTAGTACTGTTGTACAACCCGACGAAAGGGGTAAGTGCATTAGAAAGTCCATGGAGATCGCTCCCCATGGTCTACTTGGAGTTGGCAGTGGTTGAAGAAGTCCAGGATGCCGCTTTTGCTTGTCGACACTGTATACAAGAAGCGACATAAGAAGACACATCATGTCGAACCCGAGGCCACCAAAAAGTCTGGGTGACCAAGTGCAGGGTTTTGTGAAAACCAAAATGACCAGCAGCTGGATTGTCATGACATTGTGTCATGATGAGGGTTCTAAGTGTCCTGTTGGTTACATACAACAAGTCTCGATGTCGTAATAAGCCCTCTTCAAAGGACCATGGAGAATCAGGTCCAACTTCTTCCTTTTTCTGCTGCGTCCACGGATCTAATTGTTGTGCCTCTCGTATATGAGCCTGCAAATCTACAGGATCTTGCAATACGGCTAAGGATTCTGTTGGTAACACAGTTCGTAGAGGAAGAGGATCCTCAGGACCGATATACTCGGGCTTCCGAGACAACGCGTTGGCTCTCTGATTCTGTCCACTTGGAATATAAGTAACAGAGAAATTGAACCTGGCAAAAAACAATGACCACCAAATCTGGCGTTGGTTCAATTTCTTAGCTGTGGTCAAATGTTCCAAGTTTCGATGATCTGTATGAACCTCTACCTTGTGCTGAGCCCCCTCTAAATGATGTCTCCAGGTCTCAAAAGCAGCCTTAATGGCCAACAACTCCTTTTCCCAGATGGTGTAGTTGCGCTCTGAAGCTGTGAGTTTCCTAGAATAGTATGCGCATGGGAAAAAGGGTGCGCCATCTTTCGAAGCTTGTAACAGTACCGCTCTGATAGCGACATTAGAGGCATCAGTCTCAACCACAAATGGACGATTCGGATCCGGATGCCTCAATATCGGCTCAGCTACGAACGCTTTCTTTAAAATATCAAAAGCCTGTTGTTGAGGGCACCCACACACACAAACGGGACCTTCTTATGGAGGAGCTGAGTTATGGGGTCCATTACTTAAGCAAAGTCCGGGATAAAAGTCCAATAGTAGTTGGCGAATCCCAACAGACGTTGTACGTCCTTGACTCGACGAGGGGCTTCCCAACTACACAATGCTTCAACCTTTTTAGGGTCCTTAACAATGCCCTCGGGAGAAATGATGTGCCCTAAAAACTCTATCGACGACTGAAAAAAGAAACACTTTTCCAGTTTCGCGTAAAGTTTATGCTCCCTGAGACGCTGAAGCACTTGATGAACCTGCTGAAGGTGGTGATCTCTGGACCGAGAGTAAATTAAAATGTCGTCCAAATACACCACGACAAACCTATCCAGCATGTCCCGAAAAATATCGTTCATTAGGTGCTGGAATACAGCAGGAGCATTGGTCAGACCAAGTGGCATGACAGTGTACTCGAAATGACCATAACGAGTGCCAAACACTGTCTTCCACTCGTCCCCTTTGCGTATCCGAACCAGGTTGTAGGCCCCACGCAGATCTAATTTAGTAAAGATAGTAGCCTCCCGCAACCGCTCCATCAGTTCCAGAATGAGTGGCAAGGGATAGCTATTCCTCACGGTGATAGAGTTCAGGCGTCTATAATCACAACATAGACGAAGTTTTCCCGACTTCTTAACGAAAAGAACGGGCACCGAAAGAGGGGATGAGGAGGGGCGAATAAATCCCCAAGCTAAGTTTTTATCTAAAAACTCTTGGAGTGCAACCAACTCAGGCTCCGACATATAATATAACCTCCCCTTGGGCAATGGGGTGCCCGGTATCAGGTCTACAGGACAATCATAGGTACGATGTGGCGGTAATCGGTCTGCCTCCTGTTCACTGAAAACATCGGAAAAATCCGACAACTCCGAAGGAATGGAGACAGCAGGAGCGACGATATCTTGTCCAGCGCAGACATGCCTCAGATGGTCCACACATTGTAGGCTTGGAAATGAAATGGCGTTCTGCACCCAAGCCACCAACAGATCGTGCAAACGTAGCCAGGATACTCCAAGCACCAAAGGGAGATGAAGGTTCGAGGTGACATAAAAACTGATCGCCTCCTCATGATCCCCAATGACCATACGCACTGGCTGAGTTGCTAAGTGAACGGGTCCCGACTTGAGTTCTCGCCCATCTACAGTTTCCACCTTAATGGGGGGATTTACAGGAATTAAAGGAATTCCAAAATGTTCAACAAAAGCAGAGTCCATAAAGCTGGTTGTAGCCCCTGAATCCATCAGCGCAATGGCGGGAATTCCCTCCTTCTGGGACTGCAGAAATATTTGAGTGTCCAAAAGTAAATGCTGAGGAGGATGAGGATTTACTTCGGCAATTTGGGGTGGAGGTGTAGAACATGCCCGACCTAGGGTTTCTCCTAGGTCGGGCCTACCCCGTTTCCCAACTGGCCAGGAGTGGTTTCGGGCATAGGTCTGCGAGTCCCTCTCCGAGTGCAGGAATTTGCAAAATGTCCTGGACCCCCGCAGTAAAGGCACAAGCCTTCCTGGAACCTTCTTGAACGTTCTTGTGCCGTTAAGCGAGGGCGGAGTGTGCCTATCTCCATCGGCTCCTCCATCGGCACCGTGGGTTGGAAAACTCTCAGTGGCAGAATGCGTGCGCGAGCAAACACAGGTGGTTCCACAATGGGCCGTTTGCTCCCACGTTGCTGTAAACAAGCTTCAATACATAAGCATTGAACTATCAATGCATCCAAAGTTGAAGCCCATTCTGCATGGATTAGCTCATCCTTGATGGCATCAGACAAGCCTTCCTGGAATGCATCCATATGAGCTGGTTCGTTCCAGTTAGAGTCCATGCACAACAAACAGAATTCTGCCATGTATTCCTGTAGTAAATGTTTTCCCTGCTTAATATCCATTAGTCGTCTGTCCACAATTTGTCCTCTAATGGGATCCTCAAACATTACCCTCATCTGTTGGAGAAAACCCTGGAAATTGTTCAATAATGGGCTATCTTGAAACAACAAGGGAGTAGCCCAATTGGCAGCCTGCCCAGTTAATAAACTAATAATAAAGCCTACTTTAGCCCGTTCGGTTGGAAAGTCTTCAGGTCTCAGAGAAATAAACATTTGGCATTGGCCCATAAATGCCGGGAACCTGTCCATTTGCCCAGAAAATTTCTCTGGCATGGATACCGGGCTTTTCCTCACAGGAGGGGCAGGGGAAGCAGCAGCGGTGCTTGGTAAGCTGGAAACATAATTAAGCAATTGTGTTACCTGATTTTACAGTGTCACATTATTTTGCAAAAGCTGAGTTATTTGTTCTTGTTGTTGCTCTACCAGACGCTGCAGTTGATTAGAATCCATCTTGCTTCTAAGATGGTTTGTTTTGGGTCAGGAACAAAAATGTTATGGCTCCCCCTTCAAAGTTCCAACAAAACAATACCAAAGGCAGCCACCCCAAAACTCAAATCCAACAGAAAGGAGTCTTACAAGATTATATTCCACATGCCCTGTTTATCACAACAGTTCTGGCACAAATTCTCAAAGCTCCAAGCCTCTGCCGAAAACCTCTGCATGTAATCAATCACTTTGTTCCTGACCAACTTCCCACACACAGCTGTGTCCTTTTATAATCCTTGAGGCAACGTGCTAATTGGCTCGCCCTCCCTTCTAACTGAGTTTGTCTCCGTGAACCACCAAGATGGGCGTGTCAATCTCCCTAAATCCTCATCTGGCCTGATGCCTCCACACAGCTTGACGTTTCAGCCTCCTTCTTGTTCTGGCATCTAGCCACAATCTGTCAGCTTCCTCACTCGACTCCTCTGACTCATCTTGTGGCTCAACTGCATTCGCGGGTATTTACATGTATGGCATTCAGCTTTGTTCGGGTATTTTCCCATGTCATGGTAGTGGTGCTTTTAAAGTTGTAGCAACGTTTCAGCAGAATCTCATCTGCCATCATCAGGCTTCTGTATAGTGTTCGTCTGTGAGTCAGACTTTTACAGTGGTTTCAGATTTAAATTTGGGGCAGCCTATTGCTGTGCCAGAATGGTTTTTTCTTCCTCCTGATTGGTTGAGAGTCTTGGTCTGTGTTTATTGGTCTTGGAGTTTGCTGTGTTCTGCTACTAATATCTTCTGTCTGTTTTTTTTTGGGGGGGGGCTCTTTTTGTATCTTGATTGGCTGGCAACATTGTGTTACTTTATTGAAGGCCTTTAGTGCAGCTTGGCTTTGGGTAAATGGACGGCTATCATTAGTTAGGAAGCTGGGTTTCATCTGGGTGCCTGGTTGGGGTGTGTTTGAGCTGGAGGTATCAGGGGGGATCTGTTTGTGCCCAGGTGTTTGTCTGGCTTGTAGTGTGGAGATTTTTTTGTTTGTGAGTGCAGGCTTCCAAATGATTGACAGCCTGGTGGAATCATCTCTTCTGTTCATGCTTTCTGGTCTTTTTTCAATCTCTATGGCTTCTCTGATAATTCTGTGGCTGGGATTTTCTATAGTGGCTCGGGTTTTGGTGCCATTGAAGTTGATGCTATGACCTGTGGCTTCCATGTGTTGGACTAGTGAGGAAGTGTGTTCCAGCTTTTTGACTGCATTTTTGTGTTCATCCTGGTGGGTGCTTATTCTTCTATTGGTCTGTCCAATGTATGTGGCCGGGAATGATGCACAGGGGACTTCATATAGGCCTTAGTTTTCCAGGTCAATTTTGTCTTTGGGGTTTCTGAGGATGGCTGCTATTTTTCTGTCTGTTTTGAAGGCAGTCTTGATGTGATGTATGTATAGTATCTTACTAATTTTGTCTGTAGTGCCTCTTATGTAGGGCAGGACAGCTGTTCCATGGGTCTGTTCATCTTCTAGGTCTCTATTATGTCTCAGTGTGTTTTTGTGGATCAAGTTGGTGATTTTGCATCAAGACTGCATTCAAAACAGACAGAAAAATAGCAGCCATCCTCAGAAACTCAGAGACTTAATTCAGCTGTTAAAAGAAGGAAAACTTTTCATAAATTAGAGAAATTAAAATTTGATATAATTTGTCTACAAGAAGCTCATATTAAAAAAACAACATGAACAATTGTTAGTACAGCCAAAATTGGGGAAAATATTTACTTCTTTGACTCAATGTAAGAAAAGAGGAGTGGTTCTATACATTAAAGAGGCTATCCTAGCAAAACTGATCTACACGGATGAAGACGGAAGAGTATTAATGGTAGAAATAATGGACAATAATATAAAAATACTCTTGATTGCAATTTATGCTCCGAATGATAAACAAGAAGAGTTTTATAAAAAGCTACCCTAAATCTTTTTTTAAAATGACAGACGAACTAACTTTAAAAGATATTTGGAGAGAAAGAAATGTTAAAGCTAAACAATATACTTTTTATTCAAATAGACATTTATCATAGTCCAGATTAGATATGATTTGGATCTCAACAGAATTAATATCCAATATTAAAGAAACAAATATTGAAACAAGTACTTGGGCAGATCATAGCCCAATGACAATTAAATGGAAGGGACAAAAAAAAAGATCGAGATGGACATTAAATAATACTATTTTAAAGGAGAAAGATTTTATACAATGGATGGAGAAGGAATTGGCTTTTTTCTTCAGAGAAAATAAAAAAGAAGCTAGTTCAACGCAGAATGTGTGGGATACAATGAAGGCATATGCTAGAGGTCTGATAATAGATTATACAAGAAAAAAGAATATTAGGAAAAGGCAAGCTTCTAAGGCCTTGGAAGATGAGTATAAAAGACTTGAAAAAGAATTACAGAAAATGCCACAGAAAAAAGATATTAAATTGAAGCTGGATGTAATTAAACATAAAATGGAATTAATAGAGAAAGAAGAACTGGCAGAGAAAATCAGAAATTCTAAACAGAATTACTTTGAAGATGCAAATAAACCAGGTAGATGGCTAGCATATAAATTGAGAAAGGAGAAGGAATCAAGAAAAATATTGAAGCTAATAGATGATCAAGTCCAAGTTTGTTATGGTAATAAGGAGAAAAAGGAAATTATTCGAGATTTTTATGGGCAACTATATAAACAAGAGAATATTGATGAGGAAAAAGTCAAACACTATTTGCAGAATGCTAATTTACCGAAGATACCTAAAGAGACTGAAGAAATGCTAGAAAGCAATATAACAATGATGGAATTAAGTGAAGCATTTAAGAGACAAAACAATGGGAAAGCACTGGGTTCAGATGGGCTTCCGGCAGAATTCTATAAAACATTTCAAGAATCATTGAGCATCTCATTGTTAGAAGTCATGAATGAAGTTATGTTAAAGAAGATGATACCCAAAACATGGTCAGAGGCTTATATCACACTTATTCCAAAAGAAGAGGCTGACCCGTTGCAAATTAAGAACTATAGACCTATTTCCTTATTGAATGCATACTATAAAATCTTTGCTTCAATTTTAGCAGAAAGACTTAAAAAATATTTAAATAATTTTATTCACCCAGATCAAAATGGATTTCTGCCAAAGAGACAAATCAGAGACAATATGAGAGTAATATTGGATACTTTGGAATACTATGAGGCTCATCCTGAAAAGCAAATGGCTTTGATATTCCTAGATGCTCAAAAGGCATTTGATAACGTGAACTGGAGATTTATGTTATTACTATTGGAACAGATGGGTTTTGCTAAAAAATTTACTCGAGCAATAGAAGCCATATATAATAAACAGACAGCAAAGGTAATGATGGAGGAGGAACTTACAGATTTTATTAATATAAGAAAAGGCACAAGACAAGGGTGTCCCCTATCTCCTTTGTTATTTGTGTTGACCTTGGAAGTCTTGAATAGAAATATTAGGGATGATAAAAGCATAAAAAGAATGAAAATTAAGAAGGAAGAATTTAAACTACAAGCTGTTATTCTGGAAGACCCGTTAGAAACAGCTCCAAGGTTATTGGAAAAGATAGAGACATATGGTGAGATGGCTGGTTTGAAAATAAATAAAGATAAAACAAAGATTTTGACAAAGAACATGCTATTGAGACAGAGAGAAGAACTGGCAGATCTTTTGAAAATCCAAGTTACAAATAAGGTTAAGTATCTGGGGATATATTTGACAGCAAGATGTAGCACATTAAAAGAGAATAATTATATTAAACTCAAACAACAGATAGCTACAGATTTGAAGAAGTGGGAAAACTTGCAATTGTCATTAATAGGGAGAATTTCAACAATCAAGATGAATATTTTACCCAGAATTTTATTTTTGTTCCAAACAATACCAATTAGGCTTGAAAAAGACTATTTTGAAGATTTAAATAAAATCATGTTGAAGTTTATATGGCAAGGTAAAAAAGCGAGAATAAAGCTAAAGCTTTTGCAAGACGCTAGAATTAGAGGAGGTTTTGGACTGCCTAATTGGGAGTTGTATTATCAAGCTGCAAGTTTGATGTGGGTCAAAGAATGGATAACATTAAGAAAGCATAGATTGTTGACATTAGAAGGGCATGATTTGCTGTTGGGCTGGCATGCTTTTTTATGGTATAAGGGAACTAAAACACAGGGTTATTTCAGAAGACATTATATACGGCAGTCTTTGTGGCTAAACTGGGAGAAGATAAAAAGACAATGTTATTTGAAAATTCCAGTTTGGTTATTGACTATTGAAGCATTTTCCTATCCTATAATTTATAAGAAGGAACAAACAGTTAGATATGGGGAACTATTGGTTGAAAAGGGTGAACTTAAATCAACCCAAAACTTAGAGGAACAAGGTATAAGGATGAATTCGTTTTCATATGCGCAAATACATTGAAGGTATGATGAAGATTCTAAAATGGAGGGATTCTATGATAAGCAGACTGATTTAGATAAGATCTTGATGGGTAATGATGAGAAGGTGATTAAAAAATTATATGGTTATTTACTGGGAATTAAATTTGAGGAAGAACTAGTCAAAGAAACTATGATTGTTTGGGGGAAGAATTTTGGATATGGGATTGATCCAGAGAAATGGCAAAAATTGTGGTCTCAAAATTATAAAATGACAATGTCAACAGCATATAAAGAAAAATTGTATAAGATGTTTTACAGGTGTTTTTTCCCCCGACAAAAATAGCAAGAATGTTTAAGAACAAATCTGAAAAATGCTGGAAATGTCATCAGATACCCGGCTGGTATTACCATATGTGGTGGACTTATGAGGATGCTAGAAAATATTGGACTAAAATTCGCATGTGGTTGGAAAAAATGACAAAGAAACACATAGACTTGAAACCAGAGATCTTCTTATTGGGAATTTTACCTGATATATATAGTAAAGATTTGAAATACCTGATTGTAAATGCATTAACAGCGGCAAGGATTGTATTTGCTAAAAATTGGAAGAATGAGAAAATACCATTACAGGAAGAAATTATTAAGAAAATATTGGAATGTGCTGAGATGAGTAGATTGACATTTGAAATTAGAGAGCAAGAGGATAAACAATTTTATGAAATTTGGGATCTTTTTTATCAATGGCTAGATGATAAAATATGATAATAGAATATTTAGAATGCTAGACAGTGAGGAATATTTTTATTTTGCTATCTTGTTAGTACTTTGTTGTTTGACATTATATTTATAAAGGGTTTTTTAGGATTGATTTGGTATGATTATATGATTTGTTACAGAATAAACTGGTTAAAGTATTGTTATCTCATAAAGCATGAATGATTAAAAGTATAGTCAAAAATTTCTTTTTTTAGTGATATTAGGATATATAAGTTTGGATTGACAATATGAGTTGCTATGTAATATAATTGTATTTGAGACTACAAAATGAATGCACAAAACTGATGAACCAACTGAAACACTGGATGTACATATGAGAGTTGATGTTTTAATGTTTTGTTTGTCTTGTTTGTTTGTAGAAAATTAATAAAATCTCTTTCAAAAAAAATATATATAGTTTATTCCATTTAGAGTTTATAGCATAGTCAAAATAACAGTCCATTAGTCATGTATCGTTTTAGTCAGTCCATTCAAGGATATTCAATTAGCAAAGTCCGTGTAGGATATCCAGTGTCAGTTCACTTACAAATAAATCAGTCCTTTCTCTCTCCCTTTCCAGTAGGAGAAAAAACGCAGTCTTCAAACAATCCAATAATTAGGGATCATCAAGCCAGAGAGAGCAAGCTGCCGTTGTCTTGCTTCTTTTATGGTGCTATTTCAACCACTCCCTTAATTACATTCCTACAGTTAAAGTTGCAGACACTTTAACTAACAAACCATGATAACATATTTATTATTTTACCTAAACCAGTTAGGGTAAACAATGTTATCCCTAACATTCTCCCCTTTTGGGTAATAATAATAAATAATCATTTACACCTTTAAATCATATTTGTTACAACTCTCCTTAAACTTAATTACTCCTTGAGCTTTTCTAAACTGGTCTGCAATGTTTTCTTCTGTCATGCAATATTCCAATTTAATTAGCCCATTCTTTACAGATTCTCTAACATTTAAGTATCTTAAATCAGTATGCTTTGATCTAGTTTTTACAGCAATATTAGTAGCTAACTTTATGGCTGCCTGGTTGTCCTCGTACACAATAATGGAATCTTTAACAGTTACACCTGTTGTGTATGCATAAAGATTTAATAAAGTGTGAGTTTGGAGTTAAGTGCAGGGTTCTGGCCCTGCACTTCTGATTGGCTGTTAAGCAGCCGGACCGGATTGGCCCGTTCTGGGAAATCCGATTGGCCCTTAACAGAGAGTTCCTATTAGTTATTAGAGCTAGCGCTTCTAGCTCGTTATTGGTTAAAAGTTACAGGGTTTGCCTATATAAGGCGGGTTTAACTGCTATTGAAGTAGAAGTCACAATGTCAATAAAGAGCTGAAGTTCACCATTCAGAGGCTTGTCTCCATTCTTTCCCCCATGCTCAAAACGTAACACTGGCGACGAAGGTGGGATGTGGAGATATCTGAAACAATGAAACTTCGAAGAACACTGAGCACGTGACAGACAATGCCAACAACGAACCATGTCCAGCGGCATCGTACCAGCCGCTCCATTCGATCCAGCACAGGAAGACTGGGATTACATGGATCGCTTCCAAATGTTCTTAGAGACAAACAACTTAAAGGACGCCACAGCCGGGAAGAAACAGGCGGTGTTCCTAACGCATTGCGGTCCAACCGTATTTAAGATGGCTAAAGCACTAGCCAAACCCCAAGAAGTGAAGGCCATGGAATGGGACGACCTCGAAACTATCCTACGAGACCACTACGCCCCGACCGTGCCTACACTTGTGAGACGCAATGATTTTTATCAGAGGAGCCAGCGAAAGGGAGAAAGCGTGGCTGACTTCATAGCAGACCTCTGAAATTTGGGAGGCCTTTGCGGATTCACTGATTTAGAAGAAGCACTAAGAGATCGCATAGTTCTGGGACTAGAAGCACCAGGCGTCCAAAGCAAACTGATGGCGAAAGGCGACATCAGCCTTGCCGACGCCATCACTGATGCTACTGCAGCAGAAGCAACCAGGAAGTCAGCTGCACAACTACGCCAAAACCACGCTCTGGTACCACCACCGGCCAGCGACATCTCACCTAGTTCAGAAGGGCAGCTTGCGACAACACACTACGAGGACCTCTCTTCATTGTCAGACAGCAACGAAGAAGGGGTCCATTGACTGCGGTCCAACCGGGACCATCTCCCAAAGCCCTTACGCCCTTGTGCTGGCTGTGGAGCCAACCATGCCAGGTCCGAATGCAAATTCCACGACGCACTCTGCCATGAGTGCGGGAAACGAGGCCACATTGGACGGGTCTGCCGCAACTTGCCAGGACCCAGCCAGGCTTCAAAAGTGGCTAACTATCGCCAATTGACAGGAAACCGTCCTGTAAGGCGAGTGCCAGTAAACCACTCCTACAAAAATTGATCTTTGCAGAGAGAAGAGGCTCACCATACTATCACTATCGGTCACGCCTCAGCCTTGGACACTAAGAAAATCCGAGTCACAGTAGCCATCGAGAACCAGCCTTGCCACATGGAGGTCGACTCAGATCATTCCTCTTGATGGTGTCCTGGAAGACACTCAAGCAACTCATCCCCACAATTCAACGCCACTCCCACTTCAATTCCGCTCCCAACGCCTCATCCTCAAGGACTATCAAGGGAATCGAATCCCCGTCGTCGGTTCCTGCCGAGTCCGAGTCTCCTTCAAGAAGCACACAGCATACTTACCTTTAACGGTCATTGATAGAGATAGGCCTAGCCTACTGGGCCTCCAATGGTTCGCGCCACTCGGCAATGAAGTGGCCGGCATAAACTGAGTCAGCGGCGGTGACTGGGAGGAAGACCTTATCTATGAGTTCAGGGACATCTTTGTGGACAGCTTAGGCAAGTACAAGGGGACCCTGATTTCATTCAGTCTAGATCCAAAAATAGCTCCCATCCGTCTAAAGCCCCGTCGAGTTCCGTTTGCCTTAAAATCGAAAATCGACGAACAACTCGACAAACTGATAGCTCAGGGGGTGTTGGAGCCCATCGATCACTCCCTTTGGGAAACTCCAATTGTAACACCCATTAAGCCAGACAGGTCAATCCGAATTTGTGGGGACTACCGGGCCACTTTGAACCATACTCTGCAACAGAACGCATGTCCAGTTCCAGTGGTGCAGCATCTCCTCCATTCCCTGGGGGGTGGGAAAGTCTTCGCTAAATTAGATTTAGCTCAGGCATATCAGCAATTACCAGTAGATGAAAAAACGGCACAGGCCCAATCTATTGTGACGCACTGAGGTGCCTTTAAATGTACCCGGCTGCAATTCGGAGTTAGTGTAGCCCCAGGGATTTTTCAGAGCCTTATGGAAAGGTTATTGCAAGGAATTAAGGGTGTGGTCCCCTATTTTGATGATGTATTAATTGCAGCCCCTACAAAAAAAATCTTACAGGACCGGGTAAAATTAGTCCTAAAAAAATTCCAAGAGGCCGGTCTTAAAGTTAAAAAAAAACAAATGTAAATTGTGTACTGACAGTGTTGAGTTTTTAGGGTACCTGATTGATAGCCAGGGCTATCACCCTACCGAAAGTAAACTAAAAGCGATAAAAAACGCTCCCAGGCCACAAAACAAGGCCAATCTCCAGGCATTCCTAGACCTCATCAATTTTTATAATGTATTTTTGCCACACAAAGCAACGGTTGCTGAACCATTACACTGGTTGTTAGATAAAAAAGCAAATTGGCTATGGGGTTACCGTGAAGAACAGGCGTTCTGAAATGTTAAAAAACTGCTCACTTCTGACTCTGTACTCATGCAGTATAACGAGACTTTGCCGTTAGTTATAACATGTGATGCATCGCCTTTCGGGGTAGGCGCCATTTTGAGCCATGTACTGCCTAATGGGAACGAAGCCCCTGTTGCATATTTTTCAAAGACTCTTTCAAAAACTAAGCGAAACTATGGACAAATCGATAAAGAAGCCCTCGCAATTCTTAAGAATTGAAAAAACAACCAAAAAAGAGAAAAATGAGAGGAAAGGTGGATGCAAGGTTAGAAAGCAAAGGAAAGGGAGTAAGAAAAGGGAGGAGGAGAGACAAAGGGGTAAAAAGGGCAAGGAGAAGAATAAGCAACAGAGAAAGGGGGCGAGGAGAAGCCTCAATGGTGGGAAGCAAGATCTAAAGAAAAAAAGTTTATTCAGAGACAATGGGCGAATTTAATTTAGGATAAAAGAGGGATTCTGAAGGGTACATAAGATTGTGTTTTTATATATGTATTTAGAGTATAAAATTCATTGTGTAATTTTAGAATCTATTAAACAGAATCCCAAGAAAAATTGTTATATGAAGTACTTTTAAGTTAGGGTAATGAGTTAAAGACGTTACTCCAATTGGTATATAGGAGAAGTATAGTAAAAGAAAAAAGATGAATGGATAATTGGAAATAGAACAGACAAAGAATGTTATTGAAAATGGTAATAAGATATGGAAGGATATATAAAGGTTTTGTTATGTTTTTGGGGGTTTTGTATATTGATAAAAGGCAACAAAATTTTAATTAACAAGAAATAATTTGGATGAAAAGGAGAAGCTGGGATAAGATATGAAGTTAAATAGATAAAGTATTGATACTATAATTTGGAATTATTATGTTCTATTGGTTTTCTTCTTTTATTATTTTTTCTTAGAAAAGAATTTATAAGCTGTTATGCCTTGATTCTTTGTGCATTGTTTTTATAAAATTGATAAAATTGGTTCATAAAAAAAAAAGAAAAAAGAAAATGATAATAAGATATGGAAGGATATATAAAGTGAATATGATGTTTGAATTTGTGTCTGTGTGAAGAGTTTCAACCCGGGATCAGACAGCCTTCAGAAAAGATCTTTTAGTTTTGTTTATGTTTTGTGTTTTGTATGTTTATGAAAGGCAATAAAATTTTATTAAGCAAGAAATATAATTTGGATAAAAGGAGAAGTCTGGATAAGATATAAAGTTAAATAGATAATGTAAATATTGATATTACAATTTGATATGTTCTATTGGCTTTCTTCTTTAATTATTATTAATTTTTCTTTTAGAAAAGACTTTTCAAGTTGGTATGCCTGGATTGTGTATTGTGTTTTTTGTAAAATTAATAAAATTTGTTTAAAAAAAAAAAAAAGAAGCCCTCACAATTGTCTCAGCTGTGAAAAGATTCCACGAATACGTGTATGGCCGGGCTTTTACTATTGTGACTGACCACAAACCATTATTGGGGATAATAGCCGGAGATAAGCCGACTCCCTACATATTATCCCCTAGGATGACCCGATGGTCAGAATTCTTAGCTGCTTATAACTAACTGCAATACCGCCCGGGGAAGGCCATTCCCCACACCAACACATTGAGCCGAGCACCACTTCCAGAGACTCTCGACGATCCTATACCAACGGTAACCACGTTACAAATCGAGGCACTCAACTTGCCACCACTAACCGCCTGAGATATCGCGAGAGAAACCAAACATGACCACACCCTAGCATGAGTCCTAAGCTGGGTAAAACGTGGATGGCCATTGGACCAGTTATCAGATGACTTCACACCATTCAAGACTCGACAAACTGAGCCCTACTCCCTGTGTCATCTGGGGCGATAGAGTCATTATCCCAGAACGACTCCAGAAAGTGCTGCTGAGAACCTTGCACGATGGCCACCCCGGCATCATACGAATGAAAGCCCTTGCGCGAAGCTACGCATGGTGGCCAGGCATTGACAAGCAAATCGAACAGTGGGTTAAAGCTTGTCCCAAATGCCAAGATGTCAGCAACGCCCCACCAAAAGCCATGCCTACTGAATGGGAGACACCACATGGACCCTGGTCCCGAATTCACTTGGACTTCGTGGGGCCAACCAAAGGCCACACCTTCCTGCTTACTGTCAACGCCTACTCGAATTGGCTCAAGATCCATCGCATGACGACTACAACATCCGAGGTGGTTATCAAAATCTTAGACAGACTCTTTGCAACCCAGGGATTACCAGACGTCCTGGTATCCGATAACGGCCCACAATTTACTGCACCAGCATTCGAGCAGTACCTCGCTGACCGCAGCATTCGCCATGCGCTCACCTCGCCTGCGCACCCTGCGACCAATGGCAAAGCAGAACGCATGGTCCAATTTTTGAAGAAAACCTTGCAGAAGGTAGACTACGACAACATTGACGACAAGGTCAATCGAATCCTTTTCTTGCAACACATCACCCCACATAGCATCACCAACAAAACTCCCGCCGAACTGCTAATGGGACGAAAGCTCCGCTCCCACCTCGACCGGTTGCACCCAGCTTACAAACCGGAGAAACCACTAGGATCCAGTGGCCTCTGTCATACCTTCCAGGTAGGAGACTTGGTATATGCTAAAAACCTATCGGGCGACCCGTTTTAGGTGGAAGTGACAGTAGTACGTGTAACCGGCCCCAGATCCTACCTTGTACAATGCCTTGATGATAAACTTTGGAAACGTCATATCGATCAATTACGATCGCGGCTTCCAGCGGCCAGTCCCCAACTCCCCTATGACCAAACTGAGGGGGGGGAGGTACGGAAGAAGATGAAGCCCTAGGAAACCCATTTGAAGGAAACGACGATTTAATAGAAACTCAGGAAGCGGAGCCGGAGGGAGAAACGTTTGCACCTCAGGGAATTGCAGAGAATGTGGGCAACGACGTAGAAGTGAACTCTGAACCAGAAACAGCCCCACTGCCAAACAACGATCTACCTCAGCGTGATTGCAGCCAGCTGATACAATGGAAATCAAAGAGACTAATAAGACAACCGTCCTACCTAAGGGACTATGTAACTGCGCCCTGCAAATAAGAAGCCAAGGGGAAGGGGTGTTGTGTATGCATGAAGATTTAATAAAGTGTGAGTTTGGAGTTAAGTGCAGGGTTCTGGCCTTGCACTTCTGATTGGCTGTTAAGCAGCCGGACCAGATTGGCCTGTTCCGGGGAATCCGATTGGCCCTTAACAGAGAGTTCCTATTAGTTATAAGAGCTTGCGCTCCAAGCTCATTATTTGTTAAAAGTTACAGGGTTTGCCTATATAAGGCGAGTTTAACTGCTATTGAAATAGAAGTCACAATGTAAATAAAGAGCTGAAGTTCACCATTCAGAGGCTTGTCTCCATTCTTTCACCCATGCTCAAAACGTAACAACACCCATGTCTAATAATTACTGTTTGTACAGAATTAAGTCAGTGCATAGTAATGACAGACATGAAAATTCTGCTTCCATCGTGGACAAGCTAATATGCTGTTGTCTGATTGACCTCCATCCTATTAGTGTCTTACCAAATAATATAGCCATTCCAGATGTTGCTTTTCTAGTGTTTATGTCAGTTGCAAAACTTGCATCTGCATAGGCACTAAGACTCAAATCACCCTTTGGTTCTATATACAATGCATGGTTCATTGTTCCTTTAAGATATCTTAAAATTCTTTTTAATGATTGCCAATGACATTGATGTGGATCTGAATTAAAATGTGCCAGCTGATTAACACTATAAGCTATATCTGGCCTTTACCAATTGCTTATATATGATAAGCTACCAATCAAAGATTGATATATAGACTTATCAAATTTGGGACTTTGATCATCAGTTTGGCAAACTTACTGACTCATTGGAATCTTTGCCAGTTTACAAAGTTCCATTTTATACGTTTTAATTAATTGGCAAATTTTATCTTCTTGAGATATCTCAAATCCATTTTTTGTTTTGTTAATTGTCAATCCTAGATACCTTTTAATTTCACCTAAATGCTTTAATTTTATCTTTTTGGCTAATAATGATATAATCTCATTAGCTTCATTATTAGTCTTAGTTATCAAAGCAATATCATTTGTAAATAATAACAATAATGACACCGTTCCATTATTTTCTCTTTTAAACACACATGGATCTGCTAAACCAGATTTAAATCCTATATTGTTTGATTCTTTCACAATATATTGGTTCCATCAATAGCTAGATTGTTTCAATCCATAAAGACTTCTTTTCAGTTTCCAACAATCATTACTATTTACTTTATTGTCTTTTATAATAACTGGCTTTTGTAAATATATAGTGTGCTGTAATGGTGCATGCAAATAAGCAGTTTCTACATCTAAATGATTAATGATATAGTTTTTCTTAGCTGCCCACACTAAAGCTGCTCTTAAAGATGTTGCTTTAAGGCTTGGTGCAAAAACTTCATCGTAATCAGATGCAGTTTGATTAAATCCTTGAGCTACCAACCTAGCCTTATGGGTAACAGTCCCATCATTGCCAGTTTTTACTTTAAATATCCATTTGCACCCAATGGATTTTTCTCCTGGAGGTAATTTAGCATCTTCATAAACTTTCATTCCCTTTAATGAATTTAGTTCTTTTTCCATTGCCTTTTGCCAATTCTCCTGATCCTTAGCAGGATACATCTTAAGTTCATCTACACTAGTTGGAACTTTAGTTACTTGGCAAACTATACTTGCTTGATACCTATCAGGTGGTCTAGTTACACGTGTAGTACGTCTAGGTATTACAGGACTTACAGGTGGACTTTCATTAACTAACTCTTCTTGATTATCTAACTCTTCCTGATCAACTGTTTCCTCTTGTTCTGGTCCTATTTGTTCTTTTTGGACTTCTTCTTTTATTGGACTCTTCTTATAACTAGTCTGATCTTTTTGCCTTTTGTAGGGTTCAATAATTACTTCATTATTTAAATCTTGCTCTAATCTATTCCAATCTACATGTTCTCCCCATAAATTGTCAGGTAATCCTGAATCAGACAACATAGTACGTGCCATTGATTGTAGTGTTTGGCCTCGTCTCTCTATAAAGGCATTATGTTGTGGCCTATATGGTGCAGACTTTTTATGTTGAATACCTAACATTCTATTCTGGAATTTATTATTTGTAAATTCCGCACCATTATCTGTTATAAGAGTTACTAATTTCTTTTTAGTTTTCCTTTCTGCAAATTTTATCCAATTAAAGAGATTTAGATACGTTTCAGTTTTGCTCTTCATTAAATAGGAAAACCCATATTTAGAATAGTGGTCCATTATATTTAATATGTATCGAGCTCCTCCTACACTTGGTTTTTTCGGACCTATTAAATCGGCAAATACTACTTCTAAAGGCTCTTTGGTAGTAAATCCATCAACTCTATTAGCAGGTATGACCTTGTTTTTGCTTTGATTACAAGCAAAACATTGCAAATACTTATTACAAGGTTTCAAACTTATTCCTTTAGATAATTGAACAGTTCTCTTAAGCATTTTAAAATTTAAATGCCCTAGCCGTTGATGTAACAAGTGAATACATTCATCATGAGGTTTCTTATTATCATAAACCGTGTTAGCCACCTCTAAACCATTATCATTTAAAACATATAATTCACCTCTTAAAGATGCAGTAATTTTCTTATCTTCTTTTTCAATTATGCAGTTATCTCCCCTAAATGTAACTACATATCCTAGTTTAACCAAAATTCTAATTGAAATTAAATTAAACTTAAGTTGTGGTACATATAACATTTTTACATTCTCTTTAATGAAAGAACAACATGCTATACCTTGACCTTTAGCTTTCAGTTTCCAGCCATTGGCTAACGATATCTGCTGTGTAGTCTGGGACATTTTAATAAAATTTTTGTTATCATTTGTTATACAGTGGGATGCTCCACTGTCAATCACCCATAAATTATTTTTTACAGCTCTGTTAATATACATGGCTAACTCTAAATTTTTATTTATCTTTTGATGACTTTTAGTATTCTGGCCAGTGTTCTGGCGCTTTGCTTTTTTACAAAATCTTGCCAAATGTCCTCTTCCTCCACAATTAAAACCCTTTTTAATTGCGTATGCAGTAGGAGATTCATTATTTTCTTTTTGAGGTTGCTCCCTCTTTAACTGATCTCTTTCAAGTCTTCTTCTTGCCTCTTCAATCAATCTGCCAGTTATATCAGTTAAAGTTAGACTTTCCTTAGGCAAAATTTCAAGGGAAGTAAGGTAGTTATCATAACTTACCTCTAGTGATGATAGAATTATGTAGACTTGGTGTAGTTCAGAGAAAATAAGCTCTTTCTTGTGCAGTTCTTAAAAAATGCTTTTCATAGAATTCAAATGACTCAGCATATCACCATTCGTCTGGAGATGCATCCTGAAAAGCTTCCGTGTTAGATTTATGTGAGCACCAACGTTATCTCGGACATAAATCCTCTTCAGCTTCTGCCAACACCCAACAGCCGTTTGCTCTCCATGGATATGAACAAGTTGCTGGTCAGACAGCGTTAGTCCTATTATGCAAAGAGCTTGTTCATTTTTCTGCTTAAAGTCTTCTATTTTTTGTCTATCTTCCTCTATTTCTGGATCCCATTCCTCTACATTTGGTGGGTTTTCAATTATGTTCCACAGACCTTCTCTTCGTAGAAGTAGACTACATTTTATAGACCATGATACAAAGTTTGTTCCATCCAACTTGGATATAAGGAACAAACTTTGTAGATTGACTTGTGTCATGTTTTCTTATATGGATATAAAACTATAATTAATAAAACACAGCTGTCTGTTTACTGTAATGTGTAACAACACAAACTCTCACTTTTTACATAAATCTGTTTTATCCTAGTTAAACTGACTTTGCAGCCTCTGGGCCCATAACCAGTGTTAAGCCTGTGTTCCCCAACCAGGGTTAAGGAGACAAGCTAAACAAAATGTGCAGCGTTAGTCAGATAGTACACAGATAAATGTGTGAGATAAGTTTGTATGTTTGTTAACATACAGTAAAAATAACAAATACGCTTGTGCTATCAAAATATAGTTTATTCCATTTAGAGTTTATAGCACAGTCAAAATAACAGTCCATTAGTCATGTATCATTTTAGTCAGTCCATTCAAGGATATTCAATTTGCAAAGTCCATGTAGAATATCCAATGTCAGTTCACTTACAAATAAATCAGTCCTTTCTCTCTCCCTTTCCAGTAGGAGAAAAAATGCAGTCTTCAAACAATCCAGTAATTAGGGATCATCAAGCCAGAGAGAGAGAGAGAGCTGCCCTTGTCTTGCTTCTTTTATGGTGCTACTACAACCACTCCCTTAATTACATTCCTACAGTTAAAGTTGCAGACACTTTAACTAACAAACCATGATAACATATTTATTATTTTACCTAAACCAGTTAGGGTAAACAATGTTATCCCTAACACACATTACAAGCCTGACAAACACCTGGGCACAAACAGATCCCCCCTGATACCTCCAGCTCAAACACACCCCAACCAGGCACCCAGATGAAACCCAGCTTCCTAACTAATGATAGCCGTCCATTTACCCGAAGCCAAGCTGCACTAAAGGCCTCCAATAAAGTAACACAATATTGCCAGCCAATCAAGATACAAAAAGAGCCCCCCCCCCCCAAAAAAAAAAAAAACAGACAGAAGATATTAGAAGCAGAACACAGCAAACTCCAAGACCAATAAACACAGACCAAGACTCTCAACCAATCAGGAGGAAGAAAAAAACCATTCTGGCACAGCAATAGGCTGCCCCAAATTTAAATCTGAAACCACTGTAAAAGTCTGACTCACAGACGAACACTATACAGAAGCCTGATGATGGCAGATGAGATTCTGCTGAAACATTGCTGCAACTTTAAAAGCACCACTACTATGACGTGGGAAAATACCTGAACAAAGCTGAATGCCAGACATGTAAGTACCCGTGAAAACTTAAGGAAACAAATATCAAACCTCTACAGGGAGGGAATAAACAGCCAGATCAAAACCTGGGAGAAACTGGAAATTAAAAGAGCAGGAATACTATGTGACCTCCAATTCCTACGCAGCTGCAGAGACAACAATACTACACCAACCTGCTTCAAATTAACATTTCATCAAAGCACAGCAGCCACTAAACGTATCCTGAAAAGAACTGAAATGGCTCTACTAAGGAACGAGCTCCACAGGAAGAGATTCCAATTAGATCAGTTAAACAAAGATTTGCTAGCACTACACCTGGAATTGAGCAGCAAAATCCACCCTCTACTTTGGGACAAGATTAAACAACTTACAACTTGGAGAGCTGAATCTGCAAGCACTTACAAACAGGAAAAGCTCTTGAAAAAATTAAAGAAATTAGAATATGACCAGAAAACCCCCAACAACTCACAACAACACCTGAAACAATTAGTGTACAATGTTTCCAACAGAGTACTCACCAAAACAGAAACAGAAGTCCTAACCAAAGGATTCAATTATGCTATAGCACACTCAAAAATCCCCACAGAATCCATCATATGTGCAGTAGAATCCAGTCTAACTAAATTAAATACAGATGAAGCTGTTAAAATAAGACACCAAGTTACCAACATCCTATGCACAATCAAACCACCCAAAAGCAACTTGCAGCAAAATGAAATTAAAGCGCTACAAACCCTGAAAAGAGATAGCAGCATAATCATCCTCCCAGCAGATAAAGGGAATGCCACTGTAGTAATGGACAGAAAATATTATGAAACAAAATTGACAGACTCCACATACAAACCCATGAACACAGGCCCAGCCACATATCTGGAAAAATTAACCAAGAAGAAAATTATAACCAGCCATGTAAGTCAAGAGATTCAACACAAGAACATACCCAGAGAGAAATCTTCCAGATGCCCCAAACTGTACGGCCTCCCAAAAATACACAAAGAAGGCATACCTCTCAGACCCATAGTCAGCTCCAGAGGAGCACCACTACAAAACCTGGCTAAACACCTAGCAAAAGAGCTACAGCCCCATGCTGAAACAGCAGCTTCTCATGTACAAAACTCATACCACTTCTTGGAAATGATCAAAGATCTACACGTGGAGCAAGAAGATCTGCTTGTAAGTTTTGATGTGGTTTCACTATTCACTCAAGTCCCGATAAAAGAGACCCTCGAAATCATCAAAAATAAATACCAACCAGCTAAACACCTCATGGAACTAACAGAACACTAGGACACACCATATACCAGAAGAAAACACACACCAACTGCTACCTCAACGCCCAATCCCACCACCACCCAGTACAGATAAACTCCGTGGCTAAAACACTAATTACTAGAACCAAACGCCTGGCAGACAAAACACACACTAAGACTGAACTATGCGCCCTGACTAAAATATTGACAGCCAATGGCTTCCACAAAAGCAAAATCACCAACTTCATCCACAAAAACACACTGAGACATAATAGAGACCCAGAAGATGAACAGACCTATGGAACAGCTGTCCTGCCCTACATAAGAGGCACTACAGACAAAATTAGTAAGATACTATACAGACACCACATCAAGACTGCCTTCAAAACAGACAGAAAAATAGCAGCCATCCTCAGAAACCCCAAAGACAAAATTGACCTGGAAAACCAAGGCTTATATGAAGTCCCCTGTGCATCATGCCCGGCCACATACATTGGACAGACCAATGGAAGAATAAGTACCCGCCTGGATGAACACAAAAATGCAATCAAAAAGCTGGAACACACTTCCTCACTAGTCCAACACATGGAAGCCACAGGTCATAGCATCAACTTCAATGGTAGCAAAACCCTAGCCACTATAGAAAATCCCAGCCACAGAATCATCAGAGAAGCCATAGAGATTGAAAAAAGACCAGAAAGCATGAACAGAAGAGATGATTCCACCAGGCTGTCAATTATTTGGAAGCCTGCACTCACAAAGAAAAAAATCTCCACACCACAAGCCAGACAAACACCTGGGCACAAACAGATCCCCCCTGATACCTCCAGCTCAAACACACCCCAACCAGGCACCCAGATGAAACCCAGCTTCCTAACTAATGATAGCCATCCATTTACCCGAAGCCAAGCTGCACTAAAGGCCTCCAATAAAGTAACACAATGTTGCCAGCCAATCAAGATACAAAAAGAGCCCCCCCCCCAAAAGAAGATATTAGTAGCAGAACACAGCAAACTCCAAGACCAATAAACACAGACCAAGACTCTCAACCAATCAGGAGGAAGAAAAAAACATTCTGGCACAGCAATAGGCTGCCCCAAATTTAAATCTGAAACCACTGTAAAAGTCTGACTCACAGACGAACACTATACAGAAGCCTGATGATGGCAGATGAGATTCTGCTGAAATGTTGCTACAACTTTAAAAGCACCACTACTATGACGTGGGAAAATACCCGAATAAAGCTGAATGCCATATATATATATATATATATATATATATATATATATATATATATATATATATATATATATATATATATATATATATATTTGAAATTGTACAATGAAAGAAATATGTATATAGAAAGATGATAAGGAAATGTGAAAGATGTCTTGACGATATAATGATAAGTTTTATTTAATGTTTTTAAGTTTTGAAAACTAAATAAAATTTAATAATTAAAAAAAATTAAGGCTCTGCACAACTTGATAGATGGTACAAAATATATCTACAAAACTTTGAATCTTAAAGCTTGGTAAAGTTGGTTGGTTGGTTGGTTGAATATTCAGTCATAGATTTGAGGTTTTATTTCTCAGTATCAGCAAACTATTTTTGTTTAGAAAAAAGAAATGTATTTAAAAATAGTCAAAACAAACAAAATGAATAATCTCTTGACAATAAATATTAATACAGGACAATGCAACCTCATCATAATTTTTTCACTTGATATGAGTCTTTCAGAAGTTGAGTTTTTAATGGGTACCCAGTGGAGCTTCACTTCTATTTTTATTCAAAAGAAAGGAGAATGCTAAGCCTTACAAAGGCCAAAGAACACAAGTCCACTGTGGGTATGTTTCTTTTCAGTTAGCACACTTCTGCTAATTTTATCTAACTTGGCTTTTGTCAATTATTTCCTTTGATAAACTACTCTACTTTTTTCTTCCCCTGTACACTATTGCAGAAGCAAAGCAATTGAGGCAGGTGTCAACAATCTGAGCCATCTGTTGTGCTAATAGCCCCAAGGCCAAAACTAAGAGGATGAAGATAACAAGAATTAGGAACCTGGCCCATTTTCTCACTGTTGTTTTGTACCAAAATGAGCCTTTTGCTCCAATTACCAAGGAAGCAAAAGATGTCATTTGCAAAGGTGCTTAAAAGTAGAAATGTGCTTTGTCTTCAGCAATTAGGAGGCCAACTCGAAACACATCTGCACTTATTTCTCTCACCAATGCTGCATTTTTATCTCATGCCTACCTGCTTGGTTTAAACTGACCTTGGTTTAAATTGACAAGTTTGGTTCATTTATAATGAGGGCTCTAAAGTGTCAGTTTGGAAGATTTCTCAGCGGTGAATGCTGGAAGGCAGAGCTGTTGTTTTAATTTTACTCCACACTTTTGCAATGACAGATGCCTTCATAATGAAGTTGCCAAGTGGCATCTAGCAAATATCAGTGTCCAAAATGCTGCTGTTTATTATGTATATCCAGTTGTTGGTAATGCAGACACAAAACCAGTAGTGAAGCATGACATTTTATGGTGAAAGAAGGGTCAGATGATCACTGGTGTAGATCCTTTGTTCAGACATATCACTTGTTCAGGCAATTTTAAAATTCCACAGGGAAATGTTTATATAGAAGTGGCATTTGCTTGCACGCTTTTGAACATTTGTTCTCATAAATGATGCAGTAATAAATGAATTCCACTTAAATATAAAGGTAAAAGTTCCCCTCACACATATATGCTAGTTGTTTCTGGCTCTAGGGGGCAGTGCTCATCTCTGTTACAAAGCCAAAGAGCTGGTGCTGTCCAAAGACGTTTCCATAGTCATGTGGTCAGCATGACTAAATGCTGAAGGCGCACAGAACGCTGTTACCTTCCCACCAAAGTGTTCCCTATTTTTCTACTTGCATTTTTACATGTTTCGAACTGCTAGGTTGGCAGAAGCTGGGACAAGTAATAGGAGCTCACCCCGTTACGCGGTGCTAGGGATTCAAATCCCTGAACTGCTGACATTTCTGATTGACAAGCTCAGCATCTTAGCCACTGAGCTACTGCATTCCTCACTTAAATATACAGACACCTAAATACATTTTATTACACATTTCAATTCATTAAAATACCTTTGGAGTCTTTCTGAGCATAGAACTGAGTTGCCATAGTCCCCATTGTCAGTGGTTTTAATTGCTGCTGTGATTATGAGATTACTGTTTTTTCGTGGAATCAGTTCTCAGAAACACTGAAAAAAGGTAAAGTTCCAAATTCTAATTGTCATCCATGGCTTTCAGAATCTGTCTGATGCCTCCTTTACATTATTAAGTATCTATTAAGTAATGTTTTTTTTTTTTTTTGCAGGATCCAAATTGGATCGGTCACCGGCACCAGAGGTTTAGTCTGAGCTTTTGAATTCATCCTGGAGCCTATCTTCTAGCAGAGTCTGTGCTTTGAGCTATTCTGTGTGTGGTATTTATATGGTGCCTACTTGTGTGTGTTCTTTTCTTTTATTGACCATATTTGGTGCACTTTGCATTTAGGGTTTATTTCTGGATTGTAAAATCATCATCACTGTGATGGGGGAGGGTTTATACATTTTGCTTTTGCTTTTTTTTCTTTTCTTTTCTTTGTAAAATTTTGCCAGGAATTGCTTCCCAGATTAATTAATAAGATTCGTTGCAGGATAGTTGGGGTTTTATCTGTCAGGCAAGGGACATAGGTCCTGTATTATAGCATCAAAATTGAGAATGGTACCTCCTTTCTGTGGGTGCTTACTGGCATTGGTGTCCCCACAAGACACTAAAGAAGTAACACCATAGTAACTATTAAAGAGGCATAGAACAACAGATAAGGTCATTATACCATTATTGCGGGAAAAGTTCATTGGACTTTCGCTTGGAACCAGGAAATAGAACACACAAGTTGATTGAGAAGGTGAACATGTGTTCTTCTCAGCAAAGGAGACTATTTTGGCTAGCACTTTGTTGACAAAGTTGCTTAGACTTGCCAAATTTTTAGTAGAGTTCTTGCAGTATCTTGCCATATTAGATGGGGATCTTTTTGGCTTGTATTGTTGAATAGAATAGAATACTTTATTGGCCAAGTGTGATTGTATTGGTGTTTGTCTTGGTATAAATACTCTCAATATACATTAGTATACCAGTATACATTAAAAAAAGATACATTCATTAAGAATCAAGAATCATAACGTACAACACTTCATGATAGTCATAGGATACAATCAACAATCAAATCATACTAGGAAACAGTCAATATAAATCGTAAGGATACAAGCAACAAAGTAACAGTCTGACAATCACAAGTGGGAGGGGATGGGTGATAAGGAGTGATGAGAAGATTAACAGTAATAGTAGTGTACACTTTGTAAAGAGTTGAACAGTGTTGAGGGAATTATTTCTTTTCCAGAATGATGGCTTTCGGGAAAAAACTGTTCTTATGTCTAGTTGTTCTGGTGTGCAGTGCTCTATAGCATCGTTTTGAGGGAAGGAGTTGAAATAGTTTATGTCTGGGATGTGAGGGGTCTGTGAATATTTTCACAGCCCTCTTTTTGACTCGTGCACTATACAGGTCCTCAATTGAAGGCAGATGGGTAGTAATTGTGTTTTCTGCAGTCCTAATTATCCTCTGAAGTCTGTGTCCATCCTGTTGGGTTGTAGAAACAAACCAGACGGTTATAGAGGTGCAGATGATAGACTCAATAATTCCTCTGTAAAACTCTATCAGCAGCTTCTTGGGCAATTTGAGCTTTCTGAGTTGGTGCAGAAAGAACATTCTTTGTTGTGCTTTTTTGATGATTTTTTGATGTTAGGTGTCCATTTTAAGTCATGTGTGTTAAGCCTGGGTTCTCCAACCAGGGTCAAGTAGACAAGCTAAACAGAATGTGCAGCATTAGTCAGATAGGCACACAGATAAATGAGTGAGATAAGTTTTTATGTTTATTAACATACAGTAAAAATAACAGATACACTTGTGCTATCAAAAATATAGTTTATTCCATTTATAGCATAGTCAAAATAACAGTCCATTAGTCATGTATCATTTAGTCAGTCCATTCAAGGATATTCAGTTAGTAAAGTCCGTGTAGAATATCCTATGTCAGTTCACTTACAAATAAGTCCTTTGTCTCTCTCCCGTTCGAGTAATGCAGTCTTGAGTCCATGCAGTAATTAGGGATCATCAAAGCCAGAGAGAGAGCAAGCTGTCGTCTTGCTTCTTTGAAAGTGCTTTCTCAAACACTCCCTTAATTACATTCCTATATTTAAAGTTGCAGACACTTTAACTAACAAACTATGATAACATATTTATTATTTTACCTAAACCAGTTAGGGTAAACAATGTTATCCCTAACAATGTGATATAGTAGAACCTAGAAATTTGAAGGTCTCTACTGTTGATACTGTGTTGTCTAGTAAGAGGTGGTAGTATGGGAGGGTTTCTTCTAAAATCTACCACCATTTCTACGGTTTTGAGTGTGTTCAGTTCCAGATTGTTCTGGTTATACCACGAGGCAAGTTGTATAACCTCCTGTCTGAATGCAGATTCATCGTTGTTGTTCTGTCCCCTCATTTGAATTCTTGAGATCCCCACGCTTTGATTGGCCAAAGCGCGGGGCAATCGGATTGGCTAGGTGAGTCGCGCCGATTGGCTCGCTGAGAATCTCCCTCGATTGGTCGATTCGAATCGCGGGAGATTCAAAGTGGTGCCATTGGCCGCGGCGGCTTGGAAATAAAAAGCTGCAAAGTTTTCCTTTAGCCCCAGTTCGGTTCCTGACTAAATAAAAGAGCTTGATACACAGTCACCGACTCCTGGCTTCCTTCCACGCGGACTTAACACTGGCGACGAGGATGGGATCCTTATCCTGAACCAAAGCACGTGTCCGACGGAAGCCAGCCAACCGACAAGATGGCCAGCATCGCGCCACCAACCCCCTTCAACCCCGCCAGCAAGGACTGGAAATCTTACACGGACAGATTCCACATGTTCCTTGAATGCAACGATCTGAAGGATGCCACGGGACCGAAGAAAAGAGCCATCTTTCTAATGCACTGCGGGCCCGCAGTGTTTAAGATGGCAAAAGCGCTAGCCAAGCCCGCCGATGTTACCGCGATGGATTGGGCGGACCTCGAGCCATTACTCCAGAAACACTACGCTCCAGCCGTACCCATTCTCATCCGACGACACAAATTTTATCGGCAGGACAAGCGGTCGGGTAAGAGTTTCAGTGATTTCGTTGCAGAGCTGCGGCGTCTGGGAGGACTATGCGAATTCTCCAATATGAACGAGGCCCTGTGGGACCGAATCGTGCTCGGCCTTTGGGACCCCGTTCTCCAAAGTCGGTTGATGGCTAAGGGCAACATCGCTCTTGCTGATGCCATCTCCAAAGCCGCGGCAGCCAAAGCAACCCGACAATCAGCAGACCGCATGCGGAGACCGAACACTGGGGACCGCACCGCAAACAACAACCCTGCAAGGTCAACCAAGGCCCAACCTGAAACTACCACCCACCAGGGCGACTTCCACTCCACCTCGGGAACATCAGACGAGGAGGAAGACATCCACCGTCTCCAGGCAGGCCGTGACCAGTGCAGCCAGCGGAATCGTAAGTCAAGGGCCGCATGTGCCAGTTGCGGAGGCGACCACCCCAGATCCGAATGCCGGTTCTTCAACTCTGTTTGCAGGCACTGCGACAAGAAAGGCCACATAGCCCGCATCTGCCGCCTCAAGAAAACCCACAGCCCCAGACGATGGGACCTGAGCGAGCGGAAACGAGAGAGCCCACCCCCCAGAACAAGAGACCGCCCAGCAGACAACCGTTGGGAACGGAACGGACGAGCCCAACGAGGGGACGAGATCCGGCAGAGAGAAGAGACACATCAGACGGTCACCATCGGCCACGCAACTACCACAGACGCCAGAAAGGTCGACGTGGAGGTAGGCATCGAAGGCAAACCCTGTAAGATGGAGGTGGACTCCGGGTCCTACCTCTCAATGGTAGCATGGCAAGAAATTAAACGCTTGGTGCCTACCATCCAGAGGAGGGAACTAGAAAACCAGAGACTAATCCTCAAAGACTACCAGGGAAACCGCATCCCTGTAGTCGGAATGGGAAAATTCACAGTGACATAAAAGGGGCACACCGAAAGACTTCCCCTGACCATCGTCGATCAAGATCGTCCTAGCCTACTGGGACTTGCACCGCTCGGCATTTTCTTAATAACCATAGACGCTTACTCCAACTGGCTGGAGGTAAGCAACATGAGAACAACCACCACGGAGGCCGTGACCAAAGAACTCTGCAAACTTTTTGCAACACATGGCCTCCTGGACATCCTCGTCTCCGACAACGGGCCCCAATTCACCTCGCTAGAATTCGAAAAATTCCTAGCGGAAAGGGGCATACGACATGCACTGACAGCCTACCTACAGGACTACGCTACGTAAGGACTGAACCAAGAGGGAAGGGGTGTTCTGTCCCCTCATTTGAATTCTTGAGATCCCCGCGCTTTGATTGGCCAAAGCGCGGGGCAATCGGATTGGCTAGGCGAGCCGCGCCGATTGGCTCTCTGAGAATCTCCCACGATTGGTCGATTTGAATCGCGGGAGATTCAAAGCGGTGCCATTGGCCGCGGCCGCGGCGGCTTGGAAATAAAAAGCTGCAAAGTTTTCCTTTAGCCCCAGTTCGGTTCCTGACTAAATAAAAGAGCTTGATACACAGTCACCGACTCCTGGCTTCCTTCCACGTGGACTTAACACTGGCGACAAGGATGGGATCCTTATCCTGAACCGAAGCACGTGTCTGATGGAAGCCAGCCAACTGACAAGATGGCCAGCATCGCACCACCAACCCCCTTCAACCCCGCCAGCGAGGACTGGGAATCTTACACGGACAGATTCCACATGTTCCGGCGGCAAATGGTAGGGCGGAACGGATGATTCAATTCACAAAAAAAAAAAACATCCAGAAAATAGACCACGGGGAGATCCAGGACAAAATAAATAAATTACTTTTCATACAGCACATAATCCTGAACACCACAACAAATAAAAGCCCAGCAGAACTGCTAATGGGGAGGAAAATACAGTCCCCACTCGATAGATTACACCCCACTTACAACCCAGAGAAACCCCCAGACTCCACCAGCAAACACCGAACCTTCGCACCAGGCGACGCCGTCTACGCGAAGAACCTAACCGGATACCCATTATGGGTACCAGCAATCATAACCCAGCTAACAGGCCCACACTCGTACCGGCTACAAACAACCGATGGACGAGCGTGGAAATGCCACATCGATCAGTTAAGATCGAGGACAACCACACAAGACACCACCGACACACAACCAAGCAAAACCAACCCCCTCAACACAAACCAAGAGGGGAGGGGATACCCAGGGAACCAAAACCCAGAAAAAAGAAACCAGCCATACTCACCTGCAAGCAGCCAGCACGAAACCTCGCCAGGAAGAGACAGCCAGGCCAGCTCAACCAACCCGGGAAAACCAAGCGGGAGCGGCAAAACCCGCAACTCAACCAACCCGGGTAGCCCAGGAGGGAGCTGCGGAGAGTGGCTCGGCCAGACAGACCAGGTGGTTCCCACGACGGAGTCCGGAGAAACAGAGACCCCGACCGAACCGGCTGGGATCCAACCTACGACTGACCTGGGCAGGTCCAGTAGGCAAAGACGGAGCCCCGCCTACCTACGGGACTATGCTACGTAAGGACTGAACCAAGAGGGGAGGGGTGTTCTGTCCCCTCATTTGAATTCTTGAGATCCCCGTGCTTTGATTGGCCAAAGCGCGGGGCGATCGGATTGGCTAGGTGAGCTGCACCGATTGGCTCACTGAGAATCTCCCGCGATTGGTCGATTCGAATCGCGGGAGATTCAAAATGGTGTCATTGGCTGCAGCCGCGGTGGCGGCTTGGAAATAAAAAGCCGCAAAGTTTTCCTTTAGCCCCAGTTCGGTTCCTGACTAAATAAAAGAGCTTGATACACAGTCACCGACTCCTGGCTTCCTTCCACGCGGACTTAACGGTTGTCTCGAATTAGACCAATCACTGTTGTGTCATCAGCAAACTTCAGTATTTTAACACATGGATCATTTGAGATGCAGTCATTGGTATATAGGGAGAAGTGGAGATAGCACACAGCCTTCGGGGGGCCCTGTGCTGATTGTACAAGTATCGGATGTGATTCCACCTAGATTCACCTGCTGCTTCCTGTCTCTTCGTAAGCTTATGATCCACTTACAAGTGTCAGTAGGACCTCGGGGGCACAGTGGTTAGAGTGCAGTACTGAGGCTATTTCTGCTGCAGCCAGCTGCCTGCAATTTGGCAGATAGAATCCCACCAGGCTCAAGGTTGACTCAGCCTTCCATCCTCCCGAGGTGGGTAAAATGAGGACCCAAATTGTTGAGGATCAAGAACCTTCTTGATCATGTTGCGAATGCTCCCAGAGGTTAGCTGACTATATTTCCAGAACATTCCTACATGTTTTTAGATAATGCAATGGAACTGGAGTAATAAATGGATCATCACTTTGCCCCACTGTACTTAAATTCTTCCCATACAGGAATATATCAGTCTAGCTGATTTCTGCCCTTAATGTGAGAAGTCATAAAAGGTTTAGTCCCTTGAAGTAGAATTCTGAATATTCCTGGGAGAATATAACCCAAGAGCAGTGCTTAATTATTCATACTGCTTCAAGGAGATTTAGCTATTAATATTACCATCATCAACATCATTATTATCATCATCACTTTAATCAAGATTGCTCCTTAATTCCCAGTGTTTGGAAGGACTCTCTTGCTCATATTTTAGATGTAACTGAAAATATTAAAATATAAACCCTGACTGATATGAAACATTTCTGTTTTTCCTGCTCTGCATACATTTTAGTATACTGCTAGGTGCACCATATTAATTGACAATAGGGACTACGAGGATTCACTGCTAACCCAAAAAGTTATTTTAATGATATTTTTTAAAAAACATAATACTGTGCAATTAGATATATGCACTGTATATTTTTAATGTATTATTTTATGATTTATGAGACAGCTAAAAACAGCTACTCAGAACTATATATATTTCCCTGAAGGTTTTTAAATAGCATATTTCTGAATGAATATTTGAATAAAGGACACGCATCAGTGGTCACCTTTCACTATAAAATTTCATGCTGCACTTCAGGTTTTGTGTCTGCATTTATAATGCTGATATTTGTATCATGTCACTTGATAACTTCATTATGAACATATACAAAATGGTTTCTAATAAACATTTCTGAGGTAGCCTCATGTACTTTTGCTTAGCTTTCTTTTGTCTGTGTCATCAATATGTTGATAAGAAAGGTTCAAATCAGATTCAAGTGAAAATTGGAGAAAAAGCTTCCAGACGGTTTATTTGAAAGAAAAAAAAAAAGGCATGTGTTGAATAAAATCGGAGGAAGAATGAATATTAGATATGTTTTCTGCCTAAAGTTGTTTATAAAAATTAAAAGGCAGGGAATAAATGAAATAAAAATAAATCATGTTTCTCCAATAATCACACTGCCTAAAAAGCTCTTATCCAGTTTGCTCTGCAAAAATTAAGGAAAAGCAAAATCATTAAATTGTTAAAATAAACCACTAAAATGATGTATAGTAAATAAAGGTTGATCTGTATTCCAAGAATTATGAAAAAATATAAATTGAAGGGGGTAAAATATCATTTCTGAATTATTTGTATTTAAATCCCACACAATCATGGGAGTTAACCTCTGATTAACTAACTTGTTCCCTTGGTTTCAACTTATTAAATTTTATAAAACATGTTTTTTCTATTATGGAGCACATTTCCTAAATAGAAAACTGCCATATCAAATCCCTCCAAGGTTAGAAATGGTTGAAAGCAGGGTGACAGCTATTTTTCCCCCTTTTTGTTTGCTTTTAGTTGTCTGTGTCAACTATTTTGGATCCAACTTCAGAGCAGTCAACTTATTTTGCTGACTGAGAAATTGGGATGGACTGGAAGGATTTGGGATTTTAAAAATTACTTTTTTCTTCTGAGTAACCCTGATGCATCCATGCAGTCACCTTTCTGGACTATTATCCTGAGTGTTGGAACATTGACAGCAAAGAAATAAAGATGGATCAAGTTTTCCATTTGTACGGTTAAGATGACCTTCATCCCAGATCTAATTATTATTATTATCTTCTTGCAATCTTGGTTCAGTTTCTCCCGATGCCTGAATATTGAAGAATTATTAATTAATCCAATATTTTGCTTGGACAAATGAGCAGCATGGTGACCTAATGGTGAAGATGCTCACCTCCCATTTGGAAGGTTGAGAGCTAAAACCTACCAGTGATAAATATTTTTCTTTCAGATGTCAAGAGAAAATATCTGCTGTAAACTTCACATAGGCATCAAGGGAGGACATCTAGCCAGTAACACAACTCCACCAAGTAACACTGACTCTATCCCCAATTAAGGAATTTAGACCTCCTTCAGCTTTGATAGGAGAACATTTTGGATGAAGAGATTTCCTGAGATATATAGAAATTCAACTCGAAATGGAATCAGTTTGAAATTCTAAAATGATAGCTCATCTTTTTCAGAATTTTGTAAATCTCAAAGACTTGCAATAAATCTTTTGAATGAGCTACATTGGTGAAATTTTACTGCCAGGAAATTCCACTTGCCAGGAATCAGTCAGTAGCCCAGGAATGATTTTTGTAGAATGAATTTCTATGGTTCAAAGATATTTTTATCACAGCCCAAATAAATTAAGATACTTTCCAAGTTTGCTTTCTACTGTTTAAGTAATAATGATAATCCCAGTAAAATACATGGAAAAACAAAAATATTCTAGCATTAAATTTCTCTCTCATTTTTAATAAATTTTCATTGAAGTTTTTTTCTAATCCTTGTTATAAAAGAAGGAATATATTGCATACAAGATACTAAAAAATATCAATGTAAATCAATGGTCTTGTCAGCATTCCAGCAAACTTCCATTCCAATCAATAACTCCAAGACACACATATCTCAAAATGTGACGACTCAGGATGGAATACAAAATAAACAAAGTCATATAAACATGTGAAGCCTTTTATTCCTTCAACTTTGTTGTGAATGAATAATACCAATAAAATATCTTGAGCTTGAAGTCAAGTGCAAGGGTTCTGGCTCTGCACTTCTGATTGGCTGTTAATGATAGGATCGGATTGGTCTGTTCAGGAGTATCTGATTGGCCATTAACAAGCCATTCCTATTGGTTAACGGAGCTAGTGCTCCAGGTTTGCTATTGGTTGAACAGTAAATAAGTTGCCTATATAAGGAAGGCTATAGCAGCCCTCCAGTTTGAGCTGTCACAATATGTAAATAAAGAGTTTGAACTTCACTGTTTTTACCACCTCATCTCCATCATTCGCACCCATGCTCCAGACATAACACTCGCGACGAGGATGGGATTGGATGACATCAGAGCCCACTAAGACAACTAAGCACATGGCTGAAGCGCACAACAGCGGAACCATATCCGGTGGCATAGTGCCACCCGCTCCATTCGATCCAGCTCAAGAAGACTGGGAGTCCTACATGGATCATTTTCAAATGTTTTTGGAAATGAATAATCTGGAAGGATGCCACACCCGGGAAGAAATGGGCGGTATTCCAAACGCACTGCGGCCCGACGGTATTCAAAATGGCTAAGGCATTAGCGAAACCGGCGGAAGCGAAGGCCATGGACTGGGACATCCTCGAACCGCTACTAAGGGCCCACTATGCACCAACCATTCCAACGCTCGTAAGATGACACGAGTTCTATCAAAGAAACCAGTGGAAAGGAGAAAGCGTCACCGATTTCGTTGCAGACCTCCAGAACTTGGGAGGCCTTTGCAATTTCACCGACCTAGAAGAGGCCTTGAGAGACCGAGTAGTCCTCGGGCTAGACACTCTAAACGTACAGAGCAAAATAATGGCAAAGGGCAACGTCACCCTTAAAGATGCCATAGCTGAAGCTACAGCAGCAGAGGCGACCAAGAAGTCGGATGCCCAACTATGCCAAAATCGCACTCCAGCACACCCACCGGCCGGCGAAGTTTCACCTAATGCAGAAGGGCAGCTACTGACGGCCCACCATGAGGACCTCTCTTCGTCGTCAGACAGCAACGAAGAAGAGGTCCATTGCCTGTGGTCCGATCGGGAACGATACCCGAAGTCCCAGCAATCATGCGCTGGCTGCAGGGCCAACCTCTGACTCCAAATTCCATGACGCACTCTGCCACGAGTGAGGGAAATGAGGCCATATCGGACGGGTCTGCAGAAGCCTCCTCGGACCCAGCCAGACCTCGAAAGGAACCAATCTCCACCAATCGACAGGGAATTGCCCTGTAAGGCGAGAACCAGTAAACCACTCCTACAGAAACCGACCCGTGAATCGTCTAGCAAGACAGGAAGAGGCCCACCAAACACTCACTATTGGCTATGCCTCTTCACTAGACACTAAGAAAATTCGGGTCAATGTGAACATTGAAAATCGGCCTTGCCAAATGGAAATTGACTTGGGGTCGTCTCTTTCAATGGTCTCATGGAAGACCCTCAAGCAACTCATCCCCACTATCCGGCACCAAGACCTTCAATTCCAACGGCTCGTGTTAAAGGACTACCAGGGAAACCGAATTCCAGTCACAGGATCCAGTCGAGTCCGGGTTGCATTCAAGAACTGCACGGCGTACTTACCCCTGACGGTGATCGATAAGGACCGGCCTAGTCTATTAGGCCTGCAATGGTTCGCACCACTCGGCATTGAAGTGGCTGGCATTAACCGAATCGGCGGCAGTGAATGGGAAGAAGACCTCGCCCACGAATTCAGGGACGTCTTTGAGGAAAAGCTAGGCGAGTACAAGGGGACCCCGATATCCTTTAGCCTTAATCCAAAGATAGCTCCCATCCGCCTTAAGCCTCATCGAGTTCTGTTCACTCTAAAGCCAAAAATCGACAAGCAGCTTGATAAGTTGATTGCCCAGGGAGTGTTAAAGCCAAGTGACCACTCCCCATGGGAAACGCCAATTGTGACACCAATTAAGCCGGATGGCTCCATTAGAATTTGTGGGGACTACCGAGCCACCCTAAACCACGCCCTGCAACAGAACCCATATCCGGTGCCGGTGGTACAACACCTCCTCCATTCCCTGGGGGGCGGAAAAGTCTTCGCTAAACTAGACTTAGCTCAGACTTATCAGCAACTGCCGGTTGACGAAAAAACGGCACAGGCACAGACTATCGTAACACACCGAGGTGCCTTTAAGTGTATGCGGCTTCAATTTGGAGTCAGTGTGGCCCCGGGGATCTTTCAGAGCCTAATGGAGAGACTATTGCAGGGGATCAAGGGCGTTGTCCCCTATTTTGACGATGTGCTCATTGCCGTCCCCACTCCAAAAATCTTACAGGAGCGTTTAAGACTGGTATTACGAAATTTCCAAGAAGCAGGCTTGAAAGTCAAAAGAAATAAGTGCAAACTGTGTACCGATAGTGTTGAATTTTTAGGGTACTTAATTGACAGTCAGGGTATTCACCCTACCGAAAGCAAATTGAGAGCAATAAAAAATGCTCCCAGACCCCAGAACAAGACCGACCTCCAAGCGTTCTTAGGCCTCATCAATTTTTATAATGTATTCTTGCCGCACAAGGCGACTGTCGCTGAACCGTTACATCGTCTATTAGATAAAAAGTCAATTTGGGTATGGGGTCACAAAGAAGAGCAGGCGTTCTGTAATGTGAAAAAACAACTGACTTCGGACACTGTACTAATGCAGTACAATGAGACTTTGCCAATAAACATTACATGTGATGCATCGCCTTTTGGAGTGGGCGCCATTTTGAGCCATGTGTTACCTAGTGGTAATGAAGCCCCTGTTGCTTACTTCTCAAAGATGCTCTCGAAAACCGAGTGAAATTACAGCCAGATCGATAAAGAAGCCCTGGCGATTGTATCAGCTGTTAAAAGATTTCATGAGTATGTGTACGGCCGGGTTTTCACCATTGTAACTGACCACAAACCATTGCTGGGGATCATCGCTGGGGACAAGCCAACTCCCTACATACTTTCTCCCAGAATGACCCGCTGGTCAGAATTCTTGGCTGCCTACAATTATCAGCTACAATATCTTTACCGGGATGGTAAAGCCATTCCCCATGCCGACGCGCTGAGCCGTACACCGCTCCCTGAAACTATCAACGATCCTGCACCAATGATGACAGCGTTGCAGATCGAGACACTCCACACGCCGCCATTAACTGCCCATGACATCGCGAGAGAAACAAAACGCAACCCCATCTTGGCGCGAGTCCTCACATGGGTGGAATGCAGATGGCCATTGGACCAAGTACCAGACGACTTTGCACCATTCAAAAGTCATCAAACAGAGTTATTCTCCCAGAAGGGCTGTGTCATCTGGGGCGATAGACTCGTTATCCCAGAACGAGTCCAACAGACACTGCTAAGAACCTTGCACGATGGCCACCCTGGCATCGTGCGCATGAAGGGCCTTGCACGAATCTACGCGTGGTGGCCAGGCATCGACAGACAAATCGAATCGTGAGTTAAAACTTGCAGGAGATGCCAAGAAGTAAGCAACGCTCCACCAAAGGCAACCTCAACCGAATGAGAGACGCTGCGGGGACCCTGGTCTCGCATCCATCTGGACTTTGCTGGGCCAACCAAAGGCCACATGTTTTTGCTAACCATCAACGCCTACTTGAATTGGCTCGAGATTCACCGAATGAGCAACACGACCACTGACGCAGTCATCAAAAGACTGGAAAGACTTTTTGCAACCCATGGATTACCAGATGTTCTGGTATCTGACAACGGGCCCCAATTTACCGTGCTGTCTTTTGAGCAGTACCTGGCTGACCGCGGTATTCAACATGCGCTCACTTCACCTGTGTACCCTCTTGCCAACGGTAGGGCTGAGCGCATGGTACAATTCGTCAAAAAGACTCTCCAAAAGATAGACTACGACAACATCGACAAGAAAATCAACCGGATCCTTTTTCTGCAGCACATCACATCTCACAGAGTCACCAACAAAACTCCCGCTGAGCTGCTAATGGGACGAAAGCTCCACTCCCACCTCGATCGGTTACACCCAGCCTACGAACTGGAAAAGCCACTCGGATCCAGCAGCCGATGCTGTACCTTCCAGGTAAGCGATTTAGTATTCGCTAAAAAGTTATCGGGCGATCCGCTGTGGGTAGAGGCAACCGTAATCTGCGTAACCGGCCCAAGATCATACCTCGTTCAGTGCCCTGACCACAGACTTTGGAAGCTCCACATAGATCAACTATGATTGCGGCTACTGTCTCGCACTTCCGAACTCCCTTTTGATCAATCTGAGGGGGGGGGGAAGATACAGAGGAAAGCGAATTACAATTAGAGGGAAAACTTTTCGAAGAGACTGATAATAGAACTGAAACCCAGGAATAGGAACCAGGGACTGGAGTGAGTTCACCTCAGGGAGTGGTCAGTGATATTGGTGATGACGGGAACGCGAACTCGGAACCAGAGGCACCCCTACCGTTAAATAACGATCTACCTCAGCAGAAGTGCAGCCAACTGCCAGGCACTTTGCGAAAATCGAAAAGACTAATAAAACAGCCGTCCTACCTTAAGGACTATGTAACCGCGCCCCGTGGGCAGAAGCGGGGGAAAGGGGTGTTGTGAATGAATAATACCAATAAAGTTATCTTGAGCTTGAAGTCAAGTGCAGGGTTCTGGCCCTGCACTTCTGATTGGCTGTTAATGGCAGGATCGGATTGGTCCGTTCAGGAGCATCTGATTGGCCATTAACAGGCCATTCCTATTGGTTAACAGAGCTAGCGCTCCAGGTTTGCTATTGGTTGAATAGTTAATAAGTTGCCTATATAAGGAAGGCTATAGCAGCCCTCCATTTTGAGCTGTCACAATATGTAAATAAAGAGTTTGAAGTTCACTGTTCTACCGGCTCATCTCCATCATTCGCACCCATGCTCCAGACCTAACAGATACTATATAAAGAAGCCTTACTTATTCGAACAGCCTTATTCAGTATAATCATCAAGACATCTTGGTTTTTCTGGAACTATATCTGCACCAATATGTTCCTATTGCTTATTCTTTGCTTTAAATAGCCTTTTCTATTTTGCAAGCCAATGAGAGATGAGCTGTTTCCTTTAGAGGTAATTATTTTGGGGAAAATAGTCTCCTTAAATCCCTTAGTAAACTTTCAACTTACAGTACTGTATATATGACTTGGAAAAGGTATGAAATGCATACATACAAAACTGATTTCTAGTGTCCTCTGGCACAAAGACTTTTCTTGGTTTCTTCTCTGGTCACATTTACAGTAGATAGGATTAAGTGAGCGTCTATATGCCTGTTTTTAATAAGAATCTACCATAACCTATAAAGATCTTCAAGGATTTGAATAGCAATAATAACCACTTCTGAAGGATAATAACAGCACGAGATTGAGATCAATTTATATGTACAAGAAACAAAGGAGATCTTGACTATACACCAAAATTTCCTTTCCAATATTCTATTTTTCCCTCCTCTATAAAATAGCATTATTGGTAGTGTTATGAAGCTTTATTGTTGCAAAATGGCAGAAAATTGTACTGTTGCAAGTGTTTTTTTACACTGTTATCCAGAATGTAGGATGTTGTGCTTACTGTTGATTCCTAATCTGATAAATATTACTAAAGTCGAAAAGTCAGGAAAGCTACACATACATAAAGAACATTAGGTTAAGTTACACCATTCTCATTCATCACATTACCAAGGGAAATGACTAAATTGCATAATCCAGTTTGAAAGAATAGGTTAGGTATAGATTGTCATGGACAGAATCTGCTTATGTGCCTGAGAGCAGTCAAAAATGATTTGGTAGCAAATAACTCACTGGAGTAGAACCTAATGCTGGGAAAGATTCAGGGCGGGTGGTAGAGGACAGGAAGGCCTGGAGGAACATTGTCCATGGGGTCATGATGGCTCAGACACAACTTTGCGACCAACAACAAGCAAATAATCCAATCTATCAATCTATCTATCAGGATTCTCCCACAAGTCCCTGGAAATGTATATGTAAAGGGCCCATTATTTCCTGTGGCATTTTCTTTCCACAGACATATTATCCTTACTCTGTTGGAAAATATTCTTTTTCTTCATACCTAATGAGTAATGTAGATGTTATCTGTACCTTTAATTCCATTATTAAGAATATGAGGTCAATACAAATTAATTACCAAGGAAGTATTGGTACAAATTTATCACAAGAAAGTATTATGATGTTTGCCAAGGTGTTGATATCTGATCATTAACAGTTTTACCTTTTTTTGAAACAAGCATTTTGTTAAAAATAAACAAATGGTAAACTCAAAGCACTTTCTATCACACATTCAGCACAACAGGGTTTAAATCTTCCATTCATCTTTTGACCCATCTATCTTTTATAAGTGTGTTATTTAATTTCTCCAGACCATTTGCCTTTTCTTTCCTCTCTATACCTGAAAATTTGACCAGTTTATTTAAGAAACAAAGATCAAGCTTGTGTTTTGACAACCAGCATTTCAACTGATAAGAGTTTTCCACCTCACTTCTTTTAACTTAGAAGCCAATGTTTTTAACGTCTTCCTTTGGACTGCAGGGGAAACAGGGGAAAATCATTCTAACTTGCACCGATTGAAATTTATTCATAGAACAAATTTTTCTTGCATTTCCTACTGCCACCCCCAGCCTTTCAATATAGGTAACTCAGTGGTGGGACTCAAATTGTTTTACCATTGGTTCAGTGGGCATGGCTTGATGGGCATGATTTGCCTGACACCCATGTGCAGCTTTCCCCATACCAGCTGAGACCTACAGCTCCAATCAGCTGAAAGGATGAAGAAGAGAAAAGTGCAGGGACGATGAGTAGGAAGGATGATCCTGGGTTTTTTTTTCTTCCTCTCAGCTGATTGTCTGGGGCTTCTTTTTACTACCAGTTCAGATGAACCGTTCTGAACCAGCAGGATACCACTACTGAAGTAACTTAATGAATGCTGTTTTAGTTCAAGGAATTGAAAGTCACATTCCTATTATTGAGATGGATCAAAGTAAAAAAAAAAAAAAGCACATTTTTTTCTATGCCCAAATATTTTTTCATTCTTCATTTTTTTTCTCCAGTGAAATTTAGAAATATGTGCAAGTATATGCACAGAGAAAGAGCTGCAGAGACCGCATGAACTTCTAAAAATGATGTTTAGGTCTTTTAGGTATTAAAATTATTTTTAGGTTTTAGAACATGGGAGCATATGGCTGATTTGCATTTATATGTGAATCTGTCAAACTTATGCTTCCCTAACCTATACAACAGATTTGTTGTCCTATAACTTCCAGGATCCTTCACCTGATGCCACAGCCCTGTACATAATATATTGAAAATGCATTTTTGTACATTTTCAGCCTTCTTTATAATTCTAAATATTACATACAAGGAATATAATTATACAAGGTGTACAAACTAAAGTACATACAAAGGTACATTTCTTCTATGAGAATGTGTTTTGTTAGATATGCGCACATGTGTAATATTTTGTTGTTTTTTAAAAATGTAAATTAATGTAGGTAGAAGACTTGATTCATTTACCCCTACTTAGTTTAGGTCAACAGGTGTTGTTCTGAAATATATCTAGGTTTGTATTATTGTACTGTAGTTGGTCACATAGTCAGCCAGATGTTTAGATTGGATTTGGCATTTTAAATCCAGCTATCAAGTCTTCCCAAGAACCTGGGATTGACAGATGTTGTTGTTTGAGGGTAGCAATTACAGGATATATGATACCCTCAAACAGCATCTGTTACCCTTGCAGGATTGGTATCATTACAGGATAGGAGTTGTTCCTTATTTTGCGAAGCTTCTTCTCCGGCAACATTTAACTAGGGCATACAAAACTTTTGCCAGACAAATTCACGAATACAGCATGTCCGCCTGGAACCCGCACTCTATATCAGACATTAACACAATTGAGTGGGTTCAGAGCAGTGGTGGTATTCAGCCAGTTCACACCGCATTGGGCGAACCAGTAGGAAGAATTTGGCATGGGTTGCCGAACCGGTAGTAAGTTCTGGCTGGCCACGTCCCTGACCCAGTTGCCCTCCTGCCCGATGCTCGCTTTCCCACCTGCCTGACATTGCCTGAGGTATTTCTTTTTTTTTTTTTCCCTCCTGACAATCATCTGTGGATAAGATCAGCTGTGCCAGGATTGCCCCTGCTGAGGCCCAGGAAGGCAAAAAATGAAGGGAGGAGCTCAGCCTCTCCTCCATTTTTTTGCCTTCCTGAGTCTCAGATGAGACTTAGAGGAGCAAAACACTCCCCCCCCCCCCGAGGCTCCTCTGAGGCTAAGAAGCTCCCAAAAATGGGGTAGCAAAAAAAGCCACACTCACCCAGTCACATGGCCACATCTACCAAGCCACGCCCACAGAACCGATAGTAAAAAAAATTGAATCCCATCACTGGTTCAGAGATATTTCTCAAGGAGAGTACTCCACTCCTCCACTCATAATAGAATTCCCTATGCCTCCAAACTTGAAATTTTGGGCCTGGACAATCTGGAACTATGTTGCCTGCAATCCGATCTAAGCATAGCCCACTGTTACAACCTCAAACCCTTGCAGCTTCCATCTCAAACTGTCTACCGTGGACCTCACCCCATTCCTAAGAGGTCCGTAAAGAGGGTGTGCATAAGCCCATCAGCATGCCTGCGGACCCTGTCTGACTGTCCCCATGTTTGGTGTTTACTCCCTTTGCTCATATTTATGTTCATATCTATACTTGTTACCTTGTACATGTTTGACAAACAAACAAATAAATATGCCTTTGCAATTGACTGCTGGTGATCTTGTCAATGCTGATGGTGTTCAGATGTTTTGGTATTGTACCCAAGGCCTCTATTACTATTACTTTATTCTGCCACTTTCTCTTCTAGTCTTCTGTCTGCAGGTATTGCCACCTCCATTTTCCAGATTTGTGTGTCTTTTTTATTGACAATTAAGACTGGTGTTATGTGATAGATGCTCGTCTGTTTGAATTCCACATTCTCGGAGCACTTTAGCTTCTTCATTTTCTGTGACCTTGTCTATTTTATGGTCCCGCCAGTACTTGCTTGCAAGCAAACAGTATGTCTTGCAGAATAATAATAATAATAGTTATCAGACAGATTATAACATCTCTATTATCTATTTTTCCTGTAAGATCTTCGGATGCTTTCGAAAAATTCTAGCCAGCTTGTTTCTCTACTTCCACTGTTTTGAAATGGGTTATTAGGCTTTTCAGTTTCACTAAGAGATAAATAATAGCTTTCAAATTTATTACATCTGAAGGTCATTTTTTTTGTACTACCTTCAGCAAGATATATTCATGATGACCAACATATGTTGGGGAGAACAACATAAATTCTTTATGGGAAAATAATTGAAGCATTAAACAGAGAAGTGCAAATATGAAATATGCTGCTATTAATCCGCCCTTTTCATTTCCAAAGTTCAGAATCTGCTGGGAGAGATTTGTTCAAATGATTTATGTATTTAATTTATTCTAGATAAGCATTAGAAGAGGTTCACAAATGCAAAAAGTATTTTATATCAGAGGTGGAGAATCAGTGGCCTTTTGGGTACCATGGGAATCCAGCTTGAGCCAGGTATGGTCAATAAATAAGGAGAATAAGTATGACATAACACCACCCCGCTTTTGCTTCAGCAACAAAAATAATATAAATTAATTTTGATATCATACTTCCTTTTTAGACAAATATTTGATTCCTAGTTGCATTGTATCAGATAGTCATAAGCTTCCTAATCTCAAAATTCAGGACAAGTGGACAAAATTTTTGTTTAGCACCATGATATGTATGCTACAATTTTCATTGTGATTCCATAAATAGCAACTTTCTTTCTTTTTAATATAGCATTTATACTTGGCATAGGAAGCAGATACACTAATTAGAAAGAAAAAAAAAACATTTGGCTTCCTATTATTATTTTGCCAGTGAAATAAATTTAGGTCAAAATGAAGGCAAAGAAATAATTATGGTAGAATCTGATATCATAAAAAGCTTATACATTCTAGAAGAAACTTCTACTATTGTAAAAGAAATATCATGAACATTTTGACTTTTTAAAATAGCATGAAATGAAATGAAATGAAACTTATCATTCCTGTCCCCACTCACTCCTAACAGTATATACTGGCTATTGCTTTTCTCGTTTAATCTTGTGGAGTAATTTAATATAAATCACAAATTTTTGTTTTGTTAATAATTTTTGTCCTGCAAATCTACTGCACCATAATACACTTTCTCAAATTCTTATTCAAAGAAGTTTGGTGCACATTAGTTTCTTCTGAATTATCATGAGGACTAACCTAAGGCTGATTCCATGAAGATGCATGAAAAGTAACATTTTTGAAAGATGTGCCAATTCATTTTCTTACAATTATGTCTGAAGACAGGAAAATATTTATTCAGTATCATAGATATTCATATTAGTAGGTAACGTTTTAAGTGGCTAAATATAGTTGCAACTATCATTATTAACCTATTTTAGAAGGCACCTAAGCAATTAAGGCTTTAGTGCAAACAAGACTGATGACCATTCATTCAGCAACTGGCATGAATTTGTGAGGTGTAAAAGTTATCATAAATCAGATGTTTTCAAACTACTGTGCTGGCTAAGCATGAAATAGTTAATTGCTAAGATCTGAATTATTTTAAAATAGTATCCAGTGGGATATAGCATTTTGCCTGAAATACTTTTAGAACGGCATTGTACTATAGCTATTCAATACCCCTCTTTTATAAATCTGCAGTTTTCACCGCTCAGTAAGGCTGAATAAATACATATGTAGGATGGTATTGGCAGCTATGAATGTGTCCCCAGGTTAATAGATCTTGGCACTGACTATTTTTCTTTAGTATCACTTTTTGGTATAATGAATGTATGGCATTGGTTCATTTCTTCTCTTGCAGAAAAACATTGCAATAATTTAAAAAGAAAACAAAAGTGGTCTAATCATTCATGTGCTAAGCAGCTTCACAGAAGTTGTTTGTCACATGCTTTGGGAAGCTAAAGGGAAGCTAGAGAGTGAGCTTGCTGAAAAAAATCACTAAATATGTTCCCGGCAAAGATGACATTCAGAACAGGACCTCCAGATTTATAGTTATAATATATATATATATATATAGATAGATAGATAGATAGATAGATAGATAGATAGATAGATAGATAGATAGATAGATAGATAGATAGATAGATAGGAAGGTAGGTAGGTAGGTAGGTAGGTAGGTAGGTAGGTAGGTAGATAGATAGATAGATAGATAGATAGATAGATAGATAGATGGATGGATGGATGGATGGATGGATGGATGGATGGATGGATGGATGGATGGATGGATGGATGGATGGATGGATGGGTGGGTGGGTGGGTGGATGGATGGATGGATAGATAGATAGATAGATAGATAGATAGATAGATAGATAGATAGATATAGATATAGAGTTATACTTTATTCATTAACCACTAACTAGTCATCAACATTGAAAGCATAATGTAATATATGATTGATTTTGTGCAATTGCCCCAATATCGTTCTTAGCAACCAACATACTGTAGACTAGGGGTGTCAAACTCGCGTGTCACAGTGACGTCATGTGACGTATTAGGAAACTGGCATGGGTGGGGCCAGAGCGTGATATTTCCGGCCTATGGGCTGCAAGTTTGACAGTTCTGCTACAGGCTTTCTTCAGCAAGATCTGTCCCCAACTAGCCTTTTAGGTCTTCAAATGATCTTATCTTTTTTTTCTATTCTATAATTCATTGCATTGGAGTGAAGTTGGGACAACTAAATAGAGCTTGAGCATTTACTTGCTGGATACTCTTCCTGATACTTATGTAGAGTTCACAGCAGACAATTACTCATTGCGCCCGGAAAAAGAAAGATCAATTTGTTTTTGTTGGCTATCCATGATATTCTCAGGAATTTTTCCAGCACACAGTGTCAAAAACATTATTTTTTCTTCCAAGTGCTTTTTTCATATTCATAAGGAGTCACAGAGAAGACCACTGCTAGCATTCTCATGTTTGTAGGTGTAGACACACTGTGACATCTGAAAACTTCTCCAAGCCTTCATTCCCACCCTATACTGCAGCATATTTCTTGACTAGTTTATCATTATTAATCAATTCTGAAAGGCAGAAACTATCACTTTGATGTCTTCATTTTCAATTCTAAAAGAGTTGCTCTATCTGTAATCATTAGTTTCACCTTCATATTTAATAAACCAATAAGTTTGTTTGATCTCTCATTTATACAAACAAAGCCATCAAAGGCCCCACAGACACCTTCACATTTTCTTCATCCAGTGTCATATGGCCATTTTGGCAAAATTATTACCAGTACTTTTGAATTTAAGTACATCAAAGGGTTTCAGATTATTTCAGAAGGTCTCAGTAGACATGGTGAATTTTTAACTTTTTTCCTTTTAGAACTGATTAGAGTGATATAGCTTCACTTTATATTTATTTATGGTATATATTTAAGTAATAAGATTAAGTGGTTATTTTGAAATAGGATTTAATCTGAGTGATATTTAATCCTTTTGGAATATATTCTATATCTCCTGGGGAACAGCAGGCAAATAGACTCTCTGCTTAACTAAGATTAAATTAACCTATTCTAATTATTACCTGCCTTTAAGGCTTTTTTTCCATCATATCTTAGGCTTCAAATTTTTATTTTTATTTTTAAACCCTTTACATTTTTGAAATTTTTGCAGCGTGATCACTAATCCACTTTTAGTTATATTTCAGCTGTATTTTTTAAAAAAGCCCGAGATGGGCCTCAGCTATAGGAGGGCCTTGCTGCTGCTTCTTTGTTGTTGTTGTTATAAAGATCTTACTCCTTTAGCTGGAAGTCTAGCAATGCCTAGCTTTGATGTGATTTCTCTTATCTGATTTATTCTATTTTTATCCACTATTTTTATTATTTTATCATTTTTATTTATTCATGTTCCCTGCTCTGTCTGGAGGGCAGGATCCTTGGTATACTTGTGAGGAGCTCTGCCATTGTTTGCATTAGGACTCATTTCTTCTCGACTCCCAATTCCTTTTCCTCTGGATTTAGGACTTGTTTCAGTGACTAGACTCTATGCTAAATTACACAGCTCCTCCTCTATTGTGCTACTTAATATAATGAAGGCAAGGAGCAGATCTCTCACTGACCTGGTTCCTCAACCTTCTCTGAAACAATCCAAGATTGAGGGCTTCGTTTTAGCTCGGCCTCTCGTTTGAAAGCTCCTGTTCCCTTTGTCTGACTGCTGCCAGTTGTCGCGATCTTCCAACGGTTGAGGGCATCACCTCCCGAGTTGAGAACAAAGGCTTATCTAAAACTACGGCCCCCAACCAATCCTAATAAATCATTTTTTTTTTTTACTCTGAGAGATGTGGCTAGAGACTTATGATTTGAATGGGGTTGATTTGTCGGAGCCCTGACACCTGACTTTCCAGAAGACTTGGCTCTTCCAATTATCGTGGGGTGCCAATGGGAGAGTATCACAGTGGAGATGGTTGATCAATTAACAATGGATCCCACCTTCTCCAATTCTGCTCCCATCCCCATTTTTTTAATTGGGCCATGAAGTTCTGGATTTTATACTAACTTATTTATGTTTTAATTTATGTAGTTTTTATTGTTTATGAGTGTAAGATGCTCAGAGTTACCTGGAGGTAAGATGGGCAGCCTATAAATTTTATAAATAAATAAAGCACCTTGAAAGACTTTGCAACATTAAAAATGTTCCTTAGAATTTTCTAGAGGATATTGAAAGTATCGAAGTATTTGGTTTGATTTTGAAAGCATAGCTGTCTGTCAGAAGATTTTAACAAACCATGATTTCATACTGGTAATTTCCCCAACTCATCATCTTTCTGTCCTGAAGAGATTATTTTGTGTTGTGGTTAGCTGGCAGCAGGTGCAGATGACTGAGGAGAACGAGGACTCAGATGAGGGGCCAGGACTATTAGGAAGTGGACTGCTGCCTTCAGAGATTGTGGGGGCTGGGAGCAATGATGAGGAGGTTCCCGAGGAGCCTGTGCCAAGTGGCTCCAGGATTGGTCGTAGGGAAGAGCATCTACAACAGCACAGGAGACTCAAGAGTAAGGCTGCAAGGTAATGGCCTCTCCTTCAAGAAGACAAAAGCCAGCTGTGAAACTAACCTTCTTTGTAGAAAGCAAAGATGTTTTGAAACTCCAGTCTCGTGGACATTTCAGTATCCTGAGTTTGTATTTGAAGATTCTTGTATTGCAAATTATTTCTTGACTGTTATCTTTTTGGCAAGTCTCGCACAGTTTGGCAAGGCTTGTGTTTATTACAGCTAATTATTTTGCAAAAGCATTACTAGGTTTCTGTTCCTTTTGGATTGTGTTTGATTTGTTGGAAAAGGGCGTGTGTCAGAACATGTTGTCCCTTTTCTGTATACAATCATAAGTATGTACATATTAGTGAGTATGTAGCATCACAATTTTGTTATCCAAACTGCAAAATTAGATTGATGCATGATCGGATGTTGAACAGAACAAGACAATTGATTTATTCTGAACTCCTCTGTGTATCATGTCTTTGAAATAATTGAAATGAAGATACAGGATTTTTTTTAGCCAAACTAAAATGCAGAACACAGTTGTAGAAGCTTATATGTTCACTGCTTCTGTCCAAATATTAAGTCTGGAATAAAAATGTATTCCAGGGGTATAACTTATAAAGATAACATTCGTGCAATTATGTATTCATATCCTTGAGTATCGGTTGTAAACTGAATATTTATTTGCCTATGGTTCAGTAAGGATTAATCTGTGAACAGAATTGAGGTGCTATATTCAATCTGAACACAGGTATTTATATGGGCAAATTATTTTGTCACTGTAAGTTATGTCCTTATATCAGATAATTATAGCATAGCATAGCATAGCATAGCATAGAAAAGAATAGAATAGAATAGAATACTTTATTGGCCAAGTGTGATTGGACACACAAGGAATTTGTCTTGGTGGAAATACTCTCAGTATATATAAAGAAAAGAATCAAGAATCATAGTGTACAACACTTAATTATAATCATTGGGTACAATCAATAATCAAATCATACTAGGAAACGGTCAATATAAATTGTAAGGATACAAGTGACAAAGTTACAGCCCTACAATCACAAGTGGGAGGGGATGGGTGATAAGGAGTGATGAGAAGATTAACAGTAATAATAGCGCAGACTTTGTAATAGCTGAACAGTGCTGAGGGAAATATTTGTTTAGAAGAGTGATGGCTTTCGGGAAAAACCTGTCTTTGTGTCTCGTGATTCTGGTGTGCAGTGCTCTATAGCATTGTTTTGAAGGTAGGAGTTGAAACAGTTTATGTCCAGGATGTGAGAGATCTGTAAATATTTTCACAGCCCCCTTTTTAAAAATTATTTGGAAATTTAAGAGTGATATTGGGAAAAGATCATATAATGATCATTGGTTAATCTCTAAATTGAGCTAGGCTACTGAACAAGAAATATAATCCTAGAAAAATGCAGTGACAAACCATTTCTTTTATCAAGAACACTAGACGGTTGCATCCATGTCAGTTGGTGGGATTCAAAAAATTTTACTATGAGTTCTGTGGGCATGACTTGGTGGGCATGGCAGAGGAAGGATACTGTAAAATCTCCAATCAGAGGTGATATTTTCCAGATCTCTGAACTACTCAAAATTTCCGCTACCGATTCTCCAGAACTGGTCAGAACCTGCTGAATACCACCTCTGATCCATATACTGTAGCCATCAGGAATCAAGGTCAATCCAGGATGGTCTTTCTTTTAATTGATATCTGAAGATATACATAATTATGTTATAAATCTTCTCTCCATGAGGAAATATTAGGTTTAATACTAGATTCAAATCTGAGTTCAGTTGTACAGTTCCATAAATAGCTTCATTCAAAAATACTCTTAGCTAACTTGTTTAATTTTATTAAGGGAAAATACCCTTTGAAGAAAGGATGAAACATAAATTCAATAGTCAATTGGAGGGGTGGATTAACTAATTTTTGTCCAAAGAATATCTGCTGCCATCTGTTGACTTTTAGTGTCTCTAGTTTCATATATAAAATAGATCATTGCATGCTACTCATGCAGTCTGCTCTCATAATGCATATTTTCCAATTAGCGATTAGGAATTACAAACCATATGCTTCCCTTGGGTATTTAAGAGGTGCAGAAAAGACATAATACTCAACTAAGACTAAAATCCACCACTGTGCTAGATTGAATAAGAAATATATATATTTCTAATTAAATTCAGTGACCCAAGAAATTTTGCACTGTACACTTGGGAATTCAAAGTTTGTTCACTGGTTCTGCATGACTTAATCTCTTTGTTATCATTGTATTAATTTGAATTTGTGCTAAATATTAAACTCCAGCATTTCATTTATATAATTGCCTTGAATAAAAAATTAAAATAAAACATGTATGACTTTGAGAAGATAATTTCACCAGAAGATTTTCTTTAGTTATTTTAGAATATCAGCTAAGACTGGTATGGTGGCTTAGAGGTGGAGTTCTCACTTCACAATCAGGAGCCTGTGAGTTTGATCCTAGGTAGCAGCAAATATTTTTCTGGGCACAAAGAGAAAATATCTGCTGTGAGCTCTGCATAGGTGTAAGGAAGGTCATCTAGCCAGAAAATGCTCATTCCATTCAGTTGACTCAACTCCACCCTGATGCAATTATTGGGTCATTGAAATAACAAAAAAAAAGGTTTCCGGTTTCGCGTGGCTTCGGGGCAGCAGGAATTCGCGACAGCTCGCGATTCCTGCTGTGCTAGCCGTCGAGGTACCCCCGATCCAGATGGGTCAGGGGGATATGGCTGCCCTGTAGGGACAGCTGAAGAGAGAGGGGAGTCGGATAGGGAGGTGGGGGTGTCGCAGACCCCCCCCCTTCTCCGGAAAAACCCCTTTTTCCCAAGGCGGTGGAGCAGCGGTCAGCAATGGCCGCCACGAAGAAGCCAGCAACCGGGTAAGATTGTGCTGGAGGACGTATGAAGAGTGAAAGTTCTGTCTGAGCCGGGTCAAGTAACATCTTTTAAATTGCCTGGAATTGAGCTGTTTGAATTGCTGGAGGATACATTGTATCCCTAAGAAGAGCGAAAAGCGGCGGAGAAGCTGTTAAAGGGATTTTTTTTTTCTTTACTCTCCCACCCCATGGAAACAGCAGAAATATTTGGATATATTGGACATTGAAAGTGGATTGCTTTGAAAGTTGAAGCTAAGAAACAAAAGGATTTTTGGATATTGAAAAATTTAAGAAATTGGAAAACCCTTGTTGGAGGTATGGATTTCTGATTATTTAAAATTGACATTGCAAGTGGGAAGGGAGAAAAAAAAATTGGAGCAGAAGCTGAAAAAGGAGGAGATTGCCTAGAATCCCAAAGGAAGATATATGGTAATTGGACCTCTTTGATTAAAAATTAACCCCAGAAAGAGAAAGAGAAGAAGGAAGAAAAGTATTAACTTTTGGAATTTTTTTTTTTTTAATTGCTTTTGATTGTCTTTGATTAAAAATACTTGTGGTTGTTTTGGAAAAAGTTTCCCTTTTCATAATGGCATCGTTTGTGGATGAACTAGAGATTGAATATCAAAAATATAAAAAAGAAGATACTTTGGGCACTTTGTTTCAATTCTTAGAAATGGCGTTATGTACTTATGAAAAGTTGATTACGCAGCAGAAGGACTGGGACAAGGAAGAAGAGGAAGAAGAAGCCATCTTTGATGAACAATGGGTCCCTTCCGGAGAGGAGGAGAAAAAGGATAAGAAAAAGGGGATTTTAAGAATTATAAAAACAACCAAAAGAGAGAAAAATGAGCGAAAAGGTGGAGGCAAGGTTAGAAAGCAAAGGAAAAGGAGCAAGAAAAGCGAAGAGAAAAAGCAAAGGGGTAAAAAGGGCAAGGAGAAGAATAAGCAAGAGAGAAAGGGGGGGAGGAGAAGCCTTAACGGGGGGAAGCAAGACCTAAAGAAAAAAAGTTTATTTAGAGACAATGGGTGAATTTAATTTAGATTAAAAGAGGGATTCTGGAGGGTACATAGGTTTGTGATATGTGTATTTAGAATATAAATTTATTATGTAATCTTAGAATCTTTTAAACAGAATCCCAAGAAAAATTGCTATACGTAGTATTTTTAAGTTAGGGTAATGAGTTATAGATGTTACTCCAATTGGTGTACAGGAGAAGTATAGTAAAAGAAAAAAAAAAAGATGAATGGATAATTGGAAATAGAACAGACAAAGAATGTTGTTGAAAATGGTAATAAGATATGGAAGGATATATATGCTTTTTTTTGGATCTTGTATATTGATAAAAGGCAATAAAATTTTAATTAATAAGAAATAATTTGGATGGAAAGGAGAAGTAGGGATAAGATATGAAGTTAATACTATATGAAGTATTGATATTATAATTTGGAAATGTTATGCCTTATTGGTCTTTTATTATTATCTTTTCCTAGAAAAGAATTTATAAGCTGTTATGCCTTGACTCTTTGTGCATTGTTTTTATAAAACTGATAAAAATGGTTTTTATATATATATATAAAAAAAGAAAATGATAATAAGATATGGAAGGATATATGGGATGAATATGATGTTTGAATTTGTGTCTGTGTGAAGAGTTTTAACCCGGGAACAGACAACCTTCAGAAAAGATCTTTTAGTTTTGTTTATGTTTTGTGTTTTGTATGTTTGTGTATTGTGTTTTTGGTAAAACTAACAAAATTTGTTTTTTATAAAAAAAAAAAGGAAAAAAGAATCAATAAAACCTTGGAGGAATGTTAGATGAGAATAATTTAAACAAGCCAGAAAGAAATGAATATGATGACTATAAAATGGATAAATATGGAAGAGAAATGAAATTGAATAGGAGTAAAGAGAAATAATGAGAAATTTGCTGAAAGATATTTGTGTGTCCATATGGAGATGGGATAAATTGGAATTATGTTGTATAAAAATAATGTTTTATTCGACTTGTAAGGATTTATAATGTTAAGAGGTTTTATGTATTTATGTATTTAATGGTTAATGATGTGTTGTTTTATCTTTAAAATTAATAAAAATTTGCTTCAAAAAAAAAAAAAAGAAATAACAAAAAAAAAGGGGGGGTCAGATTTGTGTTTCAGGTTCATGTCTATTTTTCCCCAACATGAAAAATGCTGTTGAACAACTTCAAATATCTTTTATTTAAGCCAGGAAAATCAAATAAAGAAGTGTAAGTTATACATTGGGGATATGAAATTGGTGAAAATCTAACAGTGTTGCCTTTGTGAAATGTTAAAACTCAAGATCAGATGAATACAAAGAATAAAAAAGTATATATGTTCTTTAAGCATGGATCAGTAACATGACTTCATTCCTCCTAAACTTTTAGGAGGGGAATACCTTGTTCACATCATATCACAAATAAGGTTGTTCCCAATGAAAGTTCATTAATTGACAATATTTGCAAACTTGATTAAAAAAAAACTCTATAAAAGAGCAGTAAGGGCATAAAATCATAAAATCTTGTAAAGTCTGGTGAAATTCAGCTGCCATGATTTTATTAATTGTATTTTTTTTTTCATTTCCTTTATTGCAAAGACACAAAGAATAAAATCCTTTAACCCAAAGTGAAATGATTTAAGTGTCTCAAATGGGAGAAGAAAATATCTACAAACCTCTTCTATCAAGTTACTTTTATTTATGGAAAATTAGAATCAATTCATAAAAGGGGATAAATATGGAATGGCTTCATTTGAAATGGTTAAATAATAATGAGATTTACAAACGAATATCAGGCATTATGAGTTCTGATATGTAGCATAGTTCTTCAACTACTATTTTTATCTTGGCTTAAAATTGAAGCAGAAATAACCCTTGATTAAGAGACCAGGTTGCAGGTTAATTTCCAGGTTTCAGGTTATCGGGAATTAAAAAAAACAAAAACATTACTGCTAAGAAAACTATATCAATGTGCTATCCTGGACTGCACCAGAGTCAAAATCAACTTTGTAACAACTTGACGGTTGGTACAAAATTCCTTCCTCTCTCATTCTTTCAATCAATTTCCTTTTAAATTTTTATCAAAAAATGAGCAACAGCTATATTTGTTATCTATCCATCCACTTCATGGTTTCAAATGACTTCCAAAAGATTACTCCTGGTATTTTATTGACTTATTTAGTTAATTATTTTACGGAACAACTTTACTGATTAGGAGTTTCAGATATATTTGCTACTGGCAATGTACCCAGTAATGCATTTGGATTAAAATGTGAAATTTTAAGCATGCAAAGAGCTTCCCAAACTATTTTAAATTCTTTGTTTATGTGCTGAAATATTGTATTACCAGCATTGCCTCTATTCCTTCATATTAGCCACAGATACCAAAGACTTGATAAACTATGTTAGCTCATAAAATCTGAAATGCAATAATTCCAAACTTATCACTGCAAAGTTTTAGAATTATTGTGTCACTGAGAGAGCAGGCACAGGATTAATATAATTACCTCCAAATGAATATATTGTCAGAGCATTTGCAGTGTAACTACTATTATGAGGCAACAAACATAGCACACAGAAACTTAAGACATTTAACGGTGGTTTATATACAAGACATATACAGAAATATATGTGGTAGGCAGATACCTGACAAGCAATCAGTTTTCTTAACTCTACACAGAGAACTCTGCAATGGATATAGGACACAAGGAGAGAGAAAACAACCTCTAATGTCTGCCTTATATAGACACCTCTTAAAGAGGTAAAGACTTCTGTGGGCCCATACATAGTCTTAAAAAGACAATATCCATGCCATGCTGATTCATCCTCATTGCATCAGCCTTACATTGCATCAGCCTTACAGCAACTGGTCAGCTCTTAAATATCAATACCTTAACATATATAAGGAACCTCTGTGGCACAGTGGTTAGAGTATAGTACTGCAAGCTACTTCTGCAGCCAGCTGCCTACAATTTGGCAGTTCAAATCCCACCAGGCTCAAGATTGACTCAGCCTTCCATCCTTCTGAGGTGGTAGGTAAAATGAGGACCCAAATTGTTGGGGGCAATATGCTGACTCTGTAAACCACTTAGAGAGGGCTGTAAATCACCATAAAATGGTATATAAGTCTAAGTGCTATTGCTATTATACCTGGAAGAAGGACTTGAGGCAGAGGTGGTATTCAGCAGGCTTTGACCAGTTCTGAACAACTGGTAGCGGAACTTTTGAGTAGTTTGGAGAACCAGCAAATACCATCGCTGACTGGCCCCGCCCCCATCTATTCCCCACCTCCCAAGTCCCAGCTTATCAACTGGGTCTTCTTTTGTTGCCCTGAATAAGAAAACAGAGCTGGAAAGCAGGTTAGTGAGGTGGGGAGGGAATGGGGATTTTACAGTATCCTTCCCCTGCCACACCCACCAAGCCACACTTACAGAACCATTAGTAAAAATAATTTTAATCTCACCACTGACTCAAGGAGATTGGATAGTTCTGTTCTCTTTGTCCATTTGCTTTAACTTTTAAGGAGATAAAGTTCATTGATATAAAATGAAGATAACCTTCCTGAAGAAACATATAATGGATAATGCATAGCATTGTCAAGACTAAATCTGTGCAATAGAACTTCCTCAGTTCTTTATCTTGACTGTTTTCACAACTATTAGTACATCAGAGATCACTAATGATTCTGTTTTTAGGACCAATCAATTGATTGTAATTGGCACTTGTATGAATTCTGTGGTCAATGAATAAAGCTGACCAACAGGTAGAGTTCAAATTATATTCAGCTATTGTTACCGGATGTGTTATGCAGCAGGGCTGCCAACCTTGAGTGATAGTTCGGAGTGAGACACTGCGAGGGAGCGGAGCGACCGAGGGGGGGATGGTGTGGAAGGGGGGTGTCCCCCCTTCCACGGTAGGGAGCTTTGACAATTTTACATTTTAAATGGTGCAATCTGATGCATACTTTAGTCATGATTTGGACATATACATACATACATACATGCAAGCAGCACCAATGTACTTGAACCGGATTTGTAAGATATTAATAATGCAGTTCACTGACCATGAATAATTGAAGTTCCTGACTTGTAACTGCAGTATTCTACCTCAACTGACTTTATTAGCTTAGTGATGTACTATAGACCACTATAGGATGAATTCAATGTGCAACAAAAAGACAAAAACCCGAAACAACTACAGAGATAATGCAAATACATCAATGGGTATTCTTCTTTCTGTATCAAATACCATACTACATGCCAATATCAAATGCTATAGTCTCAGTCTTTAATTATATACTAACTTGTTGACTGCAATAGGGGTTCATAATTTCAGACATGTATAAACTAAACATTTAATCAAATAATGAGTGCTTCATATAAATATACATATTGTTAACTGTAAAACTCATCTACTGTATTCTGAAGCTTGAGCACAGTGAGGAAACAGTATATTATTTATTGGGTAAGTTTAGATTCTGAACTTAATGGTCTTACTGCTCTTTGGATGGTAAATTGTGTTAAGATTAGAATATGTTCTAGTTGAGTCAGGGCTATCCCAATTTGGGGCTGAGAAGCCTACTGGCATCAAAAAAAGTCCTTATTGAGTCCTTATCTAAGGGTTTGAAAATATGATAATAATGTAGTACAGTCCTGTCGATCTGGTGCATGGAGACCTAGGATTTAAACTCAAAGGAGAAAGAGGAAAAAGTGATTCCTTCATCCACTGCCAGAGATGTAATCCTGTCAGTCCTCCAACCTTTCTATTTTGCAAAAAAGCTGCCCAGCCCCTTTATAGATCAGCCTGGCGCGCTTCTCGCCTTGCTGGTTTGGGAAGACTCTTTTGGATCAGCTAAAAGAGAGCATAAGGCGTGTAAAGGGGTGGTAATAATAATTATAATAATAATAAAAATTAAAATAATAATAATTTTATTCAGAGTTGTGTTGGATCTCTTTTTTTGGGGGGGGGGTTGTCCCATTCTTTCTTGGTGTTCTTTCTGTCCTTTTTGCTTTTTTAAATGGTCTTTCTCCCCTGGGTCAGAAATCCAGCCAGAGAAAATAAAGAAACATCACCAAAGATTTAAACACCAAAGGGTTAAATGGAAGCCACTCCGTTGGCTTTGCTTACCATTGTTATTACTGGCCGAGGCTGTAAAGAGGCTTTGCCAGCCCCCTCGTGTCCTTCTTTGGAAAGCCTAGGGCAGCTGGCTTGTCCCAGAGGACATTGCAGAGAGGGAGAGGGCGGGGCAAAGTGGCTGCGAGCGCCCCGGGCGGCGAAGAAGCCTCCTGCTCTTCGCTTTCCTGAAGCGATAATGATCGGCATCGTGACAGTTACGGGACGCCGGCAGAAGGATTAAGGCGGGAAAAGAGGCGCGGTGGGGTGGCTGGGCAGGGCGGGGTGGCTGGGCAGGGTGGGGCGGCGCTGGGAGCTCATCCTTCTCCTAAGCTAAGGGGAATATTCGGAATATAATCAGAGAATGTAGGGATATTTTTGTACATTCCATGATTTTGGGGGTTTAGCGTGAGATTTTGTTTATCAGAGTGAGACAGTCAAAATTGATTGAATTGCATGAGTCTCACGCTGATTGCGTGAGAGTTGGCAGCCCTGTATGCAGATTCCAACCTGCATGAATTGGGATGGTTTCAAATCTTACAAACATTATCCATATATTGTGCTGACTGGTCACTTCTCCATTCTAGAATGTTCTGACCTACTGATTCATTACCTTGGTTTCCTTGTAGGTAACCTTCCAAAGACATTGGTGAAGAATTCTACCCCATGTGGCTAAATAGGTTCTAAGGAGAATTGTGTTCTGCTTTTTGAATAAAATATACAATAATATCACTTTTCTTCTTGGATTGCACGCCTGAGTATCCTCCTGTTTCTTCAAGCTTGTTCCTTGTGGCATAAAACTCAGTGATAAAACTACACACAGTATATTTAAGTGGTTTATGTAGCTCAGTTCTTGAAGAATTATTTTATGCAACAGTGAAAAGTGGGAGTACAGTTAGCCTTCGCTTCTTCCCATTTTAATTTAGAAAAGAAAACTTATGATCCTCTTGGTAAATCTCCCTCTTCACATGAAATTTTATATTTCTAATATTTATTGAGATTTTTAACATGGAAATGGTCGTGTTAAGCAATACTTCAAACAGCTCTAAAAGTGTAGGATTGTATACGAAGAAGATTACTTACATTCTATAGACAACATTTTAATATATTTTTCCTATAGGGTCCCTACAGCAAGCCACATTTTACTATATTTTAAAACAAAGTTGCTTGACTTGTTCCCTATGCAGCAGAGAGTAGAATGCAGCACTATTCTAGCATAGCACACAAGATGATCAAAGACATCTGTTAATGGTATCACAAATAGTTATAAACTCTGGTGCTCAGATGGTATCGCCAGCCAAGCTAAGGCCTTCTAATTTATTTTTATAGTCAGCGGATGCCTCATTTTTCATGGTTTAATAGTTTGCATTCAAATGTACCAATAGCTTCCAGTGCAATCATTTTTACACAGCATGTTTCACTGGCAAACACAAGATGCTGGAGTTAACAGTCTGCTGGTGGGTAGCCATTTTTAACATCAGGCTGGTACATGGAACCTTATTTGCTTGCTGAAAAATTAATTTTGCAGAAAGGATTTTATTATATCAGCATACAGTTTCTCTTCATTCATAGAAGTGTGCATTAAACTAATAAGCCAAAAGAGACAAATGTCTGAAAGTTAGGAACTTTTAACTTTTTTAAAATGCAATAATGTTGGACTAAACCCAAGCATTGCTTTCAGAGAGACATTATTTTGAGTTAAAAGACAGGGTTCTTCCAGAGGTGGTATTCAGCAGGTTCTGACCAGTTCTGGAGAACCGGTAGTGGAAATTTTGAGTCGTTTGGAGAACCGGCAAATACCGCCTCTGACTGGCCCCGCCCTCATCTATTCTCCACCTCTTGAGTCCCAACTGATTGGCTGGGTCTTCTTTGATTGCCCTGCACAGGAGAATGGAGCTGGAAAGCAGGTTAGTGGGGTGGGGAGGAAATGAGGATTTTACAGTATCCTTCCCCAGCCATGCCCACCAAGCCATGCTTACAGAACTGGTAGTAAAAAAATTTGAATCCCACCACTGAGATTCTTCTTTCTTATCTTTTTCTGGAGTGCAAATGGAGCCAAATTAAAATTCAGAATAGGACAAATTATTTATTACTTTTCTAAAAAGAGTCCATCAGGAAAATTCATCTGCTCCTTTTTTCCTTTGGAAGTGATAAATACCTGATCATGATAGTCTTCCATTCTCCCTGCACTAATCAGAGGAATGATAATCTTGGCTTTATTCTTTTGTTGTTTAAATTGCCTCCTTCCTCATATATTAATTCATACTTCTATGAAAAGAAGTCCCCCTGCTAATTTTTGAAAGTGTGCACCTTCATCATTATGATCATGTTTTAAGATCAGGGTGTTAATTGACTTACTTATTTCCACTTCTCCGTCTTATGAAATTTTCATTCTACAATTGAAAATGAGTAACTGTTTATAATAAATATATAAACCCAAAGAGTGGCAATATGTTATAATTAGTTAATGAATTATTACTGAATTATTACTCCAAAAGAATAATTTTAGATTTAGATTTTTTTCTTTTTTTGCAATTCAGGCTTTTCCTAGGTAGAAAATAAGTTTAATGGCCCACTGAAAATTACCAAGACATTTATGTTCTATTGCCAGGACAAAAGAGACTCAAAGACCGGAGCTGAATTCAGCTTTTTATTTAGCAACCAGTAATTTCATCTAAAGTCAAGCCGCGGCAGCCCTTTTTATAGCAGCTGCTCGCGGCTCGCAACCAATGGCATTTATTTTAACTTACCGCTGCTTAGGCGGCCAATCCAAAACTGTCGTTATTAACCAATTGTTATGTTGCATTAACTAACCAATAGGAATTTAGTCTTAGAAGTCTCTATTTGAATACACTACAATTTATAAATATAATAAAATAATTACTGTTGTGAATGAATAAATGTGTTAATAAAGTTATCAAGAGCTTGAAGTCAAGTGCAAGGTTCTGGCCCTGCACTTCTGATTGGCCATTGATGGCGACATCAGATTGGTCCGTTCAGGTGAATCTGATTGGCCATTAATGAGCCTCTCCCATTGGTTAACGGAGCTAGCGCTCCCAAGTTTTCATTGGTGGAATAGTTAATAAGTTGCGGATATAAGGAGGCCCGTTACAGCCATTGAACTGAGCTGTCACACCATGTTAATAAAGAGTTTTGAAGTCCACTATTTTACCGGCTCATCTCCATTCTTCGCGCCCATGCTCAGGACTTAACACTGACGATGAGGATGGGATTTGGAGACGTCAGAGCTGACTGAACAATGAAGATCAAGAACCGAGCATGTGACCGAACGCACAATGGCAGAACCATGTCCGGCGGCATCATACTACCCACTCCATTCGACCCAGCGCAAGAAGACTGGGACTCTTATATGGATCCTTTCCAAATGTTCTTGGAAACCAACAATTTGAAGGATGCCACTACTGGAAAGAATCGGGCAGTATTCCTAACGCATTGTGGGCCGACCATATTCAAGATGGCCAAAGCACTAGCGAAACCGGCAGAAGTGAAGTCTATGGACTGGGACGTCCTCGAACCTCTACTAAGAGCCCACTGCACGCCAGTTGTTCCAACACTCGTCAGAAGGCATGAATTTTATCAAAGAAGTCAACAGAAGGGTGAAAGTGTTGCCGATTTCATAGCAGATCTCGAGAATTTGGGAGGTCTATGTGGGTTTGCTGATCTCGAAGAAGCCTTAAGAGACAGAATAGTTCTGGGATTGGATGCATTGCACATCCAAAGCAAGTTGATGGGGAAAGGCGACATCAGCCTTGCTGATGCTATCGCTGAGGCTACTGCAGCAGAAGTAACCAGGAAGTCGGCTGCCCGAATGCGTGGCAACCATGCCCCGGTTCACCAACCGACCTGTGAAATTTCACCTCAGTCAGAAGGGCAGCTCAGAACGGCCCACCACGAGGACCTCTCTTCATCGTCAGACAGCGACGAAGAAGAGGTCCATTGACTAAGGTCCGAACGGGACCAACGTCAGAAATCTCAATATCAATGCACTGTTTGTGGGGCAAGCCACCCCCGATCAGAATGCAAATTCTTCGACGCGCTCTGCCATGTGTGCGGGAAACGAAGCCATATCGGACGGGTCTGTAGAAGCCAAAGAGGACCCAGCCAGCCCTCAAGAGGGGCTAACTATCGCCAACTGACAGGAAACCATCCTGTAAGGTGAGAACCAGTGAGCCACCAATGGAACAACCACTCCTACAGAAACAAAACCATAAACCGCCCCACAAAGTGAGAAGAGGCTCACCAAACTATCACGATCGGTCACGCCTCCTCTTTGGATGCCAAGAAGATCCGAGTGAAAGTGGCTATCGAAAATCAGCCCTGCCTGATGGAAGTCGACTCAGGATCACGTCTCTCGATGGTTTCATGGAAGACCCTCAAGCAACTCATCCCTACCGGCTGGCGACAAGATCTCTGATTCCAAAGACTCATACTCAAAGACTATCAAGGGAATTGGATTCCAGTCATGAGATCCAGTCAAGTTCGGGTATTGTTCAAGAACTGTACAGCATTCCTACCCCTGACTGTGATCGACCAGGATCGGCCTAGTCTGCTAGGCCACCAATGGTTCGCTCTGCTCAGAATTGAGGTGGCAGCCATTCACCGAATCGGTAGCAGTAATTGGGAAGAGGACCTTGTCCAAGAATTCAAGGACGTCTTTGCAGAAAAATTAGGCGAGTACAAGGGGACCTCGATATCATTTAACCTCGATCCCAAAATAGCTCCCATCCGCCTTAAGCCTCATCAAGTGCCATTTGCCCTTAAACCAAAGATCGATGAGCAGCTAGATAAGTTGATAGCCCAGGGAGTATTAAAGCCAACCAATCACTCTCCCTGGGAGACCCCAATCGTTACACCCATTAAGCCGGATGGTTCGATAAGAATTTGTGGGGACTACCGAGTCACCCTGAACCACGCCCTTCAACAAAATGCATATCCGGTACCGGTGGTGCAGCACCTCCTCCATTCCCTGGGGGGTGGAAAAATCTTCGCTAAACTAGACTTAGCCCAGGCATACCAACAACTGCCCGTAGACAAAAAAAACGGCAGAGGCACAGACAATCATTACGCACCAAGGTGCCTTTAAATGTACCCGGCTCCAATTCAGAGTGAGCGTAGCCCCGGGAATCTTTCAAAGTTTGATGGAAAGACTATTACAAGGAATCAAAGGTGTTGTTCCATACTTTGATGATGTGTTAATTGCTGCACCTACCCCGAAAATTTTACGAGAGCGCCTGAGATCGGTTCTTCAGAGATTCAAAGACGCAGGGCTTAAGGTTAAGAAAAACAAGTGTAAACTATGCACTGATCGTGTCAAATTCTTAGGATATTTGATTGACAGTAATGGTATTCACCCTACCGATAGCAAATTGAGGGCAATCAAGAATGCCCCAAGACCCTGAAATAAGGCCTACCTCCAGGCGTTTCTAGGCCTTATCAATTTTTATAAAGTTTTCCTGCCGCACAAAGCAACCATAGCCGAACCCCTACATCGTTTACTGGACAAGAAAGCAATCTGGGTATGGGGACATAGAGAAGAGCAGGCATTTCGAAATGTAAAAAAAATATTGACTTCTGACGCTGTATTAATGCAGTACAATGAGACTTTGCCATTAACGATCACGTGTGATGCATCGCCTTTCAGAGTAGGTGCCATTTTGAGCCACGTTTTGCCAAACGGTAGCGAAGCCCCTGTTGCTTATTTTTCCAAGACGCTTTCAAAAGCAGAATGCAATTATAGTCAGATTGATAAAGAAGCCCTTTCTATTGTGTCTGCTGTCAAGAGATTTCATGAGTATGTGTACGGCCGAGCCTTTACTATAGTGACTAACCACAAACTTTTGCTGGGAATAATAGCGGGAGATAAGCCAATCCCCTATATATTATCTCTCAGAATGACTCGCTGGTCAGAATTCTTGGCTGCCTATAATTATCGGCTGCAACACCACCCAGGGAAGGCCATTCCCCACGCTGATACATTGAGCCAAGCACCGCTTCCAGAGACCATGGATGACCCTGCGCCTATGGTGACAACATTGCAGATCGAGACACTTTGGACACCACCATTAACAGCCCGAGATATCGCAATGGAAACAAAATGCGACCCCACCTTAGCACGAGTTCTCAGTTGGGTCGAGCACGGATGGCCATTGGACCAGATACTTGATGACTATGCCCCATTCAAGAGTCGACAAATGGAATTGTTCTCACAGAAGGGTTGCATTATCTGGGGAGATAGAGTCATTGTCCCAGAGCAGCTACAGCAAGTGGTACTAAGAACGTTGCACGATGGCCACCCCGGCATCGTGCGCGTGAAAGCCCTCGCACATCACTACGCTTGGTGGCTGGGTATCGACAAGCAAATTGAGACGTGGGTCAAAGCTTGTCACAAATGCCAGGAAGTAAGCAACACCCCACTGAAAATGACCCCAACCAAATGGGAATCACCGCGGAGGCCCTGGTCCCGTATTCACCTGGACTTTGCGGGACCTACCAAAGGCCACACATTCTTGCTAATAGTGGATGCCTACTCAAACTAGCTCGAAATCTACGAAATGAGGAATACAACAACCGAAGCGGTCATCAAGAAACTAGACAGACTATTTACAACACATGGATTACCAGATGTTTTGGTATCCGATAACGGACCCCAATTTACCGCGTTGTCTTTTGAGCAGTACCTGGCAGAACGTGGTATTCGCCATGCGCTGACTTCGCCGGCGCATCCTGCAGCCAAAGGAAGGGCCAAGCGCATGGTACAATTTGTCAAGAAAACACTACACAAAATGGACTATGACAATGTCGAAGAAAAGATAAACCGGATACTCCTCTTGCAGCATATCACTCCGCACAGCGTCACCAACAAAACTCCTGCCAAATTGCTAATGGGGCGGAAGCTCCGTTCCCACCTCGACCGACTACACCCATCGTACGAACCTGAGAAACCACACGGATCCAGCGGGCGATGCCGTACCTTCCAGGTAGGTGACTTAGTTTTCGCTAAGTACTTGTCGGGCGATCCGTTGTGGGTTGAGGCGACTGTGGTCCAAGTAACCAACCCCAGATCGTACCTCGTGGAGTATCGCGATAATAGACTATGGAAGCACCACATTGATCAGCTTCGGTCAAGGCTACAGTCAGGAATCTCCGAGTCCCCTGATATCCAAACTGAGGGGGGAGGGGATACGGAGGAAGATGAACTTGGAATAGCAGAAAGTTTTAATGATAGAAACGATGGCGGAACAGAAACATGTGAAGAAGAATTGGGGATGGGAGTGAGTTCTCCTCATGGTGATACCGAAGATGTTGTGGACAACGAAAATTCAAACTCAGAGTTAGAGGCACCCCTTTCGCCAGATAACATCCTACCTCAACAAGATTGCAGCCAAATACCGGGTGCAATACGAAAATCAAATAGACTAACGAAACAACTAGCCTACCTCAAGGACTATGTAACCGCACCCCGTAAACGGAACCTGGGGGGAAGGGGTGTTGTGAATGAATAAATGTGTTAATAAAGTTATCAAGAGCATGAAGTCAAGTGCAGGGTTCTGGCCCTGCACTTCTGATTGGCCGTTAATGGCAACATCAGATTGGTCAGTTCAGGTGAATCTGATTGGCCATTAATGAGCCTCTCCCATTGGTTAATGGAGCTAGCGCTCCCAAGTTTTCATTGATTGAATAGTTAATAAGTTGCGGATATAAGGAGGCCCGTTACAGCCATTGAGCTAAGCTGTCGCACCATGTTAATAAAGAGTTTTGAAGTTCACTATTTTACCGGCTCGTCTCCATTCTTCGCTCAGTACTTAACAATTCTTCACTCAGTACTTAACAATACTTAACATTCTTCGCTCAGTACTTAACAATTACCTAGATCTTTGACATTCCCTAGACCTTGGATGGAATACAGGTAGTCTCAAACTTAAAACAGTTCATTCAGCAACCATTCAAACTTGCAACGTTACTGAAAAAAGTGACTTATGACTAGATGGCAAATCAAGACAGCATACTAAAAAGCAGAGACATCAACCTGCCAACAAAAGTGCATATGGTCAAGACTATGGTTTTCTCAGTTACAATGTATGGCTGTGAAAGTTGGACCATAAGATAGACTGACCGTCAAAGAATTGAGGCCTTTGAACAATGGTGTTGGGGAAGACTTCTGCGAGTCCCTTGGACTGCAAGGCGATCAAACCAGTCTGTCCCAGAGGAGATCAACCCTGACTGCTCTTCAGAGGGCCAGATCCTGAAGGTGAAACTCAAATACTTTGGCCACCACATGAGAAGGAAGGACTCACCGGAGAAGAGCCTAATTCTGGGACTGATTGACGACAATAGAAGAAGAAGGGGACGGCAGAGAAGAAGGTGACTGGATGGTGTCACTGAAGCAGTAGGCATGAGCTTAAATGGACTCTGGAGGATGGTATAGGACAGGAAAGCCTGGAGGAATGCTATCCACGGGGTTGTGATGGGTCGGACATGACTTTGCAGCTAACAACGACAACAATGACCATTTTTCTTACTTACAAGCATGTTCACATGATCAATATTTGAATGCTTGGCAACTGGTTCACAAGATTAGAAATTATTTTTTATAAAAAAACTAGATTACAAAACAACACAGAATAGCTTTTAAAAATATTTTTGCTGCTGCTGGTGGAAGATATGGAAGAAACCTAATTACTGCTTCATGATTATATACATCAGTGGAGCAAATGGACAGCTTAGTTTGTGTCTGCAGATACTAAAGCACCATAGAAGTCAAAATGCAATCAATCCACCAATTTACAATGACAGAATAGTACTTTAGAACAAACTGATCGCTCAGCAGCACTACATCAAGTTAGCCTCTCTATATTTCCATAGGGATACTTTACAAAGTCATTTGATTGTCAGTACTTCTCCATACGTTGTGCCAAATTGTTGTTTTTTGTTGGTTTGTTTATTGTTATTTATTTCTTTATACATTTATGCTTTCTGTCAGATTGAAATACATGTCTCTTGACCGTAATAATATACTTATATGAAAGTTGAAAAAACAGTTAGCGAGAAAACCATGCAACAAATTTAGAGAGGGGTTATCTATACATATAAAAGTGAAATACCACTCACGCATCATCACAAAATCTCCAGAACCGTAAAGCCTACAAACTTGAACTTTGGCACGTATGTTCCTCTTGGCATCTAGGTGCTCACTAAGAAAGGATTTTTTGAAATGACCATCAGAACATCAGCATGTCCTATATTATTATTAACATGCTCTGATGCTAAGGAGTTATACTCCCCCTCCTCACCTGAAAAGAAATCTGCTCCAAATCCAAAACACAAGCAGAAGAGTTTCAGTTTTAGTTTCACAGCAACAGCCAACTTTAGTACAGTTTAGCTCAACTTTAGTTGAGCTAAGCCATGCCCAGGCTCCTTGCTGTCTCCTTGCTCACATAGGAAATACTCTTTCAGTTTCCAAACAGCCCTCAACTGTCTCACACACTGACAGGACACTAACTAGATGAATTCCAATGGATGCTGGTAGGCAGAGGCAGAATTTTTCCCCATTATTTTCCTCCTCAAAAACTAAGCCCGATGGGTATCGAGCTAATATCTGAAAAAGGAACATAATTTATCCAGTAAGAATATAATGTTCAATGGGCTTCCGGTTTCACGTGGCTTCAGTGGCAGCAGGAATCCGTGACTCTCTGCGATTCCTGCTGCGTTTGCTGCCAAGGTCCCCCCGATCCAAATGGGTCAGGGGGATATGGCTGTCCTGTAGAGGCAGCCGAAGAGAGAGGGGATCCATACAGGGGGTTGGGTGTGTCGCAGACCCCCTCCTTGCCCGGAAAAACCCCTTTCTCCCAAGGTGGTGGAGCGGTGGTCAATAATGGCCACCACGAAGAAGCCTGCAGCTAGGTAAGATTGGTGCTGGAGGAAGCAGGGAAAGTGAAAGTGCTGGCTGAGCCGGATCAGTTAACAACTTTTAAACACCCTGGAAACTGAATCGTTTGAATTGCCAGAAAGATACATTGTTCCTAAGAAGATCGGAAAGCGGCAGAGAAAGCTGTCAAGAGGAAAAAACTTTTTTTTTCTTCACTCTCCCACCTCATAGAAACAGCAGATGAAGATTTGGAAAAATTTATTTGGGCACTGAAGGTAACTCAATTTGAAAGCTAAAACTAAGGGGTAAAGGGTTTCTGGACATTGGATTTAACAACTAAAGAAATCGGAAAACTCTTATTGGAGGTATGGATTTCTGGACATTTAAAAGAAAATTGTTGTTGTAAGTGGGAAGGGAGAGGAAAAAAAATGGAGCAGAAATTGAAAAAGGAGGAGACTGCCTAGAACTTTAAAGAAAGACATATTGTAATTGGATCTCTTTGATTAAATAGTAACCCCAGAAAGAGAAATAGAAGAAAGAAAAGAAGTATTAAAAGAAATAGTCTGTTTGGATGCTTTGGTAACTTTGGAATTTCTTGGAATTATTCTTGATTAAAAATACTTGGGTGGTTGTTTTGGAAAAAGTTTTTCTCTTCACGATGGCATTGCTTGTGGATGAACTAAAAATTGAACATCAAAAATATAAAAAAGAAGAACAAGATGGAAAAGATACTTTGGTCACTCTATTTCAATTTTTAGAAATGGCGGTATGCACTTACGAAAAGTTGACTATGCAGCAGGACGATTGGGACAAAGAAGAAGAAGAAGCCATCTTTGATGAACAATGGGTTCTCTTTGGGGAGGAGGAGAAAGAGGAAAAGAAAAAGGGGATTTTAAGGTCTGAAAAAACAACCAAAAAAGAGAAAAATGAGATGAAAGGTGGATATAAGATTAGAAAACCACAGAAAGGGCGTAAGCAAAAGAAGAAAAGGGAGGAGGAGAGACAAAGGGGTAAAAGGGGCAAGGAGAAGAATAAGCAAGAGAGAAAGGAGGGGTTGAGAAACCTTAATGGTGGGAAACAAGACTTAAAGAAACAAAGCCTGTTTAGAGACAATGGGTAAATTTAATTGAAAAAGGGATTCTGGAAGGTACATAAGATTGTGTTTTTATATGTGTATCTAGAGTAAAATGTTTAAGGTATAAATGAGTATCAATATATATGATTAGCTTTTTAATGATAGGGGTTATATATTCTTTTATTTAGTTATTGTTGTGTTTTTACCCTTCTCATAAAATTTATTGTTTAACTTTAGAATGTACTAAACAGAATCCCAATATAAATTAAGTGTTATTTTAAGTAAATTTAAGCTAGGGGAATGAGTCAAAGGTGTCACTCCAAGCAGTGTACAGGAAAAGTATATTAAAAGAGAAAAGATGAATGGATAGCTGGAAACCGAACAAAGAACAATAAGTATTATGAACTGAATTGAGATAAGATAAATAAAATAAAATTAAGAAAGATAAAAGGGGGGAGAAGCTACATAGAAGATTGAAAATGGTAATAAGATATGGTATATAAAGTGAGTATGATTTCTGAATTTGTGTCTGTGCGAAGAGTTTTAACCCAGGATCAAGCAGCCTTCAGAAAAGATGTTTTATGGGTTTTTTTTTTTTATGTTTTATGTTTTGTATGTTTGGGTATTGTTTATGAAAGGCAATAAAACTTTAATTAGCAAGGAATATAATTTGGATAATAGAATGAAAAGGAGAAGTTGGGATAAGATACGAAGCTGAACAGATAACGTAAATATCGATTTTACAGTTTGGAACTATTTTGTATGCTCTATTGATTTTCTTAGAAAAGATTTTTTATGCTATTATGCCTTGATTGTTTGTGTATTGTTGTTATAAAACTAATAAAATTTGTTTGCAAAAAAAAAAAAGAAGAAGAAGAATATAACGCTCAATGCTCTCCTTGGATCCTGCAATGAAGTTGCAAATCATTGCTGACCATGATGTATGTTTCTGGCATTCCCAATTTATTATTTATGCATTTAGAAAATGTATACGGCTGCCCAACTCACTTCATGACAAGCTTATAGAAGTTAAACCCCAATCCAAAACTCATAAAATCAATAAAGTCTCATCTAGCTCTTGACAACAATCAAAGAAACTACTTGATGGGCTATATAACACCCAGGGGTTCCTAGGTTTGCTGGCAAAACTAGGTCTTCAGTTTTGAAAGAGTATCAAGATATAGGCTATTCTTATATCCATGGGGATGTTGTCCGTATGGAAGGATGTTAGATTTTATTGCAGAAATCAGATCCAGAAAGCACACACAGATAAACTGATTCAGCAGGATTCATTAAGTTCTTTATATACATAATAAATATAAGTAAATGTACAATACCAATAGTAGATTCTTCCAATGCGGTAGCAGTTACAAGCAAAACACAAGCAGGGGAGAGAACAGCAGAGAACAGTTTCAGTTTTGATTTGAATTGCAGACAAGCATGCCGCTTCAGAACTAAGAGCTTAATATAGAGCCGTGCCTAGGCTCTTTCCAGTTTCAGTTTCCAAATAGTCCTCATTGGCTGACTTAGTTGCTATGCCTATTCATTGGCTGATCTTGTTACCATGCTCTATTCCAGTTCATGAATATTCTAACAACGGAGACGCTATGGAGGAGGCCCTTTTTCTTGGTCCTACTAGGTAGATCTCCATAACATTCCTGCCTCCCTGATCAGGTAGATGTAATCAGGAAAAGATGGTCCTTGAAGTCACCTGGCCCCAAGCCATGTCGGATTTTAAAGATGACAGCCAGTACCTTGAATTGGACCTGAAAGGAAATCAGCAACCAAGATTTTAAAAAAAGTATCATCTGTGCACATCTAGATATGCACAAAATCATGTAGGCTGATGCATTTTGAACCAATTGAAGCTTCTGGATACTTTTGGTATGAATAGGAAGCCACGCAGGCTAAATACTGATGCTGGGAGGGAGCTTTTTGCCATAATGAAGTAATTCAGCAGGTTCCATTCATCTTTTCAAAACTACGGTATGAAATTAATTCCAAGATAATTTAGAAAAAACTTTACTGTCATGAATTTATAGGAAGGACACTCAACTTGCTTTCATCCCTAAGGGAATAAATGGCATTTCAAAATTGTAGAAATATAAATAATGCTCAATATGTAAGCGGCTTGAATGAGAAAGGACATCATTCCTGTTGTGAATGAATAAATGTAAAATAAAGTTATCTTAAACTTGAAGTCAAGTGCAGGGTTCTGGCCCTGCACTTCTGATTGGCTGTTAAATGGCAAGATCAGATTGGTCCGTTCAGGAGAATCTGATTGACCATTAACAGGCCGTTCTCATTGGTTAACGGAACTAGCACTCCCAGGTTGCTATTGGTTGAATAGTTAATAAGTTGCCTATATAAGGAAGGCTATAGCAGCCATCCAATTTGAGCTGTCACACCATGTAAATAAAGAGTTTGAAGTTCACTGTTTCACCAACTCATCTCCATTATTCGCACCCATGCTCCACACTTAACACTGGCGACGAGGATGGGATGTGGAGATGTCAGAGCTGACTAAAACAATGAAGAAAACAACCGAGAACGTGGCTGAAATGCACAATGGCGGAACCATGTCCGGCGGCGTAATACCACCCACTCCGTTCGACCCAGCGCAAGAAGACTGGGAGTCCCATATGGATCGTTTCCAAATGTTCTTGGAAACAAATAATCTGAAGGATGCCACAACCTGGAAGAAATGGGCATTCCTAATGCATTGCAGGCCGACCGTATTCAAGATGGCCAAGGCACTAGCAAAACCGGCTGAAGTGAAGGCTATGGACTGGGACGTCCTCGAACCTCTACTAAGGGTCCACTATGCACCGACCGTACCAACACTTGTAAGACGGTACAAGTTCTACCAAAGAAACCAGCGGAAAGGAGAGAGTGTTGCCGATTTCGTTGCGGACCTCCGAAACTTGGGAGGCCTCTGCGATTTTGCCAACCTGGAAGAGGCTTTGAGAGACCGAGTAGTTCTGGGATTAGATGCACTAAATGTGCAGAGCAAAATAATGGCAAAGGGTGACATTAGCCTTGCCGATGCCATCGCTGATGCTACGGCAGCGGAAGCAACCAAGAAGTCGGCTGCCCAACTGCGCCGAAATCGCACTCCGACACACCAACCAGCCTGCGAACTTTCACCTAAGTCAGAAGGATAGCTTCTGACGGCCCACCATGAGGACCTCTCTTCATCATCAGACAGAGACAAAGAAGAGGTCCATCGACTGCGGTCTGATCGGGACCATTACCCGAAGTCCCAGCAACCATGCGCTGGCTGCGGGGCCAACCATTCCCGGTCCGAATGCAAATTCCGCAACACGCTCTGCCATGAGTGTGGGAAATGAGGCCCTATCGGACAAGTCTGCAGAAGTCTCCTAGGACCCAGCCAGACCTCGAAGGGGGCCAACTATCGCCAATCGACAGGAAACCGTGCTGTAAGGCAAGAACCAGCAAACCACTCCTACAGAAACCGACCCATGAATCGCTTAATGAGGCGAGAAGAAACTCACCAAACTATCACTATCAGTCACGCCTCTTCATTGGATGCCAAGAAAATCCGAATTAAAGTGGCCATCGAAAATCAGCCTTGCCAAATGGAAGTCGACTCAGGATCGTCCCTCTCGATGGTTTCCTGGAAGACCCTCAAGCAACTCATCCCTACTGTCTGGTGCCAAGACCTTCAGTTCCAAAGACTCGTACTTAAAGATTATCAGGGGAACCGGATTCCAGTCGTGGGATCCAGTCGAGTCCGGGTTTCATTCAAAAACCGCACAGCGTACTTACCCCTAACTGTGATCGACAAGGACTGGCCTAGCCTGTTAGGCCTGCAATGGTTCGCACCACTCGGCATTGAAGTGGCAGGCATTAACCGAATCAGCAGCAGTGACTGGGAGGAGGACCTCGCCCATGAATTCAGGGATGTCTTCGCGGAAAAGCTAGGCGAGTACAAGGGGACCCCGATATCCTTTAGCCTTAATCCAAAAATAGCTCCCATCCGCCTTGAGCCTCATCGAGTTCCGTTCGCACTAAAGCCAAAAATCGGCGAACAGCTTGATAAGTTGATAGCCCAGGGAGTGTTAAAGCCAACCGATCCCTGGGAGACCCCAATCGTGACACCAATTAAGCCGGATGGCTCAATTAAAATTTGTGGGGACTACCGAGCCACCCTGAACCACACCCTGCAGAAAAACCCATATCCGGTGCCAATGGTGCAACACCTCCTCCGTTCCCTGAGGGGCGGAAAAGTCTTCGCTAAACTAGACTTAGCTCAGGCTTATCAGCAACTGCCGGTTGATGAAAAAACTGCACAGGCACAGAAAATCGTAATGCACTGAGGTGCCTTTAAATGTACGCGGCTCCAATTCAGAGTGAGTGTAGCCCCGGGGATCTTTCAGAGCCTAATGGAAAGACTCTTACAACGGATTAAAGGCGTTGTCCCCTACTTTGACGATGTGTTAATTGCTGCCCCCACTCCAAAACTTTTACGGGATTGTCTAAGACTGGTTCTCCAAAAATTCAAAGACGCAGGCCTTAAAGTGAAGAAAAATAAGTGTAAGCTGTGTACAGATCGTGTCAAATTTTTAGGGTACGTAATTGACAGGGTATTCACCCTACAGATCGCAAATTGAGGGCAATAAAAAATGCTCCCAGACCCCGGAATAAGGCTGACCTCCAGGCGTTTCTAGGCCTCATCAATTTTTATAATGTATTCTTGCCGCTCAAGGCGACTGTCGCTGAACCTTTACATCATCTATTAGATAAAAAATCAATTTGGGTATGGGGTCACAAAGAAGAGCAGGCATTCCATAATGTGAAAAAACTACTGACTTTGGACACAGTACTAATGCAGTACAATGAGACTTTGCCAATAAACATTACATGTGATGCATCGCCTTTCGGAGTGGGCGCCATTTTGAGCCACGTATTGCCTAATGGTAGCGAAGCCCCTGTTGCCTATTTTTCAAAGACACTCTCGAAAACTGAGCGAAATTATAGCCAGATTGATAAAGAAGCCCTTGCAATTGTATCAGCTGTCAAAAGATTTCATGAGTACATGTATGGCCGGGCTTTTACTATTGTGATTGACCACAAACCTTTGCTGGGAATAATAGCTGGGGATAAGCCAACCCCCTATATATTATCTCCCAGGATGACTCGTTGGTCAGAATTCTTGGCTGCTTATAATTATCAGCTGCAATACTGCCCCGATAAAGCTATTCCCCACGCCAACGCGTTGAACCATGCACCACTTCCAGAGACTATCAATGACCCCGCGCCAACAATAGAAACATTGCAGATCAAGACACTTCGTTCGCCGCCATTAACTGCCTGTGATATCGCGAGAGAAACAAAATGCGACCCCACCTTGGCACGAGTCCTCACGTGGGTGGAACGTGGATGGCCATTGGACCAAGTATCAGACAACTTCGCACCATTCAAAAGTCGTCAAACAGAGTTGTTTTCTCAAAAAGGCTGTGTCCTCTGGGGTGATAAGAGTCGTTATCCCAGAACGACTCCAACCGGCACTACTAAGAAGCTTGCATGATGGCCACCCTGGCACCGTGTGCATGAAGGCCCTCGCACGAAGCTACGTATGGTGGCCAGGCATCGACAGACAAATCGAGTTGTGGGTCAAAACTTGTCATAGATGCTAAGAAGTAAGCAATGCTCCACCAAAGGCAATCCCAACCGAATGGGAAACACCACGGGGACCCTGGTCCTGTATCCATCTAAATTTTGCTGGGCTGACCAAAGGCCAAACCTTCTTGTTAACCGTAGACGCCTACTCGAACTGGCCCGAAATCTACCGAATGAGAAACACAACTACCGAAGCAGTCATCAAAAAACTAGAAAGACTGTTTGCAACCCAAGGATTACCAGACGTTCTGGTATCCAACAACGGGCCCCAATTTACCGCGCTGTCCTTTGAGCAGTACCTGGCTGACCGCGGTATCCAACATGCACTCACTTCGCCTGCGCACCCTGCGGCCAACAGTAGAGCTGAGCGCATGGTACAATTCATCAAAAATCCCTACAGAAAGTGGACTATGACAACATGAAAGAGAAGTTAAACCGAATCCTCTTTTTACAGCATATCACGCCTCACAGCGTCACCAACAAAACTCCCAATGAGCTGTTAATGGGATGAAAGCTCCGCTCCCACCTCGACCGATTACACCCAGCGTATGAACCAGAGAAACCATTCGGATCCAGCAGCCGATGCCGTACCTTCCAGGTAGGCAATTTGGTGTTCGCTAAAAACTTATCGGGTGATCCGCTGTGGGTATAAGGGACTGTGGTCTGTGTAACCGGCCCAAGATCATACCTTGTACAATGCCCTGACGATAGACTTTGGAAGCGCCATATCGATCAACTACGATCAAGGCTGCAGTCAGGCAATTCCGAGCTCCCTAATAACCAAACTGAGGGGGAGGGGGAAATACAGAGGAAGACAAATTTCAACTAGCGGAAAACCTTTTTGAAGGAAACGATAGCGGAACAGAAACGCGAGAACAGGAACCAGGGATGGGAGTGAGTTCACCTCAGGTTGATGCCGAAGATATTGGTGACAACGAAAATGCGAACTCTGAATCAGAGGCACCCCTTTCGCCAAACAATGCCCTATCTCAACAAGAGTGCAGCCAAATACCAGGTGCACAGCAAAAATAAAAAAGACTAACAAAACAACCGTCCTACCTCAAGGACTACGTAACCGCACCCCGTAAGCAGAACCCAGGGGGAAGGGATATTGTGAATGAATAAGTGTTAAATAAAGTTATCTTAAGCTTGAAGTCAAGTGCAGGGTTCTGGCCCTGCACTTCTAATTGGCTGTTAATGGCAAGATCAGATTGGTCCGTTCAGGAGAATCTGATTGGCCATTAACAAGCCATTCTCATTGGTTAACGGAGCTAGCGCTCCCAGGTTGCTATTGGTTGAATAGTTAATAAGTTGCCTATATAAGGAAGGCTATAGCAGCCATCCAGTTTGAGCTGTCACACCATGTAAATAAAGAGTTTGAAGTTCACTGTTTCACCGGCTCGTCTCCATTATTCGCACCCATGCTCCACACTTAACAATTCCATTTTAAAACAAAAGCCAATGACAATGAAGCAACAGTGAGATGGGGCTTTTGTGTTGAGAGAGAGAGAGAGAGAGAGACAGACAGACAGACAGAGAGTCTTTTCAATAATTAATAATATCAGTCTTAAAAATGAATGAATGTATTACTGGTAAAATTATTCAATATCAAAGCTGCTTGTTAATGATCTCTTCTGTCTAAATAGGCAAATATGATTAAAATTAGGCTTTTAATGAAAATATTTAACCTTAGCTCAATTAAAAAAAATTAAAATAAGAAGAATCTGTTTTTCTAAACTTACGTTTCTTGATTTCTGCATTGTTTTATATTCCCAGTAGGAAGTAAAAAAGGAACATCTTAAAGTTCAGGTTGCAACAAGTAGCATATTATAAACAGCTTTAAACAAACAACAAAACCCAACAGCTATATTAATTTGAAAGCATCTGCTGAGTCAAAGATATTTGACTGAAAAATATTTATTGCCTTGCATTCAAATATGGTCACGAATCTTTACCCTTGGATTACACAGCCCCCAAAGCTTTTTTGGTTGCATGGGATAGAAATATGAACGAATGAATAAATCTGATACTCTCCAGAAATTCTGGTATAACAGCTTCAAAATTATTGTGTAACACGCGGTAGGGGTAGGACTTCAGATTGAGAAGAATTATTCTAAACAATGGCCAAAGTGACGTGCATTAATTTACACATACAAGAATAAGTAACCATTACATTTCTCAGGCTAATATATAACAACAAAAAGCAAAGAAAGAAATTAATAAGTTTCTAAGAAGAGTGAAAAAAAATTATCCTTCCTCCTTCTGTTCCTCTCCTTAACTAACCATATAAAGTGTCAAATCAAGATTTTTCTTCACCAACTTCAGATTTCATTAAAAACTGTATGTATTCCCAGTTAATACTTCCACATTGTCAACATCAAATGTATTTCAGGCTGACATTCACACCAATATTACATTTATATTACTTTCTCTTCAGAGGTGGTCTAAATCTTCCCTGCAGGCCTAATGTTTCTCATCATGGCCTGACTTGATTTATAATTCAGACATTCAGCATAAATCGGCCTTTCTTGCATGAATCAAATGTTAAGAATCTTGACTCACTCATAAGTTACACTGCTGAGCCTGGGTCCAGACTGATTATAAACATTTAACTAGGGATGCTCAGTTAGAATCCAGATTAGTTCAACGATCAAAAACATATCTGAAAGCTTAGAATACAAATCACTTTTAGAGGTCTGTTATCTTTTAAGTTATTATACTTACAAGGATGCTGGAAGGAAGGAGAAGCCACACAACGTATTCAGCAAATGTAAGGTTTTATTACTTGGTTTTATAACTTAGGAAGCTGATGTTCAGTCTGGACCACGTAGAGGTAGAAATAATGCATTTAGAAGCTACAGACAGTTTCTGCAAACCTGAATCTGAATTAGCTAATTTCCTTCTACTGTCTGACTTGGCATTTCAGGGATAACAGCACACAATCCTAATATCACCAAGAACTATATACATCACAGCTTTGATGCAACTTAACCAGGGGTGGGATTCAAATTTCTTAACAACTGGTTCTGTGGGTATGGCCTAATTTGAGGGTGTGACTTGATGGTCATATGACTGGGTGGGTGTGGCTTGCTGACTGGGCATGATTTTGTGGTCATGAGACTGGATGGGTGTGGCTAGGTGGTCATATGACTGGCTGGGCATGGATTGTTGGCCATGTGACTGAGGTAGATGTGGCTCGGTGGCCATGTGACTAGCAAACCAAATATAAGTGGTCCTCCCTTAATGGCCAGTTGCTTGGCAAGTATTCTAATTTACAACTGACATCCCTAGAGCTACTTGACCTGTTTTTGGTGTATTGACAGCCATGCGCGCACACGCACACTTATGATCAGTTATAACATCCCACACAGTCTTGGGAAGGCGGCGACAGGAGCGCCTGAAGCTGAGTGTCTCCGCCAGGCTCCAGTTGCAGGGAGGAGCCCTGGTTGGCCGTGCGTGGCTGTGCCAAACGCTGCGGCATTGCTCTAAACGCTGCAGCAGCAAGGGAGAAGGGAAAGCAACGGTGGAGGAAGGTCTCCTGATACGAAGTGCCCTACCAAGGCCAAAGTCAATGCAGGCAGCACCATATAGGGGTATGCAACAAAAGTACTTCCTAATGGCAAGCCCCCCCCATTCCCCCCCATTTCGCATGTTTAATATAGGCCTTAATTTGGGGGGAGGGGCTTAATTTGATTTTATGCCGATAAAACATGCTGGGACTTCCTATTGGTGGAGGCTGTATGTTCATCTGTAAGTCAGACTTTTACAGCGGTTTCAGATTTGAATTTGGGGCAGCCTATTGCTGTGCCAGAATGGTTTTTTCTTCCTCCTGATTGGTTGGGAGTCTTGGTCTGTGTTTATTGGTCTTGGAGTTTGCTGTGTTCTGCTTGATTAGTGTTTCTAGTATCTTCTGTCTGTTTTTTGGCTCTTTTTGTATCTTGATTGGCTGGCAACATTATGTTACTTTATGGGAGGCCTTTAGTGCAGCTTGGCTCCAGGTAAACGGACGGCTATCATTAGTTAGGAAGCTAGGTTTCATCTGGGTGCCTGGTTGGGGTGTGTTTGAACTGGAGATATCAGGGGGGATCTGTTTGTGCCCAGGTATTCGCCTGGCTTGTGGTGTGGAGATTTTTTGTTTGTGAATGCAGGCTTCCAAATGATTGACAGTCTGGTGGAATCATCTCTTCTATTCATGCTGTCTGGTCTTTTTTCAATCTCTATGGCTTCTCTGACGATTCTGTGGCTGGGGTTTTCTATAGTGGCTAGGGTTTTGGTGCCATTGAAGTTGATGCTATGACCTGTGGCTTCCATGTGTTGGACTAGTGAGGAAGTGTGTTCCAGCTTTTTGACTACATTTTTGTGTTCATCCAGGCGGGTACTTATTCTTCTATTGGTCTGTCCAATGTATGTGGCCAGGCATGATGCACAGGGGACTGCCCTACATAAGAACTATGGAACAGCTGTCCTGCCCTACATAAGAACTATGGAACAGCTGTCCTGCCCTACATAAGATTAGTAAGATACTAAAAATTAGTAAGATACTACACAGACATCACATCAAGACTGCCTTCAAAACAGACAGAAAAATAGCAGCCATCCTTAGAAACCCCAAAGATAAAATTGACCTGGACAAACACAGATTCCCCCTGATACCTCCAGCTCAAACACACCCCAACCAGGCACCCAGATGAAACCTAGCTTCCTATCTAATGATAGCCGTCCATTTACCCAGAGCCAAGCTGCACTAAAGGCCTCCCATAAAGTAACACAATGTTGCCAGCCAATCAAGATACAAAAAGAGCCAAAAAACAGACAGAAGATAATAGAAACACCAATCAAGCAGAACACAGCTAACTCCAAGACCAATAAACACAGACCAAGATTCCCAACCAATCAGGATGAAGAAAAATCATTCTGGCACAGCAATAGGCTGCCCCAAATTCAAATCTGAAACCACTGTAAAAGTCTGACTCACAGATGAACACTATACAGAAGCCTGATGATGGCAGATGAGATTCTGCTGAAATGGGGAACTTCCGGTTTGTCGGCTTCGCCAGCGGCAGGGTTTCGCAATCCTGCGCGATCCCTGCCGCGCTAGTCGTTTTGGTGCCTCCGATCCGGACGGGTTTAGAGGCTAAGGCTGTCTTGCAGAGGCAGCCAAAGATAGGGGAGCTGGTGAGGGGTTTGGGGGTGTTTCAGACCCCCTCCCCAGCTGGCAAAACCCCCTTTTCTCAAGGCGGTCGAGCGGCGGTCTGTAATGGCCGCCACAAAGAAGCTGGCAGCTGGGTAAGACTGAGCAGGAGGAAGAGGGGAGAAAGTTTACAAGAGAAAGTTTTTTGGCTGATCCAGGACATTTAATCCTGAGAACTATGACTTTTTGAAAAATACTTTGTTTCCAGAGGAGGATTTCAAGCGGCAAAATTGAGGTGCTGAAAGGAAAGTTTACTCTCCTTCCCTATGGAATCAACAAATGGCCATTGAGAAACCTGTTGTTTTTTATAAAAGGTAAAAACTTGGCTTCTTGTTGTAAGTGGGAAGGGAGAGGACAAAAAAAAAATATTAAGATCTTGCTGGAGGAGATGCCTTGAAGATCTTGAGACTAGAAATTGATTGCAACAAGGCTGTAAAATACAGATTGGGCTTTTTTTCTTTTCCCTTTTACTGATACCACCCCAGGAAGAGAAAGCGAGAACTTTGTGCATTGTTTGGACTGATTGATGTCTCTGGGACTTTGAGGAATTGTTTTAACTTTTGAAACATTTTGGTTGCTCTAAGAAGAACAAAGAATGGCTTTATCTGATGATGAACTTAGAAAGGAATATCAAGAAAGTAAGGACGCTGTGAAAGAAGCTTTCCTTTCTTTAGAATTGGCGCTTGCTATTTATCAGCAAACACAACAACAGATGGAGGAAATAGAAGTAGAAAAAGAAGAAGAAGACGCCATCTTCAGTGAATCTAAAAAATTAATTAAGAGAGAAAGGAGAAAGAAAGGAAGGAAAATGAAGGACTTAAGACTTAAAAAAACACTTAAGAAAGGAAAAAATAAGATGCAAAACCAACTTAATGTTACTGAGCAAAAGGAGAAAGGATTACAACAGAGAGGGAAAGCTAAAAAGGCGGAGGTTAGTAGAGGGAGGGTAAAAAGGCCAGGGGGGATAAGAAAGGAAGGAAAAGGGGAGGGAAAAGCCACAAAGGTATGAAACAAGATGGGAAAAAAGGATTTTTTTTTTAGGGGTAAAGGGTAAGGTATAATTTCTTTAAAAAAGAAGATTTTGCAAGGTACATAAGATGGTACTATGTATTAGAAATAGAAAACTAGAATGTTATAAGAATTAAAAGATTAAAATATTGAAATGTTTAGCAATGACAGATTATAAAATTTAATAAAATTGTAGCACTTGTTTTTTGAAATAGACAATCGGAATGTTATAAGATTTAATATTTAGATTTATTATCTAATTATATTAATTATTATGAATTTATTATTTTTTCTCTTTAAAGGTTAGTAGGTAGAATGTACTAAGCAGAATCAGATTGGGTATCAGGCGTTATTTTAAATATTAATTTAGGGGGAGGATAGAAAGGCATCATACTCTGATCAGTGATTTCAGGAGAAATTCTTTTATTTTTCTTACTATAGGGAATGAGATAAATGGATAATTTGGAAAGAATGGACAAAAAATACAAATACAATGATTTAAATTAAAATGAATTAAATAAAATAGAAATAAGAAGAATGAAAAGTGGGGAGAAATTATATAGAAGATATAGAATGGTAAATAAGATAGGTAATGGTATATAAGATGAGCACGAATTTAATTGAAGTCCATACAAAGAGAGGTAATCTGGGGCCAAACTACTTTCTTAAAAGAAGTTTTATATTTTTGTGTTTTGTGTATTTATATTTTGTTTGAGAATTAATAAAACCTCGGAGGAATGTTGGATGAGAATAATGGTAATCAAGTCAGAGAGGAATGAAGATGATGACTATAAACTGGATAAATATAGAAAATAATAATAGTAACAATGAAATTGAATACAAAAAGAGAAATAATGAGAAATTTGTTAAGAGATATCTATATGTTTATATTGAAATGGTGTAAAACAGAATTATGTTGCATAAAATAATATTCTACTTGACTTGTAAAATTAATAATGAAAAGAGGTTTTATGTATTTAATGGTTAATGATGGTTTGTTTGTCTTTAAAATCAATAAAATTTGTTCCAAAAAAAGAGAGATTCTGTTGAAACGTTGCTACAACTTTAAAAGCACAACTACTATGACGTGGGAAAATACCCGAACTAAGCTGAATGCCATACACGTAAGTACCCGCAAAAACTTAAGAAAAGATATATGTGTGTATGTATATATATATATGTGTGTGTTGTGTGTGTGTGTGTGTGTGTGTCTTAAGTTTTTGTGGGTATTTACATGTATGGCATTCAGCTTTTTTCGGGTATTTTCCCACGTCATTGTAGTTGTGTTTTTGAAGTTGTAGCAACGTTTTGGCGGAATCTCATTCTGCCATCCCAGAAGCCTGATGATGGCAGATGAGATTCTGCTGATACGTTGCTACAACTTTAAAAGCACAACTATAATGATGTGGGAAAATACCCCAACAATGCTGAATGATATATATATAAGTTTTCGCTGAATATCATATATATATATATATATATATATATATATATATATATATATATATATATATATATATATATAATTTCTAATATTTTAAAATCTCAAAAACATCACCAATATAAATTTGAAAGAAATTTTATCTAATCTTAGAACAAAATATTAAAAAAAAAATAGAGCTTGTTTCTGAGAAATCAGAAATTAGTTTTTGAGATCTCAATTTCTTAGTAAGTCTCAAAATAACAACAATACAATTTCTGCTAACATTATTCAGTCTACAATCAGAAGACATCATTTCTAGATATAAGATGAATTGGAAGGGAGACAGGTCCAGACCTAAGTCACATTCAAAGTGACTTAGAGAAAAATATCATTTTATATCTAATGGAGATGATTAGCATAAAGTCATACAAAGAAACTGCCTCTTCCACTTCCGTAAATTGTATTTCAGGCTTTCAGTATTTTTCACTATTTTATGAATGGATCCACTTGACATTTTTTTGCACTACTTATTTTGATACTGTTTGTTTAATATATATATTTAAAATAATGAATGCTTTGCTTTTAAAGTCTGAGAGACCCTGTTTAATAATGGCATATCCCAAAAGTCTTCAAACTTGGCAAGTTTAAGACTTGTGGACTTCAACTCCTAGAATTCCTGAGCTAACATGCCTGGAGGAGGAATTCTGGGAGTTGAAGTCCACAAATCTTAAAGCTGTCAAGTTTGAAGACTCCTGGCATATCCTGCTGAATGACGGCAAATTAATAGATCGGATGAAATGAAAAGCTGAGTTGTTCTAGGATTTTTTGCACATGTAAATGAACCAGTCCAACTATTAATTTCACTTTTTGAGAAAGGGCGTTGGTACTTACCTGACACGCCTGTTCTCTTTGAGCTGTGAAGAGCATCCAGTAGTAGTAGTAGGTGCTTCAGTCTCCGCATGTCTAGGCTTGGCTTAATTTGTGGAACGCTCCTCCTCCTCCACGGTACTCCTCCCCAGTGTTCCCCAGTTTTGGTGAAGATGAGATACATAACCGCCCTCGTCCTCCATGCCCTAACAACTCGTTGGCCGAAACAGGACCCCACCAGATGGAAAAAAGGTGGGGCTGGATGCTCTTCACAGTTAAAAGAGAACAGGCGTGTCAGGTAAGTACCAACACCCTTTCTCCCATGAACTGTTCAGGGCATCCAGTAGAGACATACCAAAGCTTGGCTTGTCCTATGGGAGGGACTCTGTCTGGCCTGGAATCTCCTCCTGGTCCCTGTGGACCCATTGCAGAACTCTTCTGCCAAAGGAGGCCTCAGCGGATGCAAACACATCTATTTTATAATGCCTAATGAATGGCGATGGAGAGGCCCAAGTTACGGCTCGACAAATTTCAGTTATTGGTGCCTGTGTGGCCCACGCTGCCGATGTTGCAGTGCTCCTTGTTGAATGAGCTGTTATGCCCCTGGGCACCTGCAGGGATTGAGTCTGATACGTTTTCGCTATCGCGGCCCGTAGCCAACGGCCTATTGTAGAAGGTGAGACCTTGCATCCCTGAGTGTTGGGCTGAAAAGAAAAAATAAGGCCTCCGTTTTTCTGAAAGCCACTGTGAAGTTGATATATATTTGCAATGCTCGCCTCACATCAAGCCTATGCCTTGGGAAGTTCTGGGACAAAAATTAGGAAGTATCAGCTCTTGTGCCCTATGAAAGACCAAGTTAATTTTGGGTATAAATGTAGGATCAGGATGAAGGACCACCCGGTCAGAATGGAAAACACAAAGATCTTGTCTGACAGACAAGGCTGCAATCTCCGAAATACGACAAGCAGAAGTGATCACTACAAGGAAAACTACTTTATACGTCAGAAATTGGAGACTTGACAATTTCAAGGGTTCGAAAGGGCCCTTAATGAGTGCGACAAGGACCTTGTTAAGGTCCCAGGTGGGATAATGGTGTACTGCTGGACGGCGTAAATTTGTATTCTAATAAAGTATTCTAAAGACAAGCTGATTAAGTTTCAAACCTACTAGCAAGGAAAGAATTTTTCCTGTTTCAGCCAAGGAAGAATCACAAGCACGGTCTTTCTCTCACGAGGCTGAGTCAAAACTGGGGAACGCTGGGGAGGAGTACCATGGAGGAGGAGGAGCGTTCCACAAATTAAGCCCAGACTAGACATGTGGAGACTGAAGCACCTCCCACTACTACTGGATGCTCTGAACAGCTCATGGGAGAATGTTATTAACAATACAATAGCAACAATAGCAATGGGAAGGAACTTCAGATATTAATATCGATGTCTGATAATTTCAGTTTCTCTTGAGAATGTAAATGTTTTCTTTTTCCTCCACATTGATATATACGTGATGTTTAAAATTATTATTTTTAAATGTAGGAATATGAGCAAAATAGCTTGCCTGCAGAGTATTCAAATTATTTGTATAACAAACAAACTGACTAGGGTTGCAGTAAAAAATGTCACACTTTCTTAAGAAAAGCTATGCCTAAAAAAGGACAATTATTTAGCAACTGCTGTTGGAAAGATTATTTATTCAGAGAGTATCATTTTCCCTCTGAATTAGCTCCATAAAATATACAGGTAGTCCTTGACTTATGACAGGTCACTTAGTGATGATTCAAAGTTATCAATATCCCCAAAAGTACTTGTGGCCCAGTACCAAAGTTATCACTGTTGCAGTACTCCTGACATCATTTTCCCTTATAATCAATTGTAAAGATTGATTCCAAAATTTCACTAAATCTCCCAATCTGCAGTAGCAACTGGTAGTGTATTTGAAGAAAGGAGACCTAATATACATTTATGAACTGCACTTACTGGGCATTCCCAAATATTTATGAGCTGATTAATTTATTTTCTTTCTTTTAATTATTTCTACAATTCCCAACAAAGATTTGCAGATTACAAAGTAGTAATCCAATTAGATATACATAAATTTAATTTCTTTTAAAAAGTTCAGACAATAAATTGAAAAAGAAGAAAATATAGCATGGGTGCAATATTTTAACAACTGAATTGTTAAATTCTAAGTATTTGGGAGAAAATAAATACCTTAGGCTGCATAAAAGATTTGTATTACATATGTAAGGGATATGTAAACATAGAACATGTTCTTCTATGGTATAACTGTTCATTTGTCAATAATTAAGTAATAAAAATTTATTGTCATTTGCAGATTTTTATCACAAACACTATTGTACATAACTTCCCCAAATATACACTTTTAAAATTTTGAACATGTTTCATTGCCCAGAGGATTATTGGCTGTCCTTTCCCCTCTTTGGAAGAGCTTTATAGCTCCCGCTGCCTTAAGAAAGTTCAAAACATTCTCAAAGATCCATCTCATCCTGGGCACCCTTTTTTTGAACTATTACCATCTGGCAGACAGTGCAAAATAATAAAAACAAGGACAAATAGGCTGAAAAACAGCTTCTATCCCAGGGCAGTAGCTCTGTTGAGTTCTGCTGTATAGTGCAATATTAATGCAATATCAGGGGTTTTCAAGTCAATTGTGTAGAATGTGAAGGATGTGTGTCTGTGTTTTATTTTTATAATTATAATGTACACTGAAGATGGCATTTAATTTTGTTGTATGAGGTGTAATGACTAAACTAAACTATAAGCTTCTTTGTTTAAATTTTTGAAGAGAGAATGAATTAGATTCTCTGGTTGTACATACATGGTGTTGCAGAATCCATTTTGATAAAATATGCCTTTTTGCTTCCACTAATGTCTTTGGCCAGTATCTTTTATATTCTTATCTTTGCAGATAGATAAAAAAAACCTGCACCGTATGTGTGAATTCATTTGGATATAGGTTTTATAGCATCAGGATGTCAGAAGGTGATATTAAAATACTTTTGGGAAAAAAGTAAAAAAAATACATACAATGATAAACAGCCAATGTTATGATCCTAAATATATCCAGTGTTCATTTATTATATACACACATATGTATTTATACTATTGTCCCTTCTTGTATCTAGTACTGATTTTAATTCTAAAGCAACTGTTATGATACAGACTGACAGTGAAGCATAGGAATGTCTACCAGTGTCTGCATTCTGACTCTCACACCAAAACACAATTTTCTATTTAATTCTGAAGCAAAGCTGTCAACCACCTGAGAACCAATCAGCTAAAGTAAGAAGTAAGATAAAACACTGCATTTATACTGAGAGGCAAACTTTCTAAGCTTCTAAATATTAAAGCCATAAAAACCATAAAAAATCTATTAATATTTTTAAACTATGAGGATGGGAATGAAATATCCTATAGGTAAATATAGTCTTAAGGCATAGAATGGCTACCCTGTATATATCTGAAAAAGAGGAGTTGTATGTTCTGTATGCCATTTTTCTTTTTCTTACAGTGAAAAGAAAGAATCTTGTGTTTTGAAATATGAGTTTTAGTAAGAAATATGGTTGTATTTCTTTTTGATAAAAAAAACAAAAACAAATTGCACACATGGATCACTCCCCATGGGAAACGCTGATTGAGACACCAATTAAGCTGGACGGCTCCATTAGAATTTGTGGGGACTACCGAGCCACCCTAAACCTGCAACAGAACCCATATCCAGTGCCGGTGGTACAACACCTCCTCCATTCCCTGGGGGTCGGAAAAGTCTTCACTAAACTAGACTTAGCTCAGGCTTATCAGCAACTGCCAGTTGACAAAAAAACGACACAGGCACAGACTATCATAACACACCGAGGTGCCTTTAAGTGTACGCGGCTTCAATTCAGAGTCAATGTGGCCCCGGGGATCTTTCAGAGCCTAATGGAGAGACTATTGCAGGGTATCAAGGGCGTTGTCTCCTATTTTGACGATGTGCTCATTGCCGCCCCCACTCCAAAAATCTTACGGGAGCGTTTAAGACTGGTATTATGAAAATTCCAGGAAGCAGGCTTGAAAGTCAAAAGAATAAGTGCAAACTGTGTACCGATCGTGTTGAATTCTTAGGGTACTTAATTGACAGTCAGGGTATTCACCCTACCGATAGCAAATTGAGAGCAATAAAAAACACTCCCAGACCACAGAACAAGACCGACCTCCAGGTGTTCTTAGGCCAATTTTTATAATGTATTCTTGCCGCACAAGGCGACTGTCGCTGAACCTTTACATCGTCTATTAGATAAAAAATTAATTTGGGTATGGGGTCACAAAGAAGAGCAGGCATTCCATAATGTGAAAAAACTACTGACTTCGGACACCGTACTAATGCAGTACAATGAGACTTTGCCAATAAACATTACATGTGATGCATCGCCTTTTGGAGTGGGCGCCATTTTGAGCCATGTGTTACCTAACGGTAACGAAGCCCCTGTTTCTTACTTCTCAAAGACGCTCTCGAAAACCGAGTGAAATTGCAGCCAGATCGATAAAGAAGCCCTGGTGATTGTATCAGCTGTTAAAAGATTTCATGAATACATGTATGGCCGTGTTTTCACCATTGTAACTGACCACAAACCATTGCTGGGAATCATCGCTGGGGACAAGCCAACTCCCTACATACTTTCTCCCAGAATGACCCACTAGCCAGAATTCTTGGCTGCCTACAATTATCGGCTACAATATCGTCCCGGTAAAGCCATTCCCCATGCCGACGCACTGAGCTGTACACCGCTCCCTGAAACTGTCAATGATCCTGCACCAACGATGACAGCGTTGCAGATCGAGACACTCCACACGCCACCATTAACTGCCCATGACATCGCGAGAGAAACAAAACGCGACCCCATCTTAGCACGAGTCCTCACATGGGTGGAACATTGATGGCCATTGGACCAAGTACCAGATGACTTTGCACCATTCAAGAGTCATCAAACAGAGTTGTTCTCCCAGAAGGGTTGTGTCATCTGGGGCGATAGAGTCGTTATCCCAGAACGACTCCAACAGACATTGCTAAGAACCTTTCGTGATGGCCACCCTGGCATTGTGCGCATGAAGGGCCTCGCACAAAGCTACACATGGTGGCCAGGCATCGACAGACAAATCGAATCCGTGGGTTAAAACTTGCAGGAGATGCCAAGAAGTAAGCAATGCTCCATCAAAGGCAACCCCAACCGAATGGGAGAGGCTGCGGGGACCCTGGTCCCACATCCATCTGGAGTTTGCCGGGCCGACCAAAGGCCACACGTTTTTACTAACCATCGACGCCTACTCGAATTGGCTCGAGATTCACCGAATGAGCAACACGACCACTGACACGGTCATCAAAAGACAGGAAAGACTGTTTGCAACCCACAGATTACCAGACATTCTGGTATCCAACAACAGGCCCCAGTTTACCGCGCTGTCTTTTGAGCAGTACCTGGCTGACCACGGTATCCGACATGCGCTCACTTCACCTGCACACCCTGCTACCAATGGTAGGGCTGAGCGCATGGTACAATACATCAAAAAGACTCTACAAAAGATTGACTACGACAACATCGATGAGAAAATCAACCAGATCCTTTTCCTACAGCACATCACACCTCACAGCATCACCAACAAAACTCCCGCCGAGCTGCTAATGGGACGAAAGCTCCGCTCCCACCTCGATCGGTTACCCCCAGCCTACGAACCGGAAAAACCACTCGGATCCAACGGCCGATGCCATACCTTTCAGGTAGGCGATTTAGTATTCGCTAAAAACTTATCGGACGATCCGCTGTGGGTAGAAGCAACCATAATCCGCGTAACCAGCCCAAGTTCATTGCCCTGACGACAGACTTTGGAAGCGCCACATAGATCAACTACGATCGCGGCTAACCGTGCAGGTTCTGGCCCTGCACTTCTGATTGGCTGTTAATGGCAGGATCGGATTGGTTCGTTCAGGAGCATCTGATTGGCCATTAACAGGCCATTCCCATTGGTTAACGGAGCTAGCGCTCCAGGTTTGCTATTGGTTGAATAGTTAATAAGTGGACTATATAAGGAAGGCTATAGCAGCCCTCCAGTTTGAGCTGTCACAATATGTAAATAAAGAGTTTGAAGTTCACTGTTTCTACCGGCTCATCTCCATCATTTGCACCCATGCTCCAGACTTAACATCTTCAGTACAAGGAGTTCATTGTGTATTGTGAGGAGGTTCTTATTTCCAAATAGTTTCATAAAATGACTCTTGATGCCAGAGTTTTGTCTTTGATCTTTTTTTTTATGAAAAGTAAACTTGATGAAATAATGATATTCTGTAGAGATTCTCAGTCATCCAGTCATGGTTGCCCCAAAGGTGCTTTTTCAAGAGGCAACTGGACTTGCTTGTTTTTACTTTGAAGACATTTTGCTTCTCATCCAAGAATGAGAAGATGAGAAGTGTCTTCAAAGAAAAAAAAAACAAGAAAGTCCAATTAACTCCTGAAAAAGCACCTTTGGGACAAAATAATAATATTGTTTTTAACTGTAGAACATCTGTCTGACAAAGGGGGCAATACATGCATCACTCAAATAATTTTAAATTGACAAAGATACAGCAATACCAGTGAACAGGCATAATCAAGGATTGCTTTGGACCTTAGTGCAAAGTTTTCTTCATACATAAAAATTTAAGTTGTAAACTTATCACCCCTTTGATAGGTTTTGCTGCTATATTAATGATTTTATTCCTTAAGAACAAGAGCAACTATTAATATTGGTCCTGGGCTTTCAATGTAGAAAGTTGCTAAAATACAACTACAATCATTCCACACATACATGGAAAGTTATGTGTCAACTTTGGAAGCCATATTTTATTTAGAAACTTTGAGGCTGCCACATTTAGTGCCTGGGAATTTGGGGGGGGGGATTTCATAGAGAGGTAGAGTCAACAACATTCTTCTCACAAGTCAAGGACAAGCTATCCTGCACCTGGAGAGGAATGTCTGCAAGGATGTTTCCAGGTGGGACAATGGCTGTTTGGACCATGTGATGGACTGGTGAGTGCAGGGCTTTTGATTTTCAGTTTGGAAGGGAATACTCAGAACTCTCAGATTTGGATTTTCCCAGATGTGCCAATATGACTTCTTTAATAAACTTCTTACTTGGATGAACTTTGTTTCTGAGTGATGAATGAAATGGGCATTTTCACTGGAACGCTGACAACACGACTGGTTTCTCCCTAATTACTTGTATAATGACCACTTTCTATATTATTCATGCTTATATTATACTTTTGTTATGGACAGCACCAGCAGAAGCAAAAGTCAACTTTGTTGTATATATATATATGTACAATGGCAATAAAGGTTATTATATATTATATACAGGGCAAGATCTTTTCCTTGTCCTTCCATGTTTCAGTCTGACAATATAGCTTTAATTTCAGAGAGAGGTTGGGAAGTTGGGAGACAGAGAGAAGGAAGCAGCAAAAATGCATGTCTGCCAAACATAAAAAGGGACCCTTTCCTGTTTTCTTGCATCGTTGATCCAATGGGAGAGAAATGAACTCTCAGAATTGCAAGATTTTGTTATGTAACTTTTCAATAAGGTAGAGTTAGTTCTTCCCAAGAGAGCTTTTTATTTGAATTGCCTTGCGAGCCTGACATCAATTTCACTGCCCAAGGAACTAGGGAAATCTCTGCTGAGACATTTGCCATGGCCATATTTCTGCTGTAGACTAAGCTGCCTTTTATCCAACCTTTGCCCTAACTTCAGCTCTTCAGCCTGTCTGACAAGATCTCTCACACACTCTAGTCGAGTGTGATCATTCTAGAGTGATTTTCTGTGAAGTCTTTTCATGATATAAGGCTTTCTTCATACAAATTTGTATCATACAACTATTGAGTGATTTTATTTCAGTACGAGGAGTTCATTGTGTATTGTGAGGAGGTTCTTATTTCCAAATAGTTTCATAAAATGACTCTTGATGCCAGGGTTTTGTCTTTGATCTTTTTTTTTTATAAAAAGTAAACTGGGTTGGGCTGGGGCAATTTCAGGGGTGGGATGCTGGGGGTTTGGGAAGGTCAGAAATAGGCCCGTTTCTGATTTCCAGAGAGCCCCCGGAGCCCGGGGAGGCCATTTTCACCCTCCTGGAGGCTTGAGAAAGGCCTCTGGAGCCCGGAGAGGGCAAAAACTAGGTCGACTAGGCATACCCACCAGCAACCAGGCAGAGAACCCATTGCTAAAGTTGGGCAATTTGCACATGCTTCGCATAAAAAGATGAAGATCAAAGAAGTTAGCATACAAGATATATAAGGATTGAATATAATTTAGTTCTTATTTATCTCCTGGAAAAGGAAATTGATAAAGGATCATGATTTTAACTTGAATATGAACAGCTAGCACAGAACGATACTTCAATTACCATAACTTTATCCGATCTGGGGCATAATCTCACTGCTTCATTAAAACCTACTAGTGCAAGAATAGTGAACACAGTAAATGTTCTAAATGTTTTCGACTTTAATAACATACATCTTGACACTGAATGTAGTATTTTTGTTGATCACTTCATTGTTATGAACTGGACTGTTGATTATTCTGTGTTTTTCTATCTGCTTGTCTATTAGAATAAACGAATCGTCTATGTGAAAAATCATTCAGAGAAGAATGGGCATTATGTAGTAGAGTTTAAAATGAAGGGAAAAATCTATACCCAGTAGTCCCAATAAAGCACTTTTATGAAGTGTATGTGAAGAAATACTTATTAGAAACCTGGGATAATGGGAATTTCATTCATAATTGTAATTCCCAAACTAGTAATAAAAGAAGATCATAATGGATTTATACATTTCATCTTTAAACCTAGATCACAGTTTATTGGAAAGAAATCAGACAAAATTTGAGTGTAATGACAGATGAGCAAAATGAAGAAGCTTGATTATCAACAGAAACACCAGCAATGTAATGTTTTGGGTTGAATAGAAAGAATCCAACTATTCTCTTTTACAGTTCATAAATACTTCAGGAATTTCTAATGCATTTTCCCATTAGCAACTAATATAACATTTCTAAATTTACTAGTAGAACAAAGTTCATAAGGTTTAGATAAAGCTTAAAGCATTTCGGTAAAATTACAGGAATTTCCCCACTTAATAGAGAATGCTAAGTTTACAGATCTCTAATCTGTCATTATATTTTGTCACAATTTTGATTAGGAACTAAATCAGGCCGCCATTGCAGTTAAAAAAGAAAAAAAAAGATTTTTCAATACCTCTAATGGAAGTTTCTTTTTCAGCTGATCAGAGTTGTATATTTGCCCATCTAGAATGAAGTTAATTTGAAATGTTTCTTTGTAGAATCAGTAATTTAAGGGCCTTTCGTCTCCATTAAGATTTGAGGAAATAAAAAGATTTATTTTATCTGCCATAGGAAAATGTCATCTATATAAAAGATTTCTTATATAGAGATTAACAAATATAAGCAATGTTACATTTAATGATTTTTGTAAAAGGATTTTATATGTCATTTTAAATAATGTTTTAGCGGAGGCTAAATTAGTATTTGATTTAAGTATGATTTCTGTAATAGAGTTACCAAAGTCGGGAATGCCCACCTGATTCAGTTGCCTCACCTACAAATTTTCATAGTTTCAATCACAAATTGACTTCCATGGACCTTACTTCATACTTAAGTGGTCAGTAGAGGAGGCGTGCATAAGTGCACTAATGTGCCTATCATTCCTTTTATTGTGTTTTTATTCTCTTATTCTTGTTCTTGTTTTTGTTTGACAAATTCTAATAAATAAATAAATAAATCTAAAAAACCTTTGGGAAACCTTTGGGCATTGGTGGAAGTTGCCCTGAACTCCCTTTCTATCTATGCTGCAAGAGAGCCCAGGATGGGTTGACTCCTTCCAATGACATCATTTAGCTGAGTCTGTACTAAGATATAAAAGCCAGCCCCCGGAAGAGACCCCAGCTTTGGCGAAGATACTTGACAGACTGAAAGGTGTCTCTATGTTAAGTTCTGGGGATGGCGCCAAGAATGGAGATGAGCCAGTGAAACAGTGAACTTCAAACTCTTTATTAAAATGGGGTGACAGCTCAGCTCAATGGCTGAAACGGCCCCCTTTATATAGGTGAACTCTTAAGTATTTAACCAATGAAACACAGGGAGCACTAGCTCCATTAACCAATAGGAGAGGCTCGTTAATAGCCAATCAGATTCTCCTGAACAGACCAATCTGATGTCGCTATTATCGGTCAATCAGAAGTGTAGGGCCAGAACCCTGCACTTTACTTCAAGCTCTCATAATCTTTATTAAACACATTTATTGATTCACAGCACCCCTTCCCCCGGGTTCCGTTTAAGGGGTGCGGTTACGTAGTCTTTGAGGTAGGCCGGTTGTTTTGTTTGTCTATTTGATTTATGTTGTATGCCCGGTATACGGCTACAGTCTTGTTGAGTTAGGATGTTCTCTGGTGAAAAGGGTGCCTCTATTTCTGCATTCAAACTTCCATTGTCACTAATGTTCTCAGCATCCCCCTGAGGCAAATTCACCCCCATCTCTGATCCTTCTACACGTGTTGCCTCTACGCAGTCATCACTTCCGCTTAAGCTTTCAGCTGTTTCAAAATCATCTTCCTCGGTATCTCCTCCCCCCTCAGTTTGGGAGTTAGGGGACTCAGAGATCCCTGACTGTAGCCTTGAACGCAGCTGATCAATATGGCGCTTCCATGTTCTATCGTCACGACATTTCATGCGGTATGATCTGGGGCCGGTTACTTGGACCACAGTTGCCTCTACCCACAACGGATCACCCGAAAAGTTCCTGGCGAAAACCAAATTGCCTACCTGGAAGTTACGGCATCTCCCGTTGGATCCGTGTGGTTTCTCAGGTTCATACGATGGGTGCAGATGGTCGAGGTGGGAGCGGAGCTTCCGCCCCATCAATAACTTGGCGGGAGTTTTGTTGGTGACACTGTGCGGAGTGATATGCTGTAAAAGGAGTATACGGTTAATCTTGTCTTTGATATCGCCATAGTCCATTTTATGTAAGGTTTTCTTGATGAATTGTACCATGCGCTTGTCCCTTCCGTTGGCTGCAGGATGCGCCGGCAAAGTCAGCGCATGGCGAATACTGTGGTCCGCCAGGTACTGTTTAAAAGACAGTGTGGTAAATTGGGGCCCGTTGTCGGATACCAGAACGTCTGGTAGTCTGTGTGTTGTAAATAGTCTGTCTAGTTTCCTGATGACTGCTTCGGTTGTTGTATTTCTCATCTCATGGATTTCAAGCCAGTTCGAGCAGGCATCCACTGTTAATAAGAATGTATGGCCTTTGGTAGGTCCCGCAAAGTCCAAATGAATACGGGACCATGGTCTCCTCAGTGTTTCCCATTCGGTCGGGGTTGCTTTCGGTGGGGCATTGCTTACTTCCTGGCATTTGTGACAAGCTTTTACCCAAGTCTCGATCTGCTTATCGATGCCCGGCCACCATGCATAGCTACGTGTGAGGGCTTTCATGTGCACGATGCCGGGGTGGCCATCGTGCAAGGTTCTTAGTATTGCTTGTCGTAATCGCTCTGGGACAACAACTCTATCACTCCAGATAATGCAGCCCTTCTGGGAAAACAGTTCCGTTTGTCGATTCTTGAATGGGGCGTAGACATCAGGTATCTGGTCCAATGGCCATCCACGCTCGACCCAGCTGAGGATTCATGCTAAAATGGGGTCGCGTTTTATTTCCATCGCGATATCTCGGGCTGTTAATGGTGGTGTTCAAAGTGTCTCGATCTGCAGAGTTGTAACTGTCGGAGCAGGGTCATCAATGGTCTCTGGAAGCGGTGCGCGACTCAATGCGTCGGCGTGGGGAATGGCCTTCCCTGGGCAGTGTTGCAACTTATAATTATATGCAGCCAAGAATTCTGACCAGCGAGTCATTCTGGGGGATAATATGTAAGGGGTTGGCCTGTCTCCCGCTATTATTCCCAGCAAAGGTTTGTGGTCAGTCACTATAGTAAAAGCTCGGCCATACACATACTCATGAAATCTCTTAACAGCAGACACAATAGCAAGGGCTTCTTTATCAATTTGACTGTAATTGCGTTCTGCTTTTGAAAGGGTTTTTGAGAAATAGGTAACAGGGGCTTCACTTCCGTTTGGCAAAACATGGCTCAAAATGGTGCCCACTCCGAATGGTGATGCATCACACATGATTGTTAAAGGCAAAATCTCGTTATACTGCATCAACACAGCATCAGAAGTCAATAATTTTTTCACATTTCAAAACGCCTGCTCCTCTCTGTGTCCCCATACCCAGATTGCTTTTTTGTCCAATAGATGATGTAGGGGTTCAGCTACGGTTGCTTTGTGAGGCAGGAACACGTTATAAAAATTGATAAGGCCTAGAAACGCCTGGAGGTCAACCTTATTTCGGGGTTTGGGGACATTTTTGATTGCCCTAAGTTTGCTATCAGTAGGGTGAATGCCATGACTATCAATTAAATATCCTAAAAATTCTACGTGATCCGTACCTATTTGACACTTACCCTTTTTAACTTTGAGACCTGCGTCTTTGAATCTCTGTAGAACCAACCTCAAGCGATCTCTCAGAATTTTCCGAGTTGGGGCAGCAATTAACACATCATCAAAATATGGGACAATGCCTTTTATCCCTTGTAATAGTCTTTCCATCAAACTTTGAAAGATTCCCGGGGCTACGCTTACTCCGAATTGGAGCCGGTTACACTTAAACGCACCTTGGTGCATAACGATTGTTTGGGCCTCTGCCGTTTTTTTGTCTATGGGCAGTTGTTGGTATGCCTGGGCTAAGTCTAGTTTTGCGAAGACTTTTCCACCCCCCAGGGAATGGAGGAGGTGTTGCACCACCGGTACCTGATAAGAGTTTTGTTGAAGGGCGTGGTTCAGGGTGGCTCAGTAGTCCCCACAAATTCTTATTGATCCATCCGGCTTGATGGGTGTCACGATTGGGGTTTCCCAGGGAGAGTGATCGGTTTGTTCTAACACACCCTGGGCTATTAATTTATCAAGCTGCTCATCGATCTTTGGTTTAAGGGCGAATGGAACTCGACGAGGCTAAAGGCGGATGGGAGCTATTTAGGGATTGAGGTTAAATGATATCGGGGTCCTCTTGTACTCGCCCAGTTTTTCTGCAAAGACGTCCTGGAATTCTTGGACGAGGTCCTCTTCCCAGTCGCTGCTGCAGATTCTGTGAATGCCGGCTACTTCAATTCCGAATGGAGCGAACCATTGGAGGCCTAGCTGTCAGCCTCAAGATACCTTCCCCTCCTACCTTTCTGCTATTGTTTCATTATTTCTCTCGGCTGTCATGGCAACGATGGGAGGGGGGATTTTAGATGGGAAGAAAGCTGGAGGTGTTTGCATTCCTTGCTGGGCTAGCAAGGGAAGGGGGGATTCTTGTCTTTAACTTTCCGTTTCTTGGCTATCTTCTTCCTCTTTTGCGCAACTGTGAACTTTTATCAAAATATGTCAAGGTCATTTGACAAGACGCCTCATCACCATCTGGAGATGACCACATGAGCTGTTTCAAAAGTTTTAATTGGAAGAATCATTTGAACTTTGGGGGGTGGGAGCAAACCTATTTCTTTGTATGTGCATTCTACCCGCCAATTTCTCAGTTTCGGAATTGCTTTGTAGCTGCCACTTTATTTCCCAGTAAAAGGATAACTTTGCTCTACACCATGGAGTCTGAGTATTTCTTTCTTGGGATTTAGGAGTGCAGCCTGACACTAGCAGACTTGGCCGATCCCTGTCGACTACAGTCAGGGGTAGGAATGCGGTACGGTTCTTAAACCCGGACTCAGCTGGATCCAACGACTGGAATTCAATTTCCCTGATAGTCTTTGAGTATGAGTCTTTGGAATCGGAGGTCTTGCCGTCGGACCGTAGGGATGAGCTGCTTGAGGGTCTTCCAGGAAACCATCGAGAGGGACGATCCTGAATCGACTTCCATCAGGCAGGGCTGGTTCTCGATGGCCACTTTCACTCGGATCTTCTTGGCATCAAGAGACGAGGCGTGACCGATCGTACTAGTTTGGTGAGCCTTTTCTCATTTCGTTGAGTGGTTTAGGGTTTTGTTTCTGTAGGAGTGGTTGTTCCATTGGTGGTTCACAGGTTCTCGCATTGTAGGACGGTTTCTTGTCAGTTGGCGATAGTTAGCCCCTCTTGAGGACTGGCGGGGTCCTAGGTTGCTTCTGCAGACCCGTCCGATATGACCTCTTTTCTCGCACACATGGCAGAACGCATTGAGGAATTTGCATTCTGATCGGGGGTGGCTTGCCCCACAACCAGCGCATTGGTGCTGAGATCTCTGGGGTTGGTCTCGTTCGAACTGAAGTCGGTGGACCTCTTCTTCGTCACTGTCTGATGATGAATCGAGGTCCTCGTGGTGGGCTGTTAGTAGCTGCCCTTCTGACTGAGGTGAAATTTCGCAGGTCGGTTGGTGAAGCGGGGCGTGGGTGCGGCGCATTTGGACAGCCGACTTCCTGGTTGCTTCTGCTGCAGTAGCTTCGGTTATGGCATCTACAAGGCTGATGTCGCCTTTCGCCATCAGCTTGCTTTGGACATGTAGTGCATCTAGTCCCAGAACTATTCTGTATCTCAGGGCTTCTTCGAGGTCGGCAAACCCACATAGGCCTCTCAGATTCTGGAGATCTGCTAGGAAATCAGCAACACTTTCGCCCTTCTGCTGACTTCTCTGGTAAAATTCATGCCTTCTCACGAGCATTGGCACGATCGGTGCATAGTGGGCCCTCAGTAGGGGTTCAAGGACGTCCCAGTCCATAGACTTTACTTCTGCCAGTTTCGCTAGTGCCTTGGCCATCTTGAATATGGTCAGCCCGCAATGAGTTAGGAATACTGCCCGTTTCTTCCTGGTAGTGGCATCCTTCAAATTGTTGGTCTCCAGAAACATCTGGAAACGATCCATGTAGCAGTCCCAGTCTTCTTGCACTGGGTCAAATGGAGCGGGTGGTATGATGCCGCCAGACATGGTTCCATCGTTGTGCATTTCAGCCACGTGCTCGGTTATCATTCTTCATTGTTCAGTCAGCTCTGACGTCTCCACATCCCACCTTCATCGCCAGTATTAAGTTCTGGGGATGGCGCCAAGAATGGAGACGAGCCAGTGAAACGGTGAACTTCAAACTCTTTATTAACATGGTGTGACAGCTCAGCTCAATGGCTGAAACATCCCCCTTTATATAGGCAAACTCTTAAGTATTTAACCAATGAAACACAGGGAGCGCTAGCTCCGTTAACCAATAGGCGAGGCTCGTTAATAGCCAATCAGATTCTCCTGAATGGACCAATCTGATGTCGCTATTATCGACCAATCAGAAGTGTAGGGCCAGAACCCTGCACTTTACTTCAAGCTCTCATAATCTTTATTAAACACATTTATTGATTCACAACACTCTAAAAGCCCAAATGAATACAAAAATATGACTTACCCTCTCCGGACGAATCAAGGGAGGGGCTGGGCTCTCTCGTAGCATAGATAGAAAGGGTGTTCAGGGCAACTTCCACCAACACCCATTCTCCTCCATGCTACATCGAGAGCCCAGGATGGGACTATCAAAGCTTGCATGTCCACGGGTGGGTCTTCGTCCGGCTTATCACACTGACTTGTTGAACCACTTGTTGAAGCACCCATCTGCCAAAGGCTGCAGTTGTCGAGGCAAAGACATCCAGACTGTGGTATCTGATGAAAGGAGATGGAGATGTCCATGTGGCCACATGACAGATCTCTTCCAAGGGTGCTTCGGTCACCCAGGCAGCCAAAGTGGCCGCGTTTCTGGTAGAGTTCGCCATCAGACCTCAAGGAACCAGAAACGCCACAGCTTTGTAGGCAGGCAAGATCTGACCCACCTGCTAATAGTAGGAGGAGAGGCCTTGTGCCCCAAGTGAGAAGGGAAAAGGAAACAAAATGGCTTCTGACTTCCTGAAGGAAGAAGTGTGCTTAATGTACATTGTAAGAACCCTTCTTACGTCTAGCAAGTGCCACTGCGGCTCTATGTCATGGTGCGGGAGAGGACAGAAACCTTTGGAATAAATGAGGGGTCCAGACTGAGGACAACCCTATCATCGTGAAAGGAACAAAGGTCCTGTCTGATGGAAAGAGCAGCGAACTCGGATACCCACTTGGCTGAAGTGATGGAAATGGGGAACACTACCTTCAGAGTCAGGAAACGGAGAGACAATGTTCTAAGGGGTTCAAAAGGGGGCTTTGTAAGGGCATAAAGGACCACATGAAGATCCCAGGAAGGATACTTGTGATACCAGTGGGTACAGGTTGGAAGCCCCTTTCAGAAACCTCCTGACTGAAGGGTGATGGGATAAGGAAGGAAGCAAACCCCATGAAAGAACTGAGGAGAGGGACTCAACCTGCCTGCATAAAGGTGTTGGGGGCCAAACCTTTCTCCAGATCATGCTGAAGGAATCTAAGAACCTCTGCCAACTGGGCTAAGGCAGGAGAGAGAGACCCTCCCTAAGGCACCATTGGGAAGGGCCTTCCAGGTAGCATCATAGATGCACCTTGTGGGAGGTTTGTGAGATGCCAGGATAGTGATGATGACCCTTTCAGGAAGATCAGCCACCTCTAGCCACTGCCACTCAAGTGCCACATGTCAGCTTGAGCCACTGTGGCTCCAGGTGGAGCAGAATCCCCTGAGGAAGGGAGATTAGATGGGCTGGGATCCTCCAAGGAAAAGCCACTGACAGGTTTACCAGGTCCGCAAACCAGGGCATCCTTGGCCAATAGGGTGCCAGGAGGAGGAGCTCTGCTTGTTCCTCCAACATCTTCCGAATTACTGCTGGAATGATGGTAAGCAGGGGAAAGACATAGAGGAGACTTGGGCCACCTGCACCAAAGAGCATTGGTCCCCTCCGCTCCCTGGCAAGGAAACCTGGTGAAGAATCTGGTGACCTGGGCAATTTGAGGAGTGGAGAAGATCCACCTCTGGCATTCCAAATCTGAGGGAAAGGTCCCTGAATAGAGAAGGAGGAATAGACCATTCTGCCTGGTCAAATAGGCTCCTGCTAAGCCTGGGAGTTGTTGATCCTGGAGAAGTGGTCCGCCAAGATCAACAACAGGTGTTGCTCTGCCCATAACCCCAACTGTAGAGCCTCTCCCATGAGGTCTCTGGACATTGTCCCCCCTTGCCGGTTGACATGAGTCATGGCAGTCATGTTGTCCATAAGGACTAGAACATGAGAGCCAGTCACTGAGTGCCTGAAATGCTTGAGAGCTAGAAAAATGGCTCTGAGCAAATGAAAAGGCAAAGGAAAGGCCAATTTATGGGAAGGGCCTGCTCTGACCTGGACCAAGGTCCTGAGCTATCTGGCTCTGCATATGGGAACCCCAACCCAGGAGGCTAGCATCGGTGGTTATCACTGGCCTGTCTGGGACCCTGAAAATGAGTCGCTTCCAGATTAATGGGGATGACCGCTGACTATGGGAAACAGGCTCCGAGATTGAAGAATTTCTCCTTAGGCCATAAAGAGCCCCAAGTGAAGTCAGAAAAGGAAAGGGCAGCCGCTGGCCACACGATTAGCTGGCTGACGCTGGTATCGGTTTTCCGATCATTTTTTATGACCGCTCAAACTGCAGGCGTGGGGGAGGTCTACAGACACTGCCCAACTTGCCTGAACAGCGCTCTGGCAACGCTGCTCCCAACCTTGCTTGAGACGAGGAAAAACGGCACTGAAGATCTCTGGTGAGTGTTATCTAACAGAAGCTTTCAGAGACACAGCTCCTGACTGAAAGGAGCTGAGTCAAAAGCTGGAGTCTCTTCCGGGGGCTGGCTTTTATATCTTAGTACAGACTCAGCTAAAGGATGCCATAGGAAGGAGTCAACCCATCCTGAGCTCTCGATGCAGCATGGAGGAGAATAAAACATTTTGATCTCTTAAGAGCTGTGGGGTGGCACAATGGTTAGAATGCAGTACTGCAGGCTACTTCCAGCTGCCTGCAATTTGGCAGTTCGAATATCACCAGGCTCAAGGTTGGCTCAGCCTTTCATCCATCTGAAGTCAGTAAAATGAGTACCCAGCTTGATGGGGGCAATGTGCTGACTCTGTAAACTGCCTAGAGAGAGCTATAAAGCACTGTAAAGTGGTATATAAGTCTAAACGCTATTGCTATTGCTATTAACAATAGCCATAGAGCAGGGCTGCCAAACCTCTGGCCCACAGCTGGATTCATCACATGCTGGCCATGCCCACATCCAGTTTAACAAAGGAGAAAAAGTTTGTCAGTCATTGCTCAATGATAACATCAAACGGTAGATCAAGTAATTGGCAATGTCATAATTTTAAAAGATATCTCTTATTACATTTTCTTTAGTAAATTGTTACTTTTACTAGAATGACATTTTTCAAAAACAATATCTGAATTCTACTTCTGCATTTAATTATTAAAAATCAAACATTCTGTGTGATCAATATGCATATAAATCCATTGTTTTTTGTTAGAATTCATTCACATATTACAGCTCTATGTTGCTGGAATATTTTTTTTACATAATACAAAGCTTGGTTTCTTTTAAAATGCATTTGTTTTTTTCTTAGATGTTATTGCATGGTATTTCTTATGTCATCGATACAATCACGAACTCTTTATCTCAATGGTTGCATTTCTCTTCAAGACTTACTTCAACAGTATGAGCTTTATAAGGAGAATTCATAAATCCCTTTATTCAAAAATGCAAATGCAACAACAACAGATGCACAACAATATGTGACAACATTATTGTCTTTAAATAATGTCCTTTTTAAAAATCTTGCAGTAAAAGCGTTCCCAAGAAAAAAAGAGGCAAAGGGTAAATTATGATTCAGCTTTCAGAATATTATGTAGGCAGTAATAGATGTGTCCTTCTGCAAAGGTGTTGGTTTTAATCACAGCAGGTCCTAGCTCAATCTGCTTTTAGAAATCCTTGCTAAACTTACCAGCAAATGAAAAGGATAGTTATTGTGGACTTCACTATATTCTTTATATTTTAAATTAAGAATCACCATCCTTCCTCTGCTATTATAACATTATGCCTGTGTGTTTCTATACTTATTCTTTCTTTCCCCCACTCTTTCTCTTGAAAAAAAAAGCACCCCATGGCTTTCACATAAAAATTAAATTTAAAAGTGAAGATAAAAGTGCTTAAGTGGCACTTAAGGCACTTAAAACCTGAAGGTTTTTTTTTTCTTTCTTCTTATTGGAACTTTGGATTTTGTTAAAACTTTTCAACTTTTCAACTGGACTGCTCCTTCCTTTTTAATTTTTATTTTTTTCCTTTCAAAATAACTCTTTGGAAAAGCTTTTTTTTCTCTTGTTTTTTCTTTTTAATAATTTTAGATTCTTTTTATTTTTTTATTCCTGATTTTAATATTAGAGGGGAAGGGAAAGGAAAGGGAAATAAGTAGCGCTGCCACCTGGAGGCTTGGATACACTATTTTCCTTTCTTTCTTTCTTGTTGATATATTTGGTGTTGCATTCAAGGACTCTATGTTTTTCATTGAAAAGATAGTGGGAAGAGCATGTAGATTGTTAATGTAGGTGCTCTTCTGTGGAACTACTGATAGCTGGAGTCTGGATTTGAAATTGAAGAAAGAAGATTGAAATGACCTTGAAAAGAGAACTGAAAATTTTGTTTTTTGATTTAGTAAAGAGCCTCAAACATATAGTGGCAGTGCTTTGCTTATTGACAGAATTGCATTTTCTCTTTCCTTTTTTTTTTCTATTCCCCCCCAGTTGGATTTTTATATTTTGACTTGAGTCCTTTGATGCAAGAATACGACACCTTTTTCCCCTCCCTCCTCCCTTCGTTTTACCTTTTTATCAAGGGGAATATACAGATTTCTGTCTTTTTAATTTTTTTCCTATTTTTTTTTTCATCATTTTTCCATTTTATATTTTCCCCTTTTTTTCCTACATAATCGGAACCAATTGGATTAAGGTATTCAAGTGCCTGAAGATTTTTTCCCTTCCCTGTTTTATTTTTATCTTTTGCTTTTTTAAAAATTGGAGTGGCAGTTGGCTGGTCTTGTTTTTCTTCTCAATTTTCCTATTAAGTATTCTAAGATGAGCAGAAAGATACAAGCCTCAGCTTCTTCAATCCTGACTTCTTCCTCCTCACCATCTGGAGGACAACGATCAATACAGGTGATGTTATAACAAGAGAACGAGAAAGAAGTAACACTGCAGATGATTATGCAAGGAATTCAAAAGATACAAGTAAAAACAGATAATATTGAAAAGAGAACGGAGAATATTGAGCAAAGAACTGAAAAGACAGATGAGAAAATTGAAAATATTCAACAGATGATGATGCAATATGAGGACAGAATCAAGAAAATTGAAGAACAAGATGTACAAAGAGATAAGAAGATTGGAGATATGGATACCCGATTAAGTGAAGTGGAAAGAGACAAGGGCAGATCTCTGCAATCATTGCGATGGAAAATTGATAGATCAGAATTCTATCTTAGATTTCAAAATATAGAAGAAGAAAAGGGTGAAAACCTTGCTGAAATGATGACAGAAATTCTGGCAGAAGCATTAGAGGTAAGTAAAGAGAAGATGATGGATGGAATGGATGAGGTTTTTCGTGTTTATACAAGATATGCAATGAGAAATAAACTGCCAAGAGAAGTTCATATCAGATTTACCATGAAAATAATTAAATCACAAATACTGCAGGCGGCAAGAGAAAAAATATTAAAGTACAAAGATAAAGAAATGATTGTACTGAAACAGGTACCGAGAAGAGTGAGGGAGATAAGAAGAGAATATTTATTTTTGACCAAAGAGTTACTTAGAAGAGGAATAAATTACAGATGGCTGATACCCAAAGGTTTCATGTTTATCTGGCAGGAATAAAGACACAGAATTAATACAGTTAAAAAAACTGAGTTATTCTATCTGAAATATTTTAGAGGAAGGGAAGAAGATACAAGAAAAGAAGAGTCATTAATTGAATTTCAAGAGAAATGTACAGCAATAATTGAAAAATAAGAAAGAGCCATAGGTGGTGTACCCAAAGAACAAAGAGAACCAAGATCTACTAGAGCAACAAATCCATCTTATAAATCCATCTTTTAAATCTAAAATAGATGAGAGAAAAGTTATTACAATTAATATAAATGGGCTTAATTCAGCTATTAAAAGAAGAAAAGTATTTCATAAGTTAGAGAAATTAAAATTTGATATAATCTGCCTACAAGAAGTATACATTAGAAAACAACATGATTATATATTGAAACAACAAAAATTAGGGAAATTATTTACAGCCTTAACAGATAGTAAAAAGAGAGGAGTGGTGTTATACATTAGAGATACAGTCCCTGCGGAACAAATATATACAGATGATGATGGAAGGATTTTGATGGTGGAGATAATGGATAATAATCTAAAGACACTTTTAATAGCAATTTATGCCCCAAATGATAATCAAGAAGATATTTACAGGAAATTACATAAGAAAATAATTGAACTGGACTATGCTAATATTTGTCTGATGGGAGATTTCAATGGAATAATAAATGACAAATTGGATTATAAAACACAAAAAACAGCAAAGAAAACTAGAAAGACATTGCCAGATGTAGATGAGATAAACTTAAAAGATACATGGAGAGAGAAAAATGTGTAAAATAAACAATCTACCTTTTATTCAAATAGACATGCATCATGGTCTAGGATAGATATGATATGGATATCAACAGAATTGCTTTCTAACATACAAGACATTGAAATAGAAGTAAGTACCTGGGCAGATCACAATTCAATAACACTTGTATGGAAAGGACAAAAAAGGAGATCTAGATGGACTTTAAATAATACGATATTAAAGGGAAAAGACTTTAAACAGAAAATTGAAAGAGAATTGACTTTTTTCTTTAAAGAAAATACAAAAGAGTATACATCATTACAGAATCTCTTGGACACAATGAAAGCTTATACAAGAGGTTTGATAATGGACTATACACTGAAAAGAAACAGAAAACAAACAAAAAATCCTTAAAATACTGAAAGATGACTACAAGAAGTTGGAAAAAGAACTACAGAAATCACCACCAAAAAGAACATTAAAATTAAAATGGACATAACTAAGCATAAAATGGGGCTAATGGAAAAAGAAGAAATAGCACAAAAATTAAAAATGCTAAGCAGAACTATTTTGAAGATGTAAACAAACCAGGCAGATGGCTAGCATATAAACTGAGAAAGGAAAGAGACTCAAGAAGAATACATCAATTGATAAATGAACAAGGACAAGTGTGCTATGGAAATGCGGAGAAGAAAAAAATTATTCAAGATTACTATGGAAAACTGCACTATCAAGAGAATGTTCAGGAAGAAAGAATTCAACAATACTGAAGGAAGCAAATTTGCCCCAGATACCCAAAGATATTGAAACAATGTTAGAAAGTAATATAACAATGATGCAATTAACAGAAGCTTTAAAAAAGCAAAACATTGGGAAAGCACCAGGTCTGGACGGTTTGCCAGTGGAATTTTATAAGACATTCCAGGAAACATTGAATATTCACTTATTAGAAATTATGAATGAAGTTATGACAAAGAAGAGAATACCCGAAACATGGTCAGAAGTATATATCACACTTGTACCGAAGGAGGACACAGACCTACAGCAAGTTAAAAATTACAGACCTATATCACTATTAAATTCAGATTATAACATTTTTGCTTCAATTCTGGCAGAAAGACTGAAAAGATACTTAAACAAGTTTATTCATCCTGATCAAAATGGATTTTTGCTGAAGAGACAGATTAAAGATAATATGAGAATAATTTTAGATACACTGGAATACTATGAGGCACATCCTGAACAAATGGCTCTGATGTTTATAGATGCACAAAAAGCCTTTGATAATGTGAACTGGCGTTTTATGCTGTTACAATTGGACCAAATGGGCTTCGCTAAAACATTTACTCAAGCCATCAAAATGATATATCATAAACAAACTGCAAAGGTTATGACAAATGGAGAGTTAACAGACTTTATAGACATAAGAAAAGGGACCAGACAAGGCTGTCCACTGTCGCCTCTGTTGTTTGTGTTAACACTGGAAGTGCTGAATAGGAACATCAGAGAAGGGGGGGGGGAAGGGAGAAAGAGAGAGAGAGAGAGATGGCAGATAATGGAATATCAGAAATTGAGAGAACAGAGAGAAAATAGCGCTAGAAAAGAAATAAGAAAAAGGAAAATGAGAGAAATAAGGAAGATTGCGGTACCCAAGTATGATCTCAGATGAAAAAAGAAGCTTCCTGCTGAAGTCGTTATTATCCACTTGTTTTTTATTTTCAATATGGACCTAATACTTAAATATGTGAAAAATATGCTGATGCATACTGCAGCACAGAAGATCCTATGACTCATTATCTTCCCATTCATTTCAATAAAAGGAATGTTTCGCACACAGAAAACCATTTTATTCAGTGATGGTAAGCTTCTTTTGTATAATTTACTACAAGAGTGGTTTCCTTTGTACAGGCAATACAGACCTTTTTGAAAACTGGAAATATTTTTGACAGCTCTCATAAAATACTCAGAGAAATTCTAATATGGGAATGAACAGCTTTCAGGCCAACGACTCCACCGAAGCAGTCAGAGAAATCCTGTGCACTACCTTCTAAAACCTGAAGAACCCAAGACAAACATTTGATACACCAAGACCAAAGTGAACATGTGATTAAGCATAAAACTAAGTGTAGTCATTATAACCAGTTCCTATATACTGAATTATTTCCCTTCCTGATACATTAGCAAATGTGAATTGCATTCAATTCTCAGGTAGGTTTTATAGACCACAGTCAATTTTTTAAGGGTTGTGCTTCAACCATCTGCAGAAAAAAATAAATTCAATAGGTACTTCTTTCAATAGAATAAGTAAAGGGTGCTTTTCTGTTTGCAGCAATTGCATCTTTTAAAGGAAGAAACAATAAATATATGAGCTTTTAAAACAGATGGATAAGGCACCAATTGCTCTCTGTGAGTTCCAAGTACAAACTTTGGTCCAAGAAGAAATATCATTCTCTTTTCCACCTCAAATAAGTCAGCTTACTTTCAGGTGTAAAATTTATGGGAACTTAATTTAAATTCCTTGGCTTACTTTTCCTATTGCAGCTGAGATGAAATTTTGTAGAGGGCCTTTTTTTCTCTGAGAAAATTTTGAAGGTTTCTCTTTTGCTTTCCTTTCTCACCCCAAAATAAATTAGGCCATAAAAGAAGATTTTCTCAAGCTATTCTAAAATCTTTTTATAAAACTGTCCTTCCTCCCTTTTTCATCAGGTACACAGTGCAGCCTTTATGGAAGCAGAAAATGCTGTGAAATACCATGCAGCTGGAGAACTTCCCTTTCCCTTTTTGAGGAATAGTGGATTTTTAGAAAAGCCATTCTTCATATCTCAAAGCATAACTGTTATTAAAACTTAATTATAAACTGCTTAGGTATCTGACAGAAAGACAATATCATTTATTGAGTGTTCGGGCTGGCTATAGCTTCCTTATCGACAGCTAGTATTGTTGTGTATGCAATATGATTAATAAAGTGTGAGCTTGGAGTAAGTGCAGGGTTCTGGCCCTGCACTTCTGATTGGCTGTTAAGCGACCGGACCGGATTGGCCCCTTCCGGGGAATCCGATTGGCCCTTAACAGAGAGTTCTCATTGGTTATAAAAGCTAGCGTTCCTAGCTTGTTATTGGTTAAACGTCACAAAGTTTGCCTTTATAATGTGGGTTTTACTGCTGTTAAACGAAGAAGTCACAATGTAAATAAAGAGCTGAAGTTCATCGTTCAGAAACTTGTCTCCATTCTTTCTCGCCCATGCTCAAACATAACACTGGCGACGAGGATGGGATGTGGAGACATCTGAACCAACGAAACTTCGAAGAACATTGAGCACGTGACAGACGACGCCAACAACGGCAACATTTCCGATGGCATCGTACCACCCGCTCCGTTCGATCCAACACAAGAGGACTGAGAGTCCTACATGGATCGCTTCCAAATGTTCTGAGAGACGAACAACTTAAAGGACGCCACAGCCGGGAAGAAATGGGCAGTGTTCCTAACGCATTGCGGTCCAACCGTATTTAAGATGGCTAAAGCACTAGCCAAACCCCGAGAAGTGAAGGCCATGGATTGGGATGACCTCGAACCTATCCTGTGAGACCACTACGCCCCGACCATGCCTACGCTCGTGAGACGCCACGAGTTTTATCAAAGAAGCCAGCGAAAGGGAGAAAGCGTGGCTGACTTCATAGCAGCCCTCCGAAATTTGGGAGGCCTCTGCGGATTCACCAATCTAGAAGAAGCACTAAGAGATCACATAGTTCTGGGATTAGATGCACCAGGCATCCAAAGCAAGCTGATGGCGATAGGCGACATCAGCCTTGTCGACGCCATCGCCGATGCTACCGCAGCGGAAGCAACCAAGAAGAAGGCTGCACAACTACGCCGCAACCGCTTTCCGGCACCTCCACCGACAAGCAACATTTTATCCAAGTCGGAAGGACAGCTTGCGACAACGCACCACGAAGACCTCTCTTCATCGTCAGACAGTGATGAAGAGGAGGTCCATCGACTGCAGTCCGACCACGACCATTACCTGAAGCCCGTACGCCCTTGCGCTGGCTGTGGAGCCAACCATGCCAGATCCGAATGCAAATTCCGCAACACACTCTGCCATGAGTGCGGGAAAGGAGGCCACATCAGACGGGTCTGCCACAGCTTGCCAGGACCCAGCCAGGCCTCAAAAGGGGCTAACTATCGCCAATCGACAGGAAACCGTCCTGTAAGGTGAGCGCCAGTAAACCACTCCTACAGAAATCGAGCTTTGCAGAGAGAAGAGGCTCACCATACTATCACTATTGGTCACGCCTCAGCCTTAGACACTAAGAAAATCCGAGTCACGGTAGCCATCGAGAACCAGCCTTGCCACATGGAGGTCAACTCGGGATCGTCCCTCTTGATGGTGTCTTGGAAGACACTCAAGCAACTCATCCCCACAATTCAACGCCAAGATCTCCGTTTCCAACGCCTCATCCTCAAGGACTACCAGGGGAATCAAATTCCCGTCATCGGGTCCTGTAGAGTCTGAGTATCCTTCAAGAAGCACACAGCGTACTTACCTTTAATGGTCATCGATAGAGATAGGCCTAGCCTACTGGGCCTCCAATGGTTCGCGCCACTTGGCATTGAAGTGGCCGGCGTAAACCGAGTCGGTGGCTGTGACTGGGAGGAAGACCTTATCTATGAGTTCAGGGACATCTTCGCGGACAGCTTAGGCGAGTACAAGGGGACCCTGATCTCATTCAGCTTAGATCCAAAAATAGCTCCCATTCGCCTAAAGCCCCGTCGAGTTCCGTTTGCCTTAAAATCGAAAATCGATGAACAACTCGACAAACTGATAGCTCAGGGGGTGTTGGAGCCCATCAATCACTCCCCATGGGAAACCCCTATTGTAACACCCGTTAAGCCAGATGGGTCAATCCGAATTTGTGGGAACTACTGGGCCACTTTGAACCATGCCCTGCAGCAGAACGCGTATCCAGTTCCGGTGGTGCAGCACCTCCTCCATTCCCTGGTAGGCGGGAAAGTTTTCGCTAAATTGGATTTAGCTCAGGCATATCAGCAATTACCAGTAGATGAAAAAACGGCCCAAACTATTGTGACGCACCGAGGTGCCTTTAAATGTACCTGGCTGCAATTCAGAGTAAGTGTAGCCCCGGGGATTTTTCAGAGCCTTATGGAAAGGTTTTTTGCAAGGGATTAAGGGCGTGGTCCCCTATTTTGACGATGTATTAATTGCAGCCCCTACAAAAAAAATCTTACAGGACCGGGTAAAATTAGTCCTAAAAAAATTCCAAGAGGCCGGTCTTAAGGTTAAAAAAAAACAAATGTAAATTGTGTACTGACAGTGTTGAGTTTTTAGGGTACCTGATTGATAGCCAGGGCATTCACCCTACCGAAAGTAAATTAAAAGCGATCAAAAACACTTCCAGGCCACGAAACAAAGCCGATCTCCAGGCGTTCCTAGGCCTCATCAATTTTTATAATGTATTTTTACCGCACAAAGCAACTGTCGCTGAACCATTACACCGATTGTTAGATAAAAAAGCAAATTGGTTATGGGGTTACCGTGAAGAACAGGCATTCCGAAATGTTAAAAAACTGCTCACTTCTGACTCTGTACTCATGCAGTATAATGAGACTTTGTTAGTTATAACCTGTGATGCATTGCCTTTCGGGGTGGGCGCCATTTTGAGCCACGTACTGCCAAATGGGAACAAAAGCCCCTGTTGCATATTTTTCAAAGACTCTTTCAAAAATGGAGCGGAACTATGGACAAATCGATAAAGAAGCCCTCGCAATTGTCTCAGCTGTGAAAAGATTTCACGAATACGTGTATGGTAGGGTTTTTACTATTGTGACTGACCACAAGCCTTTGTTGGGGATAATAGCCGGAGATAAGCCGACTCCCTACATATTATCTCCTAGGATGACCCGATGGTCAGAATTCTTAGCTGCTTATAACTATCAGCTGCAATACCGCCCGAGGAAAGCCATTCCCCATGCCGATGCATTGAGCCGAGCACCGCTCCCAGAGACTCTCGACGATCCGGCACCAACGGTAACCACGTTGCAAATCGAGGCACTCAACTCGCCACCACTGACCGCCCGAGATATCACGAGAGAAACCAAACGCGACCACACCCTAGCACGAGTCCTAGGCTGAGTAGAACGTGGATGGCCATTGGACCAGTTATCAGATGACTTCACACCATTCAAGTCTCGACAGACCGAACTCTTCTCCCAAAAAGGCTGTGTCATCTGGGGCGATAGAGTCGTTATCCCAGAACGGCTCCGAAAAGCGCTGCTGAGAACTTTGCACGATGGCCACCCCGGCATCGTGCGAATGAAAGCCCTTGCATGAAGCTACGCATGGTGGCCAGGCATTGACAAGCAAATCGAACAGTGGGTTAAAGCTGGTCCCAAATGCCAAGAAGACAGCAACGCCCCACCAAAAGCCATGCCTACTGAATGGGAGACACCACGTGGACCCTGGTCCCAAATTCACCTGGACTTCGCGGGGCCAACCAAGGGCCACACCTTCCTGCTTACCGTTGATGCCTACTCCAATTGGCTCGAAATTCATCGCATGACGACTACGACCTCCGAGGTCATCAAGATTTTAAACAGACTCTTTGCAACCCACGGATTACCAGACGTCCTGGTATCCGATAACGACCCACAATTTACTGCTCTAGCATTCGAGCAGTACCTCGCTGACCGCGGCATCTGCCATGCGCTCACCTCGCCTGCGCACCCTGCGACCAATGGCCGAGCATAACACATGGTTCAATTTGTGAAGAAAACCTTGCAAAAGGTAGACTACAGCAACATTGATGACAAGGTCAATCAAATCCTCTTCTTGCAACACATCACCCTACATAACGTCACCAACAAAACTCTCGCTGAACTGCTAATGGGACGAAAGCTCCGCTCCCACCTTGACCGGTTGCACCCTGCTTATGAACCAGAGGAACCACTAGGATCCAGCAGCCGCTGTCGCACCTTCCAGGTAGGAGACCTGGTTTATGCAAAAAACCTATCGGGCGACCCGTTGTGGGTGGAAGCGACAGTAGTATGTGTAACCGGCCCTAGATCCTACCTTGTGCAATGCCTTGACGATAAACTTTGGAAATGGCATATCGACCAATTACGGTCGCGGCTTGCAGCGGCCAGTCCGCAACTCCCCTAGGACCAAACTGAGGGGGGGGAGAGGTACCGAAGAAGATGAAGCCCTAGGAAACCCGTTCGTAGGAAACGACGATTTAATAGAAACTCAGGAAGCGGAGCCAGAGGGAGAAACGTTTGCACCTCAGGGAATTGCGGAAAATGTGGGCAACGACGTAGAAGTGAACTCTGAACCAGAGGCAGCCCCACTGCCAGACAACGATCTACCTCAGCAGGATTGCAACCAGCCTATACAACGAAAATCAAAGAGATTAAAAAGACAACCGTCTTATTTAAGGGACTTTGTAACTGCGCCCTGAACTAAGAAGCCAGGGGGAAGGGGTGTTGTGTATGCAATATGATTAATAAAGTGTGAGCTTGGAGAAAGTGCAGGGTTCTGGCCCTGCTCTTCTGATTGGCTTTTAAGCGGCCGGACCGGATTGGCCCATTCCGGGGAATCCGATTGGCCCTTAACAGAGAGTTCTTATTGGTTATAAAAGCTAGTGTTCCTAGCTTGTTATTGGTTAAACGTTACAAGGTTTGCCAATATAAGGTGGGTTTTACTGCTGTTAAACGAAGAAGTCACAATGTAAATAAAGAGCTGAAGTTCACTGTTCAGAAACTTGTCTCCATTCTTTCTCCCCCATGCTCAAACATAACAAGTATGAAGATATTAAAACCATGCTGTAGAACAGTAGTTTTCCTCAATTTTTAAAAATAACAAAACAATGCAGATCAGGGATTTAAGTTCTTGGCTACAATTTTCCAAAGATTTTACTTATTAATATCAACAGGGAAAAATGAGGGAACCCCTTATTCATAGGAATAAAATGTTAAGCTCAAGCAGTGAAGTGATGTGTGTGTGTGTTCTTAAACAAGAGTGTTAATTGGGTCAGTCTCCTTTGTCTAGGTGTAAATAGATTCCTTCCCACCCACTTCTCACTTATTCAATGAATTTAATTATCACCTTGCCAGAAGGCAGGGACTCAATTACACCCAGCCAGAGGGAAGCAATGTGGTGACTAGCTCAGTTTAATGAACCAGAAGAGAAATGGGCTGATGACTGTGTATAATTTAGAGACTAACAACCATGTAAATCTAATTATGCTTAACCAATTGGCACCTTCAGTCCACAGTTGAGTGTAAAAGATATTGACAATGTACTGATATGTATGTATTGAAATGTGACAGCAGACAAACGATCATCTACACAGTATATCCTACTTCTTTAGCCCCTGATTATATAAATCAGCATGTGAACAAGCAACCGTGTAGGAAGGGGGAGCTACCAACTCATGATGTTGCAAATGCTTATAAATCAGTGAATGGTGACTTAGATGGAAATGGTTGAAACTTACTTGTTTCTTCTTTTAAAGTGATCTTTGAACCCCATGTTTCTTCTCATCTGTTTCAAATGAAAGTTGTCAGTGCTAGGTTTCCAGTTTCGCGTGGCTTCGGGGCAGCAGGAATTCGCGACAGCTCGCGATTCCTGCTGTGCTAGCCGCCGAGGTATCCCCGATCCAGATGGGTCAGGGGCATATGGCTGCCCTGTAGGGACAGCTGAAGAGAGAGGGGAGTCGGATAGGGGGGTGGGGGTGTCGCAGACCCCCTCCTTCTCCGGAAAAACCCCTTTTTCCCAAGGCGGTGGAGCGGCGGTCAGCAATGGCCGCCACGAAGAAGCCAGCAACCGGGTAAGATTGCGCTGGAGGAAGTAAGAAGAGTGAAAGTGCTGTCTGAGCCGGGTCAAGTAACATCTTTCAAATTGGTTGGAACTGAGCTGTTTGAATTGCTGGAGGATACATTGTATCCCTAAGAAGATCGAAAGCAGCGGAGAAGCTGTTAAAGGGAACTTTTTTTTTTTTTTCTTCACTCTCCCACCCCATGGAAACAGCAGAAATGTTTGGACATATTGGACATTGAAAGTGAATTGTTTTGAGAGTTGAAGCTAAGGGACAAAAGGATTTTTGGACATTGAAAAACTTAAGAAATTGGAAAACCCTTGTTGGAGGTATGGATTTCTGATTATTTAAAATCGATATTGCAAGTGGGAAGGGAGAGGAAAAAAAAATTGGAGCAGAAGCTGAAAAAGGAGGAGATTGCCTAGAATCCCAAAGAAAGGTATATGGTAATTGGACCTCTTTGATTAAACATTAACCCCAGAAAGAGAAAGAGAAGAAGGAAGAAAAGTATTAATTTCTGGAATTTTTTTTGAATTATTTTTGATTAAAAATACTTGTGGTTGTTTTGGGAAAAGTTTCTCTTTTCATAATGGCATCGCTTGTGGATGAACTAAAGACTGAATATCAAAAATATAAAAAGGAAGATACTTTGGGCACTTTGTTTCAATTCTTAGAAATGGCGTTATGTACTTATGAAAAGTTGACTACGCAGCAGAAGGACTGGGACAAAGAAGAAGAGGAAGAAGAAGCCATCTTTGATGAACAATGGGTTCTTTCTGGGGAGGAGGAGAAAAAGGATAAGAAAAAGGGGATTTTAAGAATTGTAAAAACAACCAAAGAAGAGAAAAATGAGCGGAAAGGTGGAGGCAAGGTTAGAAAGCAAAGGAAAAGGAGTAAGAAAAGGGAGGAGGAAAGACAAAGGGGTAAAAAGGGCAAGGAGAAGAATAAGCAAGAGAGAAAGGGGGGGAGGAGAAGCCTCAATGGGGGGAAGCAAGATCTAAAGAAAAAAAGTTTATTCAGAGACAATGGGTGAATTTAATTTAGGATAAAAGAGGGATTCTGGAGGGTACATAAGATTGTGTTTTTTATATGTGTATTTAGAGTATAAAATTCATTGTGTAATTTTAGAATCTTTTAAACAGAATCCCAAGAAAAATTGTTATATGAAGTACTTTTAAGTTAGGGTAATGAGTTATAGACGTTACTCCAATTGGTGTATAGGAGAAGTATAATAAAAGAAAAAAAGATGAATGGATAGTTGGAAATAGAACAGACAAAGAATATTATTGAAAATGGTAATAAGATATGAAAGGATATATAAAGGTTTTGTTATGCTTTTTTTTTTTTTTTTGGATGTTGTATATTGAAAAAAGGCAAAAAAAAATTTTTTTAATTAATAAGAAATAATTTGGATGAAAAGGAGAAGTTGGGATAAGATATGAAGTTAAATAGACAAAGTATTGATACTATAATTTGGGATTGTTATGTTCTATTGGTTTTCTTCTTTTATTATTTTTTCTTAGAAAAGAACTTATAAGCTGTTATGCCTTGTGCATTGTTTATATAAAATTGATAAAAATGGTTTATATATATAATATAAAAAAGAAAATGATAATAAGATATGGAAGGATATATAAAGTGAATATGATGTTTGAATTTGTGTCTGTGCGAAGAGTTTCAACCTGGGATCAGACAACCTTCAGAAAAGATCTTTTAGTTTTGTTTGTGTTCTGTAAAATCAATAAAATTTGTTTTTTTAAAAAAAGAAAGTTGTCAGTGCTCTAACAATGAAAAAAAAAACACCTACATTTGTTTTCCTAAATAAAAAAATGAATGAATAAATGAAATCCTTCATTAGACTTGGACCTTTGGTTCAATTCTCCTGATTGTCTCTATCAGGGGTCTCCAAATTTGGCAACTTTAATTCCCAGAATTCTCCAGCCAGCTATTCTGGGAGTTGAAGTCCACAAGTCTTAAAGTTGCCAAGTTTGGAGACTTCTGGTCTATATGGCTTAACTTCCACCTGACATCAAAGAGTCTGAGGAAATCCTAGAAATAAATGCCTATTCTCTGTGTCAATTTTCCTCAAATCTTATAGGCTGTTCAAAAGAACCTACAAGATTTGAATTCTATTTCTATGAAATTGATTTTTTTTTTTCAAATATCCAATTTGCTGAAATGAGCAGACATTTAAAGAGACAACAGGTAACATTGTTTTTTCCTTTGCTATTTTGATCTACTGTTTCAATGGATATGCCATCCCAAAGACAACAGGTACGAGAGGACATCTTCTTTTGAATGTTAACAGAATAACAGAGTTGGAAGGGACCTTGGAGGTCATCAACTTCAACCCCTTGCTCAAGCAAAAGACTCTATATCATTTCAGACAAGTGATTGTCTAGTGTCTTCTTAAAGGCCTCCAGTGATGAAGCCCCCACATCTTATGAAGGCAAGTTGTTCCACTGCTTATTTGAACTCACTGTAAGGAAATTTCTCCTTAGTTCTAAGTTGCTTCTCTCCTTGATTAGCTTCCATCCACTGCTTCTTGTTGTCAACTCATAAAATATTTCTATGGTCTTTTTAGAGTTGCCAACAGAAAGGGAGGGGGAGCAATGTGGCAGCTTGGAAATCAAAGGTACATTCCATAAATAGTTTTTCAAAGATAATAAGGAGGTGACTAAAGTTTCTTCAGTGCAAAATTCTAACTGGAGAACATGATTAATGACTCTTGGCTATGGATGTGCCTCATTGGAGAATATGAATTATGATACCCCCAGAGGATGGGGATACACCCAGGTCAAGGCTGACAATGAAATATGTATCTCAGAGTCAGCTACACCCAGACAGTGCCGGACATGTTAACTCCCCCAAAATCCTTTTGAAGTTTTGGAAGTTTGGCTTGAGACTCATGATTTAATTGGGATAACTGCCAGAATCCTGACACTTGTCTTGCCTTCTAGTGCTTTGGAAAAGAGATTGATCCTCTCATCTTTGTGGCAGCCTCTCAAATATTGGAACACCGCTGCCATGTCACCCCTAGTTCTTTTCACTAGAATGTTTAACTAGAATGTTACTGTCCATGAATGAAATGGATATATTGATGTACATCTTCTATAATTGATGGATCCATTGATCATGTGCCAGCAGGTTGTTCAATTTCTTAGCACATGCAATAGATTTCTCTATGATTCAGTGTCCCTAACCTGATCTTTTATGTGGTGCACCTACTGCCACTTTAACTAAATCCATCAATCTTGCTCACAGTTGACCTCTTCTTCGCTTTGCCTCTACCTTTCTGAACTTTCCAGCTTTCTCTAGGGATCTAGATTTGGAAAAAACTACATCATGACAAAAGGAGAAAGGTAAGAATATAGATGAATTTGCATTTAAATATTTTTGAAGCAGAGAAAATGTGTCCTAAAGATAAATAAAATGCTAATGCCAAACTAGGACTAAGGGAAAGGCCAGATAAATTTGAAAAATAAAGAGATTGAAAATAATTCATAGGGATATTAGTAATTGTACAGCAATTTATCTGTTGGCTTTGGAAGCCATATTGAGACCAGATGCTCCCACGCTGCCACTTTTGAGCCTGAGAAAATGGGAGGGGGAAATTTCTTGGAATGTATGTAGTTAGACATAACAACATTATTTTTCTAATTCAAGGTCATGTTATTTTTGCACATAAGTGAAAGTTGGGACGGATGGGGATTGGGCCATGTGATATAATGATGGGTTCAGGGGATGGATTTGTAGTTTTTACTTATTGCAAGGAAGCCCGGAACTTTCAGATTTGGGATTCCCCAATTGTGCCAGTTAATATCCAAATAAACTTTTGAGAAGAAGTCTCAGAGTAATTGATTGGAGTGGAGGTTTGCTAGAACGCTGACATTATCCCAAATCATGATCTTATTTTAAGAACACAAAGTAACTATTTTATCTATTTAGGGAACTTCTCATCCTCATTCAGTGCTGTTCATTTAGGAAATGTAAAGATTATATTGGCTAAAGCCTAGTTCTTTATCTTCACCACAAGGAAAAGTATCTGTGATGACCCAGGGTGGGATACAAAAGAAACACAGTCACCAAAATAGGTGAAGTCCCTTTTATTCTTTCGTTTGCTTCAAAGCTCCAAATATCCTTGATGGAAGACAAAAAACTCCCACACAAACAGTTACAAGAAGGAGGAAATGCTGTTTAAAGTAAAAATACCTATAAATTATAAATAGAAAAAAACAACACAAACCACACTGAAGCAATTAAGGGACCCAGGCAAGATAAGGGTTTGAAGATGTCCACAGATATCAGAACATACACTGGGAAGGATGTCAAACTCCGAGAAGAGTTTGCCCTAGGATGAAGAGGGGATGGGCCTGAGTCCTCCTCTGACTGCCCAGCCAGCCTCTGCCCTTCCCCAGCTTCCTCCACAACCTCCGAAGCCACACTTCCGCTCCCTGTCGGCTGTTCCTCCTCTCCCTCAGAGTCTGACTCCAACAGGGGCATGACAGGACCAATGTCAAGACAAAAGGAAGTTTGTTTACATGGTTGTTTAACAAGATTTGATTTACATAGCCATCTGTTTGACACACAACAGGTATTCTGTACAATGAAGCTGCCCTTGAATATTGTCAGAAAGTACTAACTTAATACAGGCAGTCCTTGACTTACAACAATTTATTTAGTGACCATTTGTTGTGGTTAGCCATCAGCAGGTGCAGATGGCTGAGGAGAGCGAGGACTCAGAGGAGGGGCCAGGACCATCAGGGAGTGGACTGCTGCCTTCAGAGATTGTGGGGGCTGGCAGCAGCGTTGAGGAGGTTCCTGAGGAACCTATGCCAAATGTGCGTACACACAGGATTGCTCGTAGGAAAGAGAAGCTAGAACAGCACAGGCGACTCGGGAGTAAAGCTGCAAGGTAATGACCCCTCCTTCAAGAAGATAAAAGCTAGCTGTGAATCAGACATTCTTTGTAGGAAGCAAAAACATTTTGAAACTCCAACCTCATGGACATTGCAGTATCTTATGTTGGTATTTGAAGATTCTTATTTTGCAAATTATTTCTTGTCTGTTATCTTTTGGCAAGTCTCACATAGTTTGGCAAGGCTTGTGCTTATTACAGCTAATTATTTTGTAAAAGCATTACAAGGTTTCTATTCCCTTTGGATTGTGTTTGATTTGTCAGAAAATGGTCAGAATTCCATTCAAGGTTACATGGGCACTGGAAAAAATGGCCAATTTTCATGACTGGACCGTTGCAGTATTCCCATGGTCATGTGATCAAAATTCAGACACTTGGAAACTGACTCATATTCATGGCGGTTGCAGTGTCCTGAGATCATGTGACCTTTTGTGACCTTCTGACAAACAAAGTCAATGGGAAAGCCAAGATTCATTTAATAATCATGGTATTACCTCAATAATAGCTATGACTCATTTAACAACTGTGGCACAAAAGATCAGAAAACTCACTTAACACCTGCCTCACTTAGCAATAGAAATTCTCACTTATCTAATTACACCACTTATCTAATTATACATATAATTACTGCAGCAAGAATAACATTCGCCTAAAACTGGAAAGCAAGAGAGATTACACTGAATTGGACAGGCTAGCACTTGAATTGAAAGAGCGAGACGAACTAGATGGAATGAAGTTTACAAATGGAGGGACATGAAAGGTTCACAGATTTAAAATAAGTAGAGAAAGTGATAAAAAGAACTAAAAGATAATTGGAAACAATGAAATATAAAAAAAATATATACAGGTATACAAATGTATTGACATTTTTTCTTTCTAATAAATTGTAAAGAGATTGGACAAAAACGTATGTCAAAGAAGAGACATCACGTTCACTGTTTTTAATGTTTATATTTAATAAAATTTATTTTTTAAGAAATAAAGACTTTTGTTCACTCAATTGTCATCGTATGTTAAGGACTGGTTCAGTTCAGGAAAACTGAAGTTTGCTTCACTGATGGGCTGGAGGCAAAATGGAGGCAGTGTTGTCAAGGCTGAATGTTTTTGTCATGGCTGAATGTAAGAAAGGGAAAAATGCAACCAATAATTCAAAAAGGAAAACAATCCAAGCACTAAGAGGAAAAAGGAAACGTCAAAATATAAAATCAGTGTTGTCTGTATACTTTTTCCCTGAGACCTATGAACAGATTTTGAAGCATGCTATTCAACATGTAGGTGACAGAGAGTGCAGCCAAATTTATGTTCATTTGATTTTCAATGAGGAAACAGGGAGAAGTATAACTCAGGCCTGATCCCTGTCAGCAGAAGGGCAGTAAAATATGATACAAGTAAATTGATTTCAGGTGAGTTTACCCCCCTCCCTCTTCATTTTGATATATTGTATCACAAAAATATGTCCAGGAATAAATAATAAAATAAATAATAAAAAATAATAAAAAATGATAAAAAAATTACACCACTGAGCCTGAGTCAGATATGCATGCAAACAATTCTAGTGAATGAATGTTCAAGTTCTCTTTCCTTTTTTAATTTATGAATGTTAGAAGAGGAAAGTCTGTATTGATCATTAGAACAGATCATTAAACAGACTTTTTCTATGGATGCTAAGAATTATTTTTCTTTCTACCCTTGCATTGACTTTGAACGAATTAGTTTGCCCCAAGGGTTCCCACACAAAATTGCTGTGATAAGAGGGATGCCATAAAAACATAATCTCTCCTTGTACATTTATACCTTTTTGTGTCTGTACAGAATTGATAATAGTCATTGCATACTGGACTTCATAAGGAACAAAATTAGAAAAAGGAATTGGGAGGAAGGAACCTTGAGGCTCAGTTAGTAGCAAAATTTTTACCCCTTAAAAAAAAAAGCTTGCCCAGGATGAAAAAAAAATGCATTAAACATAGACAAAGAAAAGACCTGAAAGGACATTGGGATGAGATTATATAAATATATATATATAAAGTAAAAAAGGCCCTTGAATTATCCCTTATTAGAATATGGAAAAACATTTGCTAATCATGAATAAACATTATGTAGATGCATGCTGCTAGCATTTAACATCTTATTCAAGAAAAACTAAATAAAATGAGGACTTAGACACTATTTATGTGTTAACATGGAAAATATGATAGCTTCTGTCCCTTTCCAAGAGAATAAATAATGAATGTTTACTCCTAGAGTGAAATGATAATTTGCCCACTTACACCGATGTTTTAAGGAGTTTTATACATATTAAGGAACCTGTGCTGTGATAATGTTAATCTAATTAAACTCTATCACTGGAGGTTTTCACAAAAAGATTGGACAACCGTTTTTCCAAGATGGTATGATGACTTGGGCAGGAGGCTGGTCAAGATGACCTCAAAGGTTCCATCCAAGTTTCAACCCTATGATTTGATCATTTGACCTGTTATGAAACAAGGCAGTCCCAAAGCTCCAGGCCAAGGATCTCCAAAGTTAGCAATTTTGAGACTTGTGGACTTCAACTCCCAGAATTCCTCAGCCAACTATGGCTGACTGAGAAATTCAGGGAGTTAAAGTCCACAAGTCTTAAACTTGCCAAGTTTGGAGGCCTGTGTTCTAGGCAATCTCTCATGAAATTCTATGTATTTCAAAAGGAAGCTTAAATACAGACAACAAGGACAAGATCTCTGTGAGAGATCAAAGGAAAGTCTAACTATCTTTGCAATCTCCAAATGAATCTTGGTTATTCTATGAAATAGTACATAGTTAACCAATGAGCAGTTGAAATGAATAGCAATAACACAGAGGTGCTATTCAGAAGGTTCTGACAAGTTGTGGAGAACTGGTAGCAGAAATTTTGAGTAGTTCGGAGAACCAGCAAATACCCCCTCTGATTGGAGGTTTTACAGTATCCTTCCTCTGCCACGCCCACCAAGCCAATAGTAAAAAAAATTGAATCCCACCACTGAATAGCACTTACTTATATCTTGCTCTGCTTGTGCTTTACAACATTTTCTGAACAGTTTACAGAATCAGCATATTGCCCCCAACAATTTGGCTCATCATTTTACCAACCTTAGAAGGATGGAAGGCTGAGTCAGCCTTGAGCTATTCAACATCGAACTCCTGGCAGCGAGCAGTGAGTTAGTTTGCAATATGGAATTCTAACCACTGTGCCACCATGGCTTTTTCTGGTTGGCGAAGGAGAGGCTATACTGCAATTACAATGTGATATGTGAGTAAAGTAGTAGACATAAAGCAGGTGATTGTTTTTGTTTCTTGCACTGAGTTGTGATACTTTTATTAATGGAAGAAGAGCAACAATATTAGCAACCACAATTTGCATTTATGATGACTGGCAGAAAAAAAGTTATAACTTTCTGGTAGTAGCATACATGCACATATGTGACAGATAAGAATTTATACTGGATAGAGAGAACAACCCCAAAGTTTGTCAATAAAAATAATATCAAAAAAGAAACCTAAAGATTTTTGCAAGAAGGGCTTAAAGGGAGAACGTCTTATTCATCTTTGTAACAGAGAGTGACGAGTTTAAATAAGATTTATTACACTACTTGACTGAAACTCTGCATGATAAACAAGAAATATTTGTTGTCAGCAAATCTACACAACAAATATAGTTCAATTATATGACATTGATACACAGCAATGATGATTTATGTTAAAAGATAATGAAGCAAATTAAAAGATTATGTGTTTATGTGATAAATTGGAAATGTCATAATAAAGAACACCATTCCTCATCTTAATATATTCTTAATCCTATTTTATATTTGATACTGAAAGTGTTCAGCATTTAATTCAAACATATCTTTGTTTCAATTTATAGGGAAAGAGGGGATGTATTTTAGTTGGCATAGATTTGACATAAAAAGTGAAACGATCTGTTTGTATTAAAGTATTTGCCTTGAATTGACATTTCAGTCAATTACTAATTCTTGTGGCACACTAAATCATTATATATAATTTGAGTATAATGTAAGTCACATGGCTGAATTCATATATTAAACTATAATATAAGTTTCATTTTGACTGTTTGTTATGGGTACACACATGGGTATATACCTTATAATTGTATGCAATGTGTAAACTAGGGGTGGGCAAACTACAGCCCACGGGCCACATCTGGCCCATTGTTCTGTCCAATCCAGCCCGCCCCTGAAAAAAAAAAGCTGGGCGTGGTGTATTGCCCTGCGCCTCATGGCCCCCAAAGCTGCAAAACAGTGCGGAGCGCTCTCGGGGTAGAAAAGAAAAGAAATTTGCAAAGGCCTCGGCTGGGAGTTCGAAATCACCTTCGAGTGCGACCTCTCCGAAGGTGAGTCCCCGCTGATCCCCCTTCTTTTTCCGGGGCTTCCAGGCTTAAACTTTGCAAAGGCAAAGTTTGCAGGTGGGAGCGTCTTCCTGCCGATGAGCGGGAAGGGTTCCGGCCGGCAGGTGGGCGGGCTGCTTGGAGCGGGCTGCTTGGAGCCACCTAAAGCTAGGCCGTTGCTGGTGGAGCCTTGCCCTGCATTGGTGCCCCGTTTCCCGGCTCAGCAGTCCTGCTCGGGCAGCACTTTAAAAGCCCTCCTCACGTATGCGCCCAATGAGCTGCTCACCACGACGGCGGCTCCCAGCACCCGAGCAACTTCCCAGCAACTTGCGGCTTGCTTTTTCCTCTCGGGTGCTCGTGCCTGGCCCCAAGCCACACGGTGGAGGGGAAACCTGGAGCGCCACCGGATCACCTCCTCCAAGCAGCCCGCCCGCCCACTGGGCGGAACTCTTCCCGCTCATCCCTCAGGTGTCTGCCTCGTTCCTCTCTCAGTCGCTCTCTCGCTACTCCACCAGCCCAGGAAGAAACTGCTTCAAAGAAGCCGGCAGGGTGGCTTCCTGTCAGCGCAGCTCCTCCAAAGCGCCCGTTCACCCCCACCCCACCCCCCACAGTTCAATCCAGTGCTTCGTTCTGCCTGCCTGCCTTCATTTCTGGTTGTTTGGGAGTAGCTTCAGCTGAGAAAAAGAGGCAAATAGTTATTATTCTCAGCCAAAGCTGTTCTGAAATAACCAGAAACGAAGGTGGGCAGGCAGGCAGGCAGAACGGAGCACTGGATTGAACTGCGGGCGGCTGTGTGAGGGTGAACGGGTGCTTTGGAGGAGCTGCACTGACAGGAAGCCACCCTGCCGGCTTCTTTGAAGCAGTTTCTTCCTGGGCTGGTGGAGTAGCGAGAGACTGACTGAGATAGGAATGAGGCAGACACCCGAGGGATGAGCGGAAAGGGTTCCACCCGGTGGGCGGACGGGCTGCTTGGAGGAGGTGACCCAGCAGCGCTCTGGGTTTCCCCTCCGTCATACGGATCGGGGCCAGGCGCGAGCGCCCGAGAGGAAAAAGCAAGTTGCTAGGAAGTTGCTCGGGTGCTGGGAGCCACTGTCGTGGTGAGCGGCTCATCGAGCGCGTACGCGAGGAGGAGGACCGCTGAGCCGGGAAATGGGGCACCAAGGCAGGGCAAGGCTCCACCAACAGCGGCCTACCTTTAGGTGGGCTTGGATGCCCCTGAGCATGGTTTGCTGTTTGTTCTCTCCTGGGACTCGTGTTTGGAAAGCATGGAAAATAGTAGCAGGAGCAGCCACGGTGTTACTTTTTCTTATATATTATATATATATATTATAAAGGGCCCATTATAAAATGCAGCAAATTATATATAAGAATATTATATATATATATATATATATATATATATATATATATATATATATATATATATATATATATATATATATATATGTTTTCTGAGGTTCTCGTGGGTATTTGTATGTGGATCTTTGGTTATTCGGGTTTTCTCCCGCGTAAGATTGGAAGTATCTAGGCAACGTTTCGATGAAGTCTCATTCATCATCTGCAGGCTTGGTCTTCAGCTCTGTGCTTCTCAGAGTGAATGAATAAACGAGATGATACCTCCCACCTACCAGCCATTTGGAAACCCACCCTCATGAACAGACGAGTACCGAACATGAAGAATGACACCACACCCACACCCCTGAGAGCCACACAAGATGCCACCATCACACTTTTCGTAGAAAGCAGACTCACACCCACACAGAAGATGAGACACGACCACGGACCAGAAGCCACACTGCAGCTGCATCACTACCCACTTCAAACCCCTCTGAGCCATACATGAAGCGAACTGACCCCCACCATGAAGATGCAGCATGACCACGAACTCGAAGCCAAACAGCAAGATCACAGCTCACCAGCTCAAATCCCCCAGCAACTAAGACTAACCTGAGCACAATCAAGCCCCCACCTGAACAGAACATGCCTCCAGCCAATCAGAACACAGCCAACCCCCAACCAATCAGAACACAGCCAAAACCCCAACCAATGAGAACACACCCCCATCCAATCAGAACACAGCCAAGCCCCCACCCAATCAAGTCACACCCCCACTAGCAGTTAAAAGGAAGAAGCAGCTGCAAGCTCACATCACTCTGAGAAGCACAGAGCTGAAGACCAAACCTGAAGATGATGAATGAGACTTCATCAAAACGTTGCCTAGATACTTCCAATCTTACGTGGGAGAAAACACGAATAACCAAAGATCCACATATAAATACCTCTGAGCCATACATGATCCACATCCAAATACCCGCGAGAACCTCAGAAAACACACACACACACACACACATATATATGGCATTCAGCTTAGTTTGGGTATTTTCCCACGTCATAATAGTTGTGCTTTTAAAGTTGTAGCAATGTTTCAGCAGAATCTCATCTGCCATCATCAGGCTTCTGTATTGTGTTCACTATACTATACAGAAGCCTGATGATGGCAGATGAGATTCTGCTGAAACGTTGCTATAACTTTAAAAGCACAACTATTATAACGTGGGAAAATATCCGAACTAAACTGAATGCCATACATGTAAGTACCCGCGAAAACTTAAGAAAATATATATGTGTGTGTGTGTGTGTGTGTCTTTGGTTATTTGGGTTTTCTCCCACGTAAGATTGGAAGTATCTAGGCAATGTTTCTGAGAAGCACAGAGCTGAAGACCAAGCCTGAAGATGATGAATGAGACTTCATCGAAACGTTGCCTAGATATTTCCAATCTTATGCGGGAGAAAACCCGAATAACCAAAGATCCACATACAAATACCCGTGAGAACCTCAGAAAATACACACACACACACACACACACACACACACACATATAATATTCTTATATATAATTTGCTGCATTTTATAATGGGCTCTTTATAATGGGCTTTTATAAAATTGGTTTGGCCCTCGAACGCAGATCTGATTTTCCATGTGGCCCCCGAAAGAAATTAATTGCCCACCCCGGTGTAAACCCAAGAAAAAGTATGGCAGGAAAGTAAACCATGCAGTGGTGCGATTCAAGCAGTGTAACAACTGGTTTGGTGAATGCGCGCTTCACTCTGGCCGGCTGGAAGGATGCACACGCATGAGGAGACTCTCCTTAAGCGAGTAGCTGCCCATCCCATTCTCACCTTTGTTGTGCTTTGGCCAAGCCTGGCCGCTAAATTGAAGATCTCCCTGTGCATGTGCGCCCTCCTATCCCCACCACAGCTGGCCAGGGGGTCGCAAGAGGAGAAGGGGGAGGAGGAGGGTCACTCGAAGGGAAGCCTCCGCCACATATGGTGCTCATTCCTCAGCCAGCCTGGATTTCCAAAAAGAAGAAAATAAAAGGAGTAGCAAAGAGCCCCGAGGAGAGCTTGCTGGTTTGGCCTAGCTGTGGCTTTCCAAGAGAGAGAAAGAGACACACAAACAGACACACACACACACAGGGGGGGGGGTACAGAGAGCGGGGGAGATAGAGACGGCAGACACACACACACACACAAGGATATAGAACAAAGTACTACTGAATATGTGTGTGTGTGTGTGTGTGTGTGAGAGAGAGAGAGACAGAGAGAGAGAGACAGAGAGAGAGAGAGAGAGAGAGAGAGAGAGAGATTATGTTCAAATGTCCATGCACATTTATGACTTAATGTGCATAGAACTGAAGCTATAGATGCATATTTTTATAAAGACATGGTTCTCCTGTTAATAATTTGTAAATAAATCAATGTTGGCATTGCAGATTGCACTAAGGCATAGGGCATGGTTTATAAACTGGAAATTTTGGTTAAGCCAAAATTGCCAAAATTATATTATAGCTTTGGGCAACATATGGATCCAGCCCCATTCATTTTCCTTCATCATATACTCATTTGGGACAAAAATAGGGCATTATTTTTCTAGGTCATCTGTTGTACACTGGCGTTAAAATTTAAAAAAAATAGGTTGACTTTTAGACTACACACACTATATAGATATCTTTAAGAAATAATAAATCCAACTCCCATTCATGTGGGAAATAAGAGGTCATTAGAAGGGGGAACATCCACGGTATTTTAGCTGCTCTAGTAAGAACTTCCAAACACAGGAAGTTCCCTGATTTTAATTTTTCACCTCGTTGTTTGCTGAAATGAGAGAGATATTTGGCAAAGAAGTGTCTCTCCACGGGATCAATACTGCAGGTGTTTAATTGCATAGGGCAATCACTTGCCTGTGAAATCAGACTCTTAATAGCACTACAGCTCCAATCAGCTCCAATCCATGCTTCTTCAAATGCAGAATAAGAATTACTGCTAAATCCAAAGGTAACTAAATGGTTTTAAACACGCCGCAGGAAACATAAAAATGGTTTCCTGATTAATATCCAATAATTGAAGGTTATCACACTGCCTTATGTCATGGGAGTTGCAAAGAGATTAGCTGCCAATTATCTGTTCACTGATAGCTTCAAGTTCAAAGAGATAGAAACAAAGCTGGCTTCCAAACTATAGATATCAGACTTGAAATCCTTTTTGTTTCTTGTTCATGAGATCTTGGATATGGAGATGTTTCTCTGCCTATCTTAATCCCCCTTTAGTAAATAATTCAATCTGTCATCTGTCACATCTGGACTTATTTTTTAAAGATTTGGACTTTTTAAAATATCTGCCATGCCCCTGTCAGAATCTAATTTGGAGGGGGAGGCCAAGCAGCTGACAGGGAGTGGGAGTGTGGCTTCGGTGGTTGTGGAAGAAACTGGGAAAGGGCAAAGTCCAGTTGGGCAGAGCAGGGAAGAGGTAGAGCAAAGCAGAGGAAATTCAGAGGAAGATCCAATTCCACCCACCCCTTCATCTTAGGGCAGGCAGAGAAGAACGGAGAAGGGAGCAACGTGAGTTGCGTGGCTTATGGGAGAGGAAAGGGCTCTGATTCCCTTCATTAGCTGCAGCTGGGTATAAAAAGGGAGGTTGCACACAGCAACTCATGGGAAGTAAATCATGAGTTATCTTTTATGATCAATGCTTATCTGGATACCGCACATCTTCCCAACTGTGTGTGGTTTTTTTGGCCTTTGAAGTCTGCAATTCCTTATCCTGCCCTGTCCAGTTAATGGCTGCAGTGTGGTTTGTGTGGATTTTTATTTACAGTTTATATGTACTTAGTTTTCTGACTGAATTTCCTTCATTTAAAGACTGTTCTTGGGACAGTTTTTTCTCCAGCTGAAGGTAACTGGACATTGGGGGCAAAGTTGGAGGTATTAAAGGGACTTTTCTTACTTATGTAACTGTGTTGCTTTTGTGCCACACCCCGGTCATCACAATATCCTTTCTTCTTGAATTTTATAATTCAATGTCCAACTTTTGATAGATTGTAATCAGTAGTTTTTCACAAAATTTAAGACATTATTTTGTACAAATATTTCAAAAGATCTAAGCCCCAGAGCTCACTGTAACAGCATTGCCAAAAAGGCATTCAGAACTGTTAACCTAATTTTGCAAAGCTTCTTCCTTGGTAACATTTAGCTGCAAACCAGGGCATACAAAACCTTCACTGGACTAATTCTTGAATACAGCTCATCTGACTGGAATCCACACTGCATAACAGACATTAATACAACAGAATGAGTCCAAAGGTATTTCACGAGAAGAGTCCTCCACCCCTCAGCTTGCAATGGAATACCTTATGCCACTGGGCTTGAAATTTTGGACCTAGACAACTTAGAACTACTGCCTACAGTCTGACCTTAGCTTAGTACACAAAATTGTCTGCTACAATGTCTTACCTGTCAATGACTACTTCAACTTCAACTGCAATAATACACAGGCAATAAATACACAAACTCAAAGTAAACTACTCCAAACTCAACTGCAGAAAAAACAATTTTAGCAACAGAGGGGTCAATTTCTGGAACTCACTACCTGACTCTGTTGCTACATCCTCAAACCTCCAAAACCTAAATCTTAAACTGTCTACCGTGGACCTCATTCCATTCCTAAGAGGTCTGTAAGTGCATGTGCACCATTCTTGTCCTATAGCTCCCATTTATTCGTACTGATTTACTATGTATAAACTTATACCTGTTTATACTTATATGTTTATACATTATGTGCATACACATACTTTGTTCTCATACAGGGTTGACAAACTAAACTAACTATCTAACTAACTAACGAAACAAATAAATAAATAAGTAAGTAAAAAAATCAAGTGGGATCCGTGAGTAGATCCTGAGGTCCCAATTCCACGTGCAACTCTCTGAATTTCTGATCTGTGGTAAAAGTTCAAAGCTGCCTAACTGTACTACTTATATATCTGCCATCCCAATTTGGCAGGTTATGACTGTTTTTTAACTGTCAGAATTTAAGAATCTAAAGAAGTTATTGGGAACAGACATTTGCTTTTTAGCACTGTTGCCTAACGATTTTCCCCACTAGTATCCAGAGGAAGACTCCATAAAGAGACAGCTCCCCCTCGACAACTGGAGATGGTTAAAAACAGCTGGGATGAGAGAAAGTACTCAAAGACGGAGAAAATCTTGTCAGTTTGCTTCTTCCTCTGCAGACTAGTAAAGGGAACTTGCCAACTGAGATTTTTTTAACCCATCTTCTGATAGTTTCTCCAATCAGCCAATGCAATGGGTGCTGCTGAGAACTGAGCAGGACTACAATGGCGGTTTTCTGCCTCTGTGCTTCATAAGCTTCATATTTTTTATTCAGTAAATGTTAATATACTTACTAGGTTAAACATTTCAATAACACAAATGATAATTAGCTGTTTATGTTCAGAGAGTCGGTGTAATTTTGATACCCTGCTCAATATGGAATGCATATGTAGTGCTCTTCCCAATTTTTGTCACAGCAATAATCTGGTAAACTTTTTGGACTGAGGGGAATTGAATAATTTAAACATGCCCAGTGTTATGAACTAATAAAAATGCTTAAATAAAGTTTATCAAAGCTTAAAGAAAAAGCAGGGTTCTAATCCTGCACTTCTGATTGGCCAATAATAGCGATATCGGATTGGTCCGTTCTGGGGAATCTGATTGGCTGTTAATGAGCCACTCTCATTGGTTCAAGGGTTTAATGCTTCCATGTTCTCACTGGTTAATAGGTCAGCAGCCTGCTCTATAAAAGGGCTGCTGCTGCCCCAGGTTTTTGCTCTGTTCATGATGGTTAATAAAGAGTTGAAGTTCACTGTTCACTGCCTCGTCTCCATTCCTTGCACCCATGCGCAGAACCTAACACTGGTGACGAGGGTGGGATGCGGAGACATCAGAGCTGACTGAACACTACAGAGCACCAAACAGAGCACGTGGCTAAAGGCACATCGACAACGGAACCATGTCCAGAGGCACCATACCACCCGGTCCATTTGACCCAGCACAAGAAGACTGGGATGCGTACATAGACCGGTTCCAGATGTTTCTGGAAACCAACAACTTGAAGGATGCTACTACGGGGAAATAGCGAGCAGTGTTCCTGACCCATTGCGGGCCTGCCATCTTTAAGATGGCCAAGGCACTAGCAAAACCAGCTGAGGTGAAAACCATGGACTGGGACATCCTTGAGCCCCTTCTACGGGCCCACTATGCACCCGCCGTACCAACGCTTGTCTGAAGACATGAATTTTACCAGAGGGACCAGCAGAAAGGAGAGAGTGTTGCAGATTTCTTCGCGGATCTCCGGAACATGGGGGGCCTCTGTGGGTTTACAGACCTCAAAGAAGCTCCGAGAGACTTAATAATTCTGGGATTAGATGACCAGATGGTGCAGAGCAAGATCATGGCAAAAGGGGACATCAACCTTGCTGATGTCATCAAGGATGCTACTGCAGCAGAAGCAACCAGGAAGTCAGCCGCCTGAATGCGCCGCACCAATGCACCGCTCTGTCAACTCACCAGCGATACCTCACCTTGCCTTGAGAGGCACACAACAGCGACCCACCATGAGGACCTTGAATCGCCATCAGAAAGTGATGAGGAGGAGGTCAACCGGCTCCGGACTGAACGTGACCAATGCCACCAGCGAAATCAAAGACTACCGCACCAATGCGTGGGTTGTGGGGCAAACCACCCGCGATCAGACTGCAAATTCCTCAACGCACTCTGCCATTTCTGTGGAAAAAGAGGCCACATCAGAAAGGTCTATAGAAGCAAACAAGGATCCAGCCCATTTCAGAGGAGAAACAACTACCGCCAGACCACAGAAAATCACCCTGTGAGTCGGGAACATTTGAACCGCCAATGGAACAACCACTCCTACAGAAATAAAACACCGGCCATTTTATCAAGAAGAGAAGAGGCACACCAAACCATCACAATCGATCACACATCATCGCTAGACGCAAAGAAGATCCGAGTGAAGGTCGCCATCAAAAACCAGCCTTGTGTGATGGAAGTCGATTCAGGATCATCCCTCTCGATGGTTTCCTGGAAGACTCTTAAACAATTAATCCCTGCCAACTGGCGTCAAGACCTCAGAGCCCAAAGAATCATACTCAAGGATTATCAGGGGAACCGAATTCCGGTTGTTGGATCCAGCCAAGTCCAAGTATCATTCAAAAATCATACTGCATCATTACCACTGACTGTCATCGACCGTGACTGGCCTAGCTTGTTAAGCCTTCAATGGTTCGCCCCACTCGGGATCGAGGTAGCCGGCATTCACCAAACCAGAAGCAATGACTGGGAGGAGGCCATCGTCCAGGAATTCCAGGATGTTTTCGCAGACAAACTAGGCAAGTACAAGGGGACCCTGATATCATTTAACTTTAACCCTGAAGAAGCCCCCATCCGCCTTAAGCCTCGTCGGGTACCTTTTGCCCTTAAACCAAAAATTGACGAGCAGCTCGATAAGTTAATAGCCCAGGGTGTTTTAGAACCAACTGACCACGCTCGTTGGGAAACCCCAATTGTAACACCCATCAAACCGGATGGATCGTTAAGAATTTGTGGGGACTACCGGGCTACCCTTAATCACGCTCTTCAACAGAATGCTTACCCGGTGCTGGTGGTACAACACCTTCTCCATTCCCTGGGGGGGCGGAAAAGTCTTCGCTAAATTGGATTTAGCACAGGCCTACCAACAACTGCCTGTAGATAAAACAACCGCAGAGGCACAGACAATTGTTATGCACCGAGGCGCCTTTAAGTGCAACCGACTCCAATTTGGAGTGAGCGTAGCCCCAGGGATTTTTCAAAGTCTGATGGAGAGACTCTTGCAAGGGATCAAGGGGCTCGTGCCATATTTTGATGTTTTAATTGCTGCCCCGAATAGAGAAATACTAGAAAAGTGGCTTAAACTGGTTCTCCAGAAATTTAAAGACTCTGGCCTTAAGGTTAAAAAAATAAATGTCAACTGTGTACAGACAAAGTAGAGTTTCTGGGGTACCTAATTGATAAACAGGGCATCCACCCCACTAACAGCAAACTGAGAGCAATCAAAAACACCCCAAGACCCAGAAATAGAACTGTTCTTCAAGCTTTTCTGGGGCCCATTAACTTTTACAACATCTTCTTGCCCCAGAAAGCGACCGTAGCTGAGCCCCTCCATAGACTTCTCGACAAAAAAGCAACCTGGGTCTGGGGACACCGCGAGGAGCACGCATTCCGACAAGTGAAAAACTTACTAACCTCAGATGCTGTTTTAATGCAGTATAACGAGACTCTCCCTTTAACAATTACATGTGATGCATCACCGTTTGGAGTAGGAGCCATTTTGAGTCATGTGTTACCAAATGGAAGTGAGGCCCCTATTGCCTATTTTTCAAGGACCTTGTCAAAGGCTGAACGTAATTATAGCCAGATCGACAAAGAGGCTCTTGCTGTTGTATCTGCTGTGAAACGGTTTCATGAATATGTGTATGGACCAGTTTTTACTATTGTTACTGACCACAAACCGTTGTTAGGGATTATAGCAGGAGACAAGCCAACCCCCTATATATTGTCACTGAGAATGACTCGCTGGTCGGAGTTTTTAGCTGCGTACAACTATAAATTACAACACCGCCTGGGGAAAGCCATTACCCACGCTGATGCATTGAGCCATGCCCCACTTCCGGAAACCATCGATGACCCAGCTCCAATCCTTATGACACTCCAGATTGAAATGCTAGAGTCACCACCACTAACAGCCAGAGACATTGCAATTGAAACAAAACGAGATCCTGTCTTATCGCGAGTTTTTAGCTGGGTCAAAAGAGGATGGCCAATAGAACAAACCTCTGATGATTTCACCCCTTTCAGAAACTGGCAAACAGAACTGTTTTCTCAAAAAGGCTGCATCCTATGGGGAGATAGAGTCATCGTCCCAGAGCGGTTACAACAAGCAGTATTGAAAACATTGCATGATGGTCACCCCAGCATCGTGCGTATGAAAGCGCTCGCACAAAGCTACGCATGGTGGCCGGGCATCAACAGACAAATTGAAGCCTAGGTATAGACTTGCTTAAAGTGCCAAGAAGTCAGCAGTACCCCACCTAGAGCAACTCCAACAGAATGGGAAACCCCCTAAGGGCCGTGGTCCCGCATCCACATTGATTTTGCGGGACCTACTAAGGGACATACGTTCCTATTAACAGTGGATGCCTATTCCAACTGGCTCGAGATCCACGAAATGAAGAATACTACCACGGAGTCCATCATCTGAAAATTGAACAGGCTATTTGCAACGCACGGACTGCCAGATGTCCTGGTCTCCGACAACGGACCCCAGTTCACCGCCCTGGCGTTTGAACAATACTTAGTGGATCGGGGCATCCACCATGCACTAACTTCGCCTGGGCACCCTGCGGCTAACAGCAGGGCTGAGCGCATGGTACAATTTGTTAAAAAAACTCTCCATAAAATGGACTATGGGGACATTGATGAAAAAATAAACAGAATACTCCTACTCCAACACATCACTCCACACAGCATCACCAACAAGATGCCAGCTGAACTATTAATGGGACGCAAACTCCGTTCCCACCTCGACCGGCTTCACCCTTCCTACGAGCCAGAGAAACCCTGCGGATCCAGTGGGAAATGCCGCGAGTTCAAGGTAGGTGACTCAGTTTTCGCTAAAAACCTCTCCGGCGAACCATTATGAATCGAAGCAACCGTAATTCAAACCACTGGGCCTAGATCGTACTGTGTGCAAACCTGCGATGGAAAAATATGGAAACGCCATATAGATCAGCTTCGCTCTAGGCTACAACCCAGTTCCCGTGACTCCCAAACTGAGGGGGAAGGGGATGTCGGAGAAACCGAATTCGAGATGGGGGAGAGCAGAAGCGAAGGAAGTCAGCGAGCAGGCGCAATTAATGAAGAAGAATCAGGGAGGGGTGTGGCCTCTCCACAGAGGAATACCTCAACGGAGGCTAGCCCGCTAAGATCGGAGGACAACAACAAGGACAGAATTAGAGGCACCGAGTCGTCCAATGAGAATGAGGAACCGTTAGTACCAGATATGTCCAAAAACGTCCCATCAAAGCTGGACTGCAGACCGGAACTGGTGGGACAGCGCAAATCTAATAGACAGTTAAAACAACCCACATATCTTAGAGATTATGTCACCGCACCCCTCAAATGGAACCCAGGGGGAAAGGGTGTTATGAACTAATAAAAACGCTTAAATAAAGTTTATCAAAGCTTAAAGAAAAAGCAGGGTTCTAAATCTGCACTTCTGATTGGCCGATAATAGCGATATCGGATTCGTCCATTCTGGGGAATCTGATTGGCTGTTAACGAGCCACTCTCATTGGTTCAAGGGTTTAATGCTTCCATGTTCTCATTGGTTAACAGGTCAGCAGCCTGCTCTATAAAAGGGCTGCTGCCGCCCCAGGTTTTTGCTCTGTTCACGATGGTTAATAAAGAGTTGAAGTTCACTGTTCACTGCCTCGTCTCCGTTCCTTGCACCCATGCGCAGAACTAACACCCAGTAAGCTTTTGAGGGTGAAAATAGACCTGAACTGTGGTATTCACAGAACTGACGGCAGTCCCCACTCAGCTCTGCAGTTCTGGCGGGAGCGCTGATCGCTCCCATTGGCTGATGCCGTTTGACAGCCGGCTATAAAAGGAGCTGTCAAACGGCATCAGCTGTTGCCGCCAGCTGATCTGCCTTGTTAGCCTTGGCAGCTGCGGCAACCCTTTATTCCTTGAATAAAGCTTCTAACTTTTGTCTGAGTCTGCCTCGTATCTCCGCCGCTCTACAACATGAACATCTATCTATATTAGCACCTTAGCCACTATCTTATAGATTACACAGTATTTTTGCCCAGGATTCCAAAGAGATACTAGTAGTATATAGCAGCTAATATTAATTAGAAGTAAAACGATTTTATATATAAAATATAACAGCTAGTATTACATTGTAATGGACAATATTTCATTCCTCTTCCATTTACTAGCCAATACAATACAATGCTTATTCTAATAAATCATTATTAATTTTACAATAAAATATAATTATAGCATTCTATTCAAATAGACTTATTATTATTGATCCAGGTGATACTTCCAATCAGTTTTAATTTCAGATGCCTGGGAAATATAACAGGAAGAAAGAAAAAATACATGAAACAGCAATGATCAGGCATTACCTTAATTGTTAAGTACTGAGCGTGGGCGCGAAGAATGGAGATGAGCCGGTAAAATAGTGAACTTCAAAACTCTTTATTAACATGGTGTGACAGATCAGTTCAATGGCTGCAATGGGCCTCCTTATATAGGCAACTTCTTAACTATTCAACCAATGAAAACTTGGGAGCGCTAGCTCCGTTAACCAATGGGAGAGGCTCGTTAATGGCCAATCAGATTCACCTGAACGGACCAATCTGATGTTGCCATTAATGGCCAATCAGAAGTGCAGGGCCAGAACCCTGCACTTGACTTCAAGCTCTTGATAACTTTATTAACACATTTATTCATTCACAACATTAATGAGCTGCCAGAATAAACTACAGCTATAGATAAATAGCTATATATTAAATCCTTCTAAATGTTAATCTAAAGATTAAGCAAAAACAGATGCGTTGCTTGGTAACACCCACTCTTGTTTTAATCACTGATTGTCAACCATAAATCAGTGGAAGATTTCAAGAGCAGATTTCTCTCTAATAAGGCTCCAGAATATTAGAAAAGGACACTCTCTGACATTAATTACCTATTTTCCCTGTTTACCATTCTATCCCAGGTGTACATCCTACTATTTTTTTTTTTTTTATTTTATACACTAGTTATTTTACTGTTCTGTTATTCTACTTCTGATTGGTTCACACTCTTTTCATTTCTTCATTTTTATTGTTGTAAGCCATGCAGAGGAGTCCCTGCAAGATAGGCAGCAAAGAAATTTAAGAAATAAATTCATAAAAAATAAAGTTACATGTTTAATATTTTTACAGACTCTCCTTTGACATAGTTATTTATCATTCAAATAACTATCAGAACCAGAGGTGGTATTCAGCAGTTTCTGACCAGTTCTGGAAAACTGGTAGCAGAAATTTTGAGTAGTTCAGAGGACCAGCAAATACCACCTCTGACTGACCCCAACCCCACCTATTCTCTGCCTCCTGAGTCCCAGCTGATCACCTGGGTCTTCTTTTGTTGCCCTGCACAGGAGGACAGAGCTGGAAAGCAGGTTAGTGGGCTATGGAGGGAATGGAGATTTTTCAGTATCTTTCCCCTTCTACATCCCCCAAGCCGTGCCATGCCCACAGAACCGGTGGTATTTTTTTTTAATTCCACCACTGATCAGAACATACATTGATTGCTTGGACTGAGCACTTCAAAATATGGATAAAGTATGTGCCACATTGTCTGATGTCACAATTTGCATGCTGAAACTGGACATCTTGGGATCAGAAGTTTGCATAGGTAATAAGATCTGTGACTTCCACTGAAAGATGCAATTAAAGATCCCAATTGACCAAGAAAGTTTCTAAATGACCCTAAACTGGTCACTTCCTTTCCATCCGATCTAACTCACAGAGTTTTGACATGGACAAAATGAGAAGAGAATGCATCCCATGTATAAGTCACCTTCAACTCTCTGAGTAACAGTTGCATAAACAGCTAGTCCTTGATTTATAACACTTCCTTTAAACAACCATCCAAAGTTACAAGGCACTCAAAAAAGTGACTTATGACCATTTCACACTTACTATCATTGCATCATCTTCTTAGTGGCATAATCAAAATTCAGATTTTTTTGGCAAGTGACTCATATTTATGAAGGTTGCAGTGTCCATGGTCATGTGATCAGTTTTTGCAACCTTCTGATTAGTGAAATGAATGGAGATGTCAGACTGACTTAACAAGTGTGTTACTAACTTAACAACTACAGTGATTCACTTAACAACTGTAGCAAGAAAGGTCATAAAATGGGGCAAAACTCACAACTGTCTCACTTAGCAACAGAAATGTTGGGCTCAATGGTGTTCATAAGCCAAGGACTATATGTAAATAAATAATATCAGGAAGAAAATTGGGCTTTAAATGGCACCTATGAGTGAAATAGGGAAGTGTTTGCCTGAATTTTGAAGTGCTCCATTTTAAGCAATCACATATTATTTTCCTGAATGTACAAAGTGGCCTGCAACAGTGAGGAATTATACAAATTAGGGAGTATATTTTATGTAATGAGGATGGAATCAAGCTAGCTTTCTCAACCAAAAAGCAATGGTTTTATTTTTTATGCTAAATGTCAAAAACAGTGGCTCACCAAGACTTCTCTGGTATTAGTCAAAAGCTTTCATTTTTGTTACACAATTAGGAATTATAGCAGAAAGTCACAGCTGGCATCAAAGCAGCATGTCAGACAGTCAGAGGAAAGAAAAAGAAGATAAAATTTGGCATACTTTCTCAAATCTGTTTTATCAAATTGCCATTGTGTCTTCTCCTTCCTAATCTGCACACTGCTTTGGAAACTAAAAGGATAGAAAATGAATGTCTGATTTTCTATCTGATATTCAGACAGTGAATAGACTGTAATAAATCTTTTTTTTTTTTTTTGAACAATTGCGATCTGTAAGACCAATTAAGCAATCAATTTTCTTGTAAGAGACTTATACTGTGTTATAAAAACAGATAATAAAAGCTCATATTGAAGAAGAAACTTACACATTTTAAAAGCCAAACCTTATTCACAAAATGTTTGCACCTAAAGTTTTTCTTGCATCTGAAGAGAATCAAAAATTATTTGTTCAGAAAAAAATAAATATTATGATACTTTTTGTAAGGAAGATAATTAACTCCAAATGAATAAACTATTTTGGCTCTATGTTGTCCCATCATAGAATTCTTTAAGATGAAAAGTAGATGTTAATAAACTTAGGGCAATGAGTAGGATTCCACCAGAGCGAAACAACAGGAACTGAAATTTAGAAACAGAAACAACTTTCCCAGAAAAGAGTAATGAAAACAAAATTTCAAATGATACCTGTGAGGAAGAAATACTGTCAGTAAAACAGTACTGCCAGTATTTTTTTCCTGCTCAGACTGCTTAGAAATTAAAAAAAAAATGCTACAACAAAAAAGATACAGGAAATGAAAGAAGTTAGTTCTCAAGGAAGAACATACATAACCTAGAGCAGGGGTATCAAACTCGTGTGGTCACGGCATCATCACATGACATATCATGACTTTTTATCCCTTTGCTAAACCAGGTGTGGGTGTGGCCAGCTCACCTGGCCCATGGGCTGTGAGTTTGACAGCCCTGACCTAGAGTTTTAGACACTTTGTCAAGGAAGTGAAAAATCAGAATAAATTGAGGTTGATGAAAAATAAGAAACAAGGATTTAGATATGTTCATACTCAAGAGGAAAATAAACAGGAAGCCAGCAGTTTAACAAAACAAAACAAAAAGGCAAAATGATAATTTGTATCGAAGGAAAAACAGACTGATTCAATTTCTATTTTGGTGACTGTTTGACTACTCTTGCATTGAAGTGCAGGATTTAAGTTTACCTGAACTATGTCAGTATCCGGGATATAAAGAATTCAATAGAAGTACTAAAAGGATTGTTCAATAGTTGGCCAAAAAAAATTATATAGACAGAAAAGTTATAAAGACAACAAAGATGACCAAAGGTGGATGAAGATAAATATTTACTTTAAGAAAGAAATGATCTGGAGATAACAATCCAAACACCTGGACATCAGATTGACCTGAGAAGATTCTAGAGAAATAATGAAGTAGTTGTTCTGTAAACATTTAGAGAATGTCATAGTTATTATTAGAAACCATCCTTCCATGGATTTGTCAGGAACAAAGCATGCCTGACAATTTGTCAGGAACAAATCATTCAAACAGAGACTGGACAATTATTTTTATGAAATAGTATAGCGTCTCTTGCTTGAGCATGGAGTTGACCAGAAGACTTCAAAGTCTCTTCCACTATTCTATTTTCTATATTCAGACTAATCTGATTTTTTTATTGGTCAATTTCTTCGAAGAATATGGGAATGATTGTGTTTGACAAATGCTTTGCAATATTCTGAGTGAGAAGTTAGGTAAAAGTGCTCAAGATGGCATGAAAATCAAGTGGTTATTTAACAGAACTGTGCAAAATTATAAACTTTTCACAATGGGCAAAAATTAAAAACAAAGAAAAGCAGGTATGTCTTTTTCCAGGCTAGTCCTGCATGTACATGGATTAGTATTTTTCTTCACTTAGAAGAAAGTATCTTCTGGTCCATAATGGCAAAGAACACATTGAGGAAAATATGTGTAATATAAAGTTATGCACTTTATATTAAAAAACATAAACCTTGGAATAATAGATGAACTTGAATCCTGCCCTTCAAGGCTTTACACAGTTTTGTTTCATTGGTGACAATACAGAAATAGTTTACCATGATTGCTTTCTGAAATGATGACTGTTACTATTATTTCCTGTCTGATGGCTAGAAACTAAGTCCTACAAAGAGAGATGGACAGGACAGGAAATGTTTGATCTTGAGAAAAGAAGATTAGTGAGCAAGTTGATGGCATTTTTAAAGAACCTGATCTATGATGGCAATACGCTCAGCTGTACTGTTTATACCTTGCCATCCTTTGTGAGATGCTGAAAACCATAACAAGACTGCTCATTAAAAATAATTGGTAAGCATAAATGTTAATTAAGTTCTTTACTAAGTTTAGAATGTTAGGGTGACAATCTGCCTCGTAAATATAAGAAATAAGCTTCTCTTCCACTGTCTCGTCTACCTGAACAGCACATTCTCTAAAAGAACTGGAAAAATTCTTACCAAGTGGTTCTGGGCCAGAGAATTTGTCTTGTTCTGGGAATAAACAACATGCTTTGGCTGATAGTCTGACCAAATGAGAGATCTAGAGAGAACAAGTAGAAAGAAAAAGAGGTACTGTCCAGATTTGAAAAAAGTTGAAGTTAATTAACTAATTAATCAATTAATTGCAAATCTTGACATTCATAATGGAAACTCACCTGTATAAAACATTTTTTCTCTTCTGCTACAATAAATGTCTGTTTCAGTCCCTTGCAGGACAACAGTGACATCAAGTGCAACACTGATAGTTAACCAAACTTAACTATGGGAAACATAACAACAAACTGCTCTACCAAATAGAATATGCTTCCATAAAATGTCATTGTGAAAATAGGTTTGGATCCTTTACCTATGTTAAGTCCTGAGCATGGGTGCAAGGAACGGAGACGAGACATCAAACTGTGACTTCACTCTTTATTGTGAGTTCAGAACATAGCAAATACTTGGGCAGCAGCAGCTCTTTTATAGAGCTGGCTGCTGTCAAAACAACCAATGATTTGAGTTTACCGCTCTAATAAGCGTCCAATCAGAGAGACCCGCTAACAGCCAATCGGACTGGCCAGAAATGACCAATCACGACTCGCTATTCGCGGGCCAATGAGAAGTGCAGGATTATGAGCCTGCTGTAAAAGTAAAGCTATTAGGTTTGTTACTGATGCGTTGGCTTAGTCCATAGCACCCCTCCCCCCTAGGTTCCGTCTGAGGGATGGGCTGACATATTCTCATAAGTAGGCAGGTCGCTTCACCTCTCTGCTTGATCTGCGCTGTTCCACCGGTTTCTGTCCTGGCTCTGGTTCTGGTGGGCTGTTTGCTGAGCTGGGTGGCGAAAATGGTCCCACTGTTTCGTCGAATGGCTCTGGGCTGTTCTCTCTGCTCTCGCCAAACTGTCCTCTGGGTTCCCTGGATCTGTTTCCATCGCGGTGCTGTCATGCGGCGAGGGCACTCCCCAGCTCGGTTCTCCTTCTGGCAGTAAGTATCCCATGGTTGGTTGTGTAGACTGCTGGGTTTCGATTGTTAAATCATCTGTTATTTCTTTTTTGGCCCCCTCGATGTCCCTTCCCCTCCCAGTTGGAGATTCAGGGGATGAGATGGGAGTAGGTGCTAGTCTGGAACGAAGTTGGTCTATGTGGTGCTTCCACATTTTACCATCTGCAGTCTGTAGATGATAGGATCGGGGGCCTGTAAGTTGCGTTATGGTAGCGGGGATCCACAATGGGTCGCCCGAGAAGTTTTTCGCAAAAACAGGGTCACCTTCCTGGAATGATTGACACTTTCTGCTGGATCCCAGGGGTTGTTCAGGCATGTCAGCAGGGTGGAGGCGATCGAGATGCGAGCGAAGTTTCCAGCCCATCAGGAGTTCAGCTGGGGTTCTGTTTGTGGTGCTGCTTGGGGTAATGTGTTGGAGGAGAAGCATCCGGGTTATTTTGTTGTCAATGTCACTGTGGTCCATTTTGTGTAAAGTCTTCTTTACAAATTGAACCATTCGCTCAGCCCTACCATTGGCCGCAGGGTGAGGTGGTAATGTTAAGGCATGGCGGATGCCCTGGTCTGCTAGGTACTGTTCGAATGCCAGGGCAGTGAATTGGGGGCCATTATGGTGCTTTTCATCTTGTGGACCTTGAGCCAGTTAGAATAGGCATCCATGGTTGGAAGGAAAGTGTGGCCTCTTGTGGGTCCTGCAAAATCGATGTGGATATGGGACCAGGGACCTCGAGGAGTTTCCCACTGAGTTGGGGGTGTTTTTGGAGGAGCAGAGCGAGTCTCCTGGCATTTGCTGCACGTCACTACCCAGGTCTCTATCTGCTTGTCTAAACCAGGTCACCGTAACTCCTAGCCAATGCCTTCATCCGCACGATGCCTGGATGTCCATCGTGCAACATTTTCAAAACTTTATGTTGCAATTTCTCTGGGATTACAACCCTGTCTCCCCACAAGATGCAGCCCTTTTGGAGAATAGTTCTGTCTGTCGATTTCTGAATGGCTTGAAAGTGTCATTGGGTGCGCTGTCTGGCCAACCCCGTTCCACCCAGCTGAGGACTCGTGCCAAAGAAGGGTCCTTTTTCGTTTCTGAGGCAATGTCTCAAGCGGTCAGCGGCGATGATTTAAGAGTCTTGATTTGCAATACGGCTAGGGTTGGAGCTGGGTCATCTATGACATTTGGTAATGGAGAGCGGCTCAAAGCATCAGCATGGGGAATGGCTTTCTCCAGAGAGTGTTGCAGTTGGTAATCATATGTGGCTAAAAATTCCAACCAACGTGTCATTCTGGGTGATAAGATGTGGGGAGTTGGTTTGTTCCCCGCCAAAACACCAAGTAGCGGTTTGTGGTTTGTAATTATGGCAAAGGGTCTCCCATACACATATTTATGGAAATGTTTAATTGCGGATACAATTGCGAGAGCCTCTTTATCAAGTTGGCTATAGTTTCTTTCAGTTTTAGAAAAAGTTCTCGAAAAGAATGCAATAGGTGCCTCATTACCATTTGGCAGGACATGGCTTAAAATGGCTCCCACTCTGAATGGTGAGGCATCACAGGTAACCATTAAGGGTAGAGTCTCGTTGCATTGCATCAATACAGCATCAGAAGTTAAGAGGTCTTTTACTTGTTGAAATGCTCATTTTTCACGCCGTCCCCAGACCCAGGAAGCCTTTTTGTCGAGAAGTCTATGTAGGGGCTCGGCTACGGTCGCCTTTTGGGGCAAGAAGATGTTATAAAAGTTAATGAGTCCCAGGAAGGCTTGGAGGTCTGTCTTATTTCTAGGTCTTGGGGCATTTTTGATTGCAGTTAGTTTTTTTTTTGGTGGGGTGGATTCCCTGTCTGTTGAGAAGGTATCCCAGGAATTCCACTCTCTCTGTGCAAAGTTGACACTTGTCCCTTTTTACCTTCAGGCCAGCATCTTTAAATTTTTGGAGAACCCTTCTGAGTCGTTGTCCTAATAGCTCTTTAGCAGGGCAGCTATTAAGACGTCGTCAAAATAAGGCACGACGCCTTTTATGCCTTGTAATAGCCTCTCCATCAAACTTTGGAAAATGCCTGGCACCACGCTTACTCCGAATTGGAGTCTATTGCACTTAAAGGCACCTCTATGTGTAACTATTGTCTGGGCTTCTGCAGTCGTCGCATCTACGGGTAGCTGTTGGTACGCCTGAGCTAAGTCCAATTTCGCAAATATTTTTCTGCCACCCAGGGAGTGAAGAAGGTGTTGAACCACCAGTACTGGGTAAGCGCTCTGTTGAAGAGCATGATTTAGGGTGGCCCGGTAATCCCCACACATTCTTAACGAGCCATATGGCTTTATGGGTGTTACTATTGGAGTTTCCCATCGGGCATGGTCAATCGGTTCCAACACACCCTGGACTATCAATTTGTCTAGTTGCTCGTCGATCTTTGGCTTGAGGGCAAAAGGCACCCGATGAGCCTTAAGACGAATGGGAGCTACCTCGGGGCTGAGATTAAATGATATAGGGGTCCTCTTGCACTTGCCTAATGTTCCTGTGAACACATTCTGGAATTCCTGGATGAGGGCCTCTTCCCAATCGTCGCTTCCGGTTTGGTGTATGCCAGCTAGTTCAATTCCGAATGGGGCAAACCACTGTAACCCTAACAAACTGGGCCAGTCACGATCGACGACAGTCAGGGGAAGCGTCGTGGTGAAGTCTTTAAAGGATACCTGGACGTGGCTGGAACTGACAACCGGAATTCTGTTTCCCTGGTAGTCTTTTAGGATGATTCTTTGAGTGCTGAGGTCCTGGTAACAGATGGCAGGGATCAGCTGTTTGAGGGTTTTCAAGGATACCATCGATAGGGACGGCCCCGAATCGACTTCCATCACACATGGTTGATTCTCAATATTGACCTTTATGTGGATCTTTCTTGTATCTAGCGATGAAGCGTGGCCGATAGTAATAATTTGGTGTGCCTCTTCTCGTCTCGTTGAAACGGCAGTGCTCGATTTCTGTAGTAGTGGTTGTTCCATTGGTGGTTCAGGTGGTCCCAATTTCCAGGTGGTTTGCCTGTCTCCCGGCAGAGGTTATTCTCCCTTTGGATTGGACTGGACTCTCGCTTGCTTTTGCAGACCTTTGTGATATGGCCTCTTTTCCCACAGGAATGGCAGAGTGCGTTGAGGAATTTGCAGTCCGATCATGGGTGGTTTGCCCCGCAACCAGCACATTGGCACAGGAGTCTCTGGTTCCTTTGCTCTCGTTCCGAGCAGAGCCGGTTGACCTCCTCTTCCTCATTGTCTGAGGATGACTCGAGGTCTTCATGATGGGCAGTAATAGTGTGCCTCTCAGAGGAGAGCGGGCTATCGCTAGTGAGTTGGCGGTGTGGTGCATTCACTCGGCGCATTCGAGTTGCTGACTTCCTGGTTGCTTCTGTGGCAGTAGCATTGGTGATGACATCTGCAAGGCTGATGTCTCCTTTCGCCATGAGTTTACTCTGCACCATGCGGTCATCTAATCCCAGAACTAAGTGGTCTCTCAGGGCTTCCTTGAGGTTTGCAAAACCACAGAAGCCTCCGAGGTTCCAGAGGTCGGCTACGAAGTGCCCAACGCTCTCATTCTTCCATTGATCCCTCTGGTAAAACTCATGTCTTCGTATCAGTGTAGGTACTGCGGGTGCGTAATGGGCTCGGAGGATCGGTGCAAGGTTATCCCAATCCATGGTCTTTACTTCCGTCGGTTTGGCAAGTGCTTTAGCCATTTTAAAAACGGCGGGGCTGCAGTGGGTCAGGAACACCGCTCGTTTCTTGCCAGGTGTTGCATCTTTTAGATTGTTGGTCTCCAGGAACATCTGGATACGGTCTATATACGAGTCCCAGTCTTCGTTTGCTGGGTCAAAGGGAGCGGGTGGTATGGCACCGCTGGTCATTCTGCCATTTGTTGCATGCGCTCTTCAGCCACATACTCTGTCTTGTTCGATGAGTACTTAGTCAGCTCTATCGTCTCCGCATCCCATCCTCGTTGCCAGTGTTAAGTCCTGAGCATGGGCGCAAGGAATGGAGACGAGACATCAAACTGTGACTTCACTCTTTATTGTGAGTTCAGAACATAGCAAATACTTGGGCAGCAGCAGCTCTTTTATAGAGCTGGCTGCTGTCAAAACAACCAATGATTTGAGTTTACCGCTCTAACAAGTGTCCAATCAGAGAGACCCGCTAACAGCCAATTGGACTGGCCAGAAACGACCAATCATGACTCACTATTCGCGGGCCAATGAGAAGTGCAGGATTACGAGCCTGCTGTAAAAGTAAAGCTATTAGGGTTGTTACTGATGCATTGGCTTAGTCCATAACAACCTACATGATTAAATCCACTCCAAGTCACAATGTATTCTAATTAGCAAAATAACTTGAAAAATGAAGTTATTTATTCTTATGTCCCACAGTTCTTTCTGCCTAAAATGACTGTCAGACATCTGAAAACACACACACATAAAATCCTTCTGACTCATTTACACCTATTCATGTAAGAACAGGTTGTTAAATTACTGGATGATTATTTGTGCATGCCGGAACTTTTAAAATCATATACCGTATTAGAAATTTGTCTTCATTTAAATTACTAAACAGCAAGACTTTTTAAATATAAGGGGTTAAAGTTATAAGCAAGAAAATAACAAACTTGTTAACCTCACCATTACAATTTCTTTCCCTATTTAGATAAGCTAACATAACATATTCAAAAATAATAATATTCATGACTGCAACTAACATTAAGTCACTGCAAACTGACAGAAATACTTACCCCAACATCAGTGTCCACGAAGATGCAAAAAATAACACTCCTTCCAGAGGTGATATTCAGCAGGTCCTGACCAGTTCTGGAGAACCGGTAGCAGAAATTTTGAGTAATTCAGAGAACCGGCAAATCCCACCTCTGACTGGAGATTTTACAGTATTCTTCCCCTGTCACTCCCACCAAGCCACGCCCACAGAACTGGTAGTAAAAAAAATTGAATCCCACCACTGACTTCTTCCAAAGAAACACTACACACTGTAGGGTAGATGGTGAATAGTTCATTTTCTAATTTACGATGACCTTTATATACAACATTCAACAATTTTGAAAAAGGATTCATTTCAGAACAAAGCAAATCTTAAAAGCTGAATTTCCAATTCAATCTGCAATATTCTTACTAAATCTTATTAAACCATTTATTTTTGCAAGATATACTGATCTATTTTTTTGTATGCTGCTGCATATGTTTCTTAATGGAAGGAAAATTTAATTCCATCAATGAAAGAACAGTTAATGAAATTGTTGATTGTGCTTCAGGGTCAAATTGTATTTTAAAAGTAAACCTGACGCACATTTGGAAGATATTTTTACACTACAAATTAATATGATATGGATTTGTACCAAATTTTTAAAAAGTAGGTTTCTTTTTAAATGAAGTTTTAAGGCTTCATTGTGTAAGATCCCTTCTAATAATATAGGGAGAATTTATCGTAATTTATAATTTCATGTTACGCTTCCACTGTTTCTAACATTGGCATTCTACTTATAGTTCCATGGTAATTTTCAGGGTTTTTTAAAATTACAGTTGTCTGTAATTTAATCAAATATTGGAAATTTTGAACTTTTGTGATACTTGTCAATCCCTTATTAATTAATTATATTTACTTGTTTTATCTTTTCAGTTTATATGCTTTCTTAATATGTTAAATAAAAATATTTTAAAAATACTCAATATGCTAAAACTAATAATTAATAAACATGGATCTTGGTCTTCCAGGATAAAAGATGAGCCCTATATAGATATGGTTTATATAAGTTTATTTTCTGGAGATTTTGTTAGGGTTTTATTATTAATATTACAACATTATCCCAAAGGTGCTTTTCCAAAAAGCAACTGGACTTTGTTTTTTCCTTGAAGACGTTTCACTGCTTATCCAAGAAGCTTCTTCAGTTCTGACTGAATAGTGGAAAGGATTAATATTCCTTGCAGTCATCTGGTCTTTAATACTCTTTCAGAGAGTTGTTGAGGCCACTTGGAAGTTTATCTGTGCCTATTCAGGGTTACCTGAATAGTGGAAATGGAATTGCCTAACTACATTGTGGTTCTTATTAGCCGCTTGGAATTCCTGTGGTAGATAAGTGACGATATAAACTTTCTATACAAAAAAAATTAGAGGAGAGTGATAAGTCTGTTTTTTTAGAAATTGGTATTTAATTATGTTGCCTGTGATTTAATAGAAAGCAATACTAATTGCGGTGGGATTCTACATGTTCGCACCTATTTGCTAGAACTGGTTGTTAACATTCTAAGCAGTTCGGAAAACTGGTTGTCAGAAGAAATTACTAGCCTAATCCTGTAAGGAAGGAAACATTCTGGTGTTGCTTACAGAAACTGCCTCTCCGTTAACCCCTTATTACATTCTTGGCAGGACTAGACTTCCTGTCTCAGGAACTTCTCTGGAGTTTTTTTCCCCTCCTTTGCTGGTACTTTGCTTGTGTGGAGAGACCATTCAAAGTTACAATGGCACTGAAAAAAGTGACTTATGACCATTTTTCACACTTACAACTGTTGCAGCATCCTCACAGTCATGAGAGGAGATGAGTGCCTCGATGTGAGTGATATTGAGTTGGCCATGCCCAGCCAATAACTTGATCACCAACCCATGCCCACCAACTAAGCCAGGCCCACAGAAGCAGTTGTTTAAAATTTGAATCCCACCCCTGTTGCTAATCATTAATAGGATAAACTGCAGTTTAGCTACATGTTCTACAAAGCATCTACAGCAGTGGTGGGATTCAAATATTTTTGCCACCATTTCAGTGGCCGTGGCTTGGTGGGTGTGCTTTGCACACATGCATACACTTTGAATGCATGCGCATGCCAAAGGCACACTTTGTACAGGCGCAGAGGTGTTTACTCAGGCGCAGAGAAGTTCTAACTCACCTCTTGCAAGCCTGCACTGTTGTGTATGTACCATAGTTAATCAAGTATGAGCTTGAGGTAAAGTGCAGGATTCTGGCCCTGCACTTCTGATTGGCTGTTAGGCGGCCAGATCGGATTGGTTAGTTCTTAGGAATCCGATTGGCCCTTAACAGAGGATTATCATTGGTTTAAAGATCTAGCGTTCATAGCTCGCTATTGGACAATTCTCACAAGGGTTGCCTATATAAGGCAGAGTTCACTGTTGTTGTTTAGAGAAGTCACTATGCAATAAAGAGCTGAAAGTTCACATTCAAAGACTGTCTCCATTTACTCCAACCCATGTCCAAGTACCTAACACTGGCGACGAAGGTGGGATTTGGAGATGTCTGAACCTAAGAAGCCAGGAAGCAATACCGAGCACGTGATAAGATGACGCCAACAACGGAACCATGTCCAGCGGCATCGTACCACCCGCTCCGTTCGATCCAAACCAAGAGGATTGGGAATCCTACATGGATCGCTTCCAAATGTTTCTCGAGACGAATGACTTGAAGGACGCCACACCAGCAAAGAAGCGGGCACTGTTCCTGACGCACTGCGGCCCAGCTGTATTTAAAATGGCAAAAGCACTCGCCAAACCTCGAGAAGTGAAAGCCATGAGCTGGGACGACCTCGAACCCATCCTGAGAGACCATTACGCACCAACCGTGCCTACACTCGTGAGACGCCACAAGTTTTATCAGAGAAACCAGTGAAAAGGAGAGAGCATGGCCGATTTCGTGGCGGACCTCCGGAATTTAGGGGGCCTCTGCGGGCTCGCCGATTTAGAAGAAGCACTAAGAGATCGAGTAATTCTGGGATTAGATGCACTAGGCATGCAAAGCAAGCTGATGGCGAAAGGCGACATCAGCCTTGCTGACGCCATCGCCGAAGCCTCGGCTGCGGAGGCGACCAAAAAGTCGGCTGCACAATTACAGTGAAGCCACACTCCGGCAAAACAACCGACTGGCGAAATCTCACCCAACTCAGAAGGGCAGTTTGCAACAATGCACCACGAGGACCTCTCTTCATCGTCAGACAGTGACAAAGAAGGGGTCCATTGACTGCGGTCCGACCGGGACCCTCACCCTAGTCTTTATGCCCTTGCGCTGGCTGTGGAGCAAACCATGCCAGGGACGAATGCAAATTCCGCGACGCACTCTGCTATGAGTGCGGGAAACAAGGCCACATCAGCCGGGTCTGCAATACCGAGCACGTGATAAGATGACGCCAACAACGGAACCATGTCCAGCGGCATCGTACCACCCGCTCCGTTCGATCCAAACCAAGAGGATTGGGAATCCTACATGGATCGCTTCCAAATGTTTCTCGAGACGAATGACTTGAAGGACGCCACACCAGCAAAGAAGCGGGCACTGTTCCTGACGCACTGCGGCCCAGCTGTATTTAAAATGGCAAAAGCACTCGCCAAACCTCGAGAAGTGAAAGCCATGAGCTGGGACGACCTCGAACCCATCCTGAGAGACCATTACGCACCAACCGTGCCTACACTCGTGAGACGCCACAAGTTTTATCAGAGAAACCAGTGAAAAGGAGAGAGCATGGCCGATTTCGTGGCGGACCTCCGGAATTTAGGGGGCCTCTGCGGGCTCGCCGATTTAGAAGAAGCACTAAGAGATCGAGTAATTCTGGGATTAGATGCACTAGGCATGCAAAGCAAGCTGATGGCGAAAGGCGACATCAGCCTTGCTGACGCCATCGCCGAAGCCTCGGCTGCGGAGGCGACCAAAAAGTCGGCTGCACAATTACAGTGAAGCCACACTCCGGCAAAACAACCGACTGGCGAAATCTCACCCAACTCAGAAGGGCAGTTTGCAACAATGCACCACGAGGACCTCTCTTCATCGTCAGACAGTGACAAAGAAGGGGTCCATTGACTGCGGTCCGACCGGGACCCTCACCCTAGTCTTTATGCCCTTGCGCTGGCTGTGGAGCAAACCATGCCAGGGACGAATGCAAATTCCGCGACGCACTCTGCTATGAGTGCGGGAAACAAGGCCACATCAGCCGGGTCTGCCGCAGCTTACCAGGACCCAACCAGGCCTCAAAAGGGGCTAACTATCGCCAATCGACAGGAAACCGTCCTGTAAGGCGAGAACCAATAAACCACTCCAACAGAAATTGAGCTTTGCAAAAAGAAGAGGCTCACCATACTATCACTATAGGTCACGCCTCAGTTTTGGACAGGAAGAAAATTCGAGTCACGGTAGCCATCGAGAACCAGCCTTGCCACATGGAGGTCGACTCAGGATCGTCCCTCTCGATGGTGTCTTGGAAGACACTCAAGCAACTTATCCCCACAATCCAACGCCAAGACCTCAAATTTCAACGCCTCATCCTCAAGGACTACCAAGGAAATTGAATCTCCATGGTCGGGTCCTGCCGAGTCCGAGTCTCCTTCAAAAAGCATACAGCGTACTTACCTCTAATGATCATCGATAGAGATAGGCTTAGTCTATTAGGCCTCCAATGGTTCGCGCCACTCGGCATCGAAGTGGCCAGCGTGAACCGAGTCGGTGGTTGTGAGTGGGAGGAAGACCTTATTTCTGAGTTCAGCAACGTCTTCGCGGACTGTTTAAGTGAGTATAAAGGGACCCCAATCTCATTTAGTCTAGATCCAAAGGTAGCCCCAATTCGCTTGAAGCCCCATCGAGTTCCATTCGCTCTTAAAGCTAAGATCGACGAACAACTCGACAAGCTAATTGCTCAAGGGCTGTTGAAGCCCATCGATCACTCTCCATGGGAAACCCCTATTGTAACACCCATTAAGCCAGACGGGTCAATCCGAATTTGTGGGGACTATCGGGCCACTTTAAACCATGCCCTACAGCAGAATGCGTATCCAGTTCCGGTGGTGCAGCACCTCCTCCATTCCTTGGGGGGCGGAAAGGTTTTCGCTAAATTAGATTTAGCTCAAGCTTATCAACAACTACCAGTGGATGAAAAGACGTCCCAAGCCCAAACAATTGTAATTCACAGAGGTGCTTTTAAATGTACTCGATTGAAATTTGGGGTTAGTGTAGCCCCAGGGATATTCCAAAGCCTCATGGAAAGGTTGTTACAGGGAATCAAGGGTGTGGTTCCGTATTTTGATGACGTATTAATTGCAGCCCCGACCAAAAAAATCTTTCAGGATCATTTGAAATGTGTTCTTAAAAAATTCCAAGAGGCAGGACTTTAGGTGAAAAAAAATAAATGTCACTTATATCCTGACAGTGTTGAGTTTCTAGGGTATCGGATTGATAGCCAGGGCATTCATCCTACCGAAAGTAAATTAAAGGTGATAAAAAATGCTCCCAGGCCACGTAACAAGGCCGATCTCCAGGCATTCTTAGGCCTCATTAATTTCTATAATGTATTTTTACCGCACAAGGCGACTGTTGCTGAACCGTTACACCGTTTATTAGATAAAAAAGGATTGTGGGTATGGGGTTACCGGGAAGAACAAGCGTTCCGGAATGTTAAAAAATTGCTCAGATCTGACTCTGTACTTATGCAGTATAATGAGACTTTACCATTAGTTATAACCTGCGATGCCTCGCCCTTCGGGGTGGGCGCGATTTTGAGTCATGTACTGCCTAATGGGAACAAAGCCCCTGTTGCATACTTTTCGAAGACTCTTTCACATGCAGAGTGGAACTATGGACAAATTGATAAAGAAGCTCTCGCAATCATTTCAGCTGTAAAGAAATTTCATGAATATGTGTATGGAAGGACATTTACCATTATAACTGACCACAAACCGTTGCTAGGGATAATAGCCGGGGACAAGCCAACCCCCTACATATTATCCCCTAGAATGACCCGATGGTCAGAATTCCTAGCTGCTTATAATTATCGCCTGCAATATCGCTCAGGGAAAGCCATTCCACACGCCGACGCATTAAGCTGAGCACCGCTTCCAGAGACTCTCGATGATCTGGCACCAACGGCAACCACGTTGCAGATCAAAACACTCAACTCGCCACCTATGACCGCCCGAGACATCGCGAGAGAAACCAAATGAGACCACACCCTAGCTTGAGTCCTAGGCTGGGTAGAACGCGGATGGCCATTGGACCAAGTCCCAGATGACTTCGCGCTATTCAAATCTCGACAGACTGAACTTTTTTTCCAAAAAGGCTGTGTCATCTGGGGCAATAGAGTCGTTTTCCCAGAACGACTCCGGAAGACGCTGCTACAAATTCTGCATGAGGGCCACCCCGGCATCGTGCACATGAAAGCGCTTGCACGAAGCTACGCATGGACCGGCAAATCGAGCAGTGGGTCAAAGCGTGTACCAATTACCAACAAGCCAGCAATGCCTCACCAAAAGCCATGCCTACTGAATGGGAGACGCCATGTGGACCCTGGTCCAGAATCCACCTGGATTTCGCGGGGCCAACCAAAGGATATACCTTCCTGCTAACAGTCGACGCATACTCCAATTGGTTAGAAATTCATCGTATGATGGCCACAACTTCCGAGGCAGTGATTAAGATCCTAAATAGACTCTTTGCAACCCACGGATTGCCTGACGTCCTGGTGTCCGATAACGGGCCACAGTTTATGGCACTAATGTTCGAGCAGTACCTCGCTGACCACGGCATCTGCCATGCGCTCACCTCGCCTGTGCACCCTGCGACCAATGGCCGAGCGGAATGCATGATCCAATTTGTTAAAAAGACTTTGCAAAAAATGGACTATGACAATATCGATGACAAAGTCAACCAAATTCTCTTTTTGCAACACATAACTCCACATAGCGTCACTGGCAGAACTCCCGCGGAACTACTGATGGGACAAAGACTCTGTTCCCCCCTCGACTGGTTGCACCCTGCTTACGAACCGGAAAAGCCAATATGATCCAGTGGCCGCTATCGGACTTTCCAGGTAGGAGACCACGTTTACGCACGAAACTTATCGGGCAATCCATTATGGATAGGGGCAACGGTAGTGCGAGTGACCGGCCCCAAATCCTACGTAGTGAAATGCTGTGACAATAGACTGTGGAAACGGCATATCGACCAATTACGGTCACGACTCACAACGGCCAGTCAACAACTCTCCCATGACCAAACGGAGGGGGGGGAGGTACAGAAGAAGATGACGTTCCAGGGAACCTGCTCAAAGGGAGCGACGAATCAAGTGAGACTCAGGAAATGGAGCAGGAAGGAGAATTGTTTGCACTGCAAGAAATTGCACCTGAGCAAGAAGCAGAGCCACTGCCAAACAACAATCTACCTCAACAGGATTGCAATCAACCAATCCAACGAAAATCCGAAAGACTTAAAAGACAACCATACTATTTAAAGGACTATATAACTACACCGTAATTAAGAAGCCAGGGGGAAGGGGTGTTGTGTATGTACCATAGTTAATTAAGTATGAGCTTGAGGTAAAGTGCAGGGTTCTGGCCCTGCACTTCTGATTGGCTGTTAGGCAGCCAGATCGGATCAGTTAGTTCTTAGGAATCCGATTGGCCCTTAACAGAGGATTATCATTGGTTTAAAGAGCTAGCGTTCATAGCTCGCTATTGGACAATTCTCACAAGGGTTGCCTATATAAGGCAGAGTTCACTGTTGTTGTTTAGAGAAGTCAATTTGCAATAAAGAGCTGAAAGTTCACATTCAAAGACTGTCTCCATTCACTTTAACCCATGTCCAAGTACCTAACATGCACGATCCTGGTTACTTCAGCAGCTGCCACGTGGCATTCTTCTGTGCCACACAAAGCACCTGCGCTTCAAACTCAGCGGATAAAAGTGAATATCCGGTGCCCAGGCAGGCAGGTGGTCCCAATAGCAAAGCGGCGGAGAGAACCGGTGGGGTCTCCACTGCTCATCGCTGCTACTGGCTCACTAGAACTGGGCCAAACCGGTCAAATACCATCCACTGATCTACAGTTTGATTTTCTAGGATGTTGTTCTGTCCTTAATTAGCATTCTTGAGATCCCCACGCTTTGATTGGCAAAAGCGCGGGGCTCTCTGATTGGTCAGGCAAGCCGCGCCGATTGGCTCGCTGAGAATCTCCCGCGATTGGTCCATTCGAATTGCGGGAGATTCAAAGCGGTGCCATTGGCCGCGGCCGCCGTGGCTAAAGGAATAAAAGCCATGGGCTTTTTTCCTTTGAGCGAGTTCGGTTCCAACCTCAAATAAAAGAGCATGATTTGAAGTCACCGACTCCTGGCATCATTTTGCGGACACAACACTGGCGACGAAGGTGGGATCCAGACCCTGAACCAAACCACGTGTCCGACGGAAGCCAGACGAAACACCATGATGGCGAAAATCGCAACCCCCGCACCCTTCAACCCCGCCACCGAGGACTGGGAATCGTACTCCGACAGATTCCACATGTTCCTCGAGTGCAGTGACCTGAAGGACGCCACCGGTCCCATGAAGCGCACCGTCTTCCTGACCCACTGTGGGACCGAGGTCTTCAAGATGGCCAAGGCACTGGCCAAACCCTCCGATGCGACCGCGATGGACTGGGACGTCCTTGAGCCAATACTTCGGCGGCACTATGCTCCAGAGGTACCCATCCTGATCCAATGCAACGAATTCTACCATCGGGACCAACGGTTGGGTGAGAGTTTCAGCGACTTCGTCGCCGAGCTACGGCACCTAGGGGGGCTCTGCGAATTCGACAACCTGAATGACGCCCTGCGAGACCGAATTATGCTCGGTTTGTGGGACCCCGTCCTCCAGAGCCGGCTGATGGCCAAGGGCAACATCAGCCTAGCAGACACCCTCACCGCAGCCGCAGCCGCCGAAGCAACCCGAACTTCCGCCGACCACATGCGCAGACCGAACACTGGGGACCGCAGCGGAAACAACAACCCGGCGAGGTCGACTGAAACCCAACCTGAGACGACCACCCACCAGGGCAACTTCCACTCGGCCTCAGGCACTTCAGATGACGAGGAGGACGTCCATCGCCTCCAGACAGGCCGCGACCCACAGAACCGGCAGGGTCGTAAGTCGAGGACCAACTGTGCCGGTTGCGGCGGCGACTACCCCAGGTCGGAATGCCGGTTTTTTGAATTGATCTGCCAGCATTGCGACAAGAAGGGACACATCGCCCGTGTCTGCCACCTAAAGAAGAATCGCAGCCCGGCACGATGGGACCAGAGCGACCGGAGGAGAGAGAGCCCACCACCCCAGACCAGAGATCGCCCCTTGGACAACAGATGGGACCGGAATGGACGATTCCTGCGAGGCGGCGATAACCGGCGAAGAGAGGAGACCCACCAGACGGTCACCATTGGCCACGCCATAACCAATGACGCCCGGAAGGTCTACGTGGAGGTAGGCATCGAGGGCGAGCCATGCAAAATGGAGGTGGACTCCGGGTCCTACCTCTCCATGATCGCATGGCATGAAATAAAGCGCTTGGTGCCTACCCTCCAAAGGAGGAACCTAGACAGCCAGAGACTCATTGTAAAGGACTACCAGGGAAACCTCATCCCGGTAGTCGGAACCAAACACTTCAACATCACATACAAAGGGCACACCGAAAGACTTCCCCTGACAATCGTCGACCGCGACCGCCCAAGCCTACTGGGACTGCAATGGTTCACCCCGCTCGGCATCGCAGTCACGGGAGTCGACCACGTCATCGACGACAGCTGGGAGCAGCAACTGGCCCGGGAATTCCAAGAGGTCTTCGACGGAAACCTAGGCAAGTACCGAGGGCCCCTTATATCTTTCAACCTAGACCCTAACATCCCCCCAAAACGCCTGAAACCAAGGCGGGTGCCATTCACACTTAAACCCAAGATAGACGAGCAAATTGACAAGCTCGTCAAGCAAGGGGTCCTACAGCCCATAGACCACGCCCAGTGGGAGACCCCTATAGTCACCCCGATCAAGCCCGATGGGTCGGTGAGGATCTGTGGGGACTATAAGGCTACCCTAAATGGCGCGCTACAACAAAGCGCCTACCCCGTACCAGTAGTGCAACTACTGCACTCACTGGGAGGGGGCAAAGTTTTCGCCAAGCTCGACCTCGCCCAGGCATACCAACAATTGCCAGTCGACGAGCAAATGGCAGAAGCGCAAACCATAGTCACCCACCGGGGGACATTTAAATGCAACCGACTCCAATTCAGAGTCAGCGTGGCACCGGGAATATTCCAAAGCCTAATGGAAAGACTACTGCAAGGCATCAAGGGGGTGGTACCTTACTTCGACGACGTCCTAGTGTCGGCACCCAACCAAGCCGAACTAAAGGGTCGCCTAAGGAAGGTCCTAACCAAATTTAAAGAGACCGGGCTCAAAGTCAAGAGGGAGAAATGCCAGCTATGCACGGAATGGGTAGAATTCCTAGGATACCTCCTAGACCTTCACGGCATTCACCCCACAAACAAAAAAATCAAGGCCATCAAAGAAGCCCCCACACCCAAGTCGAAGACGGAACTACAGGCATTCCTGGGGCTACTTAACTTTTACAATGTGTTCCTGCCCCAAAAGGCAACGGCGGCGGAGCCCTTGCATAGGCTCCTGGACAAGGTGGCGACCTGGACTTGGGGGAAATGCGAGCAAGCCGCCTTCCAAAGAACAAAGGACCTCCTCACTTCGGACGCCGTCCTTATATAGTACAACAAGACCCTACCTCTGGCCGTCACATGCGACGCATCACCCTTCGGCATCGGCGCTGTCCTAAGCCATACCCTCCCCGACGGAAAAGAAGCGCCCATCGCGTTCTTTTCAAGAACCCTCACCAAACTGGAGCGGAACTATAGCCAGTTGGACAAAGAGGCTCTGGCTATCGTTGCCGCCATAAAACGATTCCACGAGTACCTCTACAGCCGGACTTTCACCATCATAACCGACCACAAGCTGCTGCTGGGAATCCTTGCAGGAAACCGGGCCACCCCGAACATTCTGTCTCCCCGAATGACAAGGTGGTCCGAGTTCCTGGCAGCCTACAACTACGGACTCATACACAGAACGGGTAAGACGATCTCCCATGCAGATGCCTTAAGCCGCTCGCCGCTCGCCGCTACCGGAACCTGACACTGACCCAGCACCCACGACGACCACCCTCAGCATAGAGACTCTACCCAACCTGCCCATAACCGCGTCAGACATTGCCCGAGAGACTAATAAAGACAAACGTCTGGCGTGGGTGTTGCATTGGGTAGAGAAAGGGTGGCCGGAAAGGGACAACGACGAGTCCGTCAAAACATTCCGAAACCGCCAAACGGAACTCTCTTTATTAAAAGGGTGCATACTATGGGGGGATAGGGTGGTCATTCCAGAAAAGCTACAAGGGAAGGTTCTGGAACTGCTACACGAGGGGCACCCTGGCATCGTTAGGACTAAAGCCCTGGCCAGAAGTTACGCTTGGTGGCCAGGGATGGACAAACAAATCGAGACCTGGGTAGCAAGGTGCCAATGATGCCAGGAAACTAGGCCAAGCCCACCCACAGCACCCGTCCTAGAGTGGGAAACCCCAAGGGGACCTTGGTCTAAGATTCACACAGACTTCGCCGGGCCCACAAAAGGACACACCTTCCTCATAACAGTTGATGCTTACTCCAACTGGCTGGAGGTAAGCAACATGAAGATGACAACCACGGAGGCCGTGATCAAGGAACTCTGCAAACTCTTTGCAACACACGGCCTCCCAGACGTCGTCGTCTCCGACAACGGGCCCCAATTCACCTCGCTGGAATTCGAAAAATTCCTAGCGGAAAGGGACATCCGCCATGCGCTGACAGCACCGGCGCACCCGGCGGCGAACGGTAGGGCGGAACGGATGGTCCAATTCACTAAGAAGACCATCCGGAAAATAGACCACGGGGAGATCCAGGAGAAAATAAACAAACTACTCTTCACCCAACACATAACCCCAAATACCACAACGAATAAAAGCCCAGCCGAACTATTAATGGGGAGGAAATTAAGGTCCCCACTCGACAGGTTACACCCCACGTATAACCCGGAGAAGCCCCCAGACTCAAACAGCAAACACCGAACCTTCGCACCCGGCGACCCCGTATACGCAAGAAACCTAACGGGAGACCCACTATGGATACCGGCCGTCAACACACAAATAACAGGCCCACACTTGTACCAGCTACAAACAGCAGACGGACGAGCGTGGAAACGCCACATCGACCAACTAAGGTCGAGGACTACCAACCAAGAGACCACCAACACACAAACCGGCGAAACCAACCCCCACAACACAAACCAAGGGGGGAGAGAATACCCAGGGGACCAAAAGCAAAGAAGAATAAACCAGCTGTACTTACCGGAAAGCAGCCATCACGACCCCTCGCCAGGAAGAGACAGCCAGGCCAGCTCGACCGACCCGGAAAGACCGAGCGGGAGCGGCGAAATCCGCAGCTCAACCAACCCGGGAGGCCCAGGAGGGAGCTACGGAGAGCGGCCCGGCCCGACCGACCAGCCGGTTCCCACGACGACATCAGGAGCAGCAGAGATCCCGACCGAACCGGCCGGGATCCAACCTATGACTGAGCTGCGCAGGTCCAGTAGGCTCAGACGGAGCCCCGCCTACCTACGTGACTACGGACGTAAGGACTGAACCAAGAGGGGAGGGGTGTTCTGTCCTTAATTAGCATTCTTGAGATCCCCGCGCTTTGATTGGCCAAAGCGCGGGGCTCTCTGATTGGTCAGGCAAGCCGCGCCGATTGGCTCGCTGAGAATCTCCCGCGATTGGTCCATTCGAATCGCGGGAGATTCAAAGCGGTGCCATTGGTCACAGCGGCTAAAGGAATAAAAGCCGCGGGCTTTTTTCCTTTGAGCGAGTTCGGTTCCAACCTCAAATAAAAGAGCATGATTTGAAGTCACCGACTCCTGGCATCATTTCGCGGACAGAACAGATGTATTCTTTTATTCACTAATATTTCTATTTTAATATATTTAGTGAAAGTTAATTTGAAAAAGAGGGAGTCCACCTCTTCTGCAAAGCACTTGAAGGCAGGATAAGAATCTAATCAAGGAGAGAAGCAACTAGAACTAAGGAGAGAGTTCCTGAAAATTAGAACAATTAATCAGTGGAACGACTTGCCCCCAGAAGTTGTGGATTCTCCAAAAATTGGAAGTTTTAGAGAAGAGATTGGATAACCAAATGCCTGAAATGGTATCGAGTTTCCTGCCTCAACAGGAGTTGGACTACTAGAAGGTTTTCAAGTTCCCTTCCAACTCTTTATTCTGTTATTCTACCTGTAGGTTTTACATCTTTAAGCAGTAGATCAGAGTCAAATATATATCTTTCAAAACATAAAGAGATGTAACCAAGGGGGAAAAATCCAGAAAGGTGAAATAGCAAAAGACCTTGCACTTTTTAATTTGATGCTATTAATGCATAGCAGAAGGTGAAGAAGCAATTAAATTTATACTAAAGGTTAGTTTCCATTCCTTCATACAATAGATACCATAATGACACTATGCTTTACATCTGGTAGGGACTCACTTCTCAATTTCAAATTTTGTCTACTGTCAGAAATAGAGGAAGAAGAAGAAGAAGAAAAATCAAATGGCAAAGTCAATACTAATAGGAAAAATGTACTGAACATAGTATAAAACAATGGCAATTATCTTTGACTTGTGCAGAAATTTTCAGGATCTTCTCATGTGTCACAACTTTTAATGTTCTCAAGTGGGAACAAACTAAAACATCAAGCAGAACAGTGAGGAGGTAGTTTATTCACTAGTTTTCCCTGCTGGCGCAGCCTGCAGGCAAATAACTACATATCAAAATTCTATAATCATAGCTGTATATCAGTCAAATCTCATAAATACCCATATTACTTCCCACACATATTAGCTTTGCTGCTGAAGCCTACATGCCCAACAGGTCAATAAAATTTAGATTATAAACATTAGATTACAAAGAGAAAGAAAAAAGAGAGAGTCCCATGGAAAAGAAAGGGAGAAAAGAAAGAAAAGAAAGGTTTTCAATAATAGAAAGTTTTAATGGGATGAATGAAGAAAAATGAGGACAATAGCTTCGGCATTTTTTTTTATCTAATTAGAAAAAAAATGGCGTCCCAGCATACCAACAAAAAAAAAAAAAAGAAAGTTTTCCCATTGATTCTGTGACCCACCAATTTTCTCTCTGAAAATGCATCTTAGATATCTGATAATAAAGAAATGAAGTAAATTGCATAAACTCTACTTTGGAAAGAGCATAGTATTAAAGGACACTAGTAAAGAATAGCATAGTTAATCTAACTGATTTTTAGGAGAAAGGATTCCAAATTGAACTAATCTAGAAAATCCACAAAAGTCATATTTACTTTGCTAAACTCCATCTTTTCTATCATACAATCTAAGAATATATTGTGAATTCTTGCTCCAAAGATTAAGGTAATTCTTTTTTCATTAAAGAAGAGCCAAGAAGAGCAAAGAGAAACTTTGAATTAATAAGCCAATGTAATGTTATTTGAAACAGAGTTTGTTGCCTTCTGATTAGTGTGCTAAAAAAAAGAATGCAGTGATTCTAATTTGATTTAAGATTAGCCAATCCAACAAACAGTGCTTGGGACAGACTTTTCCCTCAAGCTATAATAAATCTTTTCTGCTTCTTTTCCTTCATTCTTTCTGAGGAAAAAATAAGGAGGACAAAGAAGCATATACCTTGTTGGTCATTAAAATGTGTTTAAGGCTTAATAAATATTAGACATTTTTTAGACAATTACAGTAGTCTTCAACTTATAACAGGTTATTTAGCAACTGTTGAAAGTTATGACAAACCCCTTCCACCAAAAGCTACTTATGACCTACATTTGAAGTTACAGACCCTGCAGTGCTCATGCAGTCATTCACCCTTACAACTGACTTCAGGGATGCTAGAACAACCCCTCCTTATCTATCTCACCTCCATCCTACCTCTAGTTGTCCCCACAATCTTTGGGCTACATCCCTCCCTGTTGAGTCCCACATGTTCTTCCCCACCCCTGTCACTAATCACTCATTTGGATGTTCATTGCATTCTGTGGATTCATTGAAGCCTAACCCTAACCTTGAACAGATTTCCATCACAATAGAATTTTCCCAGATGTTTTACCAGGAAATGAAAATAAGTGGGATTGGAAGTATATAACGAACTTAATGCTTGTTTTACTCTCCAAATGCATGGAAGTTAAATGGATATGACACCCAATAGGAATTTCTCTATGGTGCTGGAGAAGACTCTTGCAAGTCCCTTGGACTGCAAGGTGATCAAACCTGTCAGTCCAAGAGGAGATCAACCCTGACTGCTCTTTAGAAGGCCAGATCCTGAAGATGAAACTCAAATACTTTTGCCACCTCATGAAAAGGAAGGACTCACTCAAGAAGAGCCTAATGCTGGGAACGATTGAGGGCAAAAGAAAAAGGGGATGGCAGAGAATGACGTGGCTGGATGGAATCACTGAAGCAGACAGCATGAGCTTAAATGGATTCCAGAAGAAAGTACAGGACAGGAAGGCCTGGAGGAACATTGTCCATGGGGCAATGGGTCAGACACAACTTTGCAATGAACAACAACAAAGGATTTTCCCATGTATTTTGCCTTATAAGTGCTAAAAAAACCTCTAATAATGAAGTATCCATTTTACATGTTGAACTTTATAGAGCTTGGGCACACCCAGTGCCCATTGATACAACTTTTGCAAACTCCTTTGGCCAACAGCTTTGTTGCTGTTCTTACTCTTCCCAACTCCTAAGCAATATCATTTCCTCACATCACACACTATGCCTTTTGTGGAACAAACTATTTCCACGCCACCTGGCATTTGGATTGCTTATTTCCTCATGCTTTGAAGAAATTAATAATATTCTTGCTCTAATTCACTATGCTTGTATATTTAATTCAGCCCAGCATATAGTCACTACTGCATAAATATTTGGGAATTTCAGCAATAATCTTAAAAATTACAATTTTCTTAAAGAAAAGGAAACCTCATAGGCCTCATTAACTCTGTTTTCCAAATGTTGCATTTGCTTTTGCAGTTCTTAGATGCCCATGGAGAAATGATAAGTATCTGTTTTTAAATAAGAAAGAAAAAAATGGAAACAAGGAACAGATGTTCTGTGAACTAATAAAATACTAAAATAAAGTTTATCAAAAGCTTTAGAAAAGAGCAGGGTTCTAGCCCTGCATTTCTGATTGGCTGATAATAGCGATATCGGATTGGTCCGTTCAGGAGAATCTGATTGGCTGTTAACGAGCCATTCTCATTGGTTAAGGGGATTAACACTCCACGTTTCCTATTGGTTACTAGAGCAGCAGCTTGCCTATAAAAGGGCTGCTTTTGCTCTAGGATTTTGCTCTGTTCAGAATGTATAATAAAGAGTTGAAGTTCACTGTTCACCGTCTCGTCCCATGCGCAGAACTTAACATTGGCGACGAGAATGGGATTCGGAGATGTCAGAACTGACTGAACACTACAGAGCACTAAACAGAGCACGTGGCTGAAGGCGCATCAACGGCGGAAACCATGACCGGCAGCACCATACCACCCGCTTCATTCAACCCGGCACAAGAAGACTGGGACTTATACATGGCCCGGTTCCAGATGTTTCTGGAGACCAACAACTTGAAGGATGCCACTACTGGGAAAAAGAGAGCAGTATTCCTGACTCACTGTGGACCTGCCGTTTTCAAGATGGCCAAGGCACTGGCGAAACCGGCTGAGGTGAAATCCATGGACTGGGACGTCCTTGAGCCCCTCCTACAGGCCCACTATGCACCTACCGTACCAACGCTTGTACAAAGACATGAATTTTACGAGAGAGACCAGCAAAAAGGAGAAAGCATTGCAGATTTCATTGCGGATTTCTGGAACCTGGGAAGCCTCTGTGGGTTTGCTGACCTCGAAGAAGCTCTCAGAGACCGAATAGTTCTGGGATTAGATGCACCGCACGTGCAAAGCAAGCTGATGGTGAAAGGCGACATCAGTCTTGCAGATACCATAGCTGACGCTACTGCAGCAGAAGCAACCAGGAAGTCAGCTGCCCAAATGCGCCGCACCAACGCCTTGCTATGCCAACTCTCCGGCGAAACCTCCCCTCGCCTTGAGGGACATGCAACAGCAACCCACCATGAGGACCTCGAATCGTCATCAGAAAGTGATGAGGAAGAAGTCAAACGGCTCTGGTCTGAACGAGACCAATGCCACCAGTGTAACCAGAGACTGCAATATCAATGCACAGGCTGTAGGACAAACCCCCCATGATCAGACTGCAAATTCCTCAACGCACTCTGCCATATTTGTGGGAAGAGAGGCCACATCAGAAAGGTCTGTCGAAGCAAGATAGGAGCCAGCCCATTTCAGAGGGGGACCAACTATCGCCAACCCACAGGAAGTCAACATTCGAACCACCAATGGAACAACGACTCCTATAGAAATAAACCACTAGCCCATTCAACAAAACGAGAAGAGGCACACCAAACCATCATGATTGGTCACGCATCATCATTAGATGCAACGAAAATCCGAGTGAAGGTCGCCATCGAAAACCAGCCCTGCATGATGGAAGTCGATTCAGGATCGTCCCTCTCGATGGTTTCCTGGAAGACCCTGAAACAATTGATCCATGCCCTCCGGCGGCAAGACCTCAGAACCCAAAGAATTATTCTCAAGGACTATCAAGGAAAACGAATTCCGGTCGTTGGATCAAGCCTAGTCCGGATCTCATTCAAAAATCGTACTGCATTCTTACCATTGACCGTCGTCGACCGTGATTGGCCTAGTTTGTTAGGCCTTCAGTGGTTCGCTCCACTTGGGAGTGAGGTAGCCGGCATTCACCAGACCAGCAGTGATGACTGGGAGGAGGCCCTCGTCCAGGAATTCCAGGACATTTTTGCAGACAAACTAGGCGAGTACAAGGGGACCCCGATATCATTTAATCTTAACCCTGAAGTGGCCCCCATCTGTCTTAAGCCTCGTTGAGTTCCTTTTGCCCTTAAACCAAAGATTGATGAGCAGCTTGATAAATTAATAGCCCAGGGTGTTTTAGAACCAACCGACCATGCTCCTTGGGAAACCCCAATCGTAACACCCATCAAACCGGATGGATCGTTAAGGATTTGTGGGGACTACTGTGCCACCCTGAATCACACCCTTCAACAGAGCGCTTACCCGGTACCGGTGGTACAACACCTCCTCCATTCCCTAGGGGGCGGAAAGGTCTTTGCTAAATTGGATTTAGCACAGGCATACCAATAACTGCCTGTCGATAAAAAAACAGCAGAGGCACAAACGATCGTTATGCACCATGGTGCTTTTAAGTGCAACCGACTCCAATTCGGAGTTAGCGTGGCCCCAGGGATCTTTCAGAACTTGATGGAGAGACTGCAACAGGGAATAAAAGGGGTTGTACCATACTTTGATGACGTTTTAATTGCTGCCCCTAATAGAGAAATACTAAAGGAGCATCTTAGACTCGTTCTTCAGAAATTTAAAGACTCTGGCCTTAAAGTTAAAAAGAATAAATGTCAACTGTGTACAGATAAAGTAGAGTTCCTGGGGTACCTAATCGATAAACAAGGCATTCACCCCACCAGTAGCAAGTTAAGGGCAATCAATAACGCCCCAAGACCCAGAAACAAGACTGATCTCCAAACTTTCCTGGGGCTTATTAATTTTTACAACATCTTCCTGCCCCACAAAGCGACCGTAGCCGAGCCCCTACATCGGCTTCTCGATAAAAAAGCAACCTGGGTTTGGGGTCACTGAGAGGAACACGCGTTCCAACAAGTGAAAAACCTATTAACTTCAGATGCTGTTTTAATGCAGTATAACGAGACTTTGCCTTTAACAATCACATGTGATGCGTCACCCTTTGGAGTAGGAGCCATTTTGAGCCATGTGTTACCAAACGGTAGTGAAGCTCCTATTGCCTATTTTTCAAGAACTCTATCAAAGGCTGAACGTAACTATAGTCAAATCGATAAAGAGGTTCTTGCTGTTTTATCTGCTGTTAAACGGTTTCATGAATATGTTTATGGATGAGTTTTTACTATCGTTACCGACCACAAACCTTTGCAGGGGATTATAGCGGGAGACAAGCCAACCCCCTATATATTATCACCTAGAATGACTCGCTGGTCGGAGTTTTTGGCTGCGTACAATTATAAGCTCCAGCACCGCCCGGGGAAAGCCATTCCCCACACTGACGCATTGAGCCGTGCACCACTTCCAGAAACCATCGATGACCCAGCTCCAACCCTTACAACGCTCCAGATTGAGACGCTGCATTCACCATCGCTGACCACTAGAGATATCATGATCGAAACAAAACGTGATCCTATCTTAAAGTGGGTTCTGAGCTGGGTCGAACAAGGATGGCCAGTAGATCAAACCCCTGACGACTTCATTCCCTTCAAGAATCGACAAACGGAACTTTTTTTGCAAAAGGGCTGCATCCTATGGGGGGATAGAGTCATCTCCCAGAGAGGTTACGAGCGGTACTAAAGACATTGCATGAGGGCCACCCCAGCATCGTGCTCATGAAAGTGCTCGCACGAAGCTACGCATGGTGGCCAGGCATCGACAAACAAATTGAAGCCTGGGTAAAGACTTGTTATAAGTGCCAGGAGGTTAGCAATGCCCCACCAAAAGCAACTCCGACAGAATGGGAAACACCTCGGGACCGTGGTCCCGCATTCATATTGACTTGCGGGACCTACTAAGGGACATATGTTCCTATTAACAGTGGATGCCTACTCAAACTGGCTCGAGATCCATGAAATGAAAAGTACTACAACTGAGTCTGTCATCTGGAAGTTAAACAGATTATTTGCGACGCAAGGACTGCCAGACGTTCTGGTATCCGACAACGGACCCCAGTTTACCGCACTTTCTTTTGAACAATACTTAGCGGACCGCGGTATTCGCCATGTGCTAACTTCGCCAGCGCACCCTGTGGCTAATGGAAGAGCCGAGCGCATGGTACAGTTTGTAAAAAAAACCCTCTACAAGATGGACTATGGGGACATTGAAGATAAGATAAATAGAACACTCCTTCTTCAACACATCACTCCGCACAGCGTCACCAACAAGACTCCAGTGGAACTATTGATGGGATGCAAACTCCGCTCCTACCTCGACCGGCTTCACCCATCTTACGAGCCAGAGAAATCCTGTGGATCTAGCAGAAAATGCCGCAAGTTCCAGATAGGTGACTTAGTTTTCACCAGAAACCTTTCTGGCGAACCGTTGTGGATTGAGGCCACTGTTCTTCAAGCCACTGGACCCAGGTCGTACCAGGTGAAATCCTGCAACAGAAAAATATGGAAACGCCATATTGATCAGCTTCGCTCGAGGCTACAACCTAGTTTCCGTGACTCTGGTAACTCCCAAACTGAGGGGGGAGGGGATGTTGAAGAAACCGAATTCGAGATGGCGGAAAGCAGGAACAAAAGAAGTCAGCCATTGGGCGTGACAAGTGAAGAAGGATCAAGGATGGGGGTGGCCTTGCCACAGAGGAACAACCCAACAGAGGCAAGCCCGCAAGGGCCAGAGGACAACGACGAGAACATTAGCAGCACCGAGTCTTCCAACGAAGAAGCACCAGCACTCGACTTGCCTGAAAATGCCCCGCCAAAACAGGCTTACGGACAAGAACCGGTGGGACAGCGTAAATCCAATAGACAGTCAAAGCAACCTTCCTACCTCAGAGATTACATCACCACACCCCCCAAACGGAACCCAGGGGGAAGGGGTGTTGTGAAGTAATAAAATACTCAAATAAAGTTTATCAAAAGCTTTAGAAAATAGCAGGGTTCTAGCCCTGCACTTCTGATTGGCCAATAATAGCGATATCGGATTGGTCCATTCAGGAGAATCTGATTGGCTGTTAACGAGCCATTCTCATTGGTTAAGGGGGTAAACACTCCATGTTTCCTATTGGTTACTAGAGCAGCAGCTTGCCTATAAAAGGGCTGCTTTTGCTCTAGGGTTTTGCTTTGTTCAGAATGTATAATAAAGAGTTGAAGTTCACTGTTCACCGTCTCGTCTCCGTTCCTTGTGCCCATGCGCAGAACTTAACAAGATGTACAGCTGTATTTGTGTTATCAGTCTCCTCCTGGCCACGCTGCAAAGTTATTACTTTGCAGTGGATTTAAGAAAAAGCATAAGATTCACGAGCATTTCTGATCACTAAAAGAAAAACTCCAATGTCATATGTGCGTTTAAAAACACTAATGGATAGATGAATTAATCAAGTGCTGTTGTTACAAGAACAAAATATCTCACCATTTGAGCTTTGGCTACTATGATAGCTGGTTACATGTAGGAAAATACCACACTGTGTCCTTCCTTCCAAATTAATATTCCTTTAAAAAAGTGGATCTTATTTCTTTAATGAATTGCCATAGCCATTAAGTGAATCATGTATTTGTTAACTGAATCTGGCTTCCTGTGTTGACTCTGCTTGTAGGGAAGGTTGCAAATTGGGATCATAAGGTTCCAGAATATCAGAAAAACATGCCAATTGCCAAGTGCCAAAATTTTGATCTGTGTCTCTGTCTCTCTGTCTGTCTGTCTGTCTCTCTCTCTGTGTGTGCATGTTTTTTTAACTTTCTCAACAAACCAAGCTATTTCAGGGTTAGGAAAATCATCTAAAACCCTCTTTAATCTGCAGAATTAAGCATGCAGAATTAGTTCAGCTGGTTTGAAAAACTTACTTTGGTACTGGAATATATTATGGAATTTTATTCTAATCTAAAAGCTAGAAGTATTTATTAGCAGATTCTGAACAAGCAGCTTTAGAAAATGCACACTGCTTTCCTCAAAACAACAGCTGCAGATTAATTTCATTTAGTGAATAAATTTAAGTGTCTTTTTTGCTCATATACTTTACAATTTTCCAACAGCAATGTCAAAGCAAAAAAGATACATGGAAGAAAAGAATTTGCTTCCCAAAACATGTTCTAGTTCATGGCTAATTCTTCCAATTAATTAATTAATTAATTAATGGCTAATTCTTCACATTATTTTTGTATGCTTTTCTTATGAGCAACGATGTAAAAGAACTGGATGCGCTGGAGGAAAACTGGGCTTTCTGTTCTATCATGCCTACATAATGAAAAGAACATAAGATTAATAATGCTCTATTAAAAAACTTTTCATCGATCAAAAATTGTCAGAAATAAAGCAAGGCCCCCCTCCCAAATATTTTAAAATATACTATTAAAATTTGTATGAAAAAAGCAGTAGTTCTGTTTAAAGAAGAATTTATATTCGGGCATTTGTAATGGCACAGTGCTTAGAATGCAGTATTGCAGGCTAATTCTGCTGACTGCCAGCAGTTCGATTTTAACCAGCTCAAAATTGACTCAAGTCTTTTATCTTTCTGAGGTGGGTAAAAAGACCTCAATTGTTGGGGGCAATATGCTGACTCTGTAAGCTGCTTAGAGAAGGCTGTAAAACTCTATGAAGTGATATATAAGTCTAAGTGCTGTGTCAGTGCTATTGCTACCGGTATTTGAATTCTAAAAACCGCATGAGAAAAAATTATGGATCAAAAATGAAAATCTGATGATTTGCATTTTTTAACATTCTTGGACAATTTATGTTGTATGAATTAGAAGAAAATGTCTTTGTATGCAATAGTATATTTTGAATAGAAGAAGTTTTCTTTATTTTTTTAAAAAAAGGTTTAAAAGAAAAGGTTTTCTTTATTTTTTTAAAAAAATGCATTTAAAAATGAGCAGATTTTTCTCCCTATCCATTAAGATGTGCAGAAGTGATGACTACTATTTTAGGAATTATATACTTTTTTTTTACATATTGAAAATTGTTCTTCTAAGTGACTTCATCTGTTCTAACACATTTTTTTGAAGAATTAGTCTTCATTTATTATTTATTCATTATTCTCAATTATTCCAATAAACTTCATCAGGTTCTCTACATGGCAGACGGTTCAATGTTTGCTTTCATTGCTTCCAGCTCCCCATCACTCCTTCCATAACAGTCTTTGTCTGATTTCTTATTTTTTCCTACGTAAGAGTTGTCGAGCAAAATTATTAGAGAAATGCCTGGACTCTTCAACCATTTCATGTTATGGACATTACCCGCCAGTGAAAAATCGCCTGGGTAGAAAGTGCTTATCATCAGAAAAATGAAGCAATGGACTATCTCGAAATAGCAGTTTTTTTATTGGTATCTGATCCACCTTGCTTGCTTTACTTCATGGATTAAAGCAGGGAAACACATCTGTCAAAACTGGGAGAAGCATATGGTAAAGTGTAAGAAACAGCTCTTGCAAAACCAAAACTATTATGGAGACATAATAGACAACTTAAAAGTGCTGTCTGGAGAATTCTGCAACACACACACACACATATCCTTAAGTCACCAATGTTGACAAACAGTGCTTTAGACAGCTGATTGGTAATACTATATTACTTTTTTCTTTCCTTTTCACTACTTAAAATATAACCAATAGGACAGTCTCAATATATCACTCGGTAACAATTGGATGATGAATATTTTGAAAAACCATTCTAAACTTGAGTTTGGTATATATTTCTTTGTCATAGTAATTCGATTCTTATTTAGATTTAGTGTATCAATGGTTGCTTTTTTTTTTTTCAGTAGATGACATTCTGTTGAAATGTTCCATATTTCTTATGGAAACATAAATTGTATTTTCATCTTCCAATCCAAATCAAGTTAGTGAATCGATCTTTCACTGCAAGTAAAAACAGCATTTGAATTGAAATGACATGTTATTGAGACCAATAATGTTATTCAGCATCTGGTTTATTGGAATTATAAATCAGTACTTCTAATGAAGAACTAAAATCCTACTTAACGACTGCAATATTGACAATTACACATTTAGCTTTATCATCACATTGCAATAAGAGTTTATCTGTCTTTACTTGTTTATACTGAAGATGCAGCTTGAAATTTCGGGAGCTGAGGAATGAAGAAGACATTACATTATGGAATGGAGGATATATCTATTTATGTATAGATATAGATATATCTGATGAGCCATGGTTTTCCAAAAGGTATGATGAGACCTTTAATTAACTCAGCCTGGGTATGTGTAACCTCTAATTAAATTTTAATTCTTTTCTTCTGGCAGTAAAATAATTAACTAATTCAAACTAGGCTTCAAAACTATGCAGAGTAAAAACTGATTAGTAGCTAATAATGAAATATGTCAATACAAGCACAAAAGGCTTCAAAATAGAAGTAATTAACATTTTGTTCCTACATGAATCACCCTTATGAGCTATGAGGCTGTATAGTGAATATGTTTACACTATCAACTACAGCTAATAAAGAATTTTGTTAAGTTTGAAATACTAACTTGACAATATCATCTTCATTGTAGACAAAGAAGCAGAATGACATAATACAGCATTGTATTATCACATCAAGTTTTGGTGGCATAGTTCTGCAGAGTCTGAAGCTAAATATGTCTGTTAAATCTGGTGCATGATGATATAATAGCCATAGCACTTAGACTTGTATACTGCTTCACATTGCTTTACAGCCCTCTCTAAGTGGTTTACAGAGTCAGCCTATTGCCCCAAACAATCTGGTAGTCTTCCTTTTATTGACTGACCTTGGAAGGATGGAAGGCTGAGTCAACCTTGAGCTGGTCAGGATCAAACTCTTGGCTGTGGACAGAGTTACCTGCAATACTGTATTCTAACCACTGCACCACCACAGCTTAGTAATGTGTGTTCAACACTTGAGATTCACATTTGAGAATTATTTAAGCAATTTGAATATAAATATTTATTTATTTATTTATTTGATTTGTCAATCGCTTACAAGATAATAGGTATAAGTATATAGATAGTTATGAATACATGAAATGGGTACAAATAAGAAAATTAAAAGAAACAATAGTCAGGTCCCCACAGTTGTTTGCCCCCACAGACTCACAGACAGAAGCCTGATGATGGCAGATGAGATTCTGCTGAAACGTTGCTACAACTTTAAAAGCACAACTACAATGACATGGGAAAATACCCGAACAAAGCTGAATACCATACATGTACGTACCCCCGAAAACTTTATATATATATATATATATCTCTTTGGTTATTCGGGTTTTCTCCCGCGTAAGATTGGAAATATCAAGGCAACGTTTCAATGAAGTCTCATTCATCATCTTCAAGCTTGGTCTTCAGCTCTGTGCTTCTCAGAGTGATGTGAGCTTGCAGCTGCTTCTTCCGTTTAACTGCTAGTGGGGGTGTGACTTGATTGGGTGGGGGCTTGGCTGTGTTCTGATTGGCTGGAGGCGTGTCCTGTTCAGGTGGGGGCTTGGTTGTGCTCAGGTTAGTCTTAGTTGCTGGGGGATTTGAGCTGGTGAGCTGTGATCTTGCTGTTTGGCTTCGAGTTCATGGTCATGCTGCATCTTCATGGTGGGGGTCAGTTCGCTTCATGTATGGCTCAGAGGGGTTTGAAGTGGGTAGTGATGCAGCTGCAGTGTGGCTTCTGGTCCGTGGTTGTGTTTCGTCTTCTGTGTGGGTGTGAGTCTGCTTTCTACGTGGAAGTGTGGTGGTGGCATCTTGTGTGGCTCTCAGGGGTGTAGGTCTGGTGTCATTCTTCATGTTAGGTACTCGTCTGTTCATGAAGGCAGGTTTCCAAATGGCTGGTAGGAGGGAGGTATCATCTCGTTTATTCATGCTGTGTGGGCGTTTTTCTATCTCTATGGCTTCTCTGATTATTCTGCTGCTGAAGTTTTCGGTTTTGGCGATAGTTCTGGTATTTTTAAAGTCAATTTCATGTCCTGTGGCTTTACAACCTAATGACCTACTAGTGAGCTTCGATGTCATATCCCTCTTCACCCAAGTGCCAATAAAAGAAGCCTTGACAGCCATCCAAAACAAATACAACCCCCCAAGCACATCCTAGATCTGACGAACCACTGCCTATCCAATACATACTTCACCTACAATGGACAAAAATACAAACAAATAGAAGGAGCACCCATGTGATCACCCCTCTCACCTGTCATTGCTAACCTCTACATGGAACACTTTGAAACACAAGCTCTAGAAAAATATGATCACAAACCCAAATTCTGGCTCAGATACGTAGATGACACCTTCATAATCTGGCCACACGGGAAAGAAAAACTGAACAACTTCCTCACACACCTCAACAGCCTACACCCCAAATACAATTCACCATGGAAACAGAAGATAACAACCAACTCCCCTTCCTAGATGTCTTGGTGTACAAAAAATCCAATGGCTCCCTAGGACACACCATCTACCAGAAGAAAACACATACAAACTGCTGTCTACATGCACTCTCACACCACCACCCAGCACAGATCAATTCCGTAGCCGAGGCACTAATCTCCAGAACAAAATGCTTAGCCGAAAAACAACACCTAGAAACCGAACTACACACTTTCACCGGCATGCTGACAGCCAATGGTTTCCAAAGAAAGAAGATCACCCACCTAATCCAAAAAGAAACCCCAACCAAAATCCAAGACAGAGAACAAGAGAATGGCAAAACCCTCCTCCCATATATAAAAGGCACTACAGACAAAATCAGCAAGATCCTCCAAAAACACAACATTAAGACAGCATTCTGCACAAACAGAAAGATATCCACCATTCTAAGAAACCCTAAGGACAAAATCGAGTTAGAAAATCAAGGAGTATACGAAATCCCTTGCACTGCCTGTCCCACCACATACATTGGACAAACTAACAGAAGAATAAGTGCCACGCATTGAAGAACATAAGAGCTCAATCAAAAAGGAAGAATCGACCTCTTTGCTGGTCCAACACCTCAAAGCCACAGGACATGAAATTGACTTTAAAAATACCAGAACTATCGCCAAAACCGAAAACTTCAGCAGCAGAATAATCAGAAAAGCCATAGAGATAGAAAAACGCCCACACAGCATGAATAAACGAGATGATACCTCCCGCCTACCAGCTATTTGGAAACCCACCCTCATGAACAGATGAGTACCTAACATGAAGAATGACACCAGACCCACACCCCTGAGAGCCACACAAGATGCCACCACCACACTTCCACGTAGAAAGCAGACTCACACTCACACAGAAGATGAGACACGACCACGGACCAGAAGCCGCACTGCAGCTGCATCACTACCCACTTCAAACTCCTCTGAACCATACATGAAGCGAACTGACCCCCACCATGAAGATGCAGCATGACCACTAACTCGAAGCCAAACAGCAAGATCACAGCTCACCAGCTCAAATCCCCCAGCAACTAAGACTAACCTGAGCACAATCAAGCCCCCCCTGAACAGAACACGCCTCCAGCCAATCAGAACACAGCCAACCCCCAACCAATCAGAACACAGTCAACCCCCCAACCAATCAGAACACACCCCCACCCAATCAGAACACAGCCAAGCCCCCACCCAATCAAGTCACACCCCCACTAGCAGTTAAAAGGAAGAAGCAGCTGCAAGCTCACATCATTCTGAGAAGCACAGAGCTGAAGAACAAGCCTGAAGATGATGAATGAGATTTCATCGAAACATTGCCTAGATACTTCCAATCTTACGTGGGAGAAAACCCGAATAACCAAAGATTGATCTATCTATCTATCTATCTGTCTGTCTGTCTGTCTGTCTGTCTGTCTGTCTGTCTGTCTGTCTATCTATCTATCTATACACACACACACACACACACACACACATACACACACACACACACACACATATATATATATATATATATATATATGTTTTCTTAAGTTTTCGCGGGTACTAACATGTCTGGCATTCAGCTTTGTTCGGGTATTTTCCCACGTGGTGCTTTTTTTTTAAAAAAAAAAAGTTTTTATTAATTTTCTACAAACAAACAAGACAGACAAAACATAAAAACATCAACTCTTATATATACATCCAGTGTGTCAGTTGGTTCATCATTTTTGTGCATTCATTCTGTAGTCTCAATTACAATTATGTTACATAACAACTCATATTGTCAGTCCAAACTTATATATCCTAATATCACTAAAAAAAGAAGATTTTGACTATATTTTTAATCATTCATGCTTAATGAGCTAACAATACTTTAAACCAGTTTACTCTATAACAAACCATCTAGTCATATCAAATCAATCCTAAAAAATCCTTTATAAATATAATATCAAATAGCAAAATAATAGCAAAATAAAGATATTCCTTACTATCTAGCATTCTGAATATTCTATTATCGTGTTTTATCATCGAACCATTTATAAAAAAGATCCCAAATTTCGTAAAATTGTTTATCCTCTTGCTCTCTAATTTCATATGTCAATCTGCTCATCTCAGCACATTCCAATATTTTCTTAATAATTTCTTCCTGTAATGGTATTTTCTCATTCTTCCAATTTTTAGCAAATACAATCCTGGCCGCTGTTAATACATTTACAATCAGGTATTTCAAATCTTTACTATATATATCAGGTAAAATTCCCAATAAGAAGATCTCTGGTTTCAAATCTATATGTTTCTTTGTCATTTTTTCCAACCACATGCGAATTATAGTCCAATATTTTCTAGCATCCTCACAAGTCCACCACATATGGTAATACGAGCCGGGTATCTGATGACATTTCCAGCATTTTTCAGATTTGTTCTTAAACATTCTTGCTATTCTTGTCGGAGGAAAGTGCCACCTGTAAAACATCTTATACAAGTTTTCTTTATATGCTGTTGACATTGTCATTTTATAATTTTGAGACCACAATTTCTGCCATTTCTCTAAATCAATCCCATATCCAAAATTCTTCCCCCAAACAATCATAGTTTCTTTGACTTGTTCTTCCTCTAATTTCATTCCCAGTAAATAACCATATAATTTTTTAATCACCTTCTCATCAGTACCCATCAAGATCTTATCTAAATCAGTCTGTTTATCATAAAATCCCTCCGTTTTAGAATCTTCATCATACCTTGAGTGTATTTGTGCATATGAAAACCAATTCATCCTTATACCTTGTTCTTCTAAGTTTTGGATCGATTTAAGTTCACCCTTTTCATCCAAAAGTTCCCCATATCTAACTGTTTGTTCCTTCTTGTAAATTATAGGATAGGAAAATGCTTCAATGGTAGATAACCAGACTGGAATTTTCAAATAACATTGTCTTTTTATCTTCTCCCAATTTAACCACAAAGACTCCCGTACATAATGTCTTCTAAAATAACCCTGTGTTTTAGTTCCCTTATACCATAAAAAAGCATGCCAACCCAACAGCAAGTCATGTCCTTCCAATGTCAACAACCTATGTTTCCTTAATGTTATCCATTCTTTGACCCACATCAAACTTGCAGCTTGATAATACAATTCCCAATTAGGCAGACCAAAACCTCCTCTAATTCTAGCATCTTGCAAAAGCTTTAGCTTTATTCTCGCTTTTTTACCTTGCCATATAAACTTCAACATAATTTTATTTAAATCTTCAAAATAGTCTTTTCCAAGCCTAATTGGTATTGTTTGAAACAAAAATAAAATTCTAGGTAAAATATTCATCTTAATTGTTGAAATTCTCCCTATTAATGACAATTGCAAGTTTTCCCATTTCTTCAAATCTGTAGTTATCTGTTGTTTAAGTTTAATATAATTATTCTCCTTTAATGTGCTACATCTTGTTGTCAAATATATCCCCAAATACTTAACCTTATTTGTAACTTGAATTTTCAAAAGATCTGCCAATTCTTCTCTCTGTCTCAATAACATATTCTTTGTCAAAATCTTTGTTTTATCTTTATTTATTTTCAAACCAGCCACCTCTCCATATGACTCTATCCTTTCCAGTAACTTTGGAGCTGTTTCAATCGGATCTTCCAAAATAAAAGCTAAATCATCAGCAAAAGCTTGTAGCTTAAATTCTTCCTTCTTAATTTTCATTCCTTTTATGCTTTTATCATCCCTAATATTTCTATTCAACACTTCCAAGGTCAACACAAATAGCAAAGGAGATAGGGGGCATCCTTGTCTTGTGCCTTTCCTTATATTAATAAAATCTGTAAGTTCCCCCTCCATCATTACCCTTGCTGTCTGTTTATTATATATAGCTTCTATTGCTTGAATAAATTTTTTAGCAAAACCCATCTGCTCCAATAATAATAACATAAATCTCCAATTCACATTGTCAAATGCTTTTTGAGCATCTAGGAATATCAAAGCCATTTGCTTTTCAGGATGAGCCTCATAATATTCCAAAGTATCCAAAATTACTCTCATATTGTCTCTAATTTGTCTCTTTGGCAGAAATCCATTTTGATCTGAGTGAATAAAATTATTTAAATATTTTTTAAGTCTTTCTGCTAAGATTGAAGCAAAGATTTTATAGTCTGCATTCAATAAAGAAATAGGTCTATAATTCTTAATTTGCGATGGGTCAGTCTCTTCCTTTGGTATAAGTGTAATATAAGCCTCTGACCATGTTTTAGGTATCATCTTTTTTAACATAACTTCATTCATAACTTCTAACAATGGGATGCTCAATAATTCTTGAAATGTTTTATAAAATTCTACTGGAAGCCCATCTGGGCCCGGAGCTTTCCCATTATTTTGTCTCTTGAATGCTTCATTTAGTTCCATCATTGTTATATTGCTTTCTAGCATTTCTTCAGTCTCTTTAGGTATCTTTGGTAAATTAGCTTCCTGTAAATACTGTTTGACTTTTTCTTCATCAATATTCTCTTGTTTATATAGTTGCCCATAAAAATCTCGAATAATTTCTTTTTTCTCCTTATTCCCATAACAAACTTGGCCTTGTTCATCTATTAACTTCAATATTTTTCTTGATTCCTTCTCTTTTCTCAATTTATATGCTAGCCATCTACCTGGTTTATTTGCATCTTCAAAATAATTCTGTTTAGAGTTTCTAATTTTCTGTGCCAGTTCTTCTTTCTCTATTAATTCTATTTTATGTTTGATTACATCCAGCTTCAATTTAATATCCTTTTTCTGTGGCATTTTCTGTAATTCTTTTTCAAGAGTTTTATACTCATTTTCCAAGGCCTTAGAAGCTTGCCTTTTCCTAATATTCTTTTTTCTTGTATAATCTATTATCAAACCTCTAGCGTATGCCTTCATAGTGTCCCACACATTTTGCGTTGAAGTATCTTCTTTTTTATTTTCTCTGAAGAAAAAAGCCAATTCCTTCTCCATCCATTGTGTAAAATCTTTCTCCTTTAAAATAGTATTATTTAATGTCCATCTCGATCTTTTTTTTTGTCCCTTCCATTTAATTGTCATTGGGCTATGATCTGCCCAGGTACTTGTTTCAATGCTTGTTTCTTTAATATTAGATATTAGTTCTGTTGAGATCCAAATCATATCTAATCTGGACCATGATAAATGTCTATTTGAATAAAAAGTATATTGTTTAGCTTTAGCGTTTCTTTCTCTCCAAATATCTTTTAAAGTTAATTCATCTGTCATTTTAAAAAAGGACCTTGGGAGAGCCTTTCTATTTTGCTTTATTGTTGTTGCTATATAGTCCAGTTTATTGTCCACAATTCCATTAAAATCTCCCATCATAATTATATTAACATAGTCCAGTCCAATTATTTTCATGTGCAGCTTTTTATAAAATTCTTCTTGTTTATCATTCGGAGCATAAATTGCAATCAAGAGTATTTTTATATTATTGTCCATTATTTCTACCATTAATACTCTTCCATCTTCATCCGAGTAAATCAATTTTGCTGGAATAGCCTCTTTAATGTATAAAACCACACCTCTTTTCTTACATTGAGTCAAAGAGGTAAATATTTTCCCTAATTTTGGTTGTAATAGCAATTGTTCATGTTGTTTTTAATGTGAACTTCTTGTAAACAAATTATATCAAATTTTAATTTCTCTAGTTTATGAAAAGTTTTCCTTCTTTTAACTGCTGAATTAAGTCCGTTTATATTCATTGTAATCAGTTTTTTTTCCTCCATGATTATGCTTTATATTTAGGTCTAACAGCTCTCGTGGATCTCACTTCACGCTGTTCTTTGTTATCAATCTGTCCCCCTATTGCTCCTTTCTCTTTTTCAGTCTCCAGTTGTTCATCTTGAAACTCAATTAATGAACCCTCTTTCTCTGCTTCCTCTCTTCTTCCTCCAAAAAATTCTGCATGAAAAAGTTCTGCTTTCTCAATTGAGTCAATTCTATGTCTCTGCTCTTGCCACGTAAACATTAATCCTTCTGGAATCAGCCATCTATAATTCACTTCGTTTTCCAATAGTATTTTGGTCAGAAATCGATATTCTCTTCTCATCTCTCTCACTCTTCTAGGTATTTGTTTTAAAACCACAACCTCTTTATCCTTGTATTTCAGTATTTTCTCTCTTGCTACTTGTAATATTTGCGTTTTAATAGATTTTTTGGTAAATCTAATATGGACTTCCCTGGGTAATTTATTTCTCATCGCATATCTTGTATAGACTCGGTATATCTCATCTATTCCATCCATTATCTTTTCCTCTGTAATTTCCAAAGCTTCTGCCAAAATTTCTATCATTACTGCTGCCAAATTTTCTCCTTTTTCCTCCTCTATATTTTGAAATCTGAGGTAAAATTCTGACCTTTCCATCTCCCACCTCAACATCCCACCTTTTTCTTGTTCAACCACTGTTAATCTGCTGTCAATATTTCCAATCTTCTTCTCTCTTTGTTTTCCTTCTTCCTCATTTTTTTGGAATCTTTCCTCATACTTAACCATCATTTGTTTAATATTTTCAACTTTTTCATCAGTCTTCTCTATTCTTTGTTCAATATTTTCTGTTCTTTGTTCAATATTTCCTGTTCTTTGTTCAATGATATCTGATTTTGTCTTGAGTTCTTGGATTCCTTGCATAATCATCTGTAACTGTAAAGTTATTTTTTCTTGTTCCTTATCTTGCTTCAACATTGTCTGAATTAAACGTTGTCCTCCAGCTGGTGGGGAAGCAGAGGTAGAAGCAGAAATGCCAGATGGTATTGGTTTCTTGCTCATTTCAATATTTCCAAAACTTCAAGTTCTTCTTAACTTTTAATCCAACTGGTAGAGCAGCCAATTATAATCCAAAATGGAGAACTCCAATAGTAAAAAACACGAGACCAAAGAAGAAACAAAAAAAAAGGAAGAAGAAAGATCTTCAGGTTCTTCTAGACCCTAATCCAATTACGAGATAGTCCACCATAAAAAAGGAAAAAATAGAAAGGAAAAAACAAACAAATCCAAAAATAATAATATTGATTAAGAGCAAAGAAAAAGGAAAAAGCAAAAAGAGAAAAAACAAAAACAAAAAACAAAAAGTTCCTTCAGATTCTTCACACCTTAATCCAATTAAAAAATCTCAATAATCCAAAAAAAAAAAAAAATTCAACCACAACAACAAAATAGTCCAAAAAGATAAATATGAAAAGCAAAAAAGTCCCAATAGAAAAGAAAAGAAAAATAAAGAAGAAAAGAGAAAAAACTCTGAGGCTTTCCCTTTAAAGTAAAAGGCAAAAATAAAAATATTACTAAAATTAAGATTTAGAAAAAGGCTGGCGAATGGGGTATATATAAGAAGACACACTGCACTTTGTTATTTATCCAAGGCTCTTGTTATGACTCTCTTCTCCAGCAGCTTCAAAGCCAAACCTCAAGTGTTGATAACAGTCCAGGAAAGCACCTGCAATAATATTTTACTGTGCTCTCCCTCTATCTTATCAGGTTAAAAAGTCCTTGAGATGAGGTCTTTTTGCAATTCTCTCCAATTCAAATAAAGATACTTTCAAGCCTCTAGTTGGCAGTGTTACAAAGTTTCTTAATGCTCTTTCTCCCCCCCCCCGCCAGAGAAAAGGAATAATATATGCAGAAAAAAAAGAAAAAATAGCCAAAGGGAGCCTCTATCCTAAAGAAAGTTAAAAAATCAAAGGAAGCATAAAACTATATATAAAAGAAAATTCAATCCGGTTATCTACAAAGTCACAGTAAAATCTTTCCCAAAAAGTATAAAGAAAAGAAAAAAAAAAACCAAGCCTCAATTTGACATCACTTTAAAAAACGCCGCTCAAAACAATTTCAGTCAAAAAAAAAAATCTCACAGCTTTCTTCTTTATATCGAATGAACTTTCCAACCTTAGCGAATTTACAGCACAAAAGAGTTTTTCTCACCCAGCCGACACACTTCACTTCAATCACTTTCCTTCCGGAGCTGTCCCGACTTCAGCAGCTATGGAGGCTGCCTCTCCGCCGCCAGCAAAAGGGCTTCTTCCGGATCTAACCAGAGATTTTGCGATATCTCTGGGATCCTGGAACAATGCCCTTCACGATCACCGTCTCTACGGGACGGTTTAGGTCCGTTAGGACCGACCAGGGGCGAAAATATCGGCTGCGATCTCAGAGCCCTGAGATCGCAGCTGTATCGCCGGAACGAAGCTCCGCCTTCTCCCTCCCACGTGGTGCTTTTAAAGTTGTAGCAACGTTTCAGCAGAATCTCATCTGCCATCATCAGGCTTCTGTATGGTGTTTGTCTTGAGTCAGACTTTTACAGTGGTTTCAGATTTAAATTTGGGGCAGCCTATTGCTGTGTCAGAATGGTTTTTTCTTCCTCCTGATTGGTTGAGAGTCTTGGTCTGTGTTTATTGGTCTTGGAGTGTGCTGTGTTCTGCTACTAATATCTTCTGTCTGTTTTTTTTTTGGGGGGGGCTCTTTTTGTATCTTGATTGGCTGGCAACATTGTGTTACTTTATTGGAGGCCTTTAGTGCAGCTTGGCTTCGGGTAAATGGACAGCTATCATTAGTTAGGAAGCTGGGTTTCATCTGGGTGCCTGGTTGGGGTGTGTTTGAGCTGGAGGTATCAGGGGGGATCTGTTTGTGCCCAGGTGTTTGCCTGGCTTGTGGTGTGGAGATTTTTTTGTTTGTGAGTGCAGGCTTCCAAATGATTGACAGCCTGGTGGAATCATCTCTTCTGTTCATGCTTTCTGGTCTTTTTTCAATCTCTATGGCTTCTCTGATGATTCTGTGGCTGGGATTTTCTATAGTGGCTAGGGTTTTGGTGCCATTGAAGTTGATGTTATGACCTGTGGCTTCCATGTGTTGGACTAGTGAGGAAGTGTGTTCCAGCTTTTTGACTGCATTTTTGTGTTCATCCAGGTGGGTGCTTATTCTTCTATTGGTCTGTCCAATGTATGTGGCCGGGCATGATGCACAGGGGACTTTGTATATGCCTTGGTTTTCCAGGTCAGTTTTGTCTTTGGGGTTCCTGAGGATGGCTGCTATTTTTCTGTCTGTTTTGAAGGCAGTCTTGATGTGGTGTCTGCATAGAATCTTACTAATTTTGTCTGTAGTGCCTCTTATGTAGGGCAGGACAGCTGTTCCATAGGTCTGTTCATCTTCTGGGTCTCTATTATGTCTCAGTGTGTTTTTGTGGATCAAGTTGGTGATTTTGCTTTTGTGGAAGCCATTGGCTGTCAATATTTTAGTCAGGGTGCATAGTTCAGTCTCAATGTGTGTCTTGTCTGCCAGGCGTTTGGTTCTAGTAATTAGTGTTTTAGTCACGAAGTTTATCTGTGCTGGGTGGTGGTGGGATTGGCGTTGAGGTAGCATTTGGTGTGTGTTTTCTTCTGGTATATGGTGTGTCCTAGTGTGCCATCTGTTTTTTTGTAGATTAGTACATCTAGGAATGGTAGTTGTTTGTTTGTTTCTGTTTCCATGGTGAACTTGATTTTGGGGTGTGCGCTGTTTAGGTATGTTAGGAAATTGTTTAGGTTTTCTTGTCCATGGGGCCAAATCACGAATGTGTCATCGATATATCTTAACCATAGTTTGGGTTTGAGGATGGCTTTAGCCAGGGCTCTGGATTCGAATTCTTCCATGAACAGGTTTGCAATGACAGGTGACAGTGGTGATCCCATGGGGGCTCCTTCAATTTGTTTGTATCTTTGTCCTTTGTATATGAAATATGTGTTGGTTAAGTAGTGTTCTGTTAGTTCCATGAGGTGTTTAGCTGGTTGGTATTTATTTTTGATGATTTCGAGGGTCTCTTTTATCGGGATTTGAGTGAATAGTGAAACCACGTCAAAACTTACAAGCAGATCTTCTTGCTCCACGTGTAGATCTTTGATCATTTCCAAGAAGTGGTATGAGTTTTGTACATGAGAAGCTGCTGTTTCAGCATGGGGCTGTAGCTCTTTTGCTAGGTGTTTAGCTAGGTTTTGTAGTGGTGCTCCTCTGGAGCTGACTATGGGTCTGAGAGGTATGCCTTCTTTGTGTATTTTTGGGAGGCCGTATAGTTTGGGGCATCTGGAAGATTTCTCTCTGGGTATAATTGTGTGTTGGATCTCTTTGCTTATGTGGCTGGTTATAATTTTCTTCTTGGTTAATTTTTCCAAATATGTGGTTGAGTCTGTGTTTATGGTTTTGTATGTGGAGTCTTGGAGTAGGTCTGTCAATTTAGTTTCATAGTCTTTTCTGTCCATTACTACAGTGGTATTCCCTTTATCTGCTGGGAGGATGATTATGCTGCTGTCTCTTTTTTTAGGGTTTGTAGCGCTTTAATTTCATTTTGCTGCAAGTTGCTTTTGGGTGGTTTGATTGTGCATAGGATGTTGGTAACTTGATGTCTTATTTTATCAGCTTCATCTGTATTTAATTTAGTTAGGCTGGATTCTACTGCACATATGATATATATATATATATATATATATATATATATATATATATATATATATATATATATATATATATATATATATATATATAAATAACTTTTCTCTTATTGCTATCGGAAAAAGTAGTGATGAACTTTTTCATAAAAAAATTGTATTGATAATGTGCTGGGACTGGAACATGCTGTGCTTCTATGGGCCATGTGTCATATCATCATTGGCCTTCTTCTGAAGGGTTGAAGATGGAGACTGAAAAGGCCTAGATAAATGTAAAGGTCAGGTGGATCCAGGTGGATTCAAATAGTTCTTGGAGAACAGCTATCAGACATAGCAGGTCATAGCGTGGTATAGAAACTTACAGTTTAAAGGGGTTTTATAAGCAAATGCTCCACAGAGTTCTATAAAATGCTTTGATGTGAACATGTTTTTAATCCAAAAAGAACCCATTCAAATCACAGAATGGTTGTTTCAGCCTTCCAGGAAGTTCTCTTATGCAATTCCAAACTTGCCAGAAATGGTATGATCTCAAAACCAAAACCAAAATACCAAACAAAACTAAATCAAACTACTAGTCTGGCTGCTAAAAAAAAAATTAGAATCCTTTGCTTTGAGACAAGAATTCTTCCGATAAAAATAGAATTTGGGGTGCTTTCAGCCATGCTTTCAGAATATTCTTGATAGGACCAGAATTGTCTAGAATAAGATATTTAAAGTCAAATGTTTCCACTTTGATTTTCCACACCTTCATAACAATTCTACTGAATTTTGAAAAACAGGATTGTGCATGCAAATATTCGCAAGTATGTCAGTAATGTGTATATGGTTATTTATTTTTTGAAAGATCAAAGTGATGGTACCTAGATTTTAATAAATTGATTCTAATGAAAAGACTTCTAATGACTTCTATCTAGGAATTAAGGGTGATAGAAATAGGGTTTTTTTTTTTTAATTATGGTGGTGTCATTAAATTGGGAGACAAAAAGAAAAAAACAAGTATGTGTTTATTTTTGCACTTCAGTACGTAAGAATTAAGGATTGATCTTAACATTTGACTTAAAGCCAAATTGATGAAATCATTTCCTGAACTCAAATATTTAGACTGAATTGCCAAATCAGTTAAGTGATCTTGTATATCTCCAATATACGTCTAACTATAGTATATAGATATAGAATGAGTTTATCAAATTATCAAATTGAGAATAAATAAGGTACTTTATTAAGATATGTAGCTATTGAATAACCAATTATGCTTGTTTTACTGAAATTGAAAATAGCCTATATGCTGTTTTCCACTTTATTAAAACCAAGCACACCTGGTTATTCCCTCTCAATCTAATGGTCATCAAATGTAATTCTGAGACAGTAGAGCTCTGTAAGCTATCTGTGCATTAATGAATCAACAAGTTTCAGTACATGCCAGGCCCCAAGGCTTCAAGGCCCCACATAGGCGGGAAGCGTGTACCAGGAACAAAGAACATCAATCAACAACACCTCACCATGGGCTACTAACTGGACTGCAAGCGTTGATTGGCTACTTTGTACCTCCTAAAACTGACCATATAGTACTGTGATTTGATGCTACTATGTGTCCACTAATATTTCTGCTCATGTAACATAATGATTGGATAGAGTTCACCGCTTGTGACGTATTACTGTGTGTTTTTAATAAAAGAGCTTCCCGAGCTCGTGATCGGGACAGCTCACCCAAGATAGAACCAGCCTGGTGTCTTTCTTGATGCATTCGACCACCCAGTGAGAAGCCTTCCAAATGCGGAGCAAAGCTGCATCTGGTGACTCCGACGTGATCCATTAAAAGAAACGGGTGCATCTATCTTCGACTGCTTATCTCACCCGGCTGGACGAGCCAGTTGCAACTCAGGGACGCTGTCTCATGTCATGGATCCCTCCCCAGGAATCTTCCCTAAAGAAGACATCCTCCCTTCAGGTGAGTATGGGCGGAAAGTTCTCCAAAGCGCAGATAGCACATTTGCAGGAATTAGGAGAATTAACGAAGAGCTCAATTATTATTCTTAGGAATCAGGACAAAACGCTCCCGGTTCCAACTAAAAAGGACCTTATCACCCTTTTAACTGACATTTACAAACAATGTCTGGCTTATCTGGAGAAAGGGTCCTTGAAAGTCTCCACATGGCAACATTTGGGTGACTATTTTCATAGCAATCCCAGGGCTCTGCCAAAAATTCTTACCAAAGCCCCCTCCCTTAAAGAGGGTCCTCCTCCTTATACAGCTGAAACCAAAACAAAGGACGCTCTCCCGTTAAAAGCTTCCTTCCCCACAGCTCCTAAACCCATAAATCCTCCTAACTCAAATTCAGCGGAGGATCAAACACCCATGGGAGCGATCACACAAGCCATGGTGCAGGGACGCAGGGAGAGCTCTCTTACTCTGGAGGAACTCTCTCTCTGTCCCGTTGAATAAAAATCCATGGCTCAGCACTGACCAAGGCCCCCTCCCCTAAGGAGGGTCCTCCTCCTTCAAAAATTACTCAAGGCTCACATCAGCCTTATGCTGAGTTAGTAGAGGAACTTCAGAAAGCCATTCACATACAAATCTCGAATGAAGAAGCCCGTAAAGAGCTTCTGTTAAAACTGGCCATTGAAAATGCAAATGAGGATTGCAAGAGGATTCTGCAGCCTCTATCTGCCCAAGGGGGGGGCTTCCCTCTCGGACTATCTAAACGCTTGCAGAATCATGGGAACTGTCTCTTACAATATGGAACATCTGGCTATGGCCTTGCAGCAAGCAAATTCTCAAAACAGGCCAGCCGGCAACTGTTTCAATTGTGGGAAGCCAGGCCATTTCAAAGCACAATGCAGAGCCAGAGACAATACACAAAACAACACCAAGCCTAAAACGATATGCCCAAGGTACAAGAAAGGGTACCACTGGGCAAACCAGTGTCACAGCAACATTCCTCAGCCACAGGGAAACTAGAAGGGGGGCAATCAGCCAGCCTTGCTCCAAAGGCTGACTCCATATCTTTCCAACTAATTGCCTCCGAAGATATGGAAATTGACATTCCAGGCATGGTTTACTTTCTCCCCACATGCCTGAAAACGATCCCTCCTGCCATGACGCCCCTCATAAGTTATCCCATCTGGGACCTCATGGCAAAAGGAATCATTGCTTCTCCGTTTCTGAGATTCCAACGACTTTTCCTCAGTGGCCATGGCAGTAATTGGAAATACTCCCACAAAATTTAGCAAGGGAGAATTAGTAGCAACCGCTATTCTGGTACCTGTTAAAATGTCTGATGCATGGGCATTTACTGTCCATCAGACAGTGGAACAAGCCAGGCCTGTGTTACAATTCACAATCAGTAACAAAGTCTTTTTGGGTCTCTTAGATACTGGAGCTGACATAAGTGTCATCCGAACAGCTGAGTGGCCGGACGATTGGCCTTTAGAAACTGCCCCAGCCATTTGGGGAGTGGGAGGAGTTCAGCACGCCCACCGTAGCAAACACTGGCTACCGGTGAGTTCCTCTGATATTTCTCACACTGCCTACCTCCAACCCTTGGTTCTTCCACTACATACTAACTTGTGGGGCCGTGATCTTATGTCTCAACTTAACGCAAAACTCATTATTGATTAATGGAATCTTTTGCTAGAACTCCACTGTGGCTAAAATTAAAAAACCACAGAACCTGTTTAGGTAGACCAATGGCCCCTCACAATAGACAAACTAGAGGCCCTGGAATCACTTATCCAGAACCAAATTGTCAAAAGGCATGTTGAATCATCTGTCAGCCCATATAAAACCCCCATTTTGTCATAAAGAAAAGATCAGGAAAATGGAGGCTATTGCAGAATCTACGAGCTGTGAACACTATTATAAAACCAATGGGGGCGTTACAATGTAATCTTCCAAATCTCAACATCATCCCTGAAAAATTTGATCTAATAGTCATTGATTTAAAAGATTGCTTCTTTTCTATCCCTTTGCATGAACAAAACCGTGCCTTATTCGCTTTTACACTACCTCGCTTAAACAACTCTTCTCCCTCCTCCCTCTTTCAGTGGAAAGTCCTACCCCAAGGTATGCTCAATAGCCCCACCATGTGTCAACACTATGTCAATAATGTCTTGCTGCCTTATTGTTCTGCTTTTCCACAATTTCTGGTGTATCATTACATGGATGATATCCTTGTTGCCACTCCTGGGCCACCGGGTACAGTGTTCACTTCATTTTCCTTCCTGAAAGCCGTTCTTGCAAAAGGAGGCTTGAACATGGCACCTGAAAAGGTACAAGTACTAACTCCATATGCATATTTGGGCTATAAAATGCTTTCAACTACTGCCTATCCTTCAGTCCCCTCTCTGTCTCTGCCTTTTCAATCCACCCTGGTTCAACTTCAGCAATATCTGGGTACCATAAACTGGGCTCGACCTTTCCTGTCTTTAACCACTGATATTTTTTCTCCATTGTTTGAAGACCTTACCTGGGGGAAAATGCCTGATGACATAATATCCTTGCAGCAACCTTAGCTTCAAGCAATAACTCAAATAGAAGAGAATATCCGAAAAATATGGGTAGACAGAGCTGCTGCCAATATTCCTTTAGATATGGTCATTTTAGCCACCCCGAGGCTTATGACCGCAGCAGTAACTCAAAAGGACCAAAAACTCCACATCATAGAGTGGATCCATCTTTCCCATACGCCACGATGCTCCATCACTTCCAAATCAGCTCAATTGGCTCAATTGATCATAAAAGGCAGGAGCCGTGCAAAATTATTTATGGGAATAGATGTCTCCACACTTTTCATCCTTTTTTTTGCTACAAATATGGGAATTCGGACAATACCCATCTCTTTCTCCTCTCCCATCAGCAAAGGACCTTTGGTCAATGCCTTGACTATATTTGCTGATGGCAGTAGGGAACGAGGGGCATGCACTTGGCAAAGGAATGGGGTGTGGCACACTAAAACCACCCCTGTGCAGACATCACCACAAAGGGCTGAACTTGCTGCAACCATATTAGTCCTCCAGAATTTTAACGAACCCCTCAACTTGATCTTAGACAGCCTATATGTTACCCAAATAGTCTCTACTATTCACGATTCTTACCTCTCTCCAGCTATTGATAAAAACCTTTTCTCTCTTTTTGTTACATTGCAACACCTTGTTGCACAGCGTCAGCACCCCCTCTTTGTAGCACACATTCGCAGCCACCAACCCTTCCCGGGAATTCTCCAGTAAGGCAATGATATGGCTGATCAAGCGGCTGCAGGCATCATGACCTCACACACACTGACTCCTTGGGAGAGCCATTCATACTTCCATCAAAACACTAAACTTTCATGAAACATTTCAACCTCACTATGGCCGAAGCCTCAGCCATTAGACAGCAGTACCCCACCTGCAGTCAACAAGCCCATTCCATTCCCTTAGGGGTAAATCCCCGCGGGTTGAAAGCCTGTGAAATATGGCAGATGGACATTACTCAGTTTCCTCCGTTTGCCCCCTGGAAGTATCTGCATGTCACAATTGATACTTATTCAGGGTTTATAATGGCAACCCCGCAAAGAGGAGAAGCCTCCAAACATGTCATCAATCATTGCATTCACACTTTTGCATCATTGGGACGCCCAAATGAAATAAAAATAGATAATGGTCCTGCATACACTAGCACAGCCATGTCAGAATTTTGTGCTAAGTGGCAAATTACCCACAAATTTGGAATCCCTTACAACAGTCCAGGACAAGCTCTGGTAGAGAGCGCCAACCTAACGCTAAAAACAGTGTGAGAACGACATTTGATCAAAGGGAAAAAAGCCCTTGGCCTCCCGGCGATGCAAGACACCCTTAATCTCTGTCTTTATACACTTAACTTCCTCAATCTCTCTGGCACCCCTGCTACTACAGCAGCGGAGTGACATTTTTCTTCCCCCCCTTCCCCTGATTCTCTCAAACCACAGGTATACTACCGCCAACTGCCAGACCCTACTTGGAAGGGCCCTGCTACACTCCTCACCTGGGGTCGTGGCTACACAGCTATCCAGCTTCCAGATCGTGTCCTGTGGGTTCCTGGACGACATGTCAGACCATATCACCCAAGATAGAAAAATCACCACCTGCAGACGTATCAACATGATTTATCTCGTTGCCTTCCCAATCCTCCTCCTCCTTCTTGCCACCCGTGCCTCCAAGGTCTCCATCCCGTCTTGAGTGACTTACTTCACGCCAGGCACCCCCCTTTTGTTGACCTGCACCGCGTCTGGGGACATTTTTCCACCCTATCTCAGATGGTCAATGCTCCCTCAGCCATGGCTCCATATTTCCAGCAATGCTTCTTTCCGAATCAACACCTTTGATCCTCGGACTACACTCCTCATACTTTGCCCTAATGCCACCACCTATTATTGCTCCGGTTGACGCCTCTACGATTCCATACACAACATTTATGAATCCTGGACAGTCCTCAGCCCCCCTTTACCTCATCATCATCACAGACAATTTGCAAATCAACCTGATGTTCAGGCCACCTCCTTTCTACATTGGGTTAAGAGATTGCAGAATCCCACCAGTGCGTCAGATGGCTGTGCCCCCTGCCTGACCAAAACCACACAAGCAAGTTCCATTCAACTAACTCTCATCTACTATACCCAACAACCGCAGAAGTACCTTCCTATGGGAAAAACTTGCCAAAACAATGGGACCATGTACCATCTATGTAAGAAGAACTCAAAAACCATTTGCTAGGATCCCAAGACGGCTGTACATCTCAACGTCACCTTATGGGCGGGACTTCCAAGAACCTCTGGCAGATCTGATCCTGAGGGGGAGAGAAAACTTTATTACCTAAACCGCACCACTGTGCTCAAGGATGGTACTAACCCAATTGTTTTAATCTTTGATGTTTGTGTTGCTTGTTCTAAACCAGGGGGACATTCATGCGGGTCGGCTGACTGGAAAACAATGTATGCCCACAATCATAAATATTTGTGTCATACTCCCATTAACTGGGCCATAGGGAACCCCAATCAATGGATCCCTTGTGGAGGTTCCGTCGAGTGCTCGGGTTGGTCTTGTGTCTGTGATTATACCGGGGGAGGGTACTCAGGCTGCAATCATCTGTCACATTTCAAACAAATATCAGGGTCTACCACAGACAATAAGGTAGAAATCACCATCTCCAGACAACACCCTGCCTTGAATACTTATGGCATAGGGATTGATGGCACAGGATCAGATCCAAACACTTACATTACCATAAAAACTGAAGCAATATATGAAGGCAAGGAAACATCCTTAGGCTGGTCAGTATATAATAATTTAAGGAAATTAGAAAAAGCCCCTGACACCAGTGTTATTGCAAAAAACTTGTTCATGGATATGGCAGAAAAAAATGCAAAACAACTTGCAATAACCAATTGTTTTGTCTGTGGGGGAACCACCACAGGAGAACAATGGCCGTGGCAAGCCTTAGAAGCCTCGCCATCACTGTTCAATAACATGTCTTCTGTAGGAAACATAACAGCTAGAACAACTTCCGATCGACTTATCTGGACAATTATCACCAACTTAATTGGTAGAAACTGCTTTTCCCGAAATGGGTCCACTCCAGTAGGACACCTCCTTTGCTTAAGTACATGGGATAACTCCAACCAGACTTGGACAGCACCTGACAATGCTACCACCACACCTGCCAAATTCAACACCTCCCTCCTTCCTTATCTCAATGACACAACATTTTCCCAAGAATGGATAGCCCCAAATAACATGTATTGGATTTGTGGTAACCTAGCCTATCCATCCCTTCCAGCAGATTGGCAAGGATCATGTGTATTGGGGTGGATAAGACCTTCCTTTTTCCTCCTACCGATCTCCATTAAGCAAGAACTAGGCATCCCTGTGTATGATACATTATCCTGCAAGAAAAGAGACACCGACAATGCCTTTGCAGGTTTCCCCTGTCAATCAGAATACACAGGGGATACCTGGACCTCAGAATGAATCGTCTTCACTTACAGCATTGCCACTTGGGCCCAGGATGGGTCCTGGGGGTACAGAACCCCCATATATATGATTAATAGAATTATTCGTTTACAAGCTGTTTTAGATTTAGCAGGCCAACGAATAGACAAAGCTCTAAACACTTTAGCAACTGCTACAGACAAATTACGCACAGCTGTCCACCAAAATCACTTAGCTTTAGATTACATCCTAGCCAAAGAAGGAGGGGTATGTGGTAGGTTCAATCTCATGAATTGTTGTCTTCAAATTGATAAGGTTGGCAAAGTAGTAGCACAATTAACAACTGAGATGTGACAATTAACCTATAATCCTAATCAAGTATGGCAAGGTATTGATTTTAAAAATGTTTTTAGTTCCTGGTTCTCAAAACTACCAGGATTACAAGCCATAGTAGCTCTCATAGGTATGATTGCTGCAGGATGCGTAATTCTTCCATGTGTTACCAATTTTTATTCGCACTATCTCCAATAGTCTGTCCTTATTAGCTGAAAAGTGCGCCATTGCACAGATTAATGCCCTATGGGAAAAAAAATCTCTGTGCAAAGTCATACCCTCAGAAGACCCTGATGCGTACGCTCCACAAATTTTTGCATGGGCAATGACGAAGATCCAGAAGAATTTCCTCCATATAAAACTAAAACAGAGGAGATGCAGTAATGAATAAACAAGTTTCGGTACATGCCAGGCCCCAAGGCTTCAAGGCCTCACGTAGGCTGGAAGCGTGTACTAGGAATAAAGAACATCAATCAGCAACACGTCACCATGGGCTACTAACTGGACTGCAAGCGTTGATTAGCTACTTTGTACCTCCTAAAACTGACCATATCGTACTGTGATTTGATGCTACTATGTGTCCACTAATATTTCTGCTAATGTAACATAATGATTGGATAGAGTTCACCGCTTGTGACATATTACTGTGTGTTTTTAATAAAAGAGCTTCCCGAGCTCGTGATCAGAGCAGCTCACTCAAGATAGAACCGGACTGGTGTCTTTCTTGATGCATTCGACCACCCAGTGAGAAGCCTTCCAAATGCGGAGCAAAGCCGCATATCTGCCTATTTTTATCATGTCCCTGCCATGTTTTCTCTCCACTGGCACTTTTGGAAATATAAAAAAGATCCTAAATGTCTATCTTTCAGAAAGTGGGTTAGGGCAGGAGTTAATGTAGATACATCCACAGCAACTACCATGTTTTCCCCCAAAAATGTGATCTACCCCAAAAACAAGCCCTAGCTCAATTTTCACATCTGCAACACTACCCCCAAAATAATCCCTCATTAAACCACACCCACCATCTGGTTATACAAGCTGGGGTGAGACGTATGCATAAAAATCAAGCTAGGGAGGGAATGTGGGGTGTGTGTGGAGCTGCCACATGTGCCCTGCTTACTTTAGGACTACCGCAGCAAGGTCTCCCATGCCCTGACATCTGTCACACTGCTGCCCAATTTCTTCTGCAGCTGGACACCACGTGGCTTGTTGTTCCAGTACCACTGTTCATTTCACGGTGCCACAAGGCTCATCACACTGGTGATGCCACATGGCACATTGCACCGGTGATGTCACTGGTGGCAGGAGGCAATAAGACTTATCGCTCTGGTGATGCCACTAGTGGCAGGAAGCTGCAAGGCTTATTGTGCCGGTACTGCCATTCACAGCAGGATGCCACATGGCACAACGAACCATGTGGTGTCTGCCGTGAGTTGTTGCAGAAGAAGTCGGGCAGCAGTGGGACAAGTGTAAGAACTGGTGTTTATTTTGGGACCCAGGACCAAGTCTTATTTTTAGGGAAACACGGTAGTTAAAAAAAAGGAACTTTATGACTATGCTAATGAAATAATACAACCTAATCACATGTGGAAGCGAAAATATTGCTTACAATGCCTGTATGTGTTCCTATTTTTATATAAGTTGGAAGTGCTCAGAATAATATGTCTATAAAAGTCTGTGCCCAGGCTATAGAACAAATCCAACAATTTATTTACCTTGGCACCATTATATCTAATCGATGAAGTCCTATACTTATTCAGTAGATATCTTTGGTGTAATTTATCAAGATGAGAACTTCTGGTATACACTCAGCCCACCTTTCCTTCTATGATTTAACCACTGAAATTCTGGAGGCCAGAGAATATTTAATGTTAATTACAGGATTTTTTCTGCCAAGATAGTGACAGAAAGCTGAAACACTGAGTGGTTTATCAAAAAGTATTTTAGCATATATTTCTAGAGGCTTTTAATGGAGTCTTCAAAATTAGAAAGGTTTTGCTTTTAAAGATTCCTAAATCAGTCCAAGGTCTCCATCTGTTCTATTGTAGAGATTAAACACAAAATGTAATTATTTTAATGATTATTAACAAACCAAAGATTATTTTAGGGATGTCTAGTAAGGGAAATTGCGGTTCCATAATGGTTGACTTGAAAATATTCCCTTATTCATAGTGGAAAACTTTCTGTTAAAAATGTGATTGATATAGATATATTTCCTTAGTGATAAAATGGTGTGATCTGATTGTGAGGATTAGGTCAGTCTCTCCTGAGGATACTTTCAAATATATATATATATATATATATATATATATATATATATATATATATATATATATATATATATATATATATATATATATATATTTTCCCACGTCATTGTAGTTGTTCTTTTAAAGTTGTAGCAATGTTTCAGCAGAATCTCATCTGCCATCATCAGGCTTCTGTATAGTGTTCATCTGTACAGTGTTCATCAGATGAACACTATACAGAAGCCTGACGATGGCAGATGAGATTCTGCTGAAACATTGCTACAACTTTAAAAGAACAGCTACAATGACGTGGGAAAATACCCCAACAAAGCTGAATGCCATATTATATATATGCCAATCTAGTCTGGCCCCTGCTAGAGGCAGCTTCATTTTCAACTAAAAAAACTGGATTTTGTAATCACTCTGTAGCCAGCCCATTATGCTGCTGCAGCTCCCAAGTTAATGTCCTCCATTCAAACAAAAGAAATTTAAACCATTTTGTTTACTAGTCCACTACTCTCCATTAGCTTTTATTTTTATTTAATTTCCTTTAAAATCCGATGTCAGCTGGTTGATGGGATAATTTTGAAACTTTGTAATTTAAATGATTCTTGGCTCAGTCATTTCAGCAGCCCTTGTGCCTATTATGAGTTAAATGCTTTAGCTTTCTAGGACATCCTCCTATTTTTGAAAACCAGATTCCCCTTCCCATATATTCAATTTTTGGAATTTCTACATAAGTATGAATGCAACTAATACATTTTGCAGTCGGCACAATTTTCCTCAGACATTGCTTCTCAAAAATTGAGAAGCAAAATGAAATGGTATTATAATAACATGCTAATTAAGTGGTGAACACCATTAAATTTCCACAATTTCTATGTAGGAAGAATATGTATAGATATAACATGTTATATTTTGTGAATTCTGGCATCCTCAAATCCCCAAACTTTGAAGTATGTAGGCAATTAAATAGCTGGTTCAATTTATATAACACTTAGTAAGCTATTAGTATTAATAGACAACATTAAAGTACATTAAATACATGACTACCATGAACCCAATGGTACAGTCTGATAAATGTTTACTTGAAAAGGATAATCAAGTAAGTGTAAGATAGCATCCTAAATCTGCAGTATGTATAATGTAAATGGAAAATTGCTCAGGTGTATTACAAAGTGCACAACAAGCATATTTTCAGGTAAATGTAAATAGAAATTAGTACCAGGAAGTTGACAGCTATGAAGTTTAAGAATTTGCATTGTCAGGCAGACACTTAAAAAGTAATTGGGAACATGCAGCTATGAATCAAGACACTGTGATTCCAAAGCAGTTTGCTGAGCTGAAGTTTCTTCAGAACCAATTTACTATTTACAAATAGGCTTTCTCAATTATTTCAGCAGTTTTGTTAGCCTGCATTACTTTGAATTATTCTTTTAAATATTCTTTAAAGAGGCCACTATTTTTCTTTGAAAACCCACATCTGAAAAGGTTTTTAGGTGGGTCGTTATTAAATGTAGAACAGTATCACCTTCTTAAATACACTGGCTTTTAGTAAACCATTTTGTATTAAATAGGAAGGAGGATGGTAGACTATTTGGTTTTAAGGCTACAAATAATTATTCTGATGATATATGTGGGCTATGAAACTTTTCAGAAATTAACTTCTAAAATATTGACTTATTTCCTAGTTCATACATTGTGGCAGAAAACTAATTTTAGACCCCAACTAGAGACGGTGAGTTTTAGTTCTGCCTTAGAAAACAGTTGGATGATTTGGAGTCCAGTACTCCCTTTTAATCCTAGGAAGCAGACAATTACAAATATCAAATATAAATAATTTTGTACACAAAACTGCAGGAACATGTCCAGACAGTCTCCAGATGTCAACACTGACATGAAGGCACACACAACATGTTGTGGCTTGTTTGATACAGTTGGAATGTACTACTGATTTCATTAATTGGTCTTAAAAGCTGAAGATCAGTGCAAGAAAAACTTAAAATAAATTTGGCAGCATCATTAATGTATTCAAATCTATTCATGGTGTCTGGGTTCCCAACCCCCAATGACACATGTGGAAGGATTAAATTAGGCAACACGGTGTGTGAAAAAAGGTGTTTAAACATTTTCTTCCTATAAAGTTTCCAATGAAATAACTGCTGTTAGCTTTAAGTTTCACATAATAATTTTCATCAGAATGATAATAGAGAAAGTTTAACTACCCTACCATCATGGTTAAAAATCTGATTTTTCTCCTCTCCACCAGCTTATAATGTTGTGTTCACTTTTTGGCCAATTAGCTTAATATTAAATCAATGGGATTATTTTTTTTCCTGTGAGACACTGATGGCTTGATTTTGAAATCATCAAAATCACAAACTACATAAATTTAAAAAAAAAAACACCTGTGAAAACTTTCTCTTTTTATTTAAAGTTAGTGGAACAGTTGGATTCTTTAATTAAGGTTCTACTGTCATAAAAGGACCTGGGGGATTATTTCACTGTTGCTGCTTCAATTTGATTTAGTGCACCATGTAGGACTTGGCTGAATGACTAACAAGAAGCAATCTATACTCATTAATGATGTTGGAATGATGGAAAGTGTTATTTAAGATATTGAAGTATCATAATAAAGTATTCTTCAATTGTCATATTTCTAGGCCACCCAACTACAAAACAACCCTGAGCTGTTTCACAAGATTAAAGGCACAGTATTATACAAAACACAACACAAAACATAATAGCAAAACAGAACTGGTATATGAAAAAAAAATGGAAATGTTACATACCTCAGTGTCAGAGGTGGTATTCTGTCCAGTTCTGGAGAACCGGTAGTGGAAATTTTCAGTAGTTCTGGGAACCGACAAATACTGCCTCTGTCTGGTCCCGCCCCCATCAATTCTCTGCCTCCTGAGTCCCAGCTGATTGGCTGGGTCTTCTTTTGTTGCCCTGCACAGGAGAATGGAGCTGGAAAGCAGGTTAATGGGTCGGGGAGGGAATGGAATTTTGCAGTAACCTGCCCCCAGGAGTGGGGAGGGAATGGGGATTTTATAGTATCCTTCCCCTGCCATGCACACCAAGCCACGCCCACCAAGCCACCCCATGCCCATCAAGCCATGCCCACAAAACCGGTAATGAATTTTTTTGAATCCCACCACTGCTCAGTCTCATCCCTAACTTAACTTTCCAAACCATCTGTCTGAAGGAGGAGAATTTTAGAGATCACCTGAAGGCAGACAAGATGACAGCCATAAGGAGCTTAAGGGAATATTGTTCCAAAGGGCAGTTACAGTGACATAAAAAAGTCTGCTTTCTGGGACTCATTAGACAGATTTATTTAATTGACAGGACCTAAAGCAAGCCAAGCCTATTATATGAATAGGATGAGTAGATATTATTTTAGTTACCTTACAACAGAAGAGTTTAAAAACTGATTTAGCATATAACATTTCTCATTAATAGTTCATTATGAGAAATCTTACACATATTTGGATTTGTAGAGCAGGGGTGTTAAACTTGATTTCATTTAGGGCCGCATCAGGGTTGTGTTTGACTTTGGGGCAGGCAGGGTGGGTGTGGCCAGTTTGACATCACCCATGTTGGAGCAACTTTGGTGACCTAAGCCCTCTGCCAGTGAAAACAGTCTTCTGAGCTCCATTTCAAGCTGCAATGGCCTCCTCCAACCCTCTTCCAGCGAAAACGGAGCTCGGGGCACATCTGGCCCTCCTGAGCTCCATTTACACTGACAGAAGCACCACAGGCCAGTCCTTCACTGTTTCCAGGGCAGTTCTGTGTACCAGATCTAAGTCTTGTGTGGGCCAGATCCAGCCCAGAGCATTGAGTTTGACACCTCTGGCATAGAGGTATAAGTAATTCTCTTCTCTCTTTCTTTTTTAAAACAATTTCTTGAATTGGATTGAGATTTTGGTGAGCCTGTTTACATTTTTTTAAACAAATTTATAAAATGCATTTTGACTCCTCAATGAATAAATGCAGATTTAATTATGCTTCATAATAAGGTTTCTGCTTCTTCAGTGATAATATGTTCCTATGCCTTCTACTATAGAAGAGAGGTAAGAAAAGTAAACCAAACCCTTAAGATGAAACCGCCAAGATTTTCAATTTTCAAGCAGAACAGACTTCTGTATCTTGTGACAGAATCCTATCACAATCATAGCAGGGGTTGTGGCTCTTTTTAAGAAAGAACTAACTTTATGGTTCTTCCATTAAGAATGGGCATCATAATTATCTGGTGGATTACTTATCGCTCATGGGTGTCCACAAGACTTCGAGAAGAGTGCAGAAAAGAATAATGATTGTTAGGGGGCTGGAGGTAAAAACATATGAAGAACAGTGGCAGGAATTGGGTTTGTTTAGTCTTATGAAAAGAAGGAGCAGGGGTGACATATGACAATGTTTCAGTATTTGAGGGGCTGCCACAAAGAAGAGGAGGTTAACCTATTTTCCAGAGTACCAGAAGGCAGGACAAATAACAATGGATGGAAACTTATCAAGGAGAGAACCATTCTAGAACTAAGGTCAATTTTCTGAACAGTGAGAACAGTGGGTGCTCCATCACTGAAAGCATTTAAGAAGAGACTTGATAGCTAATTGTCTGGAATGGTATAGGGTCTTCTGCTTAAGCAGGATTTGGACTAGAAGACCTCCAGAGTCCCTTCCAAGCTGGTTATTCTGTTATTCTGTCTTTTGTTCAACACTTTTAATAAACAGAGACTGTAGGAATACTATAAGGCAATCATTTCCAGGAAGAAGTTTACTGAAAGGTAAACAGGGTAAGGGTGAGATTCAAATTTTTTAACAACCGGTTCTGTGAGTGTGACTTAGTTGGTGGGCGTGGCTTAGTGGTCATGTGAATGGGTGGGTGTGACCAACTCAACGTTACTCACAAGGGGCATTTCTCCTTGCCTGGCCTCTCATGACAGTGGGGATGCTGCAATGGCCGTATGTGTGAAAAATGGTTATAAGTCACTTTTTTCAGTGCCATTGTAACTTTGAACGGTCACCAGTTTTTAGACCAAAACTCAGAAAGGGTATGTAAACTGAAGTTTGAATGTCAAATATTTTTAGCTAGCAAGAAGCCTTGCTGAATGTCACCCATCTTGGTTCCCTGTCATTAAAAGCTTCTTTCCAGCAGCTCTGCTTTGTAATTCAATTATTTCTTCAAAGTGCTGATTGTTGCATGCCGGCTGGAAATATTCCCAGGGAGTATTTCCTCTCAACAGCAATGTAAAAAGCTTAAAATAACCCTTCCCCTTTAAGAAATACCAGCAAAGAAAAAAAAAGACTTCCTTTGGAGACAGAAAGTCTAGGCAAACTGCCAAGAATGTAATAAGGGTGGGAAAAAACAAAAGATTTCTTCCAACATCCTGTTCTCTGAACTGCTTAGAAAGTTAATAACCGGTTCTAGCAAATAGGTGAGAACTGGTAGAATCCCAACCCTGAAACAGGGGAAGCTAATAGAAATGTACAGTACCAGTGAGATTTGCTCACTGGTGGATTTAAGTAGAAATCACTAACATTTTTCCTTTGAAGGCAATAATGTATACTTGGCAAAACTGAAAAAAAACAAGAAGATTAAAAAAAAAAATTATACTGATCATGCTTTGAGCAATCACCTTCAGGGTTTGAGGTTGATCCTGTTCCTATATGGAAACAACCTGGCGCATATTTGGGGTCTGAGAAACTGAAGCATGATGTGCTGTTTGATGAACAAGCTACTGGTCATATATTTAGTTGATAAGCCTTTATGATGAGATTAGCTGAGGAGACTTGATTTACAATGAGATATCATAATAGGAACCAACAAGGAAACAACTCTTAATAAAATAATGAAACAATGGGCCAAGGTAAACTAGAATGAAAAGATGTGGAAAGTATTATGTAGTGCTGGAGTTCAAAAGCAACTTTCTATTTATCAAGAAAACGATAGAGGAACATGAAATATTGCTGCTGATGAACTCTGGGTGCACAGAATACCAAAAAGAATCAGTATGTGGGTTATTGATTATTTTTTAAAAAACCTTTTGATTGTGTCAGTCAGGTGAAGCTGTGGAATGTGCTCAGAAAAATGAAAATCGCAGGACATCTCACAGTTCAAATGAAAAAACATATATACAGGTCAGGAAGCCACAATACATTGTGAAATAGGCTAGATGCAGGTTGAAAAGGGAATGAGCAATAATAGAAGTCAAGAAATACAGTAGAAAAAAATGAGACTAAAATTAAATACAAATAACACCAAATTAATGACAACAGGTACAACAACTAGCCTAGGAATTGACAATGAAGATAGTGAAGTGAGAGAGATTGTTTCAATAGTAAAGGAGCAAGCAATCAGGAAATATGCCACAGACCAGCACCTGTTAAAGCAGCCTTGAAACCCTTGGGGGAAAAAAATTCAGATATTTTGATGTGTCCATATTTGCAAAGATCATAATAGTGTAGGGCAAGGGTGTCTGGAGCCGGCCCTTAGGGAGCTTAGATCTGGCCCATGGGGCACCCTGGAAACAGCAAAGGATTGGCCAACAGTACATCTGCCCCAAAAAATGGAACCTGGGAGGGCCTCATGTGACTGAAAACAGGACCCGGAGAGGCAATCACAGCCCACCGGAACTACATTTTTGTTGGCAGATCTCTCGGGCCACCATAGGTACCCTCGACATGAATGACATCAAGATGGCCATGCCCACCCTGGCCCTTGAAGTCACACAAAACCCTGATGCAGTCCTCAATGAAATCGAGCTTGACACCCCTGGTGTAGGGAATTGTATTCCCTGTGACACTCCATGGAAGCAAAATTTGGATTTTTACAGCTCAAGATAGAAAGAGTTTAAATAATTAGCAATGCGATTCAAAGTGACTAAATAATATTGATAAATGAGTGATGGTAAACCTGTTGTTGTATCTCTTGCTTACTGCCCAGTCAATTAATGAGATGTAGATGATACTTTTAAAAAATGAAGTCCATATCTTTTAAAGAAGTAAAAAAATATGAATATTTAAAAGAGACTTTGACAGGATAAATATCTGTTGAACAACAAATACTGAAAAGTATGATTCCTCTACGAAATTTTTTTTTTTTTCAACAAACTTTATTCAGTTTTCACATTAAAAGCAAAAATCTCTTTTTGGTGGACAACATATTTCCGGGTCATCATCTTTACATACAAATATGACAGAAATTATACATTGATATATGCATACTTAATGCTGTTATTACCTTTTCCATTCCAAATTTTCAGTAGGGAGAGAAACAAACACATTAATTCTAGCCTCTTTCCTTAATTTCAATCAATTTTGTTTCATTTCAATTATTTCAAATATAATCCTTTAGTATTTGTTTTTAAACATAAACAATATGTATTTACCTAATAAATACTAATAAGGTTTAATTCTAAATTCTTTCATTAATCCTAATCTAAACATTTTTTAATTTCATTTCGATTATTTCAAATATAATCCTTAATATTTATTTTAAAAATACAAATAAACAATATATATTTGCCCAATAGTGGTAATAATGAAGTTACCAATGTCTCTCCTTGCTTTTAATAATCTATATTAAACTTATTAATTTAGCTGGTTCTTTAGTCTGTCACATTCCCTATCCATTACACACATTTAATAAGTTCTAAATTGATACAGATCTTAACACACCCACACAAAAAGAAAAAGGAACAAGTATAAGTTTCCCCTCTTTTACTATTTTGAGTGTGACACCTTAATGATTAGAATATACCTTTATTCCCTCATCTTAATTCCCAAACCATTAGTCATTACATCTTCTCAATTGGATTCCACAGCATATTCCCCCCCCCTTTAATAAGAGTTATCAATATCTATATTACCCTATTTTCTAAATATTTTTAATTGCAGAAATATTCTTATTACCCCTTGTCACCCTACAAAATCCCCCTTTTAATTCATCAACCATTATCTCTGAAAAGGCAATTTCTTTTCAACATTTTACTAGTTCTGTGGTTCTTTCTGTCACATGCTTGTTTCTTACTGCTTCTCCGGTGCATTATCCAGAGAGCGAACCCAACTCTCCTCCTGCTCTCTTCCCCATGTCTTTTCTCATTCTTTCCACATTTCCTGACTTCACAAGTATTCCTTCTTTTAATTGTAAAGAAACAATTTCCTTTCAACATTTTACTAGTCTTACTGTTTCTCCTCCCTCTTTTTTCCCCATGACTTTTCTCATTCCAATTTATTTCCAATCTCCTTCTTAATATCTTCCCTTCCCTTTTTCTGCTGAATCTTCCTGCCTTTTCTAACTTCACAATTATTCCCTCCTTTACTTTCTTAAAATTCAACTTTTTAACCTTCCTTCTTTCCCCACTTCTTTGTAACGTTCTTTGTGTTAATTGTCCATTCAAAATGTCTTCTCCTTGAGTCAATTCCTGCTCCTCTGAGAATCTTTCTTCTTGTTCTTCAATCGCCATTTCCATTTTTTTCTAGCACAGAGCAAAGTGATTCACCTCTTTCCTTTAGTAATTCTCTCATATTTTTAAGTTCCATTTTTAAGTCCCAAAGAGATATCATCATTCTTATATTTTATAATTCTCAAAGTCCACAAAAAAACAAAAAAAAACAAAACACTTTTACTTTCCTTCTTTCTTTCAATTTTTTAAAGTTCTCAGCTATTCCAGTTCAGGGTTCATACCAAAAACATCAGTCAGTCCCACAAACAATCTTTCCTTCCTTGCTTTTTCCTTTATTCTGGTACTGCTTTCACTTTCTAAAATTTTTACTTTGTTTCAATATTTCTGTAATTTTATACCAGTTCATTCAAAAACAAAATGCTTTCCTTTTTATTTGAACTAAATTTTTATCAAAAGGTGACACTCTCCATTATACGAAGTCTTCACTTTTTTTCCCCTATATTTTTATTTAAGGTTTTTCAAACCTCAATATTCCAAGACAATCCAGTCTCCAATTTATAAACTTTATTATTATTATTCTTTGGCAATATTAAGTCCAGCTTTAATTTTATACTTGATTATTCCCAAATTATTTTAGTCCAATTTCATTAAATCTTTAATTCCAGCTTCTTCCTTTCCCGGTTCGAAGCCCCATTTAGTTATCAAAAATGTTTTCCTTTTTTTTTTCTCTGTCCCTTTGTAATTTCACAGCTCACTTTTCTTTTCTTAAAAATTCCATGTTACCTTAATCCCGGGTTACCTTTATTTGGTTATACTGCCCAGTTGTCCTGGTTCAGATATTATCCACCTCTTTCTTCCTTCCTACACAAATCTTAGTCAAGCTGAGTCATCCTCTTTGGGATGGCCATTTTAGACCACCGCTGCAGTCGTCTTCGGGAGGAAAAATAGCCAAGCCCAGGAGGGGGGAGATGCGGACAGACAGGCTTGCTGCTTCCTCTTACTCCGCTGCCCCTCCAAGGCAGTTTCAGCCCCTAATCAGGATAATTAGGGCTCTCCAACGAAAGAGCAAGAACGATAGTTGCAGAGACTTGCGATCTACCGTCCGTCGGCGAGGAGGCTCCGCCTCTCCTCTACAAAATTTCTGAGGTATGTGACTGACACTTTTCTCAGCCAGACAGTGAAAAAGAACAAACAAAACCTACAAGATTATTGGCAGCTTTTCAAAGTAAATCAGGCCAGGTAAGACTTCATAAGGACAACTGGAATTCTATTTTATTGCTACAGGGCATAATAACAGAATCTGAAAGGTTGACTGAGTTTGTCTCTTATACTAAAGAGAATCCAAGGGAGGTCATTTCTAAATTTCTTCTGATTTCCTTTTCACTTTTCAGAGCTAACCTAATCTTTATGCATTTGTCCTTGCATTCCTTCTCCAAGATTATGCTCATATTTCTCTAAGATTACTTAATCATGGCTTCAGAATTATGAATAGGTACATTGAGGACATGAAAGTAACAGAAACAAAACTATTTGGTTAAGTATGCATAAAATAGAGTGATTACATGCAGTTGTTTATAAACCTGAATAACCAAAGGCCAGAATGCCAACAGGATGTATCTGGATTCCTGGTTTAAAAGGCATTTTTAAAATTTTTTATTTATTTTCAAAATACATGTGAAAATTACATTTTAACAGTTCTGTGTCAAGCGTTACTTATATTTATAATTCTTTTCCATATCAAACCTTATTTCTCTTATCTTAACCATATATATAAAACATTTCCCAAACCTCATAAAACTCAGACTCCTCTTTACCTTTAAGTTTCCTCGTAAGTCTATCCATCTCAACATATAAAAGGCATTTTTAAACTGTCTATAACTAGAATTATTACCAGACACACAACAGTATATTCTTATTATAAATAATCTCATTATTTATTTATTTATTGTTCAGGTGTATATTTACTCTTTCAGCAGTACTCAGAAAAATGGTCATTGTTTTGTCACTGTGGGGTGATATACATTATTTTCTTTGATCAGTGTTCTTTTTGACATAAAGTGGTATCTCCAGTGGTGGGATTCAATTCTTTTTTACTATCGGTTCTGTGGGTGTGGCTTGATGCGCGTGCTGTGGCTTGGCAGGGGTAGTTTGGTGGGCCTGGCAGGGGAAGGATACTGTAAAATCTCCATTCCCTCCCCACCCCACTAACCTGATTTCCAGCTCCCTTCTCCTGTGCAGGGCAACAAAAGAAGATCCAGCCAATCAACTGGGACTCGGCAGGCAGAGAATAGATGGGGGCAGGGCCAGTCATGGGTGGTATTTGCTGGTTCTCCAAACTACTCAAAATGTCCACTACTGGTTCTCCAGAACTGGTCAAAACCTGCTGAAGAACACCTCTGGGCACTTCAGTTCTCATCATTAATTGGTTCCAAGAGGAAAGATAAATACCAAAAATGATGAATACTAAAAAAAAAAAATGTCCATAAGGGAAAGTTCTAGCTTGTATGTTCGTACCAAACAAAAGACAAGTACCAGGACAGAATTTTCACGTTAAAATGTGTTGAGTACCAAATTTGATGAGTTTCAAAGCAGTTGAGTACCAAGGTATCACTGTATTTGATTGGCAAGCTTGTTCCATCCTGGAAAAGATTCCATAATTTGTGTAAAATTATGGTTTGTCAGAGTTATGGATTATTGGCAATAGACAATATTAGGGAGGAAAAACAAGAAATTATCAGCACAATTCACAGAGTAAATGATATTTATAGCCTTATTCATTCATCCTTTTTAGAACAGTAAATGTTTGCAACAGGGCAGGAATGTGACACTCTTAAGAAATTTAATCTGATCCACCAAGAGATTTTTTTTTTAAAAAAAACAAAACAGTTTTTAAAACTCTAAAAGTTGATCACTGAATTTATCATGGATATATTTTGACAGGACCAGCAGCAAACCAATAGTATAAAAAAATTCAGTAACTGTAATTATTAGCATAAAAAAAACCCCAGCCAAATTACAGGTTAAGAAGAAAAATGATTGCCAGTGAAATAAATATAGGCAGAGAATTTAATGAGGTGATAAATTGCTTTGGCTAGCTGCTTTTTTCAGTATATGATAGCCCATCATAATTTTCAACTAACCCAGTTAAAATGTCATGGCAACATTATATATTGTCTGTTAGAATCAGAAGTAGCAGAAAGATGATGAAATGCTTTGGAAAACTCGGAAGCTTTTCAGAATCACCAGTTCAATTTGTTACTTCAAAATAGGTCCCCATTTTGATTTCCAAGTGTAATTTGCTCAAAGCGTCATTGAATTGAATTACATGTTTGAAACTAAATGGCAGCCCTACCACATACTGTATATACATGAAAAGAGTTAAGTTGCCACAAAGATAAAAATACAACTTCACCTTCAACACCATCTCATCAGCTTAGTGAGCCAGGTATATTAAAGGAATGGTTCACCTTTCCCCCTAATGACACTCTTGCAATATGCTTTTAATATATTTCTCCAATAATATTTTAAAAGGTATAATTAGCACACACTTTTCAGACACATTAAAAAGATTACGATTCCCAGGTTGGGTGATATTTTGCAATGATAAAGCCACCTGGATATTTAGCAGCATATAGTGAAGTGCATCCACAAAGAAAATATTCTGAAATATGCTATCAGAAGCTGAATGGCCAAAATGGTAAGGAAGTTATGCATCACATGGAATGGCTAAAGAAACCAAAAGTGCAATAGCAATAGCACTTAGACTTATATACCACTTTATAGTGCTTTACAACCCTCTCTAAGCAGTTTTACAGAGTCAGCCTATGGCCCCCAACAATCTGGATCCTCATTTTACCCACCTTGGAAGGATGGAAGGCTGACTCAACCTTGAGCCTGGTGGGATTTGAATTGCCAAATTGTAGGCAGCTGGCAGTCAGCAGAAGTAGCCTGCAGTACTGCACTCTAATCGCTGCGCCACAGAGGCTCCTAGCAATGCTACTTTAATGGTTGTTGTGAGGAACCACAACATTATGTTTGCATTTTTTTGATATATTTTTCTCATGTATATACTCTCTCTCTCTCTCTCTCTCTGTGACATTATTAAAATTCAGACACTTGGTAACTGACTCATATTTATGATGACTGCAGTGTCCTGGGCTCATGTGATCTCTTTTTGGGGTCTTCTGAGCAAAGCAAAGCAAAGTCAATAGGGAAGCCAGATTAACTTGACAACTGTGTCACTAACTACACAACTACAGCAATTTACTTAACAATTGTACCAAAAATGGTCATAGAATGGGGCAAAATTGTAGTTGTAAGTCAATTGTGTTCATAAATTGAGGATTACCTATGTATGGATGTATGTGTGTACATACATACATACTTATTATGCAGTGGTGGGATTCAAATTTTTTTACTACTGGTTCTGTGGGCGTGGTGTGGCTTGGTGGGCCTGGCAGGGGAAGGATACTGGAAAATCCCCATTCCCTCTCCCCCCCACTAACCTGCTTTCCAGCTCCATTCTCGTGTGCAGGGCAACAAAAGAAGATCCAGAAGATCAGCTGGGACTCAGAAGGCGGAGAATAGATGAGGGCGGGGCCAGTCAGAGGTGATATTTGCCGGTTCTCCGAACTACTCAGAATTTCTGCTATCAGTTCTCCAGAATGGGTCAGAACCTGCTGAATACCACCTCTGATATTATGGTATATAATACACACACGCATATATACACACATACGTACATACACACACACGCATACACACAGAGAAAGGGTATATATGCAGCAAATGCTATAACTATATACATAGACATAAACCTCAAAATAAATTATCCAGTCAATATGATCTTGCATATGTTTTTCATATCAGAGAGAACAAATTCAGGAAATGCTCACATGAATTAATTATGTTGAAGTATTAAAATGTTATGTGCAATCTCTTGAATATAATTGGGATGGCAATGTACGATGATTTCATAAAATGTTCTTTTAACCTAGCACTTGGAGAAAAAGAGAAAATTATGCTATCATAAGTGGCATATGAATTAACTTTGAAAAAAGTATATATATTCAAGAATGTCAACTAACGTATTTCTGCATCATTAGCTCATCTCATGTGCAGAAATCAAAAATGGTCCGGCAATTGTAAATTCTAAATGTGTAAAAAAATTCACAAGTGGTAAAGAAGAGAATATGAATATCATGAAAATCCATGATTACAAATTCCCCTTTAAAAATGACTTCAGTCACGTTTGAAACAAAAACAAGAGATAAAATCATACAGAACTCTGTCCAATTTGAAGAAAGTTAAAATAAGAAGTTCCTAACTCTGAATAGAATTTTAATTTATTGTGTTTTTAAAATATCTCATGTATATGAGTTTTTAAATTATCTGTACAACATTGTAAAGATCAGTAATTTTGTATAGGTCTTCTGCTTCTAAATTAAATATTGGTTCTTCTTACTTGTTACACTTGTATTTTTGGATAAGTGGAGTATTTTTCGGACCAGTGGAGGAATTTTAATAAAAACCCACTTCTGATTGACACAAGTGTTTAAGAACCCATATGTCGATCATATTCACAAATTATATCTATGGAACTGCTCTTTTATAATCTTCAAATTGCCAGGAAGCCTTTTCCTTCCAATTATGTGCTATAGAATGTTCAGAGTGACATTTTGACCTGCATGTCTAATACACCATATGCTTCCTCTTGGCTCATCTTATTTTGTATGCATGAAATATACTCAGGTATGGAAAATTTTAAAATACTTAGGAATAATTTTGAAGCTAATTAAAACTGAAAAGACTTTATTATAATTTAATTTGGGAAAACTGGCATAAACACATGAAAACTGACACTATAAACACTGTCTGAAGATTGAAGAAGACAATAGAGAACTGCAAAATTTATAAAAGTTAGCAAAGCATCTTTATCAAATGAAATATACAATTTCATTGCTTTAACTTCTGAGCACCAAAAATATTCTTAATGCATGAATAATAAAAATATGTTTTAAAAGAATTTAGAATTTATCTTTTCAGAAATTCATTTGTTTTCTTGTTTTGCTTTGTTTTTTTTTTCTTTTGGTTTTTGGAATGGTGGTATCTACATTATAATTTAATAAGAAGCTCAGGTCTTTCCTTCCTTCCTTCCTTCCTTCCTTCCTTCCTTCCTTCCTTCCTTCCTTCCTTCCTTCCTTCCTTCCTTCCTTCCTTCCTTCCTTCCTGATTCTCTATCTCTCTGGCCCAGCAGGGTGAGTCAAACAGATGGCAGCAATATGGAAAAAAGTATAATCCCTATTGAGAGATTACTGATAATGACAAATAATCAGTAGTCTTGGATTCTTTCTCCAGCATGGCCCCTGGACTATGAACTTTAATAACTATCTTCTCAGATACAATAAAGTGACTGCTGATAATTCATATCTGTGAATTACTGAAAAGTATTAATTTCAAAACCATGATAGCATATGTTGAATGTCAAAGGATACAGTAAACAAGAAATATTTGTCCATAAAAAGCTGGCCAAGAGGGTGAAAAAAAACCCTCTATGCTTACATTGATATAGGTCAATAAGAAAAATTAAAACACCTTCTATTTTCAGAGCAATTCTTGATCAGCCTCTCTGTAATAACTATATTGATGTAAACCCTGAGGGAAATGTTAGCATAATGTAAACTACTTTTCACTTAGTTTAACAGCCAGAAAATCATTATGTACAATTAGTGCTTCCATCCACGAAACAACAGTACCTTGAATGTGGTTAGCCTATGAACACATAAAGCTGATTGAATGTTTGATTGTGACAATTGTCAACATTGGAGGGATATGGGTTTTTACATTGTGGAAATTTAATTTTATGGAGTCACCATGTGTGAATTTTGGTACCCTTACAAATGTGATTAATAAAAATAAAATAAAAGAACAAATCAATTGGGTCAGAGCCAAAACAGTCCACTCCAACTCTGCTTAACTTTATGTACACAATGTGGCAGTAAAAATACCCTGTTTCCCAATAGACATGTAAGCTGCATTTGACTTCCTGTAAACATGGCCTACAGCAGTGGTGGTATTCTACTGGTTCGACCTGGTTCTGGCATACCAGTAGCACCAAACATCAGCAGAGACCAAACCGGTTCTCTCTGAGGAGCTGCTGTTGGGTCCACTCGCCCACCCGGGCTCAAGTACTGACTTTTATGTCCTGCTTTTGAAGTACAGCTGATTTGCATTGTTCTGTATGGTCATTTACATTCTTGTAGATGCTGCGCTGTGATTGGTCAAAGCGCGCAGGGATCCGATTGGTCAAGCGAGCCACTCTGATTGGCCCACTGCAGATCTCCCACGATTGGTGGAAACTAATCGCGGGAGATTCAAAGCGGTATCATTGGCTGTGGCCGCCACGGCTTGGGAATAAAAAGCTGCAGTTTTTCCCCCGAACCTGAGCCATTCTTGGGACCAATAAATGAGCTGAACCAAGTCACTGAGTCGTGGTCTCCTTGCCGCGCCGGACATAATACTGGTGATGAGGATGGGATTCCAAGGCCAATTCCCCACCAACACGTGTCCAGAGGAAGCGAGACCGACGAGATGGCCAGCATTGCACCACCCGTGCCCTTCAATCCCGCTACCGAGGACTGGGAATCATACACAGACAGATTCCTCATGTTCCTCGAATGTAGCAACATGAAGGACACCACCGGGCCGAAGAAAAGAGCCATCTTCCTGACACACTGCGGGCCCGCAGTGTTCAAGATGGCAAAAGCTCTAGCAAAACCCGTGGATGTCAAGGAGATGGACTGGGCCGACCTCGAACCATTGCTCCGGAACCACTATGCCCCCGCTGTGCCCACCCTCATCAGGCGGCACGATTTCTACCGGCAGGACCAGAGAGCGGGTGAGAGCATCAGCGATTTTGTGGCTGAACTGCGAAGCCTAGGGGGCATGTGTGGGTTCTCGGACATGGATGAGGCCTTACAGGACCGCGTTGTACTCGGACTCTGAGACCCAGTCTTACAGAGCCAACTGATGGCCAAAGGCGACATCGCCCTCACAAACGCCATCACTGAAGCCACCGCAGCTGAGGCAACCCGGAAATCGGCAAACCGCATGCAGAGACCAGACATGGGAGACCGCACCGTGACCGCCAACCCAGGACGGGCAACCGAGGCCCACCCGGAAGCAAGTCACCGTGAGACCACCACCCATCATGACGAATTCCACTCCGCCTCCGACACCACGGACGAGGAGGAGGAGATCCACCGGCTCCAGGTGGGACGTGACCAGCGAAATTGGTGAGGACCTAAGTTGGGGACCGCATGTGCCAGGTGTGGAGGTGACCACCTGCGAGCAGAGTGCCGTTTCTTCGATGCAGTCTTCCGGCACTGCGACAAAAAGGGTCACATTGCCCGAGTCTGCCAATTGAGGAAGGCCTACAGCCCCAGACGGCGGGACCACAGCGAGTGGAGACGGGACAGCACACCCCCCAGAGCCAGAGATCGCCAAGCCGACAGCCGATGGGACCAGAGCGGATGGAACCAACAAGGTGACAAAACCCGGCGGAAGGAGGAAACCCACCAGACGGTCATCATCAGCCATGCATCAACCACCGACGCCCGAAAAGTCTACGTGGAGGTAGGCATTGAAGGCGAGCCATGCAAAATGGAGATGAACTCCAGGTGCTACCTCTCCATGGTCACCTGGCAAGAAATCAAACGCTTGGTGCCTACCATCCACAAGAAGGGGCTGGAGAACCAGAGACTAATAATCAAGGACTACCAGGGGAATCGCATCCTGGTAGTCGGAACCGGACAATTCAAGGTAACATTCAAGGGCTGCACTGCAAAGCTTCCCCTGACGATCATGGACTGAGACCAACCCAGCCTTTTAGGACTGCAATGGTTCGCACCGCTCGGCATCGAAGTCACGGGCATCAACCACACCGCCGAGACCGATTGGGAACAGCAACTGGCATGGGACTTCCAGGAAGTGTTCGATGGCACCCTAGGCAAGTACCGAGGGCCCCCCATCTCCTTCAGCCTAGACCCCAACATTCCCCCGATACGCCTAAAACCAAGGTGGGTACCCTTTGCACTCAGGCCCATAATAGATGAGCAAATTGACAAGCTTGTCAAGCAAGGGGTCCTACAACCAATTGACCACACCCAGTGGGAGACCCCAATAGTCACCCCAGTCAAGCCCGATAGGTCGGTAAGAATCTGCGGGGACTATAAGGCCACCCTAAATTGCGCCTTACAACAAAGCGCCTACCCCATCCCAGTAGTGCAGCACCTTCTACACTCACTGGGGGGAGGGAAGGTTTTTGCGAAGCTCGACCTGGCACAAGCATACCAACAGCTGCCGGTTGACGCAAACCATAGTCATCCACCGGGGAGCGTTTCACTGTAACCGACTCCAGTTTGGAGTCAGCGTGGTGCCTGGAATTTTCCAGAGCCTCATGGAGAGGCTTTTGCAAGGAATTAAGGGGGTGGTGCCCTACTTCGACGATGTGCTGGTGTCGGCAACCAACCAGCTAGAACTAGAGGGCCGGCTAAGGGAGGTGCTAACGAAATTCAAGGAAACCAGGCTAAAAGTGAAGAGAGAAAAATGCCAGCTTTACACAGAGCGGGTCGAGTTCCTGGGGTACCTCCTAGACTGGCACAGCATCCACCCAACTGCAAACAAAATCAGAGCCATTAAGGAGGCCCCCACACCCAGGAATAAAATGGAACTGCAGGCATTTCTGGGACTGCTTAATTTTTACAATGTTTTCCTGCCCCAAAAGGTGACCATGGCGGAGACTTTGCATAGGCTTTTGGACAAGGCGGCCACCTGAACTTGGGGGAAATGCGAGGAGGCCGCCTTCAGGAAAACCAAGGACCTGCTCACCTCGGATGCCATCCTCATCCAATACAATGAGACCCTACCACTTGCCGTCACATGCGATGCCTCACCCTTCGGCGTCGGCACCGTCCTCAGCCACACACTCCCAGATGGAAGAGAAGCACCCATTGCTTTCTTCTCGAAGACACTCACCAAACCAGAGAGGAACTATAGCCAGCTGGACAAGGAGGCCCTAGCCATCGTCACAGCAGTGAAGAGATTCCACGAGTACCTCTACGGCTGCACGTTCACCATTATCAAAGACCACAAGCTGCTGTTGGGCCTCCTGGCAGGGAACCAGGCCACCCCGAACATCCTATCTCCCAGAATGACAAGGTGGTCCAAATTCCTTGCCACCTACAGCTACCGGCTCACACACCGACCCGGTAAGACTATCACCCACGCAGACGCCTTGAGCTGCTCGCCATTACCCGACCTAGACACCGACCCAGCACCCACAACGAGCACCCTCAGCATAGAGACTCTGCCCGATCTACCCATAACCACGTCAGACATTGCCCAAGAAACTAATAAAGACAAACGTCTGGCACGGGTGTTACATTGGGTAGAAAAAGGGTGGCCAGAAAAAGACGACGACGAAGCATTCAAGACGTTCCGGAACCAGCAAACAGCACTCTCGCTACAAAAAGGGTGTGTACTTTGGGGGGATAGGGTTGTTATTCCGGAAAAACTACAAGGGAAGGTATTGGGGCTGTTACATGAGGGGCACCCAGGCATAGTTAGAATAAAAGCCCTGGCCAGAAGTTACGCTTGGTGGCCAGGGATGGACAAGCAAATCGAGGCCTGGGTGGCAAGATGTGAATGCTGCCAAGAAACCAGACAAAGCCCTCCCGCGGCACCGATCCTGGAATGGGAAACCCCCAGGGGACCATGGTCCAGGATCCACATAGATTTTGCCGGGCCCACTAAGGGACATACATTCCTTGTAACAGTAGATGCTTACTCCAACTGGTTGGAGGTAAGCAAAATGAAAACCACCACCACGGAGGCCGTGATTAAGGAACTTAGCAAGCTATTCGCAACCCACGGCCTCCCAGACGTCATCGTGTCAGACAACGGGCCCCAATTCACCTCGCTAGAATTTGAAAAATTCCTAGCGGAATGGGGCATACGACACGCATTGACAGCACCGGCACATCCGGCGGCAAACGGAAGGGCGGAACGCATGGTTCAATTTATGAAAAAAACCATCCAAAAAATCGAACACGGGGAAATCCAAGAAAAAATAAATAAAATGCTCTTCATACAACATATAACCCTGAACATAACAACGAACAAAAGCCTGGCAGAGCTACTAATGGATAGGAAAATAAGGTCCCCACTAGACAGGCTGCACCCCACATACAACCCAGAGAAACCCCCCAACTCCTCTAGCAAGCACCGGTCCTTTGCACCAGGTGACGCCATCTACGCAAAGAACCTAACCGAGACCCACTATGGGTACCAGCAACCATAACCCAACTGACAGGCCCCCACTCGTACCGGCTGAAAACAGCCGATGGACGAGCCTGGAAATGCCACATCGATCAACTAAGATCGAGAACAATCACAGGAAACACAACTGACACGCAACCAAACACAGTCAACCCCCTAATACAAGCCAAGGGGGAGGGAATACCCTGGGAACCAGAACGCAATAGAAAGAAACCAGCAACACTTACTGACGGACAGCCAGCTCAAAGCCTCACCAGGAAGAAGCAGCCAGGCCAGCTCAACCAGCCCAGAAAGACTAGATGGGAGTGGCGGAAACTGCAACTCAACCAGCCAGGGTAGACCGGGAGGGAGCTGCGACAAAAGGCCCGGCAAGAACTTCCAGGTGGTTCCATCGATGAGGCCGAGAGCAACAGAGAACCTGACCGAACCGGCTGGGAGCCAAGCAACAACTGACCTGCGCAGGTCCAGTAGGCAAGTACGGAACCCCGCCTACTTACAGGACTATGTCACGTAGGACTGAACCAAGAGGGGAGGGGTGTTCTGTACAGTCATTTACATTCTTGTAGATGCCGCACTGTGATTGGTCAAAGCGCGCAGGGATCCGATTGGTCAAGCGAGCCGCTCTGATTGGCCTGCTGCGGATCTCCCGCGATTGATGGAAACTAATCACGGGAGATTCAAAGCGGTGCTATTGGCCGTGGCCACCGTGGCTTGGGAATAAAAAGCTGCAGTTTTTCCCTGGAACCCGAGCCGTTCTTGGGACCAATAAATGAGCTGAACCAAGTCACTGAGTCCTGGTCTCCTTGCCGCGCCGGACATAACATGCATGGCATAGCAGATTGCTGCACTTCAGCTGCTGAAGCAACAAGGAATGTCATACCCTTGTTGGTGTCTGATTCTGAGGGGAAGATTGAGGAGCTGATAGGGAGTGAGAGTGTGGGTCGGGTGGCTATGGAAGAAACAGGGGAAGGGCACAGTCTGGCTGGGCATTCAGAGGAAAACCCAGGGCCACCCCCTCTTCATCCTAGGGCATACAGGGAGGAACGGAAAAAGGAACAACTCAGCTTATGGGAGAGAAAAAGGCCCTGATCCCTTTCATTAGTTGTAGCTGGAAGAACAGGATATAAGAACACAGCACACAGTACCTTGCTGGAAACAAAGTGTGCATTATCTTTATCGAGCCTTATCTGGGCTTTGGCCTCCTTCCAACTGTGTGTGCTTTGTTATGTTTTGGAAATCTGCAATTTATTATCCTGGCCTGTGGTGTTAATTTCTTCAGTTTGGTTTGTGTTTTTTTTTTTTAAATTTTATTTCTAATTTATCTGTTTTTTGGGTTCGGACTGCATTTCTTCCCTTTGCAGAATGTTTTTGGAAGAATTTGATCTCCAGCTGAGGATAACTGGACATTGGGGACCAAGTTGGTCATATTAAAGGGAATTTACCTATTTTTGTGACTTTGTTGCTTTTGTGCCATGCCTCGGGTTATCACAGGGAGAGTGCAGGATTTCAGGAGGTGATTCAAAAAGATTCTGCGCCTGCACAAAGTGTGTGTTTGGCACACGTGTGTGCACAAACTATTTTTGCACACATGAAATGCTCCCACCAAGCCAGGCCTACCGAACCGGTGGTAAACTATTTTGAAATGCACCACTGTCCTACAGAGACAAGCCCGGGGAGGTTTATCTCTCTGGATTATCATTTTTTCAACTTACTAATAGTAGAAACAGGTATTTGTTTAGTTTCTATGGTTCTCCAGGCCAAGGGAGGCTCTCCTAAAATCATCCCACAAGATCCTCCATACAGCAGGGGTATACTGCCATAGAGCAGCCTGTGAGCTATTCATCTAGGAAGTGAGGGGCTACAATTCACTTCATTGTTGAAATAGCAGTCAGTTTGGAATTTATTTTCCAAACAGACAATGAGTCATGCCTTTCATTTCTTAATCAATTTATGGGAGTATTATCTGTATTAGCTGAAATATTATTTGTATTTCTTTCCATACATAGTTTATTATTTCTTTTTGAAGTTCTGTGTTATATTTGAGATTTCTTCATTGCTAAACAAAAAAGAAGTGATTAAAATAGAATAACAGAGATGGAAGGGACCTTGTAGGCCATCTAGTCTAACCCCCCCACCCAAGCAGGAGACCCTACACTGTTTCTGACAATTGGCACTCTAATCTCTTCTTGAAAGTCTCAAGTAATGAAGCTCCCACAACTTCAGAGGGAAAGCTGGTCCATTGGTTGATTGTTCTCATGGTCAGAAATTTTCTCCTTATTTCCAGGTTGAATCTCTCCATCCATTATTCCTTGTCAGGCCTTTGGGTCCATTGGAAAATAGCTTGACCCCCTCCTCTCTGTGGCAGCCCCTCAAATATTGGAACTAGTTGGTGGAGGCAAGCTAAAATAAGAAACCCGGAGCTTCTTTTTTAAAACTTTGATGGAGAGACATAAGGATAGAAAGTTGTCTTATGGGTGACTGAAACCTTCTGATTTTTATGAACTCTGATTGGCCAGAAACTAGCAATTGCTTTATAAATATATATTCTTTGACCACAAGAGGGAGCTAAGAAGATGGCTAAATACAAGCATATTTTTTGAGAAGGGTTTGAAAATTATTTACAGAAAACCATTCACTTTATAGACCAATTATGTTCGAAGGACAAAGGAAGATATAATTAATATACAGGTGGTCCTCAACTTCATAAGCCCAAGATTTCTGTTGCTAAGTGAGACATTGGTTAGGTAATTTTGCCCCATTTTTACAACCTTTATTGCCACAATTGTTAAATGAATCACTTCAGTTGTGAAATTGGTAGCATAGTTGTGAAGCACATCTGGATTCTCCATTGACTTTGCTTGTCAGAAGGTTGCAAAATGGGATTACAAGACTCTGGAACACTGCAATCATCATAATGTCGGGCTTCCAAGAGTCTACCAGTTTATCTCCTGGAGTGAAGCCTGACATGTTATCTTGGTTGGGGAATGAACATCCAATCTGCCGTTTCTAATATGTTAACTTGATCAGAAAATGTCTACTACCTTTGAAGATCCCATCCTGGTTCAACCCATCTCGTATCGGCCCGAACATGTGAAAAGGAGGGGGTGGGGGAATGTTTATCACTCCAACTCCTCTCATTATCTGAAACAAAACACAAAAACTCATTGGGGAAGTTACGGCATGACTCGAGAATTGAAACCACATTCTGTTTGGTAATTAGTTGTGTTTAGAATTGCGGGGTGGAGGTGTGTAAGACTAATGGGGAGGGCGGATGTTGGTTAGCTGTATGGAGTGGGGCTGCATGATAAATTGCGCTGAAAGATGAATGATCTCAGCGCTAACTTTATCCGGTATATCCATTGTTGCCGTGTTTGAAGGAAAACGAGTGAAAATAAACATACCTATTCACAACAAATCCTGTGAGTAATATAATTTATTGCTAGAATTCGTACATGTGGAAACAAAGGCTAACACATAAATATGAGTCAGTTGCCAAGCATCTGAATTTTGATCACATGGCCATGGGTATATTGCAACAGTTGTAACTGTGAAAAATGGTCAGAAGTCACTTTTTTCAGTGCAGTTGTAACTTTGAACAGTCACTAAATGAACTGCTGTAAGTTGAGGACTACCTGTAGATGGTACAAAAGAAGAGCAAGAGATGCAATCAGGTGTAGGAAGTTATCAAAACATTGAGTCAATTTCACAAGTATTTGACAATGTAAAGGACACGACTGTAAGTCTGGAATATAAAACGGACACCAATCTTTATTACGATGATAGATTAAATACAAACAACTCTGCACAATTGAAACGAGACAGTGGTGGGATTCAGCTAATTCGCATGAGGTCAGGTGAACCGGTTATTAAATTACTCCCTCCCCCCGCTATCAAAGTGGGTGCTGCACTGCAGTGGAGAAACGGGCAATGGAGGGCCCAGCATGAGGGAAGGAGGAGCAGCAGAGAGAAGAAGAAAAGCGGCTTTCTCCTTCCCTCGTGCTGCCCCCCCCATTGCCTGTTTCTCTATTGCAGTGCAGTGCCCAGGATCCACTTTGATAGTGGGTGGTGGTTGTAAATTAACAACCAGTTTGCCCAGGGTCAGGTTGGCTGTTGTAGAAGGCTTGTCCTGTGTGTAAAGCATAGCTGGAGAATCCAATCTGACCCTGGGAGAACCAGTTGTTAAGTTATTTGAATCCCACCACTGAAACAATGGTTCCAAGCAAACCCACAAGTCTTACGAGGACAAACCTTTGGACCTTTTCTTCATGGATAGCACCCAGTAACATTGAATTGCTAACTAGGGCATACAAAACCTTTGCGAGACCAATTCACAAATACAGCTCGTCTGCCTGGAACCCACACTGTATATCAGACATTAACACAATTGAGCAGGTTCAAAGGTATTTTTCGAGAAAAGTACTCTACTCCTCTACACACAATAATATTCCCTATGCCTCCAAGCTTGAAATTTTGGGTTTGGACAATCTTGAACTGCGCTGCCTGTGGTCTGATCCAAACATCGTTCACAAAATTGTCTGCTATAACAACTTGCCGCCAATGACTTCTTTAGCTTTAATCACAATAATACAGGGGCAAATAACCAATACAAACTTAAGGTAAACCACTCCAAACTTGATTGAATAAAATACGACTTCAGCAACAGAGTGGTCAATGCCTGGAATGCCCTACCCAACTCCATTGTTACAGTCTCAACCCGTCACAGCTTCAACCTCAAACTGTCTACCATGGAGCTCACTCCATTCCTAAGAGATCTGTAAAGGGGGCATGCATAAGCGCACCAGCATGTCTACCATCCTTGTCTTACTGTCCCCATTTATCTGTATTTACTTCCTTTGTTCATGTTTCTGTTCATACCTATACTTATTATCTTGTACAGGTTGACAAAATAAATAAATAAATAAGATTGAAAATAAGTAACCAGTATTTGGCTCAGTAAACCAAATTGTTTCTATCCACAAAGCATATTTTAGATGTAGTATGGCTAGTACTGAGCAAACCCCACACTCAGGGGTGGGATTCTACCAGTTCGCACCTATTCACTAGAACCAGTTAACATTCTAAGCAGTTTGGAGAACTGGTTGTTAGAAGAAATTACTGACCTAATCCTGTAAGGAAGGTAGGAAGGAAACACTCTGGTGTTGCTTACAGAAACTGCCTCTCCGTTAACCCTTATTACATTCTTGGCAGGACTAGACTTCCTGTTTCAGGAAATTTCTGGAGTTTTCTTTCCCTCTTTTGCTGGTACTTTGCTTGTGTGGAGTGACCATTCAAAATTACAATGGCACTGAAAAAAGTGACTTATGACCATTTTGCACACTTATGACTGTTGCAGCATCCCCACAGTCATGAGAGGCCAGGCGAGGAGATGCGTGCCTTGATGTGAGTGATATTGAGTTGGCCCCACCCAGCCAATAACATGACCACCAAGCCATGTCCACCTAGTCGCACACGCCCACTACCTAAGCCACGCCCACAGAACCGGTTGTTAAAATTTTTGAATCCCACCCCTGCCCACACTCTCTGGCTCACTAATGCAACCCTGTCAGAAAGCATCAAGGACTTCACAAACACATATTTAATTTAAATGCCAGCTGCCAAGACATGAGAATCGAAGGAAGAAAATAATCAGTATGTCATTTTTTAAAAAAAGAATGTCTTTGTAGAGTAAACATAGTTAAATAATACAGATTATAAATAGAATTTTATGGGAGGATATTCAGTCTACTTGTTTAACTTAAATGGGCTACCTAATGTTCCTTTCCGAAAAATAAAACCATGCTTTGCTTACTTTCATACTCATAACAGGAGTGTAATTCTGTAATTCAGTAACACTGCAAAACTAGATCCTATAAAATCATAATGACCTCCTGTAATCTTAAAAATTTCATTGCAATATTCCTAATATAATGATAATTTGATGTTGTACAATGTTCTTAGAATACAATCCAATAAATGTCTATTTCTACTAGAGACATTAGTTATATAGTCGCCATTAAAAATGTTTAACTACAGCAATAAGTGAAGCAAAGAGGAAGAACATCAGGCAAGATTGCATAAAAGAACTTATTGGCTCTATTATTTTAAATACATTTTTGAGTGTAGAAATATAAATGTTATCTGTATGCATAAAATCTCCAGGATCAGTTGCACACAAATACATATAATTCCAATCACTTTTTTGTCAATTTAAACAGAAATATACTAAATTATAGTAAACTGTAACAAGGAAGATGCCAGAATCAAACCTCACGTAAGATTGTTCCAGAGTGTAGAAACAGTAGTTAAATGTGAAGTTTGGTAAATGTGTGATAGGAAATGTAGTAGTTTCACTACTAAAAGTTTAAGCACAAATGTTAAAGATTGTGGTAGAGTAAGCAAGGAAGTCTTAATATACCATAATGAACAGTTGAATTGATTAGGAACACAGCCATCATAATTACTGTATTTTGACATGGAAGCAAAAAACCTTTTGCTAAAATGTCCTTTACTAGCCATATTTTAGACCAGTTGCAGTTTCCAAAATAATGTCTAAGGCTACCACTTTGAAGCGAGCTGTCAGCTGGTGCTCCATTCAAAATCCAAGAAAGAAATACTTAGACTCTTGTAATTAGAGAAAAGATCTCTTTTACTGGAAGTCAAGTGGTAGCAACAAGAGAATTCTGAATCTGAGGAAACAGGCACATACATCACATATATCAAGGTAATGAAATGTTCCCAACCCCAATAGTCCAAACGGTTTTTCCAATTAAAAGTTGTGAACCTCATCATGTGGACATCTTCAGGTGGTGAGGATTAGTTGATCTTGGCTTACTCAGATAAAGGTTTGCAGTTGCGCAGAGAAGAGAAAGCTAAGCAAGAAATAGAAACCCTCTTCAGTTTATACAATATTAGTTAGAAACCCCTCCAGGTCACTTCCCATACTTTTTCCCCTTCCACCCCCCGTTACTCATGACAGCCAGAAAGAAGCAAAGCAAAGGAAGAAGATCTTGAAGGCAGACACGAGCTTTGCCATAATTTCACCTATATAATAAGATTATCTAGTATCAGCGATGGTTTTAAAACAACAACGACTATTATTATTGTTGTTGTTGTTGTTGTTGTTATTTATTGGCCAAGTGTGATTGGACACACAAGGAATTTGTCTTCGGTGCATAAGCTCTCAGTGTACATAAAAAATACATTAATCAAGAATCATAAGATACAACACTTAGTGATAATCTTAGGATACTAAATAAAGCAATATAAGTAATAAAGAGACAAACAACTAGGTTATAGTCATAAGTAGAAGGATAATAGTCATGCAGACTTAGTAAATAGTTTGACAGTGTTGTGGGAATTAGTTGTTTAGCAGAGTGATGGGATGTGGGGAAAAACTGTCCTTGCATCTAGTTGTTCTGGTGTGCAATGCTCTATTATGTCGTTTTGAAGGTAGAAGTTGTTAAGCCTGGGTTCCCCAACCAGAGTTAGGGAGACAAGCTAAACAGAATGTGCAGCGTTAGTCAGATAGGCACACAGATAAATGAGTGAGCTAAGCTTGTATGTTTATTAACATACAGTAAAAATAACAGATACGCTTGTGCTATCAAAAATATAGTTTATTCCATTATGAGTTCATAGCATAGTCAAAATAACAGTCCAATAGTCATGTATCATTTAGTCAGTCCATTCAGGGATATTCAGTTAGCAAAGTCCATGCAGAATATCCTATGTCAGTTCACTTACAAATCAGTCCTTTTTTTCTCTCCCGTTCGAGCAATGCAGTCTTGATTCCAAGCAGTAATCAGGGATCATCAAAGCCAGAGAGAGAGCAAGCTGCAGTCTTGCTTCTTTTAAAGTGCTTTCACAACCACTCTCTTAATTACTTTCCCATAGTTAAAGTTGTAGACACTTTAACTAACAAACTATGATTACTTAGTTATTATTTTACCTAAACCAGTTAGGGCAAACAATGTTATCCCTAATATTCTCCCCTTTTAGGTTAAATAATAATATAACTATTTACATCTTTAAATCATAGTAGTTACAACTTTCTTTAAACTTAATTACTCCTTGAGCTTTTGTAAATTGGTCTGCAATGTTTTCTTCTGTCATGCAGTATTCCAATTTAATTAGCCCATTCTTTACAGATTCTCTAACATTTAAGTATCTTAAATCAGTATGCTTTGATCTAGTTTTTACAGCAATACTAGTAGCTAACTTTATAGCTGCTTGGTTATCCTCGTACACAATAATGGAATCTTTAACAGTTATACCCATGTCTAATAATAACTGTTTGTACAAAATCAAGTCAGTGCATAATAATGACAGACATGAAAATTCCGCTTCCATCTTGGACAAGCTGAAATGCTGTTGTCTGATTGACCTTCACCCTATTAGTGTCTTATCAAATAATATAGCCATCCCAGATGTTGATTTTCTTGTGTTTATATCAGTTGCAAAACTTGCATCTGCATAGGCACTAAGACTCAAATCACCCTTTGGTTCTATGTACAATGCATGGTTCATTGTTCCTTTAAGATATCTTAAAATTCTCTTTAATGATTTCCAATGACATTGATGTGGATCCGAATCAAAACGTGCCAGCTGATTTACACTATAAGCTATATCTGGCCTAGACCAATTGCTTATATATGATAAGCTGCCAATCAAAGATTGATATGTGGACTTATCAAATTTGGGACTTTGATCATCAGTTTGGCAAACTTCCTGATTCATTGGAGTCTTTGCCGGTTTACAAAGTTCCATTTTATACGTTTTAATTAATTGGCAAATTTTATCTTCTTGAGATATCTTAAAACCATTTTTTGTTTTGTTAATTGTCAATCCTAGATACTTTTTAATTTCACCTAAATGATTTAATTTTATCTTTTTGGCTAATAATGATATAATCTCATTAGCTTCATTATTAGTCTTAGTTATCAAAGCAATATCATCTGTAAATAATAACAATAATGACACCGTTCCATTATTTTCTCTTTTAAATACACATGGATCTGCTAAACCAGATTTAAAACCTATATTGTTTAACTCTTTCACAATATATTGGTTCCACTCAAACCCAGATTGTTTCAACCCGTAAAGACTCTTTTTGAGTTTCCAACAATCATTACTATTTACTTTATTGTCTTTTATACCTACTGGTTTTCTTAAATATATAGTGTGCTGCAATGGTGCATGCAGATAGGCAGTTTCTACATCTAAATGGTTAATGACATAGTTTTTCTTAGCTTCCCACACTAATGCTGCTCTTCAAGATGTTGCTTTAAGACTTGGTGCAAAAACTTCATCGTAATCAGATGCAGTTTGATTAAATCCTTGAGCTACTAACCTAGCCTTATGGGTAACAGTCCCATCATTTCCAGTTTTTACTTTAAATATCCATTTGCACCCAATGGATTTTTCTCCTGGAGGTAATTTAGCATCTTCATAAACTTTCATTACCTTTAATGAATTTAGTTCCTTTTCCATTGCCTTTTGCCAATTCTCCTGATCCTTAGCAGGATACATCCTAAGTTCATCTACACTAGTTGGAACTTTAGTTACTTGGCAAACTATACTTGCTTGATACCTATCAGGTGGTCTAGTTACACGTGTAGTACGTCTAGGTATTACAGGACTTACAGGTGGACTTTCATTTATTAACTCTTCTTGATTATCTAACTCTTCCTGATCAACTGTTTCCTCTTGTTCTGGTCCTATTTGTTCTTCATGGACTTCTTCTTTAATTGGACTCTTCTTATAACTAGTCTGATCTTTCTGCCTTTTGTAGGGTTCAATAATTACTTCATTATTTAAATCTTGCTCTAATCTATTCCATCCAACTTGTTCTAGGAATTTAGCACTGGCACTGGTGTAAACTCTAGATGTACCTGGTTCCCAGAATCTATAAGATCTATGATTAGATGTATATCCTACAAAAAATAATCTTTTAGCTCTATGCTTTCCCTTGTGTCTAAGTTGTGAAGGGATATGCACCCATGCTGGTGCTCCAAATGTGTGCATGTAACTTAAATCAGGTTTTGTACCATGCCACAATGTGAATGGTAATTTACCTGTTGTTGAATTAACAACATTATTTAATATATAATTACCACACATTATTGCTTCTCCCCACAAATTGTCAGGTAATCCTGAATCAGACATCATAGTTCGTGTCATTGATTGTAATGTTTGGCCTCTTCTCTCTATAAAGGCATTATGTTGTGGCCTATATGGTGCAGACATTTTATGTTGAATACCTAACATTCTTAGTCTGTTCTGGAATTTATTATTTGTAAATTCTGTACCATTATCTGTTATAAGAGTTACTAATTTCTTTTTAGTTTTCTCTTCATTAAATAGCAAAACCCATATCTAGAATAATGGTCCATTATGCTTAGTATGTAACAAGCTCCTCCTACACTTGGTTTTTTCGGACCTATTAAATCTGCAAATACTACCTCTAAAGCCTCTTTGGTAGTAAATCCATCAACTCTATTAGCAGGTGTGACCCTGGCTTTGCTTTGATTGCAAGCATTACATTGCAAATACTTATTACAAGGTTTCAAACTTATTCCCTTAGATAATTCAACAGTTTTCTTAAGAATTTTAAAATTTAAATGCCCTAGCCTTCGATGTAACAAGTGAATACATTCATCATGGGGTTTCTTATTTTCATAAACCATGTTAGCCACCTTGAAACCATCATCATTTAACACATATAATTCACCTCTTAAAGATGCAGTAATTTTCTTATCTTCTTTTTCAATTATGCAGTTATCTCCTTTAAAAGTAACTACATAACCTAGTTTAACCAAAATTCTAACTGAAATTAAATTAAACTTAAGTTGTGGTACATATAACATTTTTACATTCTCTTTTATAAAAGAACAATATGCTATACCTTGACCTTTAGCTTTCAGTTTCCAGCCATTGGCTAATGATATCTGCTGTGTACTCTTGGATATTTTAATAAAATCTTTGTTATCATTTGTTATACAGTGGGATGCTCCACTGTCAACCACCCATAAATTATTTTTTTACAGCTCCGTTAGTATACATGGCTAACTCTAAATTTTTATTTTTATTTTGATAACTTTTAGTATTCTGGCAAGCGTTCTGGCACTTTGCCTTTTTACAAAATCTTGCCAAATGTCCTCTTCCTCCACAATTAAAGCACTTTTTAATTGCATTTGCAGTAGGAGTTTCATTATCTTCTTTTTGAGGTTGCTGCCTCCTTAACTCATTTCTTTCAAGCCTTCTTCTGGCCTCTTCAATCAATCTGCCAGTTATATCAGTTAAAGTTAAACTTTCCTTTGGCAATATTTCAAGGGAAGTTACGTAGTTATCATAACTTTCATCAAGAGAAGATAGAATTATGTAGACTTGGTGTAGTTCAGAGAAAATAAGCTCTTTCTCTTGCAGTTCTTGAAAAATGCTTTGCATAGTTTTCAAATGACTCAGCATATCACCATTTGTCTGGAGATGCGTACTGAAAAGCTTCCGTGTAAGATTTATGTGAGCACCAACATTATCTCGAACATAAATCTTCTTCAGTTTCTGCCAACACCCAACAGCCGTTTTCTCTCCGTGGATAAAAACAAGCTGTTGGTCAGTTAAGGTTAAAGCAATTATGCAAATAGCTTGTTGATTTTTATGCATAAATTCTTCTATCTTTAGTCTATCTTCATCATCCTCTGCATCCCATTCTTCTACGTTTGGTGGATTTTCAATTATGTTCCACAAAACTTCTCTTCGTAGAAGCAGACTACATTTCATAGACCATGATACATAGTTTGTTCCATCCAGCTTGGATATAAGGGACAAACTTTGTAGATTGACTTGTGCCATGTTTTCTTTATATGGATATAAAACTATAATTAATAAAACACAGCTGTCTGTTTACTGTAATGTATAACAACACAAACTCTCACTTTTACATAAATCTGTTTTATCCTAGTTAAACTGACTTTGCAGCCTCTGGGCCCATAACCAGTGTTAAGCCTGGGTTCCCCAACCAGGGTTAGGGAGACAAGCTAAACAGAATGTGCAGCGTTAGTCAGATAGGCACACAGATAAATGAGTGAGGTAAGCTTGTATGTTTATTAACATACAGTAAAAATAACAGATACGCTTGTGCTGTCAAAAATATAGTTTATTCCATTATGAGTTCATGGCATAGTCAAAATAACAGTCCAATAGTCATGTATCATTTAGTCAGTCCATTCAGGGATATTCAGTTAGCAAAGTCCATGTAGAATATCCTATGTCAGTTCACTTACAAATCAGTCCTTTGTTTTCTCTCCCTTTCGAGCAATGCAGTCTTGATTCCAAGCAGTAATCAGGGATCATCAAAGCCAGAGAGAGAGCAAGCTGCAGTCTTGCTTCTTTTAAATTGCTTTCACAACCACTCCCTTAATTACTTTCCCATAGTTAAAGTTGCAGACACTTTAACCAACAAACTATGATTACTTAGTTATTATTTTACCTAAACCAGTTAGGGCAAACAATGTTATCCCTAACAGAAGTCATATAAAATAAAAATTTAGCTTCAGCTACTTCTTTCAGATTCAACCTATGATACTGGAAGAAATGTAAAAAGTCTTCAGATGTCAACCCTGACTTCAGGACAAAAAGAGAAATACAGCAGGTTATCATTAGTGTACTGAGAGTGTCAGGTCATTGTAAAATAATCCTCAAGTGAGAAAGTAGTAGAGTAGGAAACCTGATAGTTTTACAACGAGAGGACAAATTACAAAGACTGGACCAAAGAATGCTACCAAATCATTATCATAGCTACCTCCACACCACAAACATTGTTGGATGACAGATTCTTCCTGCCTCCTCTCCTGGATCCTAGAGAATGCCAAGCAATCAAACCATAAGGAGAAAAAACACAATGGCCAAATCAATAGAAATCAATTGGGGCATTATTTCTTTATATGGTGACTCCTGCAAGGACCACTGATGCTAAGTATTGGAAAGAAAAAGGGACGCCAAAGGTTGAAGAATGAACTTCAAAATTTACTGAACTGGCAGAGCTGGCGAAATTAACTGCATTGATTATAAACAGTGGGTTAGATTAGGTTTGGGGGATTTTCTGCATTTTAAATAAAATAACAGAGGGTTTAGCTGGTTTTTCATATGGTGGGTCGACTTGACGATAGATTTCCACATAAGTGACATCTTTCTATACAACATTGTATTTGCAAAGAGGAGTCTTCTCAAGAGGCAACAGCATGTTTGGGGTGTGTGTGTGTGTGGAGTTTGCATCCCAAAGTGTGATCCCACGTATAAGCAGTACCTCCTGTGTAGAATTCATATCCCCAAATAGGCAGAAGACAGAAGTTAGAAGCATGTCCTGTGGTGAAGAACACAAGCCATTTTTTCTATGTTGCCAGAATTTAATTCATTTAAAGTATGTGTGTGCTTTTTTCCTCCCCCATTAAAAACTAAAGCAAAAAATGTGGACATGTAGTGAGAGAAGGAATTTTGATGTATTCATTTGAAATGAACCTGCTGTCCAGAAGTCTAGTAAATAAGTGTAAGTAAAGGGCAGTGGTGGAATTCCAAAAAAATTGCTACGGGCTCTGTGGGTATGGCTTGGTGGCATGGCATGATGTGGTGTGGCTTGGTGGACATGGCAGGGGAAGGATACTGCAAAATCTTCATTCCCACCTCACTGCTGGAGGAAGGTTACTGTAAAATCCTAATTCCCTCCCCGTCCCACTAACCTGGTTTCCAGCTCCGTTCTCCTGTGCAGGGCAACAAAAGAAGACCCAGCCAATCAGCTGGGACTTGGGAGGTGGAGAATAGATGGGGGTGGGGCCAGTCAGAGGTGGTATTTGCCTCACTCACAGATGAAGACTATACAGAAGCCTGATGATGGCAGATGAGATTTTGCCAAAACGTCGCTACAACTTTAAAAGCACAACTATAATGACATGGGAAAATACCCAAACAAAGCTGAATACCATACATATAAATACCCATGAAAACTTAAGAAAACACACATATACACACACACATATATATATGTTTTCTTAAGTTTTTGCGGGTACTTACATGTATGGTATTCAGCTTTGTTTGGGTATTTTCCACGTCATTATAGTTGTGCTTTTAAAGTTGTAGCAACGTTTCGGCAGATGAACACAATACACAAGCCAGATGATGGCAGATGAGATTCTGCCGAAACATTGCTGCAACTTTAAAAGCACAACTATAATGACGTGGGAAAATACCCGAACAAAGCTGAATAACATACATGTAAGTACCCACGAAAACTTAAGAAAATATATATATGGCTTCTATTACTTGTTTTCAGATACTCTGTATATTATTTTTGTTTAACTGACTTGCTAATTTATCCATTCTTTAGCTTGACCATTATTTGATTTCTTCTTTGGCTGATAAATGCTTTATTCCTGTTCCCAGCCATAAACCTGACAGATGGCAATTAGACAACGGCTTCTTACTAGATGTTAAATATCATGAAAGAAGATAGCACCCTGGAGGACTGAGCAAGGAATTTCTAGAGGGCTGAGCATATAAAGTACCTTGTGATAATTTACCTTAAATACAGGAGCAAAACCAGCGCATAGTAGTACTTCCATCACTAACAAACAAACTTGGTTGACCTGTGCAGACCCTCTGACTTGATTTTACAAATCAGAAAACCGTTTTTGAATTAGATTTGTGTACGAATGACTGCCACAGTATTGCTAAGATGTATAAATTGTATGTAGACTGTATGAGTAAATGCACAGGTTTTTTTGATGTAATATATTCAATCAATAGGAAAATACGTGGAATAAAGATGCAAATTTGCATTGAATTATACCTTGAAAGAGAATTTTTATAGGACAATGTATTTTTGGTATTTAACTTATCAAAGATTTATAAGGGTCTGTCAAACATATGTTGGAAAAGCATAAAGGTATTTTATATTATTTTGATGATTATGTAAGAAAGCTAAGAAATATTGGTATCAGATACAATATTTTAATTCAGAGAATTGTTGGAACAGATGTAGAATTAAAACCAGAGGGTTTTTTTATTTTTATTTTTTGTGAATAAACATCTTGAAAAGGAACATGGGATTTTTATTGTTACACATAACAACACAAATAAGACTTTTCTTTACATAGAGATGGAAGGACTTGCAGATGCCCACAAAGAAGAAATGGATGGTGAAATTCATGGAGTTGGAATGGCAAAATTGACTATTTCGATTAAACAAAATACTTTAGCTAGCTACCAAAAAAACACTTTTGTATTTTTTTGCTTAAAACTGAAAGATACAAAACTTTAATTTTGGAATGTGACAATTAGTACTGCTTATGTTTATAGAAATAGTGCATACTATTGTTAATCTTCCAGCAAAAGGTTAACATATTTTATATTTGTAGCTATGTGCAGTAGAAGAAAGTTGGGAATCACTATTTTTTTCTTTTTTTTTTCTTTTTTGCACTTCTAACCTTGTTTCTTTCCTGGTTTTTCTTTCTATTTCTTTCTATTTTTGTCTTCCTGTATTTTATCTTTTGCTGAAACTTAACAAAGTTTTTTTTAAAGAAAAAGAAAAAGAACCACCGCTTCTAACTCTTTCATTTCTTTAGTAACTCCAAAAAGTAGCTGTTATGTCTTGAATTGGTATACTCGAAATCCCCGAGCCTTGATTGGCTAAGGCGCGGGGATTTCTGATTGGCCAGGCGAGCCGCGCTGATTGGCCCGATTGAAGTCTCCCGCGATTGGTGCAAACCAAGAGCGGGAGACTTGAATCGCTGCCATTGGCCGCGGCCGCCGCTGCGAAAGGTATAAAAGCCGCGGGCTTTTTGCCTTTCGCCGGTTCGGTTCTCCCATTGTTAATAAAGAGCTTTGAATGAAAGTCACCGATTCTGATCGTATTTTTGCGGACACGACAGTAGCCATTAGATTCAAATGAAGAATCTAGGAATATCTGAATAGCTACACTTTTTCTGATCACAATAATACAGATAGTCCATTAAGGCAATAAATGCTTGTCTCACCAAAGTCACATTTAAATTCATACAGGAAAAAAAAAAATCTACTTAATACTTTTTTCTAATACTTCTAGGATCTGTAATATTAACTTTCTTATGTACCATCGATACATACAGAATATGACACATGAGTCTCATGCTAGGATTCCATCTTATTTCCACTTTCCATCAATAATGTGACCTGAATATTTTTGTGAAATACTAAGCTTGACAGCAATTTCCCTTTGAGTGGTCTGACAATTGCCCTTGATTATCATTAGTTCATTAATTATATTAGAATTAATTATTGATTCTCATATGAAGATCAACTTTTCCTGTCACAGGTCATCCATTTTATTATTAATCAAAATTTCCCAGTTCAACATCTTTACACATTTCAGCCCATTAATACATATTTGTCATGTCAATAGCCATCACCATAAACAACCTGCATTTAGTCATGAATTTCAATTGGAAGGACTCTTCATCAATTTAATCATGGTGAGTTGATCAAAGGACACTGACAAAATACTGAATGTAGGCTTCATAGCAACTACCAACTAAAGTGAAATATCTGTTTTGCTTTGGTTTTCAGGTGTGGCTCGGTAAAATAAAGAAAGAGACCCTTATGAAAAGTTATAAGTATTCAATCAGCTGAATAAAAATGGATCCCTAAAAGCAAGAGGGAATCCTGAACACACTGTGACACTCATATTTATATGCTTGCTAAGTTGCTTACTTCATTATACAGAGAAGCTGGCACTCTATAATAAGATTAAGAAGCACAGAAATAGTCAACCTCCTCTCTTGGTGGTTTTCCAAGGACATTGGGGAGTACTGCAGGGACATTGGGTGTTTCATGAGGAACTTTCTATGATACTGAAGGTCTGTTGAGGTAATTGTGCCAAGTATACATACGTCCCAACAAGGTTGTTAGAATTATTAGATTCCTGATCAAGAGAACAGATGCTGAAGAGTGTGTCAGATCTTTTAGCATATTAGTACTGCTATCTGTTGATGCTATAACATGCAAGGCATTACTTTTCATTCAGCCCTTATACAATATATCCAGCACTGTGCAACTTCATACTGTTCAATAAAACAGTGGTTGGATACTTTAATTGCTGTGTCGCACATAGAAAGCAAGAAATAATCTTATTTTTAAGTGGAGTTTAATGCTGCATTTACCTAGTTCTGTACTTTTAACTCATCCATCCAGTCAATTCATTTCCTAAATGTCACCTAGCTGTATTTGTGTGTGAGGCGGGTGGGGGGAGGAGGAAGGCATAAACTACCACATTTTTAAATTATAAGATATGATTATAATTTTTATTGAAACAATAATTTAATATTTCAATTATATGTGATCATTATTGTTTCTACAAGATGTCTCATTTCTGGGCATTATAATTTAATGAATCAATTTTCAGTCATAATCAACAATATTAGCATATGACTATTAAAACTGTTCCTTTTGGTCATATCTTTTGGGTTACAATAATAATTTGGCCATATATCTATGTAAACATAAAGTTAAATTTCTTATTTTACCTTTCTGTGTGTATTACTAATTTATGGAAAAGCTATCAGATAATTAATGGGTTTGACTCTTTCACTTTCTTAGGTTCAGATTCAGGTTTCAGTGTTAATTAGCTGAAGTGTAATATTTTATGTTTTAAAATTAATGCATTGGGGAAAAATAGGTAATTATTGTGATATTTAGCAATTTTTGACAATTGCATGTACATAGTAAAATTATGCAGTCTAGTCCATTGAAAACACCATGATATTCAAAGTTTGTTACCTTTTCATTTGTAATTATTAAACATTAGTATTTTCAACCTTATAGATGTGTTGGAAGAAATGTCCATCTGGGTTCAGTTCCAAGTGGGGAGAAAGATACTGGAAACATGGAGACTGCTTGGAAAGCTGGTAGATAGATAGATGATAGAGCAGAACCAGTAAACACATGGTCCTGGTGCAGCTGAAAACATGGAGTGGAGAATGACTGTTATTTATACCCTCTCTTGGTCCCTGAACCTGAGCTTCCTGTTCCTGTGGCAAGGGCATATATTCTATTGGCTGCTATAGGGGTCATGTGCAAATCCTAGGAGTTTGTCTGAGATAAACTTTGTTGAACTGTGCTGGGTGATGTAATGAAGAGGCTTGTGTTCTGAAAGGGGATTGGGCAATTCTTATAGCTTAATGGCTTTGCCCTGGTTTGGATCTTGAGTGAGGGCTCATCCTATCACTCTAGCGCTGAAGTCTTTTTGTTTTGTAGATAGGATGGCCCAGTCTTTCTGGGGCTATTAACAAAGGTGGGGGCTGCTTTCCAAGAGCATGTCTCTCCTTTTCTCAACCAGGGAAATACAATATTCTGTCTTTTTAATATTTCCTAAAATATTTCATTCTTTTAGGAGGAGTGGGTGCTAACTTTCTTCAGGTCCTCTAGACCTGGGAACTGCACTGTATCTCAGTTGTTCCTAGCACTGTTGTCAGGTCCCTCTAGATCTCTGTCGGGACACTGCCATTCTGGCAGGGAGGGAATTATTCTTTTACAACCTTTTCCTGTTTCTGATCTTTCTGACACTTTGATGTACCTTCTTGGAAAAGGGAGGGGGAGGGATAGGTCCTGGGCCATCTGTTTTGTTTCAGCTCTGAAGGACCTGGCACAATGGCACTTGAGAATAATTTCTTATCATCTTCTCAGCTCCAGGTTCTCACAACAACTTCACACCTGTGGATTGGACTGGACTTAGGGGAGGAATTTCTGCAACTTTTAATCTAATGATTCTGAGCGGGAATTTCAGATCCTGCCTTACTCTTCTTGCTATCACTATCTCTCAATAAAAATTTCCTTTTGAAATGTTACTTGTTTCAAGAATTCTGCTTTCTTGAAAAGAGAGGACAGGCAAGTCCTTACAACTGAACTTTTCTGAACATTGCTTTGATATTGTTCCTGGGATCTGTTGAAGTCCCAGTTTAGGAGCCACAACCAAAGTGCTCGTACCACCACTGGGAACACTTTGGCTTTTACTTTCCACATCCTCTCCAATGTGGAGAGGCCCTGACACTTCTCCAACTTCTCATAACTCCTTTTTCCTATATGTTGTTGTTATTTTTGCATTGCTGTATCTATCACCACCATTGTTTTTTTTAATCTTTGTCTATCACGAAGATGTCTGACTAGTACCCGCTTGTCTATCTAGATCTGGAAGTACCACAGGATCTTACCTTTGTTATTCTCCACAATCTTCTGTGGGATCTCCCAGATGGACTTAGGATGGTGTAGCCCAGGCTTGTCCAACCCGTGGCCCACGGGCCGTATGCGGAGTAGGTCGCCTCATAATGCAGCCCAACACCCACCCCAACCTTCATGAAAGATCCAGCAAGGAGGAGGAGGAGAGGCAGGTGCGAGGTGGGACGAGGCGGGCGAGGCAAGCAACAGAAAAGGCAGGAAGACACAGCCCAAAAGTCCCACCCCACCACCTCCTTCTGTTGCCGTCGCCACCACCACTGCTGCTTCTGCTGCTGCTGCTGCCACCGCTTTTGTCCCCACCGCATTTGCAGGAGGAGAGGTAGGCACAAGGCAGGCGAGCTTTCTCCCACCCCTCCCCGCAAAATTTGGACGGAAAATTAGTAAAAAATAAATAATTTGCAGGCGCGTGGTGGGGCGAGGAAAGCAACAGAAAAGGCGGGAAGCTGCAGCCCAAAAGTCCCACCCTGCCACCTCCTTCTGTTGCTGCCCCCGCCGCTGCCCCCGCTGCTTCTGCCCCACCACCGCCATTCCTGCCCCCGCTGCCACCACCACTTCTGCCCCTGCCACCGCCGCTGCTTCTGCCCCCGCCACCACCGCCGCTTCTGCCCTGCCACTGCTTCTGCCCCGCCGTCGCCGCTTCTGCCCTGCCGCCGCTGCCACTTCTGCCCCCGCCACTGCTGCCGCTTCTGCCCCCACTGCCACCACAGCTTCTGCCCCGGCTGCTTCCGCTTCTGCCCCCGCTGCCGCTGCTGCTTCTGCCCCGCCGCCACCATTTCTGCACCTGCTGCCGCTGTTTCTGTGCCTGCCGCTGCCGCCTCTGCCCCGCCGCTGCCGCTTCTGCCCCCGCTGCCACTTCTGCCCCACTGCTACTGCCGCTTCTGCCCCGCTGCTGCTGTTTCTGCCCCCACCGCCGCTGCCATTTCTGCCCCGCCGCCGCTGTTTCTGCCCCCGCTGCCGCCGCCACTTCTGTCCCACCACTGCTGCCGTTTCTGCCCCGCTGATGCCTTTTCTGCTCCCACCGCTGCCACTTCTGCCCCCACCACCGCCACTGCTTCTGCCCCACCGCTGCTGCCGCTTCTGCCCCGCTGCTGCCGTTTCTGCCCCCACTGCCATCACTGCTTCTGCCCCACCCTGCTGCTGCTTCTGCCCCGCTGCTGCTTCTGTCCCTGCCGCTGCTGCCGCTTCTGCCCTGTCGCTGCCGTTTCTACCGTCACCGCCGCTTCTGCCCCTACTGCGGCTGCCGCTTTTGCCTCACCACTGCTGTTTCTACTGCCGCCACCGCTTCTGCCCCCACCACCGCTGCCGCTTCTGCCCCCGCCACTGCCGTTTCCACCGTCGCTGCCGCTTCTGCCCTGCCGCCGCCGTTTCCACTGCCGCTGCTGCTTCTGCCCCCACCGCCGCTGCCGCTTCTGCCCCCACCGCTGCTGTTTTTGCCCCTGCTGCCGCTGCCGTTTCTGCCCCTGCCGCTGCTGCCACTTCTGCCCTACCACTGCTGTTTCTACCACCACCACCATTTCTGCCCCCACCGCTGCTGTCGCTTCTGCCCCGCTGCTGCCATTTCTACCACCACCGCCGCTTCTGCCCCCGCCTCCACTGCTGATTCTGCCCCGCCACTGCCATTTCTGCCCCTGCCGCCATTGCCGCTTCTGCCCCCACCGCCGCCGTTTCCACCACCGCTGCCGCTTCTGCCCCCACCGCCACTGCTGCTTCTGCCCCCGCTGCTGCCGTTTCTGCCCCCACTGCTACTGCCACTTCTGCCCCCGCCGCCGCTGTCGCTTCTGCCCCACTGCTGCCATTTCTGCCCCCGCCGCTGCCACTTCTGCCCCCACCGCCGCTGCCGCTTCTGCCCCACCGCTGCCATTTCTGCCCCCGTCGCTGCTGCCGCTTCTGCCTCTGCCACTGCCATTTCTGCCCCCACTGCCGCTGCCACTTCTGCCTCTGCCACCCACCCCACAAAATTTGGCCGGGAAATTAATAAAAAATAAATAATTTTTAATAAATAATTAATAATAAATAATAAAAATAATTTATAATTTATTATATAATTTTATAATACAATTATTTTATAATAATTTATTATATGTGCAGCCAAAACCAAATTTTCATCTTCTAATGTGGCCCAGGGAAGGTGAAAGGTTGGACACCCCTGGTGTAGCCTGTATTCTGGGAAGATGTTCCTGTATATAAGGCCAGCTACTTGGTTGTGCCATTTATTGTATGCTGTTCTTACCTGCATCTCACACCCTGCCACTATATATTGGACTGCCTCTGAGTTCTCTCTGCATAATCTGCACCTTGGTAGGCCCCCTACATCTAGGGTTTAGTGCATGTTCTTGTGCTATGATGACCAGTGCTGTCCAGGCCTTTCTAGCCACTGAGGATTCTTCTTCTTCCCATGTCTGTTTTTGCTTCAGGCATTCTCACAGCAAGTACTCTTTGGATGCCATGTTACTGATGCATTCTGGATGCTTTGAGTTTCATATATGACCGTGGCTTCCAGATTCATCAAACACTGACCTTATTCTTTCTGGCTAATGTACAATCTCTGGGTATTGGACTTGGGTTGGAAACTTCCATACACTGTGAAAAACTTCCAGATCTTCATAATCATTTTGTGAATTCCAGAACTGAAAAATTAAGCAAATTCTACTTAGTTTAGTTTACTTTTTTGTCATTGCACCTCATACAATGAAATTAAACATCTTCAGCATACATTATGACTAAATAAACACAAACAGACATCCTTTACATTCTATACATTGAACTGAAAACCCCTGATATTGCATTAATATTGCACTGCACAGTAGAATTCAGCAAAGCTTCTGCCCTGGGATAGAAGCTATTTTTCAGCCTATTTGTGCTTATTTTTATTTTCCTGTACCACCTGCCAGATGGTAATAGTTCAAAAAAAGGGTGCCCAGGATGAGATGGATCTTTGAGAATGTTTTGAACTTTCTTAAGGCAGCGGAAGCTCTAAAGCTCTTCCAAAGAGAGGAGAGGGCAACCAGTGACCTTCTGGGCAATGACATTAACCTTCTGGAGTGCTTTTCTATCTGCCATTGTGCAATTGGCAAACCATACAGAGGTGCAGTAAGTTAAGAGTACTCTCTATGCTGCAATGGTAGAAGATCACCAGCAGTTTTTCATTCAGTTGTTGTTTTTTGAAAAGTCTCAGGTAGTATAATCTCTGCTGGGGCCTTTTGACCAGGGCTGCAATGTGAACACCCCAGGTCTTATATTTTTTGTATTACATTCATTCTTTTCACGGTCTACTCAAAATTATAAACAAACACTTCTTCAGCTGTACTGGCCTAAAGGAAAGAAAGTAGGGTTTTTTTTTTCCTTCTTATCCTTTCATATGATATCTGTATGGCATAGGAGCAGGGGAGATGATTCATTTGTAGCATTATACAAAGCTTTTCTGGGACTTACAGGTTGTATATGACATTGTCATAAATACAGACATGTTCTCGCATCCTTATTTGAATAGAAAAATCTAAAACTGCATACTATATTAATTAACACAATAGAGTTTCCATTATCATTGCTGTCACAGTTTTTGTACTTGCTGTACTCGGTGTGCTGTTCTTTTAGCTGTTTTCCATTATGTTTTGACAACTCTGTGAGTTCGTCAAGTTTCAGTAATGACAGTAAATGTTTCAGAATAATCTATGGTGAGTTTCAGAATTAAACAGAGATTCAAACAATATCTCTAAAGTTCAGTTCAATGTTTTATTCATACTATAAAACTCTTTACATAGTATTTTAAAAGTTACAAATACATCTTTCGCATTTGATACCACTCCTGGAGTATCAAACAGCACCAAGACTCCATCCCATTTCAGAACCCAGAATCCTAGCATTCATTTCTATGGCTGGTGTCTGTAGCAATCATCATTAGTTTGGTTTTGTTTACATTTAATCTTAGTCCCAGTTTTTTTTTTCAATGTCCCTGACAACTACGTTCCCTTCAAAAATCGACAGACAGAACTGTTTTCCCAGAAAGGCTGCATCATTTGGGGGGATAGAGTCATTGTCCCAGAGCGGCTACAACGAGCGGTACTGAAAACCTTGCATGAGGGCCACCCCGGCATCGTGCGCATGAAAGCGCTCGCACAAAGCTACGCATGGTGGCCAGGTATCGATAAGCAGATCGAAGCCTGGGTAAAGACTTGTAACAAATGCCAGGAAGTTAGCAATGCCCCACTGAAAGCAACCCTGACAGAATGGGAAACACCCAGGGGATTCATCTTGACTTTGCGGGACCTACTAAAGGACACACATTCCTATTAATGGTGGATGCCTACTCGAACTGGCTTGAAATCCATGAAATGAAAAGCACAACAATCGAATCAGTCAGGAAATTGGACAGATTATTCGCAATTCACAGGCTGCCAGACATTCTGGTATCCGACAACGGCCCCCAGTTTACCGTGCTCTCCTTTGAACAGTATCTGGTGGACCGCGGTATTCGCCATGAGCTAACTTCACCAGTGCATCCTGCGGCCAATGGAAGAGCCGAGCGCATGGTACAATTCATCAAAAAAACTCTGTATAAAATGGACTATGGCGATATCAAAGATAAGATTAACTGGATACTCTTTCTTCAGCACATCACTCCGCACAGCGTCACCAACAAAACTCCGGCTGAGTTGTTGATGGGACGGAAGCTCCGCTCCTACCTCGACCGACTACATCCATCGTACGAACCTGAAAAACCACACGGATCCAGCAGGAAATGCCATAATTTCCAGATAGGCGACTTAGTTTTCACTAGAAACTTTTCTGGTGATCCCTTGTGGGTTGAAGCAACTGTAATCCAAGTGACCAGACCCAGATCGTACCGAGTAAAATGTCGCGACGAAAGAATATGGAAGCGCCATATTGATCAGCTGCATTCAAGGCTGCAGTCTGGGTTCTGCGACTCCGGTGATTTCCAAACTGAGGGGGGAGGAGATGCCGAGAAAGCTGAATTCGAAACGGCAGAAAGCATGAGCGGAAGAAATGACCATCCAAACACAATGCGTGAAGAAGGATCGGGGACCAGGGTAAGCTTGCCTCAAAGGGACACTGAGGATATTAGCGGCAACGAAGTTTTAGATGAAGAACCGGAGGCACCCTGTTCGTCAGAAAATGTACTGCCCCAACAAGACTATGGACAAATACCAGGAGGACAACGTAAATCTAATAGACAATCAAAACAACCTGCCTACCTCAAAGATTACATCACCGCACCCCTTAAATGGAACCTGGGGAGAAGGGGAGTTGTGAATTAATAAAAGTGCTTGAATAAAAATTATTAAAACCTTAAAATAAAGTGCAGGGTTCTGGCCCTGCACTTCTGATTGGCCGATAATAGCAACATCGGATTGGTCTGTTCAGGAGAATCTGATTGGCTATTAACAGGCCTCTCTCATTGGTTAAGGGAGCTAACGCTTCCCGTTTCTCATTGGCTGTTAATCAAAAGCTTGCCTATATAAAGGGGCCATTTGTGGCTGTAGACTCGCTCTGTTACACCATGTTAAATAAAGAGTTGAAGTTTACTGTTCATCGTCTCGTCTCCACTTCTTGTGCCCATGCACAGAACTTAACACTGGGTGAGTGAAGCTCTGAAGCCCCAGTCGGCTTCTCCCTCCACTTGCCTTTTGCTGCCACCGGTCGCCTATCCCCCTCCCCACTTGCCTTTTGCTGCCGCAGCCAGTTGCCTTTCCTCTACCACTTGCCTTCCCCCGAGGAACACATGGAGAGGCTTGTATAGGTTGAATCCTGCTTTTCTCTGTTTGCCCAGCAGCTGTTTCTAATGTGAGGGGGGGCTCCCATTAGAAACCCTGCCCAGCCCCTCCCAGAAGTCCCCACGAGGCTCATCTGGCTAACAGGTAAGTATAGGGTAGCCTCATGGGAGCCAAAACGGGGAGTTGGGGGGTCCAGCACTGCCCCCACTCCGTTTTTGCTCCCAAGAGGCTTCAGGGAGGCTTGCTAGGCCAAAAACGCCACCCCCTAACCCATTTTTGCTCCATAAGTTCAGAGTGGATTTTGTAGAGAACAGCTTACCTTTAGGTCTCATTCATTTGCTCAATTTCAGAGCATACGTTACACAATTTCCAAAGCATAATTCAGACGATTTAGTACTTTGCCTAGCTGCTGCTTCATTACTTCTATTGCTATCACAATCTTTATGGCGTGTCCAATGGCCTTTTAAGTTTGACAAGCCAAAAACATAGTAAATATTTCTCACAAATATTTTCCCTCTTGCACTTTCTAGTCCCTTTTAGGAGCACCCTTCACATCAGTCAGAATGATTAAAATATGTTTGGCATAGTTATAACAGAAATAGACTTTTCAAGATTCATTCATAATGTCTTCCTATATAAATTACACAGTATTTTGCATTATCAATCCCATATACTGCAATCTTACAAGCCCCGAAATAATCTTGCCATTTTGCCATAGAATGGTTATTCAGCTCTATTGTATATAGTGCATCCTTATTCAATGAAGTGATGACATTCAGTGAATCATCAATTTAGCTGAGTGGTAGCTGGTGTGTGGTGTGTGTGTGTTTTTATTGGACCATAAGAAAGGCTGAGTGCCACAAAATGGAGGCCTTTGAACTATGGTGCTGGAGGAGAAGGCTCGTGCGAATCCCTTGGACTTCAAGACAATCAAACCAGTCAGTCCTAGAGGAGATCAACCCTGACTGCTCTTCAGAAGGCCAGATCCTGAAGATGAAACCAAAATACTTTGGCCACCTAATGAGAAGGAAGGACTCACTGGAGAAGAGCCTAATGCTGGGAAAGATTGAGGGAAAATGAAGAAGGGGACGACAGAGAAAGAGGTGGCTGGATGGAGACACTGAAGCAGTCGGCGAGAACTTAAATGGACTCCAGAAGATGGTAGAGGAAAGGAAGGCCTGGAGGAACGTTGTCCATGGGGTCATGATGGGTCGGACACAACTTTGCAACTAACAACAACAGATGGTATGTTTTAGCTTTCAGTGCTTACTCTAACTGTGAATCTCATGCAATATGAAATATATAGTTCTGTACTTTCTTCCTGTTTTCCTTCCGGTAATAATTTCATGCCATAATTGCACCTATTTTGCAAAAAGGAAAAATTTAAAAGCAAAGAGCCCATAATAGCTGACAGTATGAGGATTGTTACATCCTAATAGAATAGAGTACAGTGAAGTGGAGTGGAATAGAATAGAATAGAATAGAATAGAATAGAATAGAATAGAATAGAATAGAATAGAATAACAGAGTTGGAAGGGACCTTGGAGATCTTCTAGTCCAACCTCCTGCTTAGGCAGGAAACCCTATACTATTTCAGATAAATGGTTATGCAATCTCTTCTTAAAAACTTCCAATGTCAGAGTATTCACAACTTCTGAAGGCAAGTTGTTCCAATGATTCATTGTTCTAACTGTCAGGAAATTTCTCCTTAATTCTAGGTTGCTTCTCTCCTTGATTAGTGTAAGGGATACACCCTAGCAGAATCTGCACGGCAGTCAGGCAGGCAGGCAAAATACTTGAGATAAACGTTTTTGTAGCTTACACTCAGTAAAACAGATACACTGTGCTAGTTAAATAGTTTATTCCAGTAAGAGTTTTAGCATAGTCAAACAGTCCATATATCATACACTAGTTCAGTCCATCCGGGGATTAATCTGTTGCAAAGTCCAGTGTCCGAAAAAGAGGTCAGTAAACTTACAAATAATCAGTCCGGTAATAAATCTCTTCTTCAGTAGAGATATGAAGAAAAATCAAACCTCTTTTCTTCGTTCAGCAACAGCAGGGAAACACGCAGTTATCAGCATCAATCCATCATTGTCAGCAATCCAGTAAAAGCCAGCAAACAGTAAGCTCTCTTGCTCCCTCTTATGGTGATTTACAACCGCACCCCAAATTACATGCTTTGCTGTTAAAGTGATACACACTTTAACTTACAATCATAGTTTATATATATTATTTTACTCAAACTAAGTTAGGTAACCTTGTTATTCCTAACACACTCCCCTTTTGGGTAAAATAATAATATATATAACTATTTACAACCTTAAAGCATAGTCATCACAACTTTCTTTGTGTTTGACTGAACCTTGGGCTTTTGTAAACTGATCAGCAATATTTTCTTCAGTTATGCAATATTCCAATCTTATTAAACCATTTTTTACAGATTGTCTTACATTCAGATATCTAAGATCTGTATGCTTAGATCTCGTTTTCACAGCAATATTTGTAGCCAACCGTATGGCTGCTTGATTGTCCTCATAAACTACAATATAATCATTAACAGTTATTCCCATATCTAATAAAAATTGTTTATACAGAATTAAATCAGTACATAATAAAGATAAACATGAAAATTCTGCTTCCATTGTGGACATACTTATGTGTTGCTTTCTAATTGACCTCCAACCAATCAGTGCTTTTCCTAACAGTATAGCCATACCTGAAGTTGATTTCCTAGTGTTTATGTCTGTTGCAAAACTTGCATTAGCATATGCACTTAAAATCAGATCATCTTTTGGCTCCAAATACAATGCATAGTGCATTGTCCTTTTAAGATATCTTAATATACATTTTGTCGCTTGCCAGTGTTGTTCAGTGGGTTCAGCATTGAATCTTGAAAATTGATTAATGCTATAAGCAATATCTGGCCTTGACCAATTACTAATATACGATAAACTACCAATTAACGATTGATAAATAGTCTTATCGAATTTTGGACTTTGTGCATCAGTGTGGCCAAATTCCTGACTCATTGGAGTTTTAGCCGGCTTACAAAGTTCCATCTTGTATGCTTTTAGTAATTGATAAATCTTATCCTCTTGAGATATCTTATAGCCACTTTTGATTTTATTTATTGTCAATCCTAGATACTGTTTTATTTCTCCTAATTGCTTTAATTTTATCCTCTTACCTAATAATGATATTATTTCAGTAGCTTCATTATTAGTTTTTGTAATTAAGGCAATATCATCTGTAAACAACAATAATAATGACACTGCTCCATTTTTCTCTTTCTTAAATACACGTGGATCAGCTAAACCTGTTTTAAATCCTATATTGTTTAACTCCTTAACAATATATTGGTTCCATTCATAACCAGATTGTTTTAATCCATAGAGACTCTTTTTAAGCTTCCAACAGCCATTATTTGTTCTATCATCCTTAATTCCTACAGGTTTCTTTAAGTATATAGTGTGCTGCAATGGTGCATATAGATAAGCAGTTTCTACATCTAAGTGATTTATAATATAATTCTTCTTAGCTGCCCACACTAAAGCTGCTATCAAGGTTGTTGCTTTTAAATTTGGTGCAAATACTTCATCATAATCACATGCAGTTTGATTAAACCCTTGCGCTACCAACCTAGCCTTATGGGTAACAGTCCCATTTTTACCTGTTTTTTATTTAAATATCCATTTACAGCCAATGGAATTTTCACCTGGAGGTAATTTAATATTTTCATAAACTTCCATTTGTTTCAATTAATTTAATTCTTTCTCCATTGAGCTATGCCAATTTTCTTGTTCCTTTGCAGGATACATTCTAAGTTCTTCAACAGGAGTTGGAACTTTACTAACTTGGCAAAGTACACTTGCTTGGTACCTGTCAGGTGGTCTGGTTTCACGTGTTGAACGTCTAGGGCTTACAGGGCTTACAGGTGGACTTCCTGTTCCTGTTTATCTATTTCTTCCTGTTCACCTATTTCATCCTGTTCTGGTCCTATGTGCTCTTCCTGTACTTCCTCTTTAATTGTACTCTTCTTATTACTGATATGTTGTTTTGGTCTTTTGTAGGTTTCTATGATTATATCCTTACTTGAATCTTGTTCCAGTTTTTCCCATCCTACATGTTCAAGGAATTGTGCACTAGCACTACAGTAAACTCTAGATGTTCCTTTCCCCCAGAATCTGTATGATTTGTGATTAGATTCATAACCTACAAAGAATAACTTTTTAGCCCTATGCTGCACCTTATGTCTCAGTTGTGTAGGAATATGCACCCATGCTGGTGCTCCAAATGTATGCATGTAAATTAGGTCAGGTTTTCTACCATGCCACCATGTGAATGGTAATTCACCTGTTGTTGTGTTAACAACATTATTTAATATATGATTACCACACATTATTGCTTCTCCCCACAAAGTTTCAGGTAATCCTTGTTAAGCCTGTGTTCCCCAACCACAGTTAAGGAGACAAGCTAAACAGAATGTGCAGCGTTAGTCAGATAGGCACAAAGATAAATGTGTGAGATAAGTTTGTATGTTAGTTAACATACAGTAAAAATAACAGATACACGTGTACTATCAAAAATATAGTTTATTCCATTTAGAGTTTATAGCATAGTCAAAATAACAGTCCATTAGTCATGTATCATTTTAGTCAGTCCATTCAAGGATATTCAATTTAGCAAAATCCGTGTAGAATATCCAATGTCAGTTCACTTACAAATAAATCAGTCCTTTCTCTCTCCCTTTCCAGTAGGAAAAAACCGCAGTCTTCAAATCTATCCAGTAATTAGGGATCATCAAGCCAGAGAGAGATCTGCCGTTGTCTTGTTTCTTTTATGGTGCTTTTACAACCACTCCCTTAATTACATTCTTACAGTTAAAGTTACAGACACTTTAACTAAAAAACCATGATAACATATTTATTATTTTACCTAAACCAGTTAGGGTAAACAATGTTATCCCTAACATTCTCCCCTTTTAGGTAATAATAATAATATAACTATTTACACTTTTAAATTATAGTAGTGACAACTTTCTTTAAACTTGATTACTCCTTGAGCTTTTGTAAATTGGTCTGCAATGTTTTCTTCTGTCATGCAGTATTCCAATTTAATTAGCCCATTCATCACAGATTCTCTAACATTTAAGTATCTTAAATCAGTATGTTTTGATCTAGTTTTTACAGCAATACTAGTACCTAACTTTATGGCTGCCTGGTTGTCCTCATACACAATAATGGAATCTTTAATGGTTACACCCATGTCTAATAATAACTGTTTGTACAGAATTAAGTCAGTGCATAGTAATGACAGACATGAAAATTCCGCTTCCATCTTGGACAAGCTGATATGCTGTTGTCTGATTGACCTCCACCCTATTAGTGTCTTACCAAATAATATAGCCATCCCAGATGTTGATTTTCTAGTGTTTATGTCAGTTGCAAAACTTGCATCTGCATAGGCACTAAGACTCAAATCACCCTTTGGTTCTATATACAATGCATGGTTCATTGTTCCTTTAAGATATTTTAAAATTCTCTTTAATGATTGCCAATGACATTGATGTGGATCTGAATTAAAACGTGTCAGCTGATTAACACTATAAGCTATATCAGGCCTTGACCAATTGCTTATATATGATAAGCTGCCAATCAAAGATTGATATATGGACTTATCAAATTTGGGACTTTGATCATCAGTTTGGCAAACTTCCTGACTCATTGGAGTCTTTGCCGGTTTACAAAGTTCAATTTTGTACATTTTAATTAATTGGCAAATTTTATCTTCTTGAGATATCTTAAATCCATTTTTTGTTTTGTTAATTGTCAATCCTAGATACTTTTTAATTTCACCTAAATGCTTTAATTTTATCTTTTTGGCTAATAATGATATAATCTCATTAGCTTCATTATTAGTCTTAGTTATCAAAGCAATATCATCTGTAAATAATAACAATAATGACACCGTTCCATTATTTTCTCTTTTAAACACACATGGATCTGCTAAACCAGATTTAAATCCTGTATTGTTTAATTCTTTCACAATATATTGGTTCCAATCAAAGCCAGATTGTTTCAACCTGTAAAGACTCTTTTTTAGTTTCCAACAATCATTTCTATTTACTCTATTGTCTTTTATAATAACTGGCTTTTTCAAATATATAGTGTGCTGCAATGGTGCATGCAAATAAGCAGTTTCTACATCTAAATGGTTAATGACGTAGTTTTTCTTAGCTGCCCACTTTAAAGCTGCTTTCAAAGATGTTGCTTTAAGGCTTGGTGCAAAAACTTCATCGTAATCAGATGCAGTTTGATTAAATCCTTGAGCTACCAACCTAGCTTTAAGGGAAACAGTCCCATCATTTCCAGTTTTTACTTTAAATATCCATTTGCACCCAATGGATTTTTCTCCTGGAGGTAATTTAGCATCTTCATATACTTTCATTACCTTTAATGAATTTAGTTCTTTTTCCATTGCCTTTTGCCAATTCTCCTGATCCTTAGCAGGATACATCCTAAGTTCATCTATACTAGTTGGAACTTTAGTTACTTGGCAAACTATGCTTGCTTGATACCTATCAGGTAGTCTAGTTACACGTGTAGTACGTATAGGTATTACAGGACTTACAAGTGGACTTTCATTTATTAACTGTTCTTGATTATCTAACTTTTCCTAATCAATTGTTTCCTCTTGTTCTGGTCCTATTTGCTCTTCGTGGACTTCTTCTTTTATTGGACTCTTCTTATAACTAGTCTGATCTTTTTACCTTTTGTAGGGTTCAATAATTACTTTGTTATTTAAATCTTGCTCTAATCTATTCCATCCTACATGTTCTAGGAATTTAGCACTAGCACTGGTGTAAAGATGTACCTGGTTCCCAGAATCTATAAGATCTGTGATTAGATCATATCCTACAAAAAATAATCTTTTAGCTCTATGCCGTCCTTTGTGTCTGAGTTGTGAAGGGATATGCACCCATGCTGGTGCTCCAAATGTGTGCATGTAACTTAAATCAGGTTTTGTACCATACGACAGTATAAATGGGAATTCACCTGTTGTTGAATTAACAACATTATTTAATATATGATTACCACACATTATTGCTTCTCCCCATAAATTATCAGGTAATTCTGAATCAGACAACATAGTACGTGCCATTGATTGTAGTGTTTGGCCTCGTCTCTCTATAAAGGCATTATGTTGTGGCCTATATGGTGCAGACTTTTTATGTTGAATACCTAACATTCTAAGTCTATTTTGGAATTTATTATTTGTAAATTCCATACCATTATCTGTCATAAGAGTTACTAATTCTTTTTAGTTTTTCTTTCTGCAAATTTAATCCAATTAAATAGATTTAGATATATTTCAGTTTTGCTTTTCATTAAATAACAAAACCCATATCTGGAATAGTGGTCCATTATACTTAATATGTATCGAGCTTCTCCTACATTTGGTTTTTTCGGACCTATTAAATCGGCAAATACTACCTCTAAAGGCTCTTTGGTAGTAAATCCATCAACTCTATTTGCCGGTATGACCTTGCTTTTGCTTTGATTACAAGCAAAACATTACAAATATTTATTACAAGGTTTCAAACTTATTCCTTTAGATAGTTGAACAGTTCTCTTAAGTATTTTAAAATTTAAATGCCCTAGCCGTCAGTGTAACAAGTGAATACATTCATCATGAGGTTTCTTATTATCATAAACCGTGTTAGCAACCTCTAAACCATTATCATTTAAAACATATAATTCACCTCTTAAAGATGCAGTAATTTTCTTATCTTCTTTATCAATTGTGCAGTTATCTCCCCTAAAGGTAACTACATATCCTAGTTTAACCAAAATTCTAACTGAAATTAAATTAAACTTAAGTTGTGGTACATATAACATTTTTACATTCTCTTTTATGAAAGAACAATATGCTATACCTTGACCTTTAGCTTTCAGTTTCCAGCCATTGGCTAATAATATCTGCTGTGTACTCTGGAACATTTTAATAAAATTTTTGTTATCATTTGTTATACAGTGTGATGCTCCACTGTCAACCACCCATAAATTATTTTTTACAGCTCCGTTAATATACATGGCTAACTCTAAATTTTTATTTTTATTTTGGTTACTTTTAGTATTCTGGCCAGTGTTCTGGCGCTTTGCTTTTTTACAAAATCTTGCCAAATGTCCTCTTCCTCCACAATTAAAACACTTTTTAATTGCGTATGCAGTAGGAAATTCAATATCTTCTTTTTGAGGTTGCTCCCTCCTTAAATGATCTCTTTCAAGTCTTCTTCTGGCCTCTTCAATCAATCTGCCAGTTATATCAGTTAAAGTTAAACTTTCTTTAGGCAAAATTTCAAGGGAAGTGACGTAGTTGTCATAACTTTCGTCTAGTGAAGATAGAATTATGTAGACTTGGTGTAGTTCAGAGAAAATAAGTTCTTTCTCGTGCAGTTCTTGAAAAATGCTTTTTATAGTTTTCAAATGACTAAGCATATCACCATTCGTTTGGAGATGCGTCCTGAAAAGTTTCCATGTTAGATTTATGTGAGCACCAATGTTATCTCAGACATAAATCCTCTTCAGCTTCTGCCAACACCCAACAGCCATTTGTTCTCCGTGGATATGAACAAGTTGCTGGTCAGATAGTGTTAGTCCTATTATGCAAAGAGCTTGTTCATTCTTCTGTTTAAAGTCTTCTATCTTTTGTCTATCTTCCTCAATCTCTGGATCCCATTCCTCTACGTTTGGTGGATTTTCAATTATGTTCCACAGACCTTCTCTTCATAGAAGTAGACTACATTTCATAGACCATGATACATAGTTTGTTCCATCCAACTTGGATATAAGGGACAAACTTTGTAGATTGACTTGTGCCATATTTTCTTATATGGATATAAAACTGTAATTAATAAAACACAGCTGTCTGTTTACTGTAACGAATAACAACACAAACTCTCACTTTTTACATAAATCTGTTTTATCCTAGTTAAACTGACTTTGCAGCCTCTAGGCCCACAACCAGTGTTAAGCCTGGGTTCCCCAACCAGGGTTATGGAGACAAGCTAAACAGAATGTGCAGCGTTAGTCAGATAGGCATACAGATAAATTGTATGTCAGTTAACATAAAGTAAAAATAACAGATATGCTTGTGTTATCAAAAATATAGTTTATTCCACTTAGAATTTTATAGCATAGTCAAAATAACAGTCCATTAGTCATGTATCATTTTTAGTCAGTCCATTCAAGGATATTCAATTAGCAAAGTCCGTGTAGAATATCCAATGTCAGTTCACTTATAATAAATCAGTCCTCTCACAGTTGATAAATCAACAGTCCTTTCTCTCTCCCTTTCCAGTAGGGGAAAAATGCAGTCTTCAGTCTATCCAGTAATTAGGGATCATCAAGCCAGAGAGAGCAAGCTGCCGTGCCTTGCTTCTTTTATAGTGCTTTTAAAACCACTCCCTGAATTAGATTCTTACAGTTAAGGTTACAGACACTTTAACTAACAAACCATGATAACATATTTATTATTTTACCTAAACCAGTTAGGGTAAACAATGTTATCCCTAACAGAAAGAGCCCACTGGTGGTTTTCAGCATTAAATTTACTACAAAATAGCCAGGGACGAACTATACGAAATCTCATATTTTCAAGCCTTCCAGTAAAAAGAGTATTAACTGCTTGATACATCTTGCAAAATGTTTTCTGACACCAAAACATAAAATATTACTATCATTTTCAATAAAACAAGTAATTAACCAATAATAATCCAGGAGCGCTAGCTCCATTAACCAATATGAAAGCTCCATTAATGGTCAATCAGATTCTGCCATTTAACAGCCAATCAGAAATGCAGGGCCAGAACCCTGCACTTGACTTCAAGCTCAAACAACTTTATTAAACTTTATATTTTCACAACACCCCTTCCCCCTGGCTTCTTTTTACAGGGCGCAGTTACATAGTCCTTGAGGTAGGACGGTTGCTTGATTAGTCTGTTTGATTTTCGCTGTGCATTTTACATTTGGCTGCAATCTTGCTGAGGTAGATCATTGTTTAGCGAAGGGTTTTCCTCTGGTTCAGATTTCACGTTTTTGTCTTCACCAATATTTTCGGTAACTCCCTGGGGTAAACCTACTCCTGTCTCTGGTTCCAGTTTCTGTGTCTCTATTCCGCTATCATTCCCTTCGAACGGATTTTCTTCTAGTTGAAATTCGTCTTCTTCTGTATCTCCCCCCCCCCTCAGTTTGGTCATAAGGGAGTTCAGAAATGCTTGACCGGAGCTGTGATTGTAATTGATCGATATGGCGTTTCCAAATTTTATCGTCAAGGCATTTTACAACGTAGGATCTTAGGCCAGTTACACGTATTACTGTCGCTTCTACCCACAGCGGATCACCCGATAGGTTTTTAGCGTATACACAATCGCCTACCTGGAAGGTACGGCATCGACTGCTGGATCCGAGTGGTTTTTCTGGTTCATAAGCTGGGTGTAACCAGTCGAGGTGGGAGCAGAGCCTGCGTCCCATTAACAATTCAGCGGGAGTTTTATTTGTGACGCTGTGAGGTGTAATGTGTTGTAGAAAGAGGATTCGGTTGATTTTGTCATCGATGTTATCATAGTCTAATTTCTGCAAAGTTTTTTGACGAATTGAACCATGCGCTCAGCCCTTCTATTGATGACAGTGTGCGCAGGCGAGGTGAGCGCATGTCGGATGCCGTGGTCAGCCAGGTACTGCTCGAAGGACAATGCGGTAAATTGGGGCCTGTTGTCAGATACCAGGACGTCTGGCAGTCCATGGGTTGCAAACAGTCTTTCCAATCTTTTGATGACTGCTTCGGTGGTCGTGTTCGTCATGCGATGAATCTCGAGCCAATTCGAGTAGGCGTCGACTGTTAGAAGAAAGGTGTGGCCTTTGGTCGGTCCCGCAAAGTCCAGGTCAATACGGGACCAGGGTCCCCGTGGCGTTTCCCACTCGGTCGGAATGGCTTTTGGTGAGGCATTGCTCACTTCCTGGCATCTAAGACAAGCTTTAACCCAATGCTCGATTTGCTTGTCGATGCCAGGCCACCATGCGTTGCTTCGCGTGAGGGCTTTCATTCGCACGATCCCGGGATGGCCATTGTGCAAGGTTCTGAGTACTGCTTTTTGGAGTCATTCTGGGATAACAACTCTATCACCCCAGATGACACAGCCTTTTTGAGAAAACAACTCTGTTTGTCGCGTCTTGAATGGTGTGAAGTCATCTGCTAGCTGGTCCAATGGCCATCCGCGTTCTACCCAGCTCAGGACTTGCACTAAGATGGGGTCACGTCTGGTTTCTCTCGCGATATCTCGGGCGGTTAATGGCGGCGTGTGTAGTGTTTCAATCTGTAACGTGGTTACTGTTGGAGCGGGATAATCAAGAGTCTCTGGTAGTGGTGCTCGGCTCAATGCATCGGCGTGGGGAATGGCTTTCCCCGGGCGGTATTGCAGCTGATAATTATAAGCAGCCAAGAATTCTGACCAGTGAGTCATCCTGGGGGATAATATGTAAAGCGTCAGCTTATCTCCGGCTATTATCCCCAATAACGGTTTGTGGTCAGTCACAATAGTAAAAGCCCGGCCATACACATACTCGTGAAATCTTTTAACGGCCGACACAATTGCAAAGGCTTCTTTATCGATCTGGCTATAATTACACTCAGTTTTTGAAAGTGTCTTTGAAAAATATGCAACAAGAGCTTCGTTACCATTAGGCAGTACATGGCTCAAAATGGCGCCCACTCCGAAAGGCGAAGCATCACATGTGATATTTAACGGCAAAGTCTCATTGTACTGCATGAGTACAGCGTCAGAAGTCAGTAGTTTTTTAACATTATGAAATCCCTGTTCTTCTTTATGACCCCATAACCAAATTGCTCTTTTATCTAGCAAGAGATGTAACAGCTCAGCGACAGTTGCTTTGTGCGGTAGAAATACATTATAGAAGTTGATAAGGCCTAGGAACGCCTGGAGATCGGCCTTGTTCCGAGGCCTGGGAGCGTTTTTTATTGCTCTCAATTTACTGTCGGTAGGGTGAATACCCTGACTGTCAATTAGGTACCCTAAAAACTCGACACGATCGGTACACAATTTACACTTGTTCTTTTTCACTTTAAGGCCGGTGTTTTGAAATTTTTGTAGGACTAATTTTAAACGATCTCGTAATGTTTTCTTTGTTGGTGCAGCAATTAATACATCGTCAAAGTATGGGACCACGCCTTTAATCCCTTGTAGTAACCTCTCCATAAGGCTTTGAAAAATTCCCAGGGCTAGACTGACTCCGAATTGGAGCCGGGTACATTTAAAGTCACCTCGGTGCGTCACTATCATTTGTGCCTGTGCCGTCTTTTCATCAACAGGTAGTTGCTGATAAGCCTGAGCTAAATCTAATTTAGCAAAGACTTTTCTGCCCCCCAGGGAATGAAGGAGATGCTGCACCACTGGCACCGGATAAGCATTTTGCTGTAGGGCGTGGTTCAGGGTGGCCCGGTAGTCCCCACAAATTCGGATTGACCCATCCAGCTTAATTGGCGTTACGATTGGGGTTTCCCAGGGAGAGTGATCGGTAGGCTCTAGCACCCCCTGAGCTATCAATTTATCGAGTTGTTCGTCGATTTTCAGCTTTAAGGCAAACGGAACTCGACGGGGCTTAAGGCAGATGGGAGCTATCTTTGGATTTAGGCTGAACGATATTGGGGTCCCCTTGTACTCGCCTAATTTTTCCTCGAAGACGTCCCTGAATTCGTGGATGAGGTCCTCCTCCCAGTCACTTCCGCTGACCCGGTTTACACCTGCCACTTCAATGCCAAGTGGCACAAACCATTGAAGGCCTAGCAGGCTAGGCCGGTCTTTGTCGATCACAGTTAGCGGTCAGTATGCTGTGCTATTCTTGAATGAGACCCTGACTCGACTGGAACCGATGACAGGGATTCGATTCCCTTGATAGTCCTTAAGGATAAGTCTTTGATAACGGAGGTCTTGGCGCTGGATAGTGGGAATGAGTTGCTTGAGGGTCTTCCAGGACACCATCGAGAGGGACGATCCCGAGTTGACTTCCATTTGGCAGGGCCAGTTCTCGATGACCACAGTAATTCGGATTTTCTTGGCATCTAAGGCAGAGGCGTGACTGATAGTGATAGTATGGTGAGCCTCTTCTCGCTTTGTGGGGTGATTTGAAACTCAGTTTCTGTTGGAGTGGTTTACTGGTTCTCGCCTTACAGGACGGTTTCCTGTCGATTTGTGATAGTTAGGCCCTTTTGAGGCTTGGCCGGGTACTTGGAAACTTCAGCAGACCCGTCCGATGTGGCCTCTTTTTCCACACTCATGGCAGAGCGCATCACGGAATTTGCATTCGGACCTGGCATGGTTGGCTCTGCAGCCGGCGCAGGGGTGTGAGGACCTTGGGTAGGGGTCCCGGTCGGACCGCAATCGATGGACCTCTTCTTCGTTGCTGTCTGACGACGAAGAAAGGTCCTCGTGGTGGGCCGTTGAAACCTGCTCTTCTGACTTGGATAAAATTTCACCTGTCGGTTGGTGGAACGGAGCGCGGTTGCGTCAAAATTATGCAGCCGACTTCCTGGTTGCTTCTGCTGCAGTAGCATCGGCGATGGCATCAGCAAGGCTGATGTTGCCTTTTGCCATCAGCTTGCTCTGCACGCCTGGTGCATCTAATCCTAGAACTATTCAATCTCTCAGTGCCTCTTCTAAATCAGCGAATCCGCAGAGGCCTCCCAGATTACGGAGGTCCGCTATGAAGTCGGCGACACTTTTGCCTTTTCGCTGGTTTCTCTGATAGAACTTGTGCCGTCTCACGAGCGTGGGCATGGTTGGTGCATAATGAGCTCTCAGTAGGGGTTCGAGGACGTCCCAGTCCATCGCCTTCACTTCTGCAGGTTTGGCTAGTGCTTTAGCCATCTTAAATACGGTTGGACCACAATGAGTCAGGAATACCGCCCGTTTCTTCCCGGTTGTGGCATCCTTCAAATTGTTAGTTTCCAAAAACATTTGGAAATGATTCATGTAGGACTCCCAGTCCTCTTGCACTGGATCGAACGGAGCGGGTAGTATGATGACGCCGGACATGGTTCCATCGTGTAGCGTTGACAGCCACGTGCTCGATGTTTCTTCCTAGTTCAGTCAGTTCCGACGTCTCCAAATCCCATCCTTGTCACCAGTGTTACGTTTGGAGAATGGGCGAGAAAGAATGGAGACGAGCCTCTGGAACAGTGAACTTCAACTCTTTATTTACATGGTGACTGCTCAAAACAAGGGCAGCTAAAACCCTCTTTATATAGGCAATCCAATTACTAATTAACCAATAATAATCCAGGAGCGCTAGCTCCATTAACCAATATGAAGGCTCCGTTAATGGCCAATCAGATTCTGCCATTTAACAGCCAATCAGAAATGCAGGTCCAGAACCCTGCACTTGACTTCAAGCTCAAATAACTTTATGAAACCTTATACATTCACAACAGTAAGGAAACAAGAAATATAGGTTAAGAAATAAAAAAGGGACAAAAGGTAGTATGGAAAAAGGGGAACAGGGCAAAAGGTGGCAAAACAAGTTAAGCATGGAAAAATTCATGGAGAAACATGGCGTTCCAGGAAGATTCCAACTCTGTGGTTTTTATCAAAAGAGGCTGCAGAGGGATTTGTGATTTGAACGGAGGAAATAAAAAGTTGAAGAAATGTATTCTTTGGTGTGCCTACCTGCAAGCCAGCTGCAAGAACATATTTTACATGTCATAAACTGCTTGCTGCTTCACTTTATGACTTGATGCTTTACTTTATGATTTCACCTTATGACTCTGACTGGTGAGCCTGTTTCTCACACAATTGAATGATTTTTTTTCCTGTTTTCACCATGAGTGGAAATCTTTAGTTTTTGGGGAGGAAAATAAGGAGGGGGGGTGTCTGTGCCTCTGTCTACCAGCATCCATCGGTATTCATCTTGCTGGCATCCTCTCAATGTGTGAGAGAGTTGAGGGTTGTTTGGAAACTGAAAAAATATTTGCTGTGTGTGCAAGGAGACAGCAAGGAGCCTGGGCATGGCTTAGCTCAACTGTTCTGTACTAAAGTTGCTTGGTGCTGTGAAATTAAAACTGAAACTGAAACTCTTCTGTTTGTGTTTTGCATTTGGGACAGATTTCTTTTCAAGAGGGGAGGAGGGGTAGAACTCCTTAGCATCAGAACGTAATAATAATAATAATAATAATAATAATAATAATAATAATAATAATAATAATAATAATAATAATAATAATAATAATAATAATAATAATAATAATATATGAAATGCTCTGATGGTCGTTTCAAAAAATCCTTTCTTAGTGAGCACCTAAAGGCCAAGAGGAACATATGTGCCAAATTTGAAGTTTGTAGGCTTTATGGTTCTGGAGATTTTGTGATGATTTGTGAGTGGTATTTTGCTTTTATAGAGAGAGAGAGATATTTGATTATCTGCTTCCATCATTCAGCAGACAGGCCAATTAAAACAAGGCTGTTTTGTTTAGCCACTTGATCTGGACTCAGATGAATCAAACGAAGACAATTGTGTCTCCAAGGAGACTGGACACCAGCCAAATATATTATGTAGTGAACTCTTGTCATTAGCAAATAACCTAATCTTGTTTTTTTCTCCCAGTAGGACTATTGTCTATATTATATTGTTCTGCCACATTAATATCCTCTGTATTTGCCAGATATCATGGTGATGGAGTAAGCATGATGAGATGAAAACTGACTTTGCTATAGATTTATACAGAATGTGGTGGCTAACTCTGCTCTGAATAGGGCATGTAATGAATGTATCATTGCAAAATCAAAGAAATAAAATCCATTATAGAGTTGAAATGAATCACTGAAATGGCAAATAATTTGCTAAGCTGCAGCATTTTCTCTGCTATTGTTTTGCTTTAAGCTTTGCTAAAATGCAATTGCTTTATTCTTTGTCTTGGCTTTTATTTCTGGTGACTCCTGTGCTAATTTTTCTCCTCTTTATTTATTTTGCATTTGAAAAGCCCTTTGAAATGGAAAGTTAAACTGAACCTCTCACCTCCAGTTCCCTTTCTCCCAATTCAATGAAGATTTTGAAAGGAACTGTTTTCAGCTTTGTTAAGTACTGAGCTTGGATGCGAAGAATGGAGATGAGCCGGTGAAACAGTGAACTTCAACTCTTTATTTACATGGTGTGACAGCTCAAACTCACTGGCTGTAACAGCCTTCCTTATATAGGCAACTTAATTAGATATTCAACCAATGACAACCAGGGAGCGCTAGCTCCATTAACCAATGAGATAGGCTCATTAATGGCCAATCAGATTCACCTGAACGGACCAATCTGATATCGCCATTTAACGGCCAATCAGAAGTGCAGGGCCAGAACCCTGCACTTGACTTCAAGCTCTTGATAACTTTATTAACACATTTATTCATTCACAACATCCCTTCCACCTGGGTTCCGTTTACGGGGTGCAGTTACGTAGTCCTTGAGGTAGGCCGGTTGTTTTGTTAGTCTATTTGATTTTCGTTGTGCACCCGGTATTTGGCTGTACTCTTGTTGAGGTAGGGCGTTGTTTGGTGAAAGGGGTGCCTCTGACTCTGAGTTCGAATTTCCGTTGTCACCAACATCTTCGGTATCACCATGAGACGAGTTCACTCCCATTCCTGATTCCTCTTCACGTGTTTCCGTTCTGCTATCGTTCCTTTCATACAGGTTTTCTGCTAATTCGAGTTCATCTTCCTCTGTATCTCCTCCCCCCTCAGTTTGGGCATCAGGAGACTCGAGGATCCCTGACTGCAGCCTTGATCATAGTTGATCAATATGGCACTTCCATAGTCTATCATCGCGGCATTGCACGAGGTACGATCTAGGGCCAGCTCTCGGACTACAGTCGCTTCGACCCACAACGGATCGCCCAACAAGTTTTTAGCGAATACCAAGTCGCCTACCTGGAAGGTACGGCATCGCCCGCTGGATCCGTGTGGTTTCTCCAGTTTGTACGCTGGGTGTAGCTGGTCGAGGTGGGAGCGGAGCTTCCACCCCATTAGCAAATCGGGGGGAGTTTTGTTGGTGACGCTGTGTGGAGTTATATGCTGCAAAAGGAGGATCCGGTTTATTTTTTCTTCGATGTTGTCATAATCCATTTTTTTAGTGTTTTCTTGACGAATTGTACCATGCGCTCGGCCCTTCCATTGGATGCAGGATGAGCAGGCGAAGTCAGCGCATGGCGAATACTGCGGTCCGCCAGGTATTGTTCAAAGGACAGCGTGGTAAATTGGGGCCCATTGTCGGATACCAGAATGTCTGGTAATCCGTGTGTTGCAAACAGTCTGTCCAGTTTCTTAATGACAGCTTCAGTTGTTGTGTTCTTCATTTGGTGGATTTCGAGCCAGTTCGAGTAGGCATCCATGGTTAACAAGAATGTGTGGCCTTTGGTAGGCTCTGCAAAGTCCAGATGGATATGGGACCAGGGTCCCCGCGGTGCTTCCCATTCGGTTGGGATTGCTTTTGGAGGGGCGTTGCTTACTTCCTGGCATTTGTGACAAGCTTTGACCCAAGTCTCGATCTGCTTGTTGATGCCTGGCCACCACGCGTAGCTTCGTGCGAAGGCTTTCATGCGCACGATGCCGGGGTGGCCATCGTGCAAGGTTCTCAGTACTGCTCATTGTAGTTGCTCTGGGACAATGACTCTATCACCCCAGATAATGCAGCCCTTCTGTGAAAACAATTCTGTTTGTCGACTTTTGAATGGGGCGAAGTCATCAGGGTACCTGGTCCAATGGCCATCTGCATTCCACTCAACTGAGGACTCGTGCTAAGGCAGGGTCGCGTTTTGTTTCCATCGCGATATCTCGGGCTGTTAATGGCAGTGTACGAAGTGTCTCGATCTGCAACGTTGTCACTGTAGGTGCGGGGTCATCAATGGTCTCTGGAAGCGGTGCTCGGCTCAATGCGTCGACGTGGGGAATGGCTTTCCCTGGGCAGTGTTGCAGCCGATAATTATAGGCAGCCAAGAATTCTGCCCAGCGAGTCATTCTGGGAGATAATATATAGGGGGTTGGCTTATCTCCTGCTATTATTCCCAGCAAAGTTTTGTGGTCAGTCACTATAGTAAAAGCTCAGCCGTACACGTACTCATGAAATCTCTTGACAGCAGACACAATAGCAAGGGCTTCTTTATCAATCTGACTGTAATTGCGTCCTGCTTTTGAAAGCGTCTTTGAGAAATAGGCAACAGGGGCTTCGCTACCATTTGGCAAAATGTGGCTCAAGATGGTGCCTAATCCGAAAGGCGATGCATCACACGTGATCGTTAACGGCAAAGTCTCATTGTACTGCATGAGTACAGCGTCAGAAGTCAGTAATTTTTTTACATTTTGAAACGCCTGCTCTTCTCTATGTCCCCATACTCAAATTGCTTTTTTATCCAATAAACGATGTAGGGGTTCAGCTACAGTTGCTTTGTGTGGCAGGAAAACGTTATAAAAATTGATAAGGCCTAGAAACGCCTGGAGGTCGGCCTTATTCCGGGGTTTGGGAGCGTTTTTTATTGCCCTCAATTTGTTATCGGTAGGGTGAATGCCCTGACTATTGATTAAATACCCTAAAAATTCGACACGATCTGTACACAGTTTTCACTTATTTTTCTTCACTTTAAGACCTGCGTCTTTGAATTTCTGGAGGACCATTCTCAGGCGATCCCATAAAATTTTCAAAGTAGGGGCAGCGATTAACACATCATCAAAGTATGGGACAACGCCTTTAATCCCTTGTAATAGTCTTTCCATCAAGCTCTGAAAGATCCCCGGGGCTACGCTCACTCCGAATTGGAGTCGGGTACATTTAAAGGCACCTTGGTGTGTCACGATCGTCTGTGCCTATGCCATTTTTTCATCTACCAGCAGTTGTTGATATGCCTGAGCTAAGTCTAGTTTAGCGAAGACTTTACTGCCCCCCAGGGAATGGAGGAGGTGCTGCACCACCGGTACCGGATATGCGTTTTGCTGCAGGGCGTGGTTCAGGGTGGCTCGGTAGTCCCCATAAATTCTTATTGATCCATCCGGCTTAATGGGTGTCACGATTGGGGTCTCCCAGGGAGAGTGATTGGTTGGCTCTAATACACCCTGGGCTGTTAACTTATCAAGCTGCTCGTCAATCTTTGGTTTAAGGGCAAATGGAACCCGACGAGGCTTAAGGCGGATGGGAGCTACTTTTGGATTAATGTTAAATGATATCGGGGTCCCCTTGTACTCGCCTAGTTTTTCTGCAAAGACGTCCTTGAATTCTTGGACGAGGTCCTCCTCCCAGTCGCTGCTGCCGATTTGGTGAATGTCTGCCACTTCAATGCCAAGTGGCGCGAACCATTGGAGGTCTAACAGGCTAGGCCGGTCCTTGTCGATCACAGTCAGGGGTAGGTATGCTGTACGGTTTTTGAATGAGACCCGGACTCAACTGGATCCTACGACTGGAATCCGGTTCCCCTGATAGTCTTTAAGTATGAGTTTTTGGAAACGGAGTTCTTGTCGCCGGACAGTAGGGATGAGTTGCTTGAGGGTCTTCCAGGAAACCATCGAGAGGGACGATCCTGAGTCGACTTCCATTAGGCAGGGCTGATTTTCGATGGCCACTTTAACTCGGATCTTCTTGGCATCAAGAGATGAGGCATGACCAATAGTGATAGTTTGGTGAGCCTCTTCTCGCTTCGTGGTGCGGTTTAGGGTTCTTTTTCTGTAGGAGTGGTTGTTCATTGGTGGTTCATTGGTTCTCGCCTTACAGGACGGTTTCTTGTCGGTTGGCGATAGTTAGCCCCCTTCGAGGGCTGGCTGGGTCCTAGGAGACTTCTACAGACCCGTCCGATATGGCCTTGTTTCCCGCACTCATGGCAGAGCGCGTCGCGGAATTTGCATTCGGACCGGAGGTGGCTTGCCCCACAACCAGCGCATGTGTGTTGGGACTTCTGGTAATGGTCCCGTTCGGACTGCAGTCGATGGACCTCTTCTTCGTCGCTGTCTGACGACGAAGAGAGGTCCTCGTGGTGGGCCGTCAAAAGCTGTCCTTCTGACTTGGGTGAAATGTCGCCTGTCGGTTGGTGAACCAGAATGCGGTTGCGGCACATTTGGGCAGCCGAATTCCTGGTTGCTTCTGCTGCAGTAGCATCAGCGATGGCATCTGCAAGGCTGATGTTGCCTTTCGCCATCAGCTTACTCTGCACATGTGGTGCATCTAATCACAGAACTATTCGGTCTCTCAGGGCTTCTTCCAGGTCAGCAAACCCTCAGAGGCCTCCCAGGTTTCGGAGGTCCGCGATGAAATCTGCAATGCTCTCTCCTTTCCTCTGGTCTCTCTGGTAAAATTCATGCCGCCTTACGAGTGTTGGCACGGTCGGTGCACAGTGGGCTCTCAGTAGGGGTTCGAGGACATCCCAGTCCATAGACTTTACTTCTGTTGGTTTTGCTAGCGCCTTGGCCATCTTGAATATGGTCGGCCCGCAATGCATTAGGAATACCACCCGTTTCTTCCTGGTTGTGGCATCCTTCAAATTGTTGGTTTCCAAGAACATTTGGAAATGATCCATATCGGAGTCCCAGTCTTCTTGCGCTGGGTCGAATGGAGCGGGTGGTATGATGCCACCGGACATGTTTCCGCCGTTGTGCATTTCAGCCACCTGCTCGGTTATCTTCTTCGTTGTTCAGTCAGCTCTGACGTCTCCACATCCCATCCTCGTCGCCAGTGTTAAATACTGAGCGTGGGCACGAAGAATGGAGACGAGCTGGTGAAACGGTGAACTTCAACTCTTTATTTACATGGTGTGACAGCTCAAACTCACTGGCTGTAACAGCCTTCCTTATAGAGGCAACTTAATTAGATATTCAACCAATGACAACCAGGGAGCACTAGCTCCGTTAACCAATGAGATAGGCTCGATAATGGCCAATCAGATTCACCTGAACGGACCAATCTGATATTGCCATTTAACGGCCAATCAGAAGTGCAGGACCAGAACCCTGCACTTGACTTCAAGCTCTTGATAACTTTATTAACACATTTATTCATTCACAACAAGTTTTCTAATGACCTCCCCCACCCTCTGCCTTTCTGAACTAGGAAACCAGATAATACAATGTCCAAAATATTAAAACAATCAACTTGAACATTATTCTAAAGAAACAGCCTGTTACTCAAAATTAAAGGTACGACTGTCTTGAGAAAGAATTTTGTCTGAAGAGCCCCTATCAACTAGCGTAACTAAAATAGAAAAACTTGGCAAAAGGCAGTTTTCTATAAAAATAGCAATAGCAATAGACTTTTACACCATTGCGTAGTTCTTTACAGCTCTCTCTGCAACACAGCAGGACAGACACAGACTTCATATGATAATTAGGACTACAGAAAAAAACAATTACTACCAACCTGCCTTCAATCAAGGACCTGTATACTGCACGAGTCAAAAAGAGGGCTGTGAAAATATTTACAGACCCCTCACATCCCGGACATAAACTGTTTCAACTCCTTCCCTCAAAACGACACTATAGAGCACTGCACACCAAAACAACTAGACACAAGGAGAGTTTTTTTTCCCAAAAGCCATCACGTTGCTCAACAAATAATTCCCTCAACACTATCTAACTATTTACAAAGTCTGCATTACTATTACTATTAATCTTCTCATCACTCCTTATTACCCACCCCCTGCCACTTGTGACTATATGAGTTTAACTTTGTCACTTGTATCCTTACAATTTATATTGACTGTTTCCTGGTATGATTTGATTGCTTATTGTACCCTATGACTATTGTATTGTACCTTATGATTCTTGATGAATGCATATTTTCTTTAATGTACACTGAGAGCACATGCACCAAGACAAATTCCTTATGTATCCAATCACACTTGGCCAATAAAGAATTCTCTTCTCTTCTCTTCTCTTCTCTTCTCTTCTCTTCTCTTCTCTTCTCTTCTCTTCTCTTCTCTTCTCTTCTCCTCTCCTTTCCTCTCCTCTCCTCTCCTCTCCTCTCCTCTCCTGTCTTCTCCTCTCTTCTCTTCTAAGTGATTTACAGAGTCAGCATATTGCCCTCCACCATCTGGATCCTAATTTTACCGATTTCAGAAGGATGGAAAGCTAAGTCAACCTTGAGCCCAGCAGAATCAAACTCCAGGCAGTGAGCAGTTAATTAGCCTGCAATACTGCATTCTAACCACTGTGCCATCACAGCTCATCAAAATACAGTATATGATGTGACATCAATACTATCCAAAATGATTTATTAGAGCTTGGTAACTAAGAAAAATAAGAATGTCATGTTCACTTACATATTTTTATGGTTGGAAATGTTGTGATCCATAACTCCTATGTGCATTTTACTCAAAACAAGTCATTTTACAACTGCTTTAAACCCAAAAATATCATTTTACATTATCTAGCTGATATATTTCTGCGAATCCTAAAAGAAACAAAGAGTTGTCTTTGGGAGTATGTTTCTTCTTCCGGCCATTATATTTGCTAAGGATTGCAATTGATCTGTTACTTAATTGTTACTTGCATTGTCATTTAATTAATTTCTACAATTCTATTAATTAGCAGGCTTAGCTTTGCTTGCATCTTTGTTTTATGTGCATGTATATATTAGCTAAGTATGCATTTTCTTTTATTATGAAACAGCTGTAATAAATTCAGATTTCATTAATAAATACAAATTATTATTCACATTTTTGGTAAGAAATCTGTCAGACAAATCTGATTCAAATTATTAATTTGGTTTTGGGATTCAATTTAATTCACAGTTCCACTTTGCTACAGAAATTACTCGTTAAAATGTATTAGGAACATAAATATATTCAGTTTAGTTCAACAATTTGAACTGATTTGATTAAATTAGGTATGTCCTATTTTATTTGATGTATAGTTTGATCTGACAATTTGGTACAAAAATGATTCAGTTTACAGATTTCACAGAAATACATTTAAATAAATTTTCATTAAATATCATGCACAAACACACCACCAAATTGTATTTAATTTTACATAATCCAAGATTTAAAGAAGTAATACATTTTGTTTTCAAAATTTTATTATTTTGTTGTTTTCAAAATTTTATTATTACTCTGGTTGTTTGGTTAGAAGTGTGGAAATTATACCTTATTTGAATAGTGTTTTCAACAATTATGGAAGGATAGGGCATAAAAAGCTACCAAATATTGGAGATTATGGACACCAGTGATTTGGCTGCAATGGCCATTCCATTGTTACATGCTTTATAAATAGAACTAAGAATGACCAAAGATTGAAGCTATGTTTTTTTCCCAAGGAAATATGATTTGCCTTTTTTGCTCCTTGAGATTTACTGCATGAGTGATGGAAATGACATTAAATTAACATATGTGATGATTCTTAAAGAATTCTTAGTTTTTGTTTGTTTCTTAGCATTTTTGGGAAGGGAAGGGCGGGTTATTTGTTGGGTGGAAGGAGAAAAGTAAATAGAAGGATCAGTAGAAACAAAAGAAATATGCCGAAGAAAAGGAACTCTAGCCAAATTGACTAAATCATAGACAACTTCCATCCCTAATGTCATGCATCATTAATCTTTCCAGAAAAAAAATCCTTCTATTATTTGGACAAGAAAACTTTGATTAACATTAGAAAGAATTGTGATACACCTAAACTTTCTTCATTCACTTAAACTTTAAGCAGCATGAAATAACAGTCCCAGTGCCAATGTTTTTTCTATCTTTCTTCTTTAGTTCCAGATTACTTCCTTTGCCAACTCTTTTATTTCTGTGGCAACACAAACACTTTCCAACAGCTAATTATATTCTTTAGCTACCTTTGGGTCATCTTCTCTGATAGTGAATTGAGTATACTTGTGGAATATTTAACTGTCTTTCTAAATATATATATTGCTGGGTCAGCCACTTGTTAACACAAACTATGTAATGTGGAATTTTGCATCTTCAGCTATGACTTGGATTATTGAGTGAACAATATGTCATTGACAGGACATTCAAACAACAATCTAACTTCTTTCCATGTGTCACATAGACAGAGTTGACATCTGCTGTGAGTGTTGTCATTCCCCCTTTTTTTCTCCACTTTTCCCCACCCACAAAGTTGTCAATTCTTAATGAATAATGTGTGATCCTTAAATTGTAGCTTCTCCTTATTCAGTAATAATTGTAGCTTCTCCTTATTCGGTAATAATTAGCTTGTTATGTACTTTTTTAGAACATTTTTTTAAAATCAAAGTGTGAAGAATATTTTTTTTAATTTACTGCTGGAAATATCACAGAAATACAGATATACATTTTTTCTTGTTGATTTGAAACATTTTGCTGCTTATCCTTGTAGCTTCTTCAGCCCATGCACATTGGTTGTGGGGATTCCATATATGTCCTCTAGGCAGGTTTCCTTTCTCTTCTAATCTGAAAAGACTTATTAGGTGAGTAGCAGAGACTCTTGGGGATGCAAATGTTCTAACTCCTACATCCTTTACTTCAGGTGGATCATTAAGTATGGCCTCCCTGGTGAACCTGTGAAATGGTCTTAATCTTCCTGGGGACTGATACAGTAGTGGGATTCAAAAAAATTTACTACCGGTTCTGTGGGCATGTCTTGGTGGGCGTGACGTGGCATGTCTTGGTGGGCAAGGCAGGGGAAGGATACTGTAAAATCTCCATTCCCACTCTACCGCTGGGGGAAGGTTACTGCAAAATCCCCATGCCCTCCCACCCCACTAACCTTCTTTCCAGCTCCATTTTCCTGTGCAGGACAACAAAAGAAGACACAGCCAATCAGCTGGGACTTGGGAGGCAGAGAATAGATGGGGGTGGGGCCTGTCAGAGGTGATATTTGCCGGTTCTCTGAACTACTCAAAATTTCTGCTACCGGTTCTCCAGAACTGGTCAGAACCTGCTGAATACCACCTCTGGACTGATGAAGGAGCAACTTAAACAATGTGGGACTGGATGACTTCCGGTGATGAGATATGGGCGAACAGAGGTGCTGAAGCTCGCTCTGGGTTTCATGCTCTCTCCTCTTGCTGTTGGAGTGATCCTTAGGAGTACAGGCATCTTGCAAAGAAGTGTGCCAGTGTGGGGAGACTCAAGTCGTGGTGTGGAAAAGGCGATTCTCATCGCGACGTAGAGAAACCCTGTGGAGACTGAGAACAAGCAATGGGTGACTTCCAGTTTGAGCTTCTTCAGCGACAGACCAAAACCTTGTCTCTGCGAGGCTTCAATCCGTGCTCGTCACTGGAGCGCCCCGAGCCAGATGGCTTCGGGGCTAAGCCACCCTGTAGAGGTGGGGAAGAGGGGGGAGACTGCCTGCAGGGTTGAGGAGAGCCACATCTCTCCTCCCCAGCTGGCCATTACTCCCTTTCCCGAAGGCAGTTGCAGCGGTGGTCAGAAATAGCCACCACAAAGAAGAACTCAACCGGAAAAGAATGTGCAGGAGGAAGATAAGAGGAGAAAGTTTTGGTTGACCGGGTCAAACAGCAAAAGCAACAAATAAGGTACCCTGGAATTGAACTATTAAAAAATAATAACATTGTTCCCTTAGAAGATTTTTAAGCTGTGAAGGAGAGAGAAAAGGGAAAAGATTTGGTTTTTTTTCTCCTTTTCCTATACTGACACTAAGAGACTTAAGTAAAAAATTGGAAAAAAATCCACTTTGACATCAATAGGCATTTAATGCTGAAAATAAAAAGTCAAAGGGATAATAAAGATTTTTGGATAATTAAAAGCCTTTGAAAACAGGAAAGGAGAGAGGAAGAATAAAAGGGCAGGATCTGGAAGGGAAGAGACTGCCTGGAATTTAAAAAGAACTTATAGCAAAATCTCAACAAGACTTCCAAAAGATACATTCTAACTGAAATATCGCAACAAAAAACTCAGGAAGAGAAAGTCGAAAAGAAATAAGAAGATATAACTCGGGACTATCTGGATCTTGATGATTTCTGGATTCTTGGTTATTGTTTTGAATGACTAAAATCAATTGGGTGGTTGTTTAAAACTGTTTAAAATGGCTCCACTTTTAGAAGAACTGAAAATGGAACCTGAAAAGTACAAAGAAGATGCACAAGAAGGGAGAGGTCCTTTTGGCTTCGTATTTCAGTTTTTAGAAATGGAGATTTGGAATTATGAGAAACAACAAGAAATGCCTGCAGAACAAGAAGATTGCTACAAAGAAGAAGCCATCTTTAATGAACAAGTAATCTTAAATGGAGGGGGAAAAAAGGAAAGTGGGGGGAAGAGAATGGAAAGTTTAAGATTGGGAAAAAACAATTCCCCCCCCCAAAAAAAAAATAGAGTGAAAATAAGTATAAAATCAGAAAGCAACAGAAGAGGGAAATGCAGAAGAGAGAATTAGAACTAGAGAGACAAGGGGGTAAAAAGGGAGGGAGAAGGTGAGAGGGAAGAAAGAAAGGAAAAGAAGTCATAAAGGACAGAAACAAAATACAGAGAAATAGCGCCTATTTAGAGATAATGGGTGAAAATTTAATGAAAAAAGGGATTCTGCAAAGGTACATAAGATAGTATGGTTATATTAGAAACAGAAATAATTTTAGAAAATATGAAACAATGTATGATTAAAATGTCTGATAAAATAGCTATCATAATTCAGTGGAATGCTTGTCAATAAATAAATGTAATAAAAGGTATATTTAATGATTTATAAAACATATGTGAAGAGAAATAAGGGAAAAATTAATTGGGAAATTATATGTGTTTTTAAAGAAGTATGATATTGAAAAGAAGTATTAAAGATGTTAAGATTTTAATTATTAATGATAGAACTGAACTGGAATGGAATGAGGGTTTATAATTACATATATTTACAATCTTTTCTTAAAAAAGAATATAGCGTGTATTATAAGAATGTACCAAGCAGAATTCGATTGGAAGTTATGTATTATATATTATATTGAAGGTCATAACCTTAAGTTATATATTGAAGTTTAAATAAGAGTTGAATGGATGTAATTAAAAGCTATAAAGGTGTCATACTCTGTTAGGGATACACACCCTTGCAGAATGTGCAACGGCAGTCTAGCACGCAGGCAAATGATGTAAGATAAACGTTGTTGTAGTTTACACTCAGTAAGACAGATACACTGTGCCAGTTAAATAGTTTTTTATTTCAGCAAGAGTTATAGCATAGTCAAAAACAGTCCATATGTTATACACTAGTTCAGTCCATCCAGGGATTAATCAGTTGCAAAGTCCAGTGTTGAAAATAGAGGTCAGTAAACTTACAAATAATCAGTCCAGCAATATATCTCTTTTGAACTCAGAGATATGAAGAAAATCAAACCCCTTTTCTTCTCTCAGCAACAGCAGGGAAACACACGCAGTTATCACCATCAATCCAACATTGTCAGCTCTCCAGTACAAGCCAGCAAACAGTGAACTCTCTTGCTCCCTCTTATGGTGATTTTACAACCGCACCCAAAATACATGTTTTGCAGTTAAAGTGATACATACACTTAAACTCATTAACATAGTTTATATATTATTTTTACCCAAACTAAGTTAGGTAACCAATGTTATCCCTAACATACTCCAATTAGTAACTATAGGAGAAAACTTGTTTAATGAGAAAAGATAATATGAAATTGAAACAGAACAGACAAAAGTATAAATATAATTATTTGAATTGAGATGAGATAATCAAATTAAAATCGAGAAAATCAAAAGAGGGGAAAAACTATATAAAAAATGTAAAATAGTATAAGATATGGAATAGAATACAAAAAGAAGCATGAAATTGAATTTTGTGTCTGTATAAAGAAGTTCAACACAGGACCATGCTATTTTCAAAAAAGATGTTTTACTTGTATTTTGTATGTGTGAAAACCCAAATAAAACTTAATTTAAAAAAAAGAGAGACTGTCAGCAATGGCGGTCCTAAAGCCTTGATCGTTGCATACAAGAGAAAGTAAGTGAGTTACAGACTGTGGTGAATGAAGAGTGTGAGTGAAAGAATTTGCGATCCTGATTGAGCGTTGAATATTGGAGTATCTTAGTCGGAGCGAAGGCCAAAAACAGCGGTCAAAGTGAATACGAGCAGTGGCGAAAGTGAAAGGGCTCATGAGACGGAAGAGGGTAAGAACGTGAACGATCAGACAGAGAAGATAAGAGAATCACAGGGATCTGCAAGACTGATAATAATTGGGGGAGAGAGAAAAAAAGAAAAAAGAAAGCAAAAACAAAAACAAATTTTACAAGAAATGACCTCCGTCACTAATACAACACTTAAAATTGGAAAGAAGACTTCTTCAATACAAACAACTTCAATAATTTAATTTAATTTATTTAAATTAAATTAATTTAATTTAAGGGAACTTTGAAGGATTTGAATTGGGGACTTTGGGGAAAATTGGAAGGATGAACTTGAGATGGGGGGAGACTTGAAGTAAGGAATTAAATTACAACTTTAAATATTTCACGAACGAAACTGAATAATTTACTAGTCTTCTTTTGGATTATTGGACTGGAGCTGTAGTAAGTGGAGAAGATTTATTAAAGAAAGAGACTATTTGAATCTAAAAATTGACTCATTAAACTTTCAAACGAAAGGAGAAACAACTACAGCGGAAAGTGTGGTGAGATAGTGAAATCAGAGACATTACTCAGCAACTCTGTACTTCCAGTGCACTCAGTGAAGGAATCTTGAAGAACTGAACAATTATATTAAGACACTTTAAGCTTTTAAATTTGCGGATTGCAACAATTATTTCTTGATACCAACTTAACTGATTTTTGAATGTGGTAAATGTAATTTATATATATTTAATAGATACATTAGTAATATTGCAGTTTATATTTGGTTATAACACATATAAAAAAGGGAGGTGATAATTAATTAATTATTTAGGTATAGATATTTGATTATAGGCATTGATTAGATTGACTTAAATAATTAATTGTGATTAATTGTTATTATTATAGATAAACTAATTAATTATTGTATAGTAAGGTTGATATATCTATATTTAGATTTGTAAGTATTTGAAATATTATTGAGATTTGGGATTCTATAGCATTTATACATATACAGGTTAATAGTATTTAAATTTAAATAGAGGAATTTGATATATTATTAAGATTTACAAATCCAGAAATTTGATTTAGAAATTAGCTGTAAAAGTGTTCTGGAAAATATATATATATATTGATAAGAGAGGTTAATCCTGTAACATATATTATTTAGTGTAGTGGCCATTTATAGTTGATATTTCTTAATAGTGAATGCTAATTTGGGACAACATATTTAATATAATATAAAAACAAAAACAAATTTTACAAGAAATGACCTCCGTCACTAATACAACACTTAAAACTGGAAAGAAGACTTCTTTAATACAAACAACTTCAATGCCATCAACCTCAATGATGGTACAAAAGACAATTGAAGAAACTTTATCTGGAGAAAAACAACCTATCATCATGAATGCCAATATTCAATCGACCCTTCTTACTTTACAAGAGTCCAAGCTGAAGCTTCAGGAAATAGTGGTAAAAAGTTATATTGAATCTGGAGCTGACACAAATGAACTAAAAGAAGAGATGGGAAACTTAAAGGTAGAAATGAAACTAGACATCCTAAAGCTGGATCAAAACATTGAAACAATACAGCAGGCACTAGAAAGGAATGAATCAACAATAAAGGAGGTTGAGAAAAGAATGGAAAAAATGGAAAAGAAGCTGGAAATGGTTGGTCAGCAATTCAGAAATGTGAGTAAAGAAATAGACGACTCCTTGGTATATTTGCAAATGGATAAGGCTGCAGCATATCTAAGATTCCAAAATATAATGGAATCTAAAGAAGAGGACTTAGAACAAGTGATGGCAGGAATATTAGCAGACCTATTGGAAAAAGATAAGGACAATATTCTGAAAGAGTTAGACGAAGTATACAGAGTGAGCACAAATTATGCAAGATGACATAAACATCCAAAAGAGGTCCATGTGAGATTTGCCAGAAAGAAAGTCCGAGATATTATATACAAAATTTGTAGAGAAGAAACAATTACATACAAAGGGAAGGAAATCTTGGTGCTTAAACAAATCCCAAGAAGAGTGAGAGAGCAGAGGCAAGATTATATATTCTTGGTGAACCAGTTAAACCAAAAAGGTATCATATTTAGATGGCTAATCCCAGAGGGAATGCTAATCACTTGGGAAGAAAGAAAAATTAAAGTAGACTCCATGGAAGAAGCCCAAGAATTCTATGAACGATTGATAGGCCATGAAGAATTGAGTAGTTGAGACAAGTTAGTAATGAATTCGCAAGACGACCAAGACTCAAAAAAATAGAGATGGGAATTGTAGGAATTCGAAAAATAAACAACATCAAGAGAGAGAAGAACCGAAGACGCACAATCAGCCACAAAGAGAGACAGGAGTAACTACAAGACAAAGAGCAAGAGTCAATTAGGTGATGGATGAAGAAAAGAAAATACTATCAATTAACATAAATGGCCTAAACTCTAGGATAAAAAGGAAAAGAATATTAACCAAATTAATTAAACAAAATGCAGATATATTAAGTTTACAGGAAACTCATATAAGGAAGGAAAAAGAAATATATTTAGAATGCCCCAAGCTAGGGAATTTGTATACGTCACCAGCAGATTTTAGGAAAAAGAAAGGGATAGCAGTATATGTGAAAGACGATATGAAAGCAGAGCCAATTTGGATAGACCCCAATAGAAGAATTCTGATGTTACAAATTTGGATTAAATCTATTCCAATTGTACTAGTGGTAATCTATGTCCCTAATGATAACCAAAAGGAATTTTTTAAACAATTACATGAGAAATTTGTGGAATTAGATAAAAGGAATATTTGTATCTTGGGAGATTTCAATGCTATTGTGGACCACAAGAAAGTTCATAGTGCGGGGGGGGGAGAGAAAAAAAGAGAATTACCAAAAACATGTGAAGAAATGATGATTGAACTAAATTTGATAGACATGTGGAAGATATTAAACCCTGAGAAAAAGCAATTTACATTTTACTCCAACCCTCACCAATCATGGACACGAATCAATATGGTGTGGATGAATGGTGAATTAGTAAATTAATTAAAAGAGATTGAAATCTTACCAAATGAATAGGCAGATCACAACGCGATTCAAATAGTATGGAAAGGCAGGAAGAAACCAAGGAAAAGGTGGACCTTAAATACACAGTTAATTAAATAGAAAGAATTTATGAATAAACTTGACGAGGAATTAGACTATTTTTTTAAAGAAAATAAAAATGAGGCAACTATGAAACAGAATATTTGGGATACAATGAAGGCAATAATAAGAGGCATAATGATATCATACACTACTAAAAGAAATAAGGAAAAATATACCCAGCAAAATAAATTAGAACAAAGAATCAAAGAATTAGAAATTCAACTGCAAAACACCCCAAAAGATTGCAAATTGAAAAAACAGATGATAATAACGAAACATAAATTTAATTTAATTGAACAAGAAGGAACGGTCTCAAAGTTAAATATAGCCAGACAGATATTTTTTGAACAGGCCAATAAACCAGGAAGGTGGTTGGCCTATAAACTTAAAAAAGAAAAACAAAAAAGATTGATCTACCAATTAATAGATGAGAACGGCGATACCCAACAAGGGATAGAACAGAAAAAAGAAATTGCATGTAAATTTTTTGAAGATCTTTATAAAAAGAAGGAGGTAAGTGAGGATATGATAAGAAACTATTTGGCTATTACTAAAGATAAAATAATTAAGGGGGAGATGAAGGAAATGTTAATTAGAGATATTACATGGCCTGAGTTAAAGGCAGCAATAGAAAACCAAAAGAACAATAAAATCCCAGGACCCGACGGGATACCAGGGGAACTTTATAAAAAAATAGAAGAACAAATAAGACCTCTCACGGTGGAAGTATATAATGACCTTCTTCATGCGCAAAGAACTTTAAAATCATGGCAAGATCTCCAAGAACAGGGGCTACAAGTAGACCGGTGGGCTTACTTGCAAATTCAAAATAGATATAGCCAGGACAAGAAAAATTTTGGAATTTATACTAAGGCACAACAAATAGATAAAATTTTATTGAGTCCAGGAAAAAAATTATAACTAAATTTTATAATTATTTACTAGAGACGGAATTAGAAGAGGAAGTAGTTAAAGGCAACATGATAGCTTGGAGCAGAAACATAGGACGTAGCATTACATTATTAGAATTAAAAGGTTTGGACAAGGAATAATAAAATTACAAGATCAGCAGCATATAAAGAAAATGCCTATAAAATGTTTTTTGTTTTTTTTGTTTTATAGATGGTATCTTTCACCCTCAAGAATAGCAAAAATATCTCCTAACATGAATCCGAATTGCTGGAAATGTAAAAAGAAACAGGGAACATTTTTTCATATGTGGTGGTCCTACACTGAAGTCCAAAGATACCAGCATAGAATGAAAAAATGGTTAGAGGAAATAATGGTGGAGCAAATTGAACTAAAACCAGAATTCTTCCTACTGGGGATATTTAAAAGACAAATTCCTAAATATAGGAATCCTAAATATAGTCAAATATATAATACTGCATATTCTTACTGCAGCCAGAATAACCTTTGCACAGTGTTGGAAACAAGCAGATATTCCAACAGAGGAGATGGTTATACAGCAGATAACAGCCTGTGCAGAGATGGACAAGTTAACCTTCGCACTTATGGAAAAAGAAACATCAGAATATTATAGAAGCTGGGAATACTGGTATGACTGGATAGAACAAAAATAGAAAATATATTAGTGAATAACATAAAATGTAAATCATAATTATATATTCACAATAAGATGTATTTGTAAATGCATCACCAATATTGATAACAAACAAGGAACCATAGACTGTCGATAGTAGAATTGTTAGTTTTTTTTGTCGTTTTCTTTTTTTTTCTATTTCTTTTCTTTCTTCTTCTGTGTGTTGTGTTTGTTTGATATTTTGGTTTTGTAACCAATAAAGTTTGTTTTAAAAAAATGTGGGACTGGTTATGTCTGAGGCCTCCACCTCAGACGGGAAATATTGAAGGAAGGATTTTCCACTCTGACATAAATTGATTCCACTCTGACATAAATTGATTCTCTCTCAAACCATCTATCTTCCCTGTCCAAAATGTGAACATTATGGTCCTCAAAATAGTATCTTTTTTCCGTTAAATGAAGTTAAATGATTCTGGTCCTGTGGTATTTCTTCTCCTGTGTTGGGCCATCCTCTTGTGTAGAAACCAAACACCCTTTAAACAATAGCCTTTTGTAATCTAACATTCAAATTAATTTCTAGAATTAATAAAAATATAAGGAAAAAGTGGAATATTAAAGCTATTTTTAAAAGAAAAAATTCAATGAAATCCACATAAAATCAGCAATGGAAAGATATCCAAAAAATAAACCATTCATGCTGACAGAAAATCAAATGCAGGTTCAGGGAAGGCAGGGAAGTCCTCCTGAAGAATCTTATATTTTTCTGTCTCTTATCACTTACCTTAGGGTGCGCTGATCAAAATAATTTTACAATTAATATTTATTTAAACAAAATTGGACAGTATTTTTATCAACTTTAATTATTTAGGTACAGTGAGTGAGCATTAATTTGCACCCTGATGACTGATTCTACCTTAATGGACAAAAAAATAGTTTTAATAATCTCCTGACAATTAATGTGCATTAATAATAAATGCATTTTGCTTGATTGTTACTAGTAATGTGTCATTATGTTAATATCAGTCATTAAGAAGATGGCAAGCAAATGATGGCATTGTCTGAGTTCTCTAATTAGCCAAAAATTATAATCTGTAAAACAAACATTTCAGAATTTCATGCATGATAGCATAGCCTTATACTTGCCCAAGTACTATGGAGTTCAGTGAGTTCAGAACTGAAATTTAAATGAGATATTACTTTAATGAGGAATGATATGGTCATTAGTTCATAAATATTGGTTTTGTCATTAACTTGACAATTTAATTGTTTACAATATTATACTGGTGTTAATTTATAGTGTTACAAATGCCTTTTTTCTGACAAAACTAGGAGAACTACAATCTAATAAGAGACATTCTTGATTATTTTAAGGATAATTTTAAAAGATTAAAATAGTTATGAAGCTTGTATATGTATGTATGAAAAAAAGAAATCAACCAAATACATTTAACACAATGGGATCTAAATAAAATATAATGAAACAATATTTCTTATTGCAAGTATGTTTGTTGTATGCTTTATATTTACCAGTACTTTCTTTTTCTTTTTTGGAATATAGAATATTATACGAGTTCTGTTGTTAATCCTTACAATATTGTAGGCATCAATTTCTCAACACTATTAACCTCACGGTTGACCTTATTGTTCACTGCTGTGAAGTGTAATCTTGTGTTTTCCACTTGAAGGATTTCTTTCTGATGGTTTAGATAAAAGTGTTACCTTGACAAAGCTAATGAATACTAGCAGTGAATATATATGGCTCCCAAATATATATCAGAACATTGTGCAATCATGCCTACCGTTCCTGTCCTATTGTCCCCATTTATTCGTACCTATTTCCTATTGTTACTCATGTTTATATTTATACCTATTATCTTGTAAGCAATTGACAAATCAATCAAATAAATAAATAAATAAATAATGCTGAGAGAAAGTGTTATGAACTAATAAAATGCTTAAATAAAGTTTATCAAAACCTTTAGAAAAGAGCAGGGTTCTAGCCCTGCACTTCTGATTGGCCGATAATAGCGATATTGAATTGGTCTGTTCAGGAGAATCTGATTGGCTGTTAACGGGCCTCTCTCATTGGTTAAGGGGGTTAATGCTCCATGTTTCTTATTGGTTACTAGATCAGCAGCTTGCCTTTAAAAGGGCTGCTGCTGCCCTAGGGTTTTGCTCTGTTCCACAATGATTAATAAAGAGTTGAAGTTCACTGTTCACCGTCTCGTCTCCGTTCCTTGCGCCCATGTGCAGAACTTAACACTGGCAATGAAGGTGGGATACGGAGACGTCAGAGCTGACTGAACACTGCAGAGCACTAAACAGAGCACGTGGCTGAAGGCGCATCAATGGCGGAAACCATGTCCAGTGGCATCATACCACCCGCTCCATTCGACCCAGCACAAGAAGACTGGGACTCATATATGGACCGATTCCAGATGTTTCTGGAGACCAAAACTTGAAGGATGCCACTACTGGGAAAAAGCGAGCGGTTTTCCTGACTCACTGCGGCCCTACCATGTTTAAGATAGCTAAGGCACTGGCGAAACCGGATGAGGTTAAATCCATGGACTGGGACATCCTCGAGCCCCTCCTACGGGCCCACTATGCACCTACCATACCAACACTTGTCCGAAGAAATGAATTTTACCAGAGAGACCAGCGGAAGGGAGAGAGCGTTGCAGATTTCAGCGCGGATCTCCGGAACCTGGGAGGCCTCTATGGGTTCACCGACCTTGAAGAAGTCCTGAAAGACCAAATAGTTCTGGGATTAGATGCAGCAAATGTGCGGAGTAAGCTGATGGCGAAAGGCGACATCAGCCTTGTTAAGCCTGTATTCCCCAACCAGGGTTAAGGAGACAAGCTAAACAGAATGTGCAGTGTTAGTCAGATAGGCACACAGATAAATGTGTGAGATAAGTTTGTATGTTAGTTAACATACAGTAAAAATAACAGATACGCTTGTGCTATCAAAAATATAGTTTATTCCATTATGAGTTCATAGCACAGTCAAAATAACAGTCCATTAGTCATGTATCATTTTAGTCAGTCCATTTAAGAATACTCAATTTGCAAAGTCCGTGTTGAATATTCAATGTCAGTTCACTTACAATAAATCAGTCCGTAATTATCTATTCTCACCGTTGATAAAATCAACACTCCTTTCTCTCTCCCGTTTCAGTAGGAGAAAAATGCAGTCTTCAATCCATCCAGTAATTAGGGATCATTAAGCCAGAGAGCAAGCTGCCATTGTCTTGCTTCTTTTATGGTGCTTTTACAACCACTTCCTTAATTACATTCTTGCTGTTAAAGTTACACACACTTTAACCAACAAACCATGATAACTTATTTATTATTTTACCTAAACCAGTTAGGGTAAACAATGTTATCCCTAACAAGCCTTACAAATGCCATCGCTGACGCTACTGCCACAGAAGCCACCAGGAAGTCGCTGCCCGAATGCGCCACACCAACGCCCCACTCTGCCAACTCACCAGTGAAACCTCACCTCGCCTTGAGAAACATTCAATGGCAACCCACCATGAGGACCTCGAATCGTCATCAGAAAGTGATGAGGAAGAGGTCAACCAGCTCCGGTCTGAACGAGACCAATGCCACCAGCGTAACCAGAGCTTGCAATATCAATGTGCTGGTTGTGGGGCAAACCACCCAGGATCAGACTGCAAATTCCTCGACGCGCTCTGCCATGTTTGTGGGAAGAGAGGCCACATTGGAAAGGTCTGTAGAAGCAAGCAAGGATCCAGCCCATTTCAGAGGGGGACCAACTACTACCAAACCACAGGAAGTCATCCTGTGACTCGGGAACATTTGAACCACCAATGGAATAACCACTCCTACAGAAACAAACCACTAGCCCGTTCAACGAAACGAGAAGAGGCACACCAAACCATTACAATTGGTCACACCTCATCATTAGATGCAAAGAAGATCCGAGTGAAGGTCGCCATCGAAAACCAGCCCTGCATGATGGAAGTCGATTCAGGATCGTCCCTCTCGATGGTTTCCTGGAAGGCCCTTAAACACTTAATCCCTGCCGTCTGGCGGCAAGACCTCAGATTCCAAAGAATCATACTCAAGGACTATCAAGGAAACCGAATTCCAGTTGTTGGATCCAGCCTAGTCCAAGTTTCATTCAAAAATCGTACTGCATCTTTACCACTGACCGTCGTCGACCATGATCGGCCTAGCTTGTTAGGCCTTCAATGGTTTGCTCCACTTGGGATTGAGGTAGCCGGCATTCACCGAACCAGCAGCGACGACTCGGAGAAGGCCATCGTCCAAAAATTCCAGGACATCTTTGCAGACAAACTAGGCAAGTACAAGGGGACCCCAATATCATTTAACCTTAACCCTGAAGTAGCCCCCATCCGCCTTAAGCCTCGTCGAGTACCGTTTGCCCTTAAACCTAAGATTGACAAGCAGCTTGATAAATTAATAGCCCAGGGTGTTTTAGAACCAACCAACCATGCTCCTTGGGAAACCCCGATCGTAACACCCATCAAACCGGATGGATCATTAAGGATTTGTGGGGACTACCGTATCACTCTGAATCATGCCCTTCAACAGAACGCTTACCCGGTACCAGTGGTACAACACCTCCTCCATTCCCTGGGGGGCGGAAAAGTCTTCGCTAAATTGGATTTAGCACAGGCGTACCAACAACTGCCTGTAGATAAAAAAACAGCAGAGGCACAAACGATCGTTACGTACCGAGGTGCCTTTAAGTGCAACCGACTCCAATTCGGAGTGAGCGTAGCCCCAGGGATTTTTCAGAGTCTGATGGAGAGACTATTACAGGGAATAAAAGGGGTCGTACCCTACTTTGATGACGTTTTAATCATTGCCCCGAATAGAGAAATACTAAAGGAGCGTCTCAGACTGGTTCTCCAGAAATTTAAAGACTCTGGCCTTAAAGTTAAAAAAAAAAAAATGTCAACTGTGTACAGTTAAAGTAGAGTTCGTGGGGTACTTACTCGATAAACAAGGCATTCACCCCACCAATAGCAAGTTAAGGGCAATCAAGAATGCCCAAGACCCAGAACTAAGACCGATCTCCAAGCTTTTTTGGGGCTTATTAATTTTTACAACATCTTCCTGCCCCACAAAGTGACTGTTGCTGAGCCCCTACATTGGCTTCTCGATAAAAAAGCAACCTGGGTCTGGGGGCACCGAGAGGAGCACGCGTTCCGACAAGTAAAAAACCTATTAACTTCAGATGCTGTTTTAATGCAGTATAATGAGACTTTGCCTTTAACAATCACATGTGACGCATCACCATTTGGAGTAGGAGCCATTTTGAACCATGTGTTACCAAATGGTAGTGAAGCCCCTATTGCCTACTTTTCAAGGACTTTATCAAAAGCTGAATGTAACTATTGTCAAATCGATAAAGAGGCTCTTGCTGTTGTATCTGCTGTAAAGAAGTTTCATGAATATTGTTAGGGATAACATTGTTTTACCCTAACTGGTTTAGATAAAATAATAAATATGTAATCATAGTTTGCTAGTTAAAGTGTCTGCAACTGTAACTGTAGGACTGTAATTAAGAGAGTGGTTGTGAAAGCACTTTAAAAGAAGCAAGAGGACAGCTTGCTCTCTCTCTGGCTTTGATGATCCCTTATTACTGCATGGACTCAAGACTGCTTTGCTCGAACAGGAGAGATAAACAAAGGACTGATTTGTAAGTGAACTGACATAGGATATTCTGCATGGACTTTGCTAACTGAATATCCTTGAATGGACTGACTAAATGATGCATGACTATTGGACTGTTATTTTGACTATGCTATAAATGGAATAAACTATACTTTTGATAGCACAAGAGTATCTGTTATTTTTACTGTATGTTAATAAACATACAAACATATCTCACTCATTTATCTGTGTGCCTATCTGACTAACGCTGCACATTCTGTTTAGCTTGTCTCCTAAACCCTAATTGGGGAACCCAGGCTTAACACTGGTTATGGGCCCAGAGGCTGCAAAGTCAGTTTAACTAGGATAAAACAGATTTATGTAAAAGTGAGAGTTTGTGTTGTTATACATTACAGTAAACAGACAGCTGTGTTTTATTAATTATAGTTTTATATCCATATAAAGAAAACATGGCACAAGTCAATCTACAAAGTTTGTCCCTTATATCCAAGCTGGATGAAACAAACTATGTATCATGGTCTATGAAATGTAGTCTACTTCTAGGAAGAGAAGGTCTGTGGAACATAATTGAAAATCCACCAAACGTAGAGGAATGGGATCCAGAGGATGATGAAGATAGACTAAAAATAGAAGAATTTATGCATAAAAATGAACACGCTATTTGCATAATTGGGTTAACCTTAACTGACAAACATATGTTCATATCCACGGAGAACAAACGGCTGTTGGGTGTTGGCAGAAGCTGAAGAGGATTTATGTTCGACATAACATTGGTGCACACATAAATCTAACACGGAAGCTTTTCAGTACGCATCTCCAGAAGAATGGTGACATGCTGAGTCATTTGAAAACTATGCAAAGCATTTTTCAAGAACTGCACAAGAAAGAGCCTATTTTCTCTGAACTACACCAAGTCTACATAATTCTATCTTCACTTGACGAAAGTTATGATAACTACGTAACTTCCCTTGAAATTTTGCCAAAGGAAAGTTTAACTTTAACTGATAAAACTGGCAGATTGATTGAAGAGGCAAGAAGGCTTGAAAGAGATGAGTTAAGGAGGCAGCAACCTCAAAAAGAAGATAATGTATCTCCTACTGCATACGCAATTAATAAGTGTTTTAATTGTGGAGGAAGAGGACATTTGGCAAGATTTTGTAAAAAAGCAAAGCGCCAGAACGCTGGCCAGAATACAAAAAGTTATCAAAAGATAAATAAAAATTTAGAGTTAGCCATGTATATTAACGGAGCTGTAAAAAATAATTTATGGGTGGTTGACAGTGGAGCATCCCACTGTATAACAAATGATAACAGAAATTTTATTAAAATGTCCAAGAGTACACAGCAGATATCGTTAGCCATTGGCTGGAAACTGAAAGCTAAAGGTCAAGGTATACCATATTGTTCTTTCATAAAAGAGAATGTAAAAAATGTTATATGTACCACAACTTAAGTTTAATTTAATTTCAGTTAGAATTTTGGTTAAACTAGGATATGTAGTTACATTTAAAGGAGATAACTGCATAATTGAAAAAGAAGATAAGAAAATTTCTGCATCTTTAAGAGGTGAATTATATGTGTTAAATGATAATGGTTTAAAGGTGGCTAACACAGTTTATGAAAATAAGAAACCTCATGATGAATGTATTCACTTGTTACATCGAAGTCTAGGGCATTTAAATTTTAAAATGCTTAAGAAAACTGTTGAATTATCTAAGGGAATAAGTTTAAAACCTTGTAATAAGTATTTGCAATGTAATGCCTGTAATCAAAGTAAGAGCAGGGTCATACCGGCTAATAGAGTTGATGGATTTACTACCAAAGAACCTTTAGAAGTAGTATTTGCAGATTTAATAGGTCCAAAAAAAAACAAGTGTAGGAGGAGCTCGTTACATATTAAGTATAATGGACCACTATTCTAGATATGGGTTTTGCTATTTAATGAAGAGCAAAACTGAAATGTATCAAAATCTCTTTAATTGGATAAAATTTGCTGAAAGGAAAACTAAAAAGAAATTAGTAACTCTTATAACAGATAATGGTACAGAATTTACAAATAATAAATTCCAGAATAGACTAAGAATGTTAGGTATTCAACATAAAAAGTCTGCACCATATAGGCCACAACATAATGCCTTTATAGAGAGACGAGGCCAAATATTACAATCAATGACACATACTATGATGTCTGATTCAGGATTACCTGACAATTTGTGGGGAGAAGCAATAATGTGTGGTAATTATATATTAAATAATGTTGTTAATTCAACAACAGGTGAATTACCATTCACACTGTGGCATGGTACAAAACCTGATTTAAGTTACATGCACACATTTGGAGCACCAGCATGGGTGCATATCCCTACACAACTTAGACAAAAAGGACAGCATAGAGCTAAAAGATTATTTTTTGTAGGATATAAATCTAATCATAGATCTTATAGATTCTGGGAACCAGGTACATCTAGAGTTTACACCAGTGCTAGTGCTAAATTCCTAGAACATGTAGGATGGAATAGATTAGAGCAAGATTTAAATAATGAAGTAATTATTGAACCCTACAAAAGGCAGAAAGAACAGATTTGTTATAAGAAGAATCCAATTAAAGAAGAAGTCCACGAAGAGCAAATAGGACCAGAACAAGAGGAAACTGTTGATCAGGAAGAGTTAGATAATCAAGAAGAGTTAGTAAAAGAAAGTCCACCTGTTAGTCCTGTAATACCTAGACGTACTACACGTGTAACTAGACCACCTGATAGATATCAAGCGAGTATAGTTTGCCAACTAACTGTAGTTCCAAGTAGTGTAGATGAACTTAAGATGTATCCTGCTAAGGATCAGAAGAATTGGCAAAAGGCACTGGAAAAAGAACTAAATTCATTAAAGGTAATTAAAGTATATGAAGATGCTAAATTACCTCCAGGAGAAAAATCCATTGGGTGCAAATGGATATTTAAAGTGAAAACTGGAAATGATGGGACTGTTTCCCATAAAGCTAGGTTGGTAGCTCAAGGATTTAATCAAACTGCATCTGATTACGATGAAGTTTTTGCACCAAGCCTTAAAGCAACATCTTTAAGAGCAGCTTTAGTGTGGGCAGCTAAGAAAAACTATGTCATTAACCATTTAGATGTAGAAACTACTTATTTGCATGCACCATTGCAGCACACTATATATTTGAAAAAGCCAGTAGGTATAAAAGACAATAAAGTAAATAGTAATGATGGAAACTCAAAAAGAGTCTTTATGGGTTGAAACAATCTGGTTTTGAGTGGAACCAATATATTGTGAAAGAGTTAAACAATATAGGTTTCAAATCTGGTTTAGCAGATCCATGTGTGTTTAAAAGAGAAAATAATGGAACGGTGTCATTATTGTAATTATTTACAAATGATATTGCTTTGATAACTAAGACTAATAATGAAGCTAATGAGATTATATCATTATTAGCCAAAAAGATAAAATTAAAGCATTTAGGTGAAATTAAAAAGTATCTAGGATTGACAATTAACAAAACAAAAAATGGATTTAAGATATCTCAAGAAGATAAAATTTGCCAATTAATTAAAACGTTTAAAATGGAACTTTGTAAACCGGCAAAGACTCCAATGAGTCAGGAAGTTTGCCAAACTGATAATCAAAGTCCCAAATTTGATAAGTCTATATATCAATCTTTGATTGGCAGCTTATCATATATAAGCAATTGGTCTAGGCCAGATATAGCTTATAGTGTTAATCAGCTGGCACGTTTTAATTCAAATCCACAACAATGTCATTGGCAATCATTAAAGAGAATTTTAAGATATCTTAAAGGAACAATGAACCATGCATTGTATATAGAACCAAAGGGTGATTTGAGTCTTAGTGCCTATGCAGATGCAAGTTTTGCAACTGATATAAACACTAGAAAATCAACATCTGGGATGGCTATATTATTTGGTAAGACACTAATAGGGTGGAGGTCAATCAGACAACAGCATATTAGCTTCTCCACGATGGAAGCGGAATTTTCATGTCTGTCATTACTATGCACTGACTTAATTTTGTACAAACAGTTATTATTAGACATGGGTGTAACTATTAAAGATTCCATTATTGTTTACGAGGACAACCAAGCAGCCATAAAGTTAGCTACTAGTATTGCTGTAAAAACTAGCTCAAAGCATACTGATTTAAGATACTTAAATGTTAGAGAATCTGTAAAGAATGGGCTAATTAAATTGGAATACTGCATGACAGAAGAAAACATTGCAGACCAATTTACAAAAGCTCAAGGAGTAAATAAATTTAAAGAGAGTTGTAACAAATATGATTTAAAGATGTAAATAGTTATATTTATTATTATTTCCTAAAAGGGGAGAATGTTAGGGATAACATTGTTTTACCCTAACTGGTTTAGGTAAAATAATAAATATGTAATCATAGTTTGTTAGTTAAAGTGTCTGCAACTTTAACTGTAGGACTGTAATTAAGAGAGTGGTTGTGAAAGCACTTTAAAAGAAGCAAGAGGACAGCTTGCTCTCTCTCTGGCTTTGATGATCCCTTATTACTGCATGGACTCAAGACTGCTTTGCTCGAACGGGAGAGATAAACAAAGGACTGATTTGTAAGTGAATTGACATAGGATATTCTGCACGGACTTTGCTAACTGAATATCCTTGAATGGACTGACTAAATGATACATGACTATTGGACTGTTATTTTGACTATGCTATAAATGGAATAAATTATACTTTTGATAGCACAAGCGTATCTGTTATTTTTACTGTATGTTAATAAACATACAAACATATCTCACTCATTTATCTGTGTGCCTATCTGACTAACGCTGCACATTCTGTTTAGCTTGTCTCCTTAACCCTGGTTGGGGAACCCAGGCTTAACAAATATGTATATGGATGAGTTTTTACTATTGTTACTGACCACAAACCTTTGCTGGGGATTATAGCGGGAGACAAGCCAACCCCCTATATATTATCGCTTAGAATGACTCGCTGGTCAGAGTTTTTGGCTGCATACAATTATAAACTGCAACACCGCCTGGGGAAAGCCATTCCCCATGCTGACACATTGAGCCATGCACCACTTCTGGAAACCGTCGACGACCCAGCTCCAACCGTTACAAAGCTCCAGATTGAAATGCTACATTCACCGCCGCTAACAGCTAGAGATATCGCGATTGAAACAAAATGCGATCCTATCTTAATGCGAGTTCTTAGCTGGGTCGAACAAGGATGGCCAGTAGATCAAACCCCTGATGACTTCATCCCCTTCAAGAATCGGCAAACAGAACTTTTTTCACAAAAGGGCTGCATTCTGTGGGGGGATAGAGTTGTCGTCCCAGAGCGGTTACAACGAGTGGTATTAAAGACATTGCATGAGGGCCACCCTGGCATTGTGCATATGAAAGCACTCGCACGAAGCTACGCGTGGTGGCCGGGCATCGACAAACAGATCGAAGCCTGGGTAAAGACTTGTTATAAGTGCCAGGAAGTTAGCAATGACCCACCGAAAGCAACTCCGACAGAATGGGTGGTCCCATATTCATATTGACTTTGCAGGACCTACTAAGGGACACACGTTCCTCCTAACAGTGGATACCTATTCAAACTGGCTTGAGATCCACGAAATGAAAAGTACCACAACCGAGTCCATCATCCGGAAGTTGAACAGATTATTCGCGACACATGGTCTGCCAGACGTTCTGGTATCTGACAACGGTTCCCAGTTTACCGCGCTTCCTTTTGAACAATATCTGGCGGACCGCGGTATGTGCTATGCGCTAACTTTGCCAGCACACCCTGCGCCTAACGGAAGAGCCGAGCGCATGGTACAGTTTGTTAAAAAACAGAATACTCCTTCTTCAACACATCATTCCGCACAGCGTCACTAACAAGACTCCAGCTGAATTATTAATGGGACGCAAACTCCACTCCCACCTCAACTGGCTATACCCATCTTACGAGCCAGAGAAACCCTGTGGATCTAGCGGGAAATGCCGCAAGTTCCAAGTAGGCGACTTAGTTTTCGCCAGGAACCTTTCTGGCAAACCGATGTGGGTCGAGGCAACTATAATTCAAGCCACCGGACCCAGGTCATAGCGAGTGAAAACCCGCGATGGGAAAATATGGAAACACCATATAGATCAGCTTCGCTCGAGGCTACAACCTAATTTCCGCAACTCCGGTAACTCCCAAACTGAGGGGGGAGGGGATGCCAAAGAAACCGAATTCGAGTTGGCAGAAAGCACGAACGAAAGAAGTCAGCAATTGGGCGTAACATATGAAGAAGTATCAGAGATGGGGGTGACCTTGCCAAAGAGGAACACCTCAACAGAGGCAAGTCCACAAAAGCCAGAGGACAACGATGAGAACATTAGCGGCACCGAGTATTCCAATGAGGAACCACCAGCACCCGACTTGCCAGAAAAAATCCCGCCAAAACAAGGTTACAGACAAGAACCAGTGGGACAGCATAAATCCAATAGACAATTAAAACAACCCGCCTACCTCAGAGATTATGTCACCGCACCCCCTAAATGGAACCCAGGGGGAAGGGTTGTTATGAACTCATAAAATGCTTAAATAAAGTTTATCAAAACCTTTAAAAAAGAGCAGGGTTCTAGCCCTGCACTTCTGATTGGCCGATAATAGCGATATCGGATTGGTCCATTCAGGAGAATCTTATTGGCTGTTAACGGGCCTCTCTCATTGGTTAAGGGGATTAATGCTCCATGTTTCTTATTGGTTACTAGATCAGCAGCTTGCCTATAAAAGGGCTGCTGCTGCCCTAGGGTTTTGCTCTGTTCCACAATGATTAATAAAGAGTTGTAATTCACTGTTCACTGTCTCGTCTCCGTTCCTTGTGCCCATGCGCAGAACTTAACAGAAAACAACCCTAATTGGCTTACTGGTGTTTTTCAGATAGATAATTCGGTCCAATGGATCCTTAATATTTGAGTCAGTATGAAAATTTTGTATGACAGCAATGGAATTAGTCAAAACACATATTCTAACATTGCAGCCTGATATCAATGAAATTGTACACCAAACCTATTTCAAGAGTAAGAAGAAACATTTATGGAAAGTGGCAAATCATTTCCATTCAAAATAAGAGATAGTATAAACAACTGATTTAGTTACTTCAAAGCTTTCACAATTTCTGGCGTGCTACTTCTAGATTCTAGGGTACAATGCTTTTTGATGCCAAACAACATGATATCAATAATATTGGACAATAAAGTATAGCACCTGGCTGTGGGAACTGACAATTCAAGAAACAAATTTAAATTATATGGCCACACTAATCATCTACTTCAATTCTTACTTCTTCCTCATGGACAATATTTTAAAATGCCCTTAATTAAAACTAGCTTAATACCAAAATGAGTGTCTTATATTTTTGTTGCCTTTGTGATGATTTTTGAGCCAGTTATTATGAATTATTATTATTTAGGAATCTGTTGTGGAGCGGCGGTTACAAAGGGAGAAGGAGCCAGGCTCAAGGCTAACAACTTTATTCTAGCGAATAAAGGGTCGCCGCGGCTGCCGAGGCTATCTGACAGCCAGCTGGCGGCGACAGCTGATGCTGTTTGACAGCTCCCTTTTATAGCCAGCTGTCAAACGGCATCAACCAATGGGAGCAATCAGCGCTCCCGCATTGGCGGTGGACCGGAGGGAGGACTGCTCCTAGTCTTTGAACATAGCACTCCTTCCCCCTGGCCACGAGCATGCGTAGTCCTGTAGCCATGATGTCCGCTTTTGCTCACGGCCCGATCTCCGAAGTTCCTGAGGCTTGTCGGCAGCTGGTGCGTCTTGTTCCTCCCGGGCAGTGACTGGAACCTGCAGAGGGTCACTGGCCATCCCTGGACTGCTTTCTGGCAACTGCTCGGGTGAGTCTTCCCGCGGCAGTTGGCTGGTTGCGTTGTCGGGCAGCAGGTAGACCGGGTCCTTCGGCGGGTTGGCTGGCGGTGAGTAGACTGGCTCGTCCAGCGGCGGGTAGACTGGGATTTCGGTGGCAGTCTTGTTCCAACGCCTCCTCAGCTGGTCTACATGCCTTCTCCAAATCCAGCCATCTTCCAGAAGGACTCTATATGATCTGGGTCCTGTAACAAAGACTATCTGCCCTGGTAGACATAAGGGGTGCCCCGCATAGTTCCTGGCGTACACTTGTCTTGCAGGGCGAATTCCCTGGCATGGCTGTCAGAGGCTAGTGGCATGCTGGGAGCGTAGTGGGGGTGCAACCTGTCCAGGGTGGTCCTGAGGCGCCTGCCCATTAACAGTTCAGCAGGGGACTTGTTGGTAGAAGGGCACGGGGTGGCATGTTGTGTGAGTAGGTAAGTTGATAGTTTGGCATGCCAGTCTGCCTGGCCCAGCTTGGCCAGAACTTCCTTGGCAGACCTGACAGCGCTTTCTGCCATTCCATTACTTGCTGGGTGGAAGGGGGCTGTGAGAGCATGTCTGATGCCCAGATTAGCTGTGAAGATGGCAAACTCGTTAGAACTGAATTGGGGGCCATTATCTGAAACTAATGTGTCAGGAAGTCCATGAGTAGCAAACAGTCTGGTCAAGGCCCTTGTGACAGCCAGCATTGTGGTGGAGGGTAACAAGGCTACTTCAGTCCATTTGGAGAATGAATCTACAACCACCAGGAATGTCCTCCCTTGTATGGGACCAGCCAGGTCTACATGCAGCTTGGCCCAAGGGGCCCCCGAATCTTCCCACTTGGTTGGGGCAGCTGCTGGTGGGGCTGCTCTTGTTGCCTGGCAGGGCTGGCACGTATTAACCCAGCTGGCAATCTGGGCATCTAATCCTGGCCACCAGACGTAGCTGCGGGCCAAGGCCTTCATCCTTACGATGCCAGGGTGACCCTCGTGCAGTGCCCTTAAAACTGGTTCTTGCAAGGTGGGTGGTATGACCACCCTTGTCCCCCATAACAGGCAGCCCTGTAGTGAAGAAAGCTCCTGCCTGCGGGTCTTAAATGGCATGAATTCAAGGGCAAACTGAATGTCAGGCCACCCCCTCCTTCCCCCGGTCCAGGACTTGGGAAATAACACGGTCCCTCTTGGAGTGTGCAGCAATATCCCCAGCTGAGACAGGTAGGTTAAGTTCATTGCAGTCGAAGATTGCGTGGATGGGAGCTGAGTCCTCGACTGGTGATGGCAGGGGGCATCTGCTGAGGGCATCAGCATGGCACAGGTTCTTCCCCGGGCGATGTACCAGTGTGTAAGAGTAGGCAGCCAGAAATAGAGTCCATCTGGTCATTCTCGGGGATAACACCTGTGGGGTTTGCTTATCCCCAGCTAGCAGTCCTAATAGAGGTTTGTGATCTGTTACAAGTTCAAAACTATGGCCATAAAGGAACTCATGGAATTTTTTTACAGCGGCCATAGCTGCTAAGGCCTCCTTATCGATCTGACTATAGTTCCTCTCTGCAGCGGAGAAAGTTCTTGAAAAATAGACAATGGGTGCCTCTGATCCATTTGAGAGCCTATGGCTCAATACAGCTCCTATATCAAAAGGTGAGGCATCAGAGGCTAACACTAGGGGCAGGTTTGGGTTAAACTGAACCAACACAGAGTTTGAAGTTAAGAGAGACTTCACTGCTTGGAAGGCGCGGGCTTCCCTTTGTCCCCATTGCCATGGGGCTTTCTTATCTAGGAGCCTATGTAGGGGTTCAGCTACAGAGGCTTTGTGAGGCAAAAAGGAAGCATAAAAATTGAGGAGTCCCAAAAAGGCCTGCAATTCAGTTTTGTTAGAGGGAGTGGGTGCCTCGTGAATAGCCCTAACTTTACTCTCTATGGGGTGAATTCCAGATGCATCAATTTGATAACCCAGGAAGTCTACCTGTTTGGTGGCAATGGTGCATTTGTCTTTTTTCAATTTAAGCCTGTTTTGCCTAAACCTGTCAAGGACAGATCTCACTCTGAGTAAAAGTTGTGTTTTGTTGGTGGCAGAAACTAAAATGTAATCGAAGTATGGAACCACCCCAGGTAGGCCCTGGAGGATTCTTTCCATGAGTGATTGTAAAATGCCAGGGGCTACGCTAACTCCAAATTGCAAACGTCTACATCTAAATGCACCCCTGTAAGTAACTATAGTTTGTAGGTCAGCAGTGTGTTGGTCAATGGGAAATTGCTGGTATGCCTGGGACATGTCTAACTTTGCAAAAATTATGCCTGGCTCAAAAGAGTGGAGCAGGTGTTGGATTACAGGTACTGGGTATACGCTAATTTGTAGGAAACGGTTGAGGGACGTCTTATAGTCAGCGCAAATTCTCACGCTGCCATCTTTTTTTAAAGGGGTGACTATGGGGGTTTCCCACTTGGTGAAGTCTACCTGTTCTAGCACCCCCTGTTTGATAAGTTTATCTAATTCAGCATCTAACTTAGGCCTAATGGCGAAAGGTACCCTCTGAGGTTTCAAACAAATTGGGCTGGCTTGTGGACCCACATCAAAAGATATGGGGGTGCCTGAATAGCAGCCTAATTCACTACTGAAAACATCAGAGTAGTCTTTAAAAAGGGCATCTACATCAGAATTTTCCACAGAGTGAATTCCCGTAACATTGAGGCCTAGGGCAGGAAACCAATCTAATCCTAGCAAGCTAGGAAGGGCACCATCTACAACCACCAGTGGCAAGTGACCCCTAATGTTTTGGAATTGAATGAGGAATTTTCCCTTACCCAGGACTGGAATGGTCTTCCCCTGGTAATTCCGAAGAGTCAGGTGGCAGTTGGTCAGTTTCTTTTTTGAGAGCGAAGGCAGCAACTTCTTCAGGGAGGCCCACGAAATGATGGAGAGGGTTGACCCGGTGTCTACTTCCATTTGGCAGGGCTTACCTTCTATAAAAAGAGAAATGCTTAATTTGTTAGGCCTAGAGGTGGTGTTGTTTGCATGGTAACAAGTGTAACAATGTTCCACTTGCCTTTGGTAGGAGGCAGAAACTTGAGGTCTTTGTATGGAGGCCTGCTCAGCTTGGCAAACCCTGGCTATGTGCCCTTTCTTCTGGCAGTTCAGACAGATAATGTTTCTGAATCTGCAGGTTGATCTATGGTGGTTGCCCCCACAGCTTATACAAGGGGTTTGCTGTTTGGCTGTCTGATTGTTGTATTTCCTAGGTGGCCCTGGGGGGGGGGGGCTTGGACGCATGAGGCGGTTTACCTCCAGAGGTTCTTCTTCCACTTCTTGGGAGACCTCAACATAATGGACTGTAGCCTGCCCTTGCTTAGGGGTGTTCCCCTGAATTTCAGCTGCTGATAATTCTGACAATTCAGCAGCCTGAGCTTCCTCAATAGCTGAGGCTAGGGTTAAGTCTTTTTTAGCCAGTAACCTCCTTTGCAGTTTTAGGTCCCTTACTCCTCCCACAATTTGATCGAGCAGCATGTCCTCAAGGTAGTCCCTAAAACTGCAGTGTATGGCAGCCGATCTCAATGCTGCCATGTACTGACTCACAGTCTCCCCTTCAGCCTGAGTTCTTCTTCTAAAAGCCAATCTCCTGGCTATCCTATAGGGTCTGGGGGAGTAGTGATTTGACAAGATTTCTCTTAACTCATCCCAGGGAATAGCCTTTATAGAACGTGGGGACACTAGCGCAGAGGCTGTGTCAAAAACTGTGGCTCCACAGAAACTTAAAAAATAGGTGCTTTTCCTTAGATCCGTGGCTTCATCTAGCTCAATGGCATTTAAAAAGCATTCAGACCTATTCATATATGATCCCCATGTTTCTGCCCCAGTTGGAAGTGCGGGAATGTCGGATTAGAGGCCATTAGAGTGGCAGCGTTGGTTTCCTCAGCTGAGGAAAAATAGAGTCTTCGCTTTTAGAAAAGCGTTTCTGGCTGCGCCTGTCAGCGGCGTTCGGCTCCTCAGCTGAGAGGGCTTTTAAATTTCGCACTCTTTGGAGAGCGTTAGTGGTGGTGACTCAATCAGCTCGTAGCGGCTTCGGCTCTTTCTTGTTGTGACTTCGGCTCGATTTCCTGCCTGGTCGTCTTAGCTGTATCCCGCCCTCGTCGCCAGTGTTGTGGAGCGGCGGTTACAAAGGGAGACGGAGCCAGGCTAAAGGCTAACAACTTTATTCTAGCGAATAAAGGGTTGCCGCGGCTGCCGAGGCTATCTGACAGCCAGCTGGCGGCGACAGCTGATGCCATTTGACAGCTCCCTTTTATAGCCAGCTGTCAAACGGCATCAACCAATGGGAGCGATCGGCACTCCCGCATTGGCGGCGGACCAGAGGGAGGACTGCTGCTAGTCTTTGAACACAGCAGAATCCATTTATTATTAATTAGAAGGGAATTATAATTAAGAAAGGGATTAATACTAAATAATTAATCAAGAGTGCATCACCATTTTTCCCTCTACAACAGCAGTCCTTTCAGGCAGGTGAGACTGAATGATGGTGTTTTGATGCAAACCATTCTGTAAAATTGTGGATGTACTTCAACCTGAGTATCTCCCAGGGTTGGGCTTCAAATTTTTTAGCAAAGGGTTCTCTGCCTGGTTGCTGGTTGGGTGTGGCCATGGTGGGCGTGGCCTAGTCACCCTCCTGCATCACAGTGTAGGGGGTGTTTTTGCCTTCCCCAGGATCCGGAGGTTTTCCTTGAGCCTCCAGCAGGGCGAAAATGGCCTTCTCGGGCTCTGTGAGAATTTTGGTTTTTTTCTATACATCATAAAAGACCAAGCTCATGACCACTGCAAGGAATGGAAACATCAACATAGAAATGGCTGGTGAAGAAATAAAATGCATAGGAAAAAATCACTTTCTAGGATCCTAAATAGCTCAAAGCAATGAACGCAGCACAGGAATAAAATGTCAGATTGCATTGGGTCATATAGTAATGAAGAACATCAGCTGAATACTACTGGAGAAAGTTAGCACCCACCCCTCTCCTGCAAAATTGAAATATCCTAAAAGGCAGAATATTTCCCCTAAAAAGAGTAGAAACTCAAGAGCAGAAACTCATCTCGGAAGCAGAAGCTCACCCCCACCTTTGTTAATGGGTGGGCCATTAAGGCCTGAGCCAGAATACTTTACATAACAAAGATCTTCAGGTAAAACTATAGCAATTGCCCAAGAGCCCTTTCAGTGCATCATCATCCAGAAAGGCACAACCAAGCCTCGAACTAAGGAAAGCCTACAAAGTTAGCTAAGACTCCTGCTCCTGGGAGTCTGACAGCCAATGGGATACATTTCTTGCACAGGAACAGGAAATACTAAGGTAGGGTCCAACAAAGGGTATATAAAGGTCTCTCAGCATCTTGGCTGACCCTTTTTTCTCTTTTCCTTCATCTTGAAGTATGTGACCCTTCTTTGGAGCTTCGAACCATGTGGTCCTGTCTACCATTAAACCATCTTTCCAAAAAGCCTCCATGTTTCCAGTATCTTTTTCCCCACTTGGAACTGAACCCAGAAGGATATTTCTACCAATACTACAAAAGCAAAATCATGAAACTGCACCTCACTTACTTTGACCATGTCATGTGGAGGGATTCAATGGAGAAAGCAATTATGTTTTGAAGAGTTAGAAGTAAAAGGAAACCAAGCCATCAAAGAACATAGTGTCTGGACACTATCAAAGCTGACACCACCCAGATCACAGAAAAAGTATAAGGAATAGTGCAAGAACAGAAGCTATGAAAAGACCTGGTCTACAGAATTGCTAAGTCAGATTTGGGACTCAACTAAATGGTTATCACTATCATTATCATTATGTTTCCTATGAATTATTTTCTTTAATTGTTGTCATTTTAAGATCAGTATGAAATAGCAAATTTTGGAGGACCTGAAACTTATGAAACCAACTGCAATTTCATGCAAAGAAAGACCCATTGAAAATGGAATCTGATAAAAAGGAATGACAAGCTTTTACCTGAACTTCAGAATGGACAATAAAGAGCCCAAAGGCCAAAGATAGGTATTAGGATATGTGCAGAGTAAAAAAAGGATATACACACAGAAAATAGTTTATGAGAACAGTTGTGAAGAAATATACAGTCACACAGAGTTGAACAAGTTGTATTAATGTTTACTTGAAGAAATAGCACAGTCCAATAAACAGTCCATGTCATACATGTTTTTAACAGTCCAGAAATATCCAGTTATAAAGTCTTCTTACATCTAGTTATAAAATCTTCTTACCAGTTCCATGTCTTTTACAGCAGACAAATATCAAACCATAATACAACAAATAATCTTCGATATCAACAGAATATCATAATAAACAGGGTTAGTCAGTATCAGTCCGTAGTCAGTCAGTATCAGTATCAAGAGATATCATCAGTGAAAAAGAGAAAGAGAAATTAAACCTTGATCTATAGCTCCCTCTTATGGAAACTTGTAGCATAATTAACCAACCAGAACACAGCATAATACATTACAGTATTTTTCCTTAAGGCTACAAACATATATATTTGTAGTTTATATATTGTCAACCCAACTATGTTATTTACATATACATAACAACAGACAACATGATTTTATAATAAGTATGAGAAGAGAGAAGAAATGCTTTTGCTTATTGATGGAAGTTATTTTGGGAAAAATGTCTGAAAAGAGAGCACCTATTACATACACAAACACACACACACACACACACACAAATCATAGAGCAAGGAATGTTTTTCAGAGCTGGCTGGATACTAAAGTAGAAAAGAATACTGATTTAATGATTTTGAATAGACATGCAACAAGATGGGCTTGTGGGATGCTATTCCTAAAAGAAGCAATGCCAAAGACTTGTGAATGATTACCATTAGAGTGAAAGCAGCTATAACTGAACAGCTTATCTTTTGCAAATGTCCATGTGATTCTGCTGCTGCTGTTTATGCTTATTATATTGTTTACCTCTGGCATCCGTCAATTTACAAGAGCACCATTCTTCACCTTTAATCCTTCATTTGTAGTAATCTGATCTTAATAGTTACCTAAGCAAGCCTGAATGAAAGTCAGGAAAAGGTGGCCAACAAGAAAAGTATATTTTAAAGTAAAAATTAATAATATTTTGGTTTTAATCTCTCTGAATTTTCAGGAGAAAGTATTGAAACCAGGCCTTACACAAGGAATCTGCTTTGCAGTTTTCTATAAGTCAATACTGAGAATGTAGTTTTACTAAAAGCAGATCTGTTTGACATTCTTAGGCCCTTTATTTAATAAGCCATTACTTTATAAAAACATTGAGTGATTGAATGTTTATGAATATTTCATAAATAAATTGAATTAATTTCATTAATTACCTTTAATTAACCTTTAATTTCATTAAATATGTATAAGTGGGATGATTCATATGAGAGACAACGAGTACAGTCATTTGTCATAATGTTTGCAGCTTTCATTTTTAAAGAGAGAGAGAGAGAGAGAGAGAGAGAGAATGAGAATGAATGATGAAAATTATTTAATCCAGATTTTTGCAAGCTTCTGCATTACAAAACAGCCCATAATAAATTATGATGACTTGGAGAATGCTGACTTTTTGTGTGTGTTTCTTTTCATTAAAATTTGCATAATTTTAGGAATTCACGCCGACCTCAAATACATTTGGAATGTTTATATAAGCCTTGAAAAATATAATACAAAAAGCAGCATCTGCCTTTGATTTATATTTTTATGCATTTGTAGCATTTTGTATCCTGTTGAAATAAATATCTCTACAAGAAGATAATAAATTTAGTGATAGTTTAATTTTTCTATAGGTAATTCGCCTACATAACATGAGAGTTATTTGTTTTGACCATTTTTTAAGCTGCCCAGAGGAAAAAAGTAGATGGAGAATGTTTTTTAGTAAGGTATAAATAAGAGACTTTCTGTAATTGATACAAACAACACACTGCTAAACAAAAGTCTGAAATATACACGTGTCATTTAAAATCTTAAGTATCACTGTCTTCAGCTAGAAAAGTTTCCTGTTGGTGAAACTTTTTCTACAAAAGTTTGATGCCTTTATCAGATGAAACAGTAGTAATATAATATTGAATCCCAAGGTGTGTGTGTCTGTGTGTTTTTTTTTTTTTTTTTACTGACAGCTTACTCACACTCAGGCTAAGCAGAATGCTTTGGTATATTTTAAATGAACCCACATTTCCAGAAACATAGTAGAAATATTTAATTTTAAATATTTAATTTTAATTTAATGCTATTTTTTTGGATATAGGTCTTTATTCTCCTCCATATAGACTTTAGTTCTAAGTATGTCCTTCTTCTATTTTGGGGGATGACTCTTTTTCTAATGAATCATTAGTTGACATTTAAGTAATTTTGTTTTACATTAAAACATTTTTTGGCTAGCTGACCTCTTGGAGTAGGGAGGTGAAAAAATTGCTGCCAAAGATTGTCATCTGAACTTGTTTTCATATTCTAGCAGGAGACGTGGTATTGCTAGATGAATTACCTTTGCCTGCATATTGTGAAAATAGTTATGATATAAACAATCATGATAATTGGAATAATGGTACATAAGCCTCAAAAACCATCTTCAGATACTGAAACTCAGCAAAGACCAAAGACCAGGAAAAATGCTATATTCAAGTAGTCCTGGGTTATCTAACCAGTAAATGGGACATAAGATTCTTTATTTCATCTTTATACTGCATTTATTCTACAATATTTAATTTTCAAATACTCAACAAATGTTGTAGCACTTTTCTAGATGTATATTTTCAAAACTTAAACAAAAAAATATGGAATCCCCCTACTATTTCAGTTATCCTTTATTTAAATGGCATCTCTACTTATGACCATCATAATAAGCAAAAGGCATGATCATTAGAAAACATAGAACATTCATTAGGACCAGGGATGGGATTCAAATTTTTTAACAACCGGTTCTGTGGGTGTGGCTTAGTTGGTGGGCATGGCCAACTCAATATCACTCACATTGAGGCACACATCTCCTCGCCTGGCCTCTCATGGCTGTGGGGATGCTGCTACAGTCATAAGTGTGAAAAATGGTGATAAGTCACTTTTTTCAGTACCATTATAACTTTGAATGGTCACTCCACACAAGCAAAGTACCAGCAAAGGAAGGGAAAAAACTCCAGAGAAGTTCCTGGGACAGGAAATCTAGTCCTGCCAAGAATGTAATAAGGGTCAATGAAGAAGCAGTTTCTGTAAGCAATACCAGAATGTTTTCTTCCTGCCTTCCTTACAGAATTAGGCCAGTAATTTCTTCTAACAACCGATTCTCTGAACTGCTTAGAATGTTAACAACCCGTTCTAATGAATAGGTGTGAACTGGTAGAATTCCACCCTGGATTAGGACCATGTGTCTTATTTAACAGATAACAATTTACTGAATTAAAGGCAACTGGAAGATAGTTAACTATCTCAAATATGTTTAGTCTGTGTCCAAAGATAAAATGAGAAAAATCAGGTTTTGAATCCTCCTGGCAATAGATAGCATGCAGACTGCTAAATTGTTCTCTCATGTGATAAGATGCATTGTATTAAATGATACAAATTATTTCTAATAACTTGATGACCGGCACTTAAATTAAATAAATAAATTTGCTCCAATACATCTTTGTTGAAGTATTACAAGGGAATACATATTGAAATAGGCTAAAGGCATAGATACATGCTTTTGAATGCTGAATGTATTTTTTAATTTTTTCAATTCATTTTCATACCAGGTTGAACATCTTGCCTTAAGACATACAATTATTCTTAATATTGTTTATGAGAGGGCTGAATTAACTAAATGTCTTCTGAGGAAAAAATGTTTGTATTAAAATGTTTGCAAACAGAACATATGGCTAAACTGTGCTTTTGAAACAATGATGCATGCTGGCAGCTAAGATTGTCATAAAATATATGGCTATTGTTAGGGATACATACCCTAGCAGAACGTGCAACGGCAGTCTAGCAGGCAGGCAAATGATGTGAGATAAACGTTGTTGTAGTTTACACTCAGTAAGACAGATACACTGTGCCAGTTAAATAGTTTTTTATTCCAGCAAGAGTTATAGCATAGTCAAACAGTCCATATGTCATAAACTAGTTCAGTCCATCCAGGGATTAATCAGTTGCAAAGTCCAGTGTCGAAAATAGAGGTCAGTAAACTTACAAATAATCAGTCCAGCAATATATCTCTTTTGCAGTCGGAGATATGAAGAAAATCAAACCTCTTTTCTTCGTTTCAGCAACAGCAGGGAAACACACGCAGTTATCACCATCAATCCTTCATTGTCAGCTATTCAATAAAAGCCAGCAAAGAGTGAGCTCTCTTGATCCTTCTTATGGTGATTTTACAACTGCACCCAAAATACATGTTTTAACAGTTAAAGTGATACACACTGCTGTGTTCAAAGACTAGCAGTAGTCCTCCCTCCGGTCCGCCGCCAACGCGGGAGCGCCGATCGCCCCTATTGGCTGATGCCGTTTGACAGCCAGCTATAAAAGGGAGCTGTCAAACGGCATCAGCTGTCGCCGCCAGCTGGCTGTCAGATAGCCCTGGCAGCCGCGGCAACCCTTTATTCAGTAGAATAAAGTTGTTAGCCTTTAGCCTGGCTCCGTCTCTCTTTGTAACCACCGCTCCACAACACACACACTTATACTCACTAACATAGTTTATATATTATTTTTACCCAAACTAAGTTAAGTAACCAATGTTATCCCTAACAACTATCCAATTTATTGGGGTAGATTATAATCATACATTCACAGCATATCAGTGACAGCTTTATACTTATATGGCTAGTCTGTGGAGTAAAGATAGAAAATGCAATTTAGCTGACTCCTGCTTACTTAATTAAATAAAGGAAAAAAGCAAACCTAGTCAACCCTCAGAATATCAATCTCACTCGATTTACAAAACTCCTAATATGACTTAACCCCCAGTGTTAAATATGTTAGAAATTCTTAAATAATGGGAGAACTCAAATTAGGTGATCATTATCTTAATGGGCAAGATTAATCTATATGAGCCCAGCTGTTGAATCCTTGTCACTCGGTGCCCTTTAAATATTAATATTTATGTTATGATAATCCATATAAATGTTTTAATAATTACAAGGGGTTTGGTAGAATTGACCTTATTGGCCCCCCCTTGCTAGTTAAAGAAACACTATATTTTTCTTTTGTTTTGTTGGAAGAATTATCCTTCTGGGTTCAGTTCCAAGTGGGGAAAAAGACACTGGAAACATGGAGGCTGTGTGGAAAGATGGTTTAATGGTGGACAGGACTACATGGTTTGGAGCTCCAAAGAAGGAAGGACTGAGATGCTGAGAGTGCCTGGGTTTTATATTCTCTGTTGGGATTTGAATTTGAGCTTGTATTCTGATTGGTTCTCAGACTCCCATGGGGCCATGCAGGGGCAACTCTGTAGGCTGTCCTGAGTCCCAGGCTTGGTTGAGCCTTGCTGGGTGATGATGTAATGAAAGGTCTTTGGGCAATTTCTATAGCTCTACCTGGAGATCTTTGTTATGTGAAATAGGCTAGCCTAGGCCAGAGTAATGCCCCATTAGCAAAGGTGGGGGGGGCTGAGTTTCTACTTCTGAGGTGAGTTTCTGTTTCTGTGTTTGTACTCTTTTTAGGGGAAATATTCTGCCTTTTTAATATTTCCTAACACATATCAATTTTCTAATAGCACAGTGTTTTTTATTCCAACAGTTTATATACATTTCTTACAGATTTTATATTTTCTTTTCCTCCTAACCAAATTGTATATATTTAGGCAGGAGCAAGTACATTTTAAATACAATTAATAAATAAATTGCACATGGAGATAGAGGTGATAATCATAGATAGCATGTAAGAATTGTCAGCTGAGGTAAATTATCATAGACAGGAAGAAACTTAATTGGAAGCTGCTAGGCCAGTCAAGGGCGACAGAGTCACAAATAATTGATAAAATCAACTGTAGAAACAGCTGTGGCATTCACCGTGGAACTTTGAAATTATCAATCAAATTAGCGGGAAGAGAAATTTTTGAAGAGTTTATCAAGGATGGGGCCATCACCCGTTTTACTGGTGACAGTGGCAGCTCTGTTAAGAAACCCAGTAAGAAATGTTCTCTTGGAATTTAATGCAAGCATAGAAAACCAGTAGGCCTTCAAAAATCAGGAGAGAAGCCTACAGATTGAAAGAGTTAACATTCTTGTATGTCTCTTGACCATCATGAATACTACTTGAAAGCCTTGAGGCTTTCTTCAAAATTCTCTTTTCAGCCATTCCAGTTAGATGCTCTAAGCCTGTTTTGCACTTTTGGTTGAAATAACTGGTCCCAATATGATATGTGTATTCAGGCACCAATGTGTACCAATGTGCAATATGACAACATTTATGGCAATAATAGAAATGGATCTCATGCAGAGGTGGTATTCAGCAGGTTCTGACCAGTTCTGGAGAACCGGTAGAGGAAATTTTGAGTAGTTTGGAGAATTGGCAAATACCATCTCTGACTGGAGATTTTGCAGTATCCACCAAGCCATGCCCACAGAACCGGTATTAAAAAAGTTGAATCCCAACACTGATCTCATGCATTTCTATTAGTAATAGAATCATCTGTTTCCAAGGGTTTCTGCCTGTTTCACAAATACACAGAACTGTCATGTTCTGTGTCCCTCTGTTAAAAAGTGAGGCCTACTTGTGCGGCCAAGGAGGGAGTGCCTTTTCTGTTGAGCACCTGCCAAATGGAGATGAGAGGAGTTCATAATCTCTCGACAATTTCAGGCTATTAAAGCCTGTTTTTTCTCCAAGCATTAGGGCTAGTGTTAAATCTGGGAGAGTGGGCGCAAGGAACGGAGACGAGGCATCGAGTGACTCCAATTCTTTATTAGTGACTTCAGAACAGAGCAAAATACTAGGGCAGCAGCAGCTCCTTTTATAGAACTGGCTGTTGTCACAACACCCAATGATTTGAGTTTGCCACACTGAGAGCGTCCAATCAGCAGCGACCTGCTATTAGCCAATCCAATCAGCCAAAACTGACCAATTACGATCCGCTGTCAACGGGCCAATCAGAAGTGCAGGTTATGAGCCTGCCGTGGAAAGAAAACTATTAGAATCACAAGCTAACGAGTTTGCTTAGTTCGTAACACCCCTCCCCCCTAGGTTCCATCTCAAGGATGGGGTGATGTATTCTCACAGGTAGGCAGGTCGTTTCACCTGCTGACCTGATCTACGTTGCTCCAACAGTCTTTGGCCAGAGTCTGGTTCCAGTGGGCTGTTTGTTAGACTCAGTGGTAGCTGTGATCTGACTTCTCCGTTGGGTGACTCGGGGTTGTCATCTCTACTCCTGTCAAGGCTGCTATCTGGATTCTCTGGGATTGCTGATGCCGCCATGCTGCTATGTGGTGAGATGATCATCTGTCCCGGCTCCTCTTCGAAAGGTGAATATTCCAGGCTTGATTGCACTGATTGCTGAGTTTCACGTACTGGATCAGGTACCAGTTCATTTTCAGCCCCCTCAATTTCCATCCCCCCCCCAGTTTGGAATTCAGGGCTTGTGGAAGGGGTAGGTGCGAGCCTGGAACGTAACTGGTCGATGTGGCGCTTCCACAGTTTCCCATCAGCAGTTTGCAAACGGTAGGAACGGGGACCCGTAAGTTGAGTTATGGTAGCGGGGACCCACAATGGGTCACCGGTAAGGTTTTTTGCAAAGACCGGGTCGCCTACCTTGAATGTGTGATACTTGCTACTGGAACCCAGAGGCTTTTCTGGCATGTAGGCAGGGTGTAGATGGTCAAGATGTGATCGAAGTTTCCGGCCCATCAGGAGTTCGGCTGGGGTTTTGTTTGTGGTGCTGTTCGGAGTAATATGTTGGAGGAGAAGCATCCTAGTTACCTTGTCATGGATGTTCCCTTGTTCCATCTTGTGCAAGGTTTTCTTTATGAACTGGACCATTCGTTCAGCCCTACCATTGGCCACAGGGTGAGCCAGCGATGTTAAAGCATGGCATATCCCCCGGTCTGCTAGGTACTGTTCAAATGCCAAAGTGGTGAACTGTGGGCCATTGTCTGAAACCAAGACGTCTGGCAAACCGTGTGTGGCAAATAGTCTGTTTAGTTTTTTAATGACTGCCTTTGTGGTGGTGCTCTTCATTTTGTGGACCTCAAGCCAATTGGAATAGGCATCCACTGTTATGAGAAATGTATGCCCTTTGGTGGGTTCTGCAAAATCAATGTGGATACGGGACCAGTGACCTCGGAGTGCTTCCCATTCAGTTGGTGGTGCTTTTGGTGGAGCTGACCGTGTTTCCTGGCATTTGTTGCAGGTGGCCACCCAGGCTTCTATTTGCTTATCTATACCTGGCCACCAAGCATAGCTCCTTGCTAGTGCCTTCATCCGCACGATGCCGGGATATCCATCATGCAATAGTTTTAGGATCTTATGCTGTAATCTTTCCGGGATGACGACTCTGTCTCCCCACAACACACATCCTTTTTGGGTGAAAAGTTCTGTCTGCCTGTGTTTGAAAGGCTTGAAGGTGTCATTGAGTTCGTTGTCAGGCCACCCCCTTTCTACCCAGCTGAGGACTCGTGCTAAACAAGGGTCTTTCCTTGTTTCGGATGCGATGTCTTGTGCAGTCAGCAGTGGTGAAGGGAGTATCTCGATTTGCAGTACAGCTAGTGTTGGAGCTGGGTCGTCTAGGACTTCTGGTAGCGGAGAGTGGCTCAGGGTGTCAGCGTGGGGAATGGTTTTCCCCGGTCAGTGTCGCAATTGGTAGTCGTATGCGGCTAAAAATTCTGACCAGCATGTCATTCTTGGCAATAAGATATGGGGAGTTGGTTTATCCCCCTCCAAAATGCCCAGTAATGGTTTGTGATCGGTGATTAAAGAAAAGGACCTTCCATATACGTACTCATGGAATCGTTTGATCGCAGCCACAAAAGCGAGAGCCTCTTTATCTAGTTGGCTATAGTTTCTTTCAGTTTTAGATAAAGTTCTGGAAAAAACTGCGATGGGTGCCTCAGTGCCGTTTGGCAGGACATGGCTCAGGATGGCTCCTACTCCAAACGATGAGGCATCACAGGTGACATATAAGGGTAAAGTCTCGTTATATTGTATTAATACAGCATCTGATGTTAAAAGGTCTTTTACTTGCTGAAAAGCTCACTCTTCTCGATGTTCCCAGACCCAGGATGCCTTCTTATCGAGGAGCCTATGCTGTTCAGCAACAGTCGCCTTCTTGGGTAGGAAGATGTTATAAAAGTTAATAAGTCCCAGGAAGGCTTGAAGACCTGTTTTGTTTCGAGGTCTTGGGGCGTTTTTTATTGCAGCCAATTTTTTTCTCAGTAGGGTGAATTCCCTGTTTGTCAAGAAGGTAACCAAGGAATTCAACCCTCTCAGTACATAGTTGGCACTTGTCCTTCTTGACTTTCAGGCCAGCATCTTTGAATTTTTGGAGGACCATTCTTAGCCGCTTTTCTAGTAGACTTCTAGTGGGGGCAGCTATCAAGACATCATCAAAATATGGCATGACCCTTTTATGCCTTGTAGCAATCTCTCCATCAAACTTTGGAAGATGCGCAGTGCTAATCTCACTCCGAACTGGAGTCTATTACACTTGAATGCACCTCTGTGCATGACTATAGTTTGGGCTTCTGCGGTCGCTGCATCTACGGGCAGCTGCTGGTACGCCTGGGCTAGGTCCAATTTTGCGAATATTTTCCCACCTCAAGGGAATGAAGTAGGTGTTGGACCACAGGCACGGGGTAAGCGGTCTGCTGAAGTGCGTGATTTAGGGTGGCCTTGTAATCCCCACAAATTCTCAGAGATTCGTCAGGCTTTATGGGGGTTACATTAGGGTCTCCCATCGGGCGTGGTCAATTGGTTCCAACATGCCTTGGGCTATTAATTTGTATAATTGTTCATCAATCTTTGGTTTGAGTGCAAAAGGCACTCGACAGGGCTTAAGGCGAATGGGCGCAACATCTGGGCAGAGGTCAAACAATATGGGGCATCCCTTGTACTTGCCTAGCTTCTCAGTGAACACTTCCTGGAATTCTTGGACAAGGGCCGCTTCCCAGTCATCGCATTCGGTTTGGTTGATGCCTGCCAGTTCGATTCCTAGTGGCGCGAACCACTGCAAGCCTAATAAGCTGGGTCAATCTTTATCGATGACTGTAAGTGGTAGAGTTGCGGTATGGTCTTTGAAGGAGACTTGGACGTGGCTGGAACTGGCAACTGGGATTCTATTTCCTTGGTAGTCCCTTAATATAATTTTCTGAGGGCTGAGATTCTGGTGATGGATATCAGGGATCAGCTGTTTGAGGGTTTTCCAGGAGACCATTGATAGGGAGGACCCGGAGTTGACTTCTATGACGCATGGATGATTCTCAATGGTGACCCTTACTCGGATCTTTCTTGCATCAAGGGAGGAAGTGTGGCCTATGGTGATGGTTTGGTGCACCTCTTGTCATCTGATAGAAGTGGCTGGTGCTCGATTTCTGTAGTTGTGGTTCCATTGGTTGCTTGGGCGGTCCCGATTTAGTGGTGGGGTGCCTGTCGTCTGCCAGAAATTATTTTCTCTTCGGTTTGGGCTGGACCCTCGCTTGCCTCTACAGACTTTAGCAATGTGGCCCCTCTTTCCACAGGAATGGCAGAGGGCATCTAGGAATTTGCAGTCTGATCGTGGGTGGTTTCCCCCGCATCCAGCACACTGATACAAGGGCTTACGAATCCATTGATCTCTCTGATTGCGGTCTGACCTGAGTCTGTTGACCTCCTCTTCCTCACTTTCTGATGAGGATGCGAGGTCTTCATGGTGGGTGGTCATTGCTTGCCTCTCAGAAAGGGGCGTAGGGTCACTAGTGAGTAGGCGGTGCGGTCCGTTCGCTCGGCGCATTCGAGCTGCCAACTTCCTGGTTGCTTCTGCTGCAGTAGCATTGGCAATGACATCCACGAGGGCGATGTCCCCCTTTGCCATAATCTTGCTCTGTGTTGTGTGGTCTTTTAGACCCAGAACAATTCGATCTCTCATGGCTTCTTCAAGGTTTGCGAAGCCACAGAGCCTTCCCAGGTTTCTGAGGTCTGCGATGAAGTCTCCAACACGTTCGCTTTCCTGTTGGTCCCTCTGGTAAAACTCGTGTCTCCTGATGAGTGTTGGCACCACTGGGGCATAATGGGCCTGGAGGATTGAGGCGAGGTTGTCCCAGTCCATCGTCTTGACTTCAGCTGGTTTTGCAAGTGCCTTTGCCATCTTAAAAACAACGGGCCCGCAATGGGTCAGGAATACAGCTCGTTTCTTGCCAGGCATAGCATCCTTCAGGTTGTTGGTCTCCAGGAACATCTGAAACCTGTCCATATACGAGTCCCAGTCTTCGTTAGCTGGGTCAAAGGGAGCGGGTGGAATGGCACCACTGGTCATTCTGCCACGATTGGTGCGCTCTCAGCCACATGCTCTGTTAGCGTTCAATGAGTGTTTATTCAGCTCTCTCATCTCTGAATCCCACCCTCGTCGCCAGTGTTAAATCTGTGAGAGTGGGCACAAGGAATGGAGACGAGGCATCGAATAGTTTCTCCAACTCTTTATTAGTGACTTCAGAACAGAGCAAAATACTAGGGCAGAAGCAGCTCCTTTTATAGAGCTGGCTGCTGCCACAACACCCAATGATTTGAGTTTGCTGCGCTGAGAGCGTCCAATCAGCAGCGACCCGCTATCAGCCAATCCGATCAGCCAAAACCAACCAATTACGATCCGCTGTCAACGGGCCAATCAGAAGTGCAGGTTACAAGCCTGCCGTGGAAAGAAAACTATAAGAATCGCAAGATAACGAGTTTGCTTAGTTCTTAATAGCTAGGATGTAAAGGAAGTCTAATATATATGTGTCTGTGTTCCAAACTAAACAACTCCAAACCAATAAACTATGAGACAAATATTTCCTCAAAGTTCCATTTTGTTAGAGTTGTCATATTGGCACATCTGGGAAAACCCAAATCCGAGAGTTCTGGGCTTTCCCTTCCCTCCCCAAAAAATCAAAGTTCCATCCCCTGCACCCACCAGTCCATCCCATGGCCCAATCAAATCTTTGTCCCAACTGGCATCATCCCTCCAGTCACTCCCCTCCAAGTGCAGGACAACATGTCCTTGACTCTCTGAAAAAGAATGTTGTTGTGTCTAATCTACTACCTCACTATGAAATCCCTTCTCCCAAATTCCCAGGCACTGAATGTGGCAGTTTTGAAGCTTCCAAGGAAAAAAGTGGCTTCTAAGGCTGACAATATATATGTGTGTGTTCTTCTTATATGGTGCCTTGGTTTTATTTTTTGTATAGGGTTATTTTTAAAATCAGTTGTGGGATTTTTACATACTTTTGTACTGATTGTTTACTACTCTAAATTATATACAGTATTGAAGATGAGAGGCTCTATAAATTCTGCAAGATCCAATCTGGCTTGGACATCAGGACCAGAGATTTACTCCTCCAAGCTTTTGGACTCATGCTGAACCACATTTTCAGGGAACTTGGCTCTACCAGAATGTGTGCTTCTGGGCTATTCTATGTGTAGTATTTATGTGATGCCTGGTTGGGTATGGCTTCTTCTTAGTTGATTGGGGTGTTGATGGCCAGCTATTATGTTATTGGCTGTTGTTTCCTTCTGCTTCCAAGTACTGGACTCCTAAATATCTGATAAGCTGGTGGTAAATCAGCACTCCTGTTGACTTACAGGGGGCTTCAATCGTTTTCCAGGTTTCAATCATTTCCCTGGCAATGTTTGCACCTGCATGGCAACAAACTTGGTAGCTGCAAAATTGAATGTCCTTGTTCATTGCAATGTCAGGCTGTTAAGTTCTGAGCCTGGGCGCGAAGAATGGAGATGAGCCGGTGAAACGGTGACCTTCAAAACTCTTTATTAACATGGTGTGACAGCTTAGCTCAATGGCTGCAATGGCCCTCCTTATATAGGCAACTGATTAGATATTCAACCAATGAAAACCAGGGAGCGCTAGCTCTGTTAACCAATGGGAGAGGCTCGTTAATGGCCAATCAGATTCACCTGAATGGACCAATCTGATGTCGCCATTAACGGCCAATCAGAAGTGCAGGGCCAGAACCCTGTACTTGACTTCAAGCTCTTGATAACTTTATTAACACATTTATTCATTCACAACACCCCTTCCCCCTAGGTTCCGTTTACGGTGTGTGGTTACGGAGTCCATGAGGTAGTTCGGTTGTTTTGTTAGTCTATTTGACTTTCATTGTGCACCTGGTATTTGGCTGCAATCTTGTTGAGATAGGACGTTGTCTGGTGAAAGGGGTGCCTCTAACTTTGAGTTCAAATTTCCGTTGTTCGAATTTCAGCTGTTTCAAAATCATCTTCCTCCGTATCTCCTCCCCCATCAGTTTGGACATCAGGGGACTCAGAGATCCCTGACTGCAGCCTTGATCGTAGTTGATCAATATGGCGCTTCCATAGTCTATTATCGTGACATTTCACAAGGTACGATCTAGGGCCGGTTACTTGGAACACAGTTGCCTCGACCCACAACAGATTGCCCGACAAGTTCTTAGCGAATACCAAGTCACCTACCTGGAAAGTACGGCATCGTCCGCTGGAAATGTGTGGTTTCTCAGGTTCGTACGATGGGTGTAGCTGGTCGAGGTGGGAGCAGAGCTTCCGCCCCATTAACAACTCGGCGGGAGTTTTGTTGGTGACGCTGTGCAGAGTCATATGCTGCAAAAGAAGTATCCGGTTTATTTTTTCTTCGATATTGTCATAGTCCATTTTGTGTAGTGTTTTCTTGACGAATTGTACCATGTGCTCGGCCCTTCCGTTGGCCACAGGATGTGCCGGCAAAGTCAGCGCATGGCGAATACCGCGGTCCACCAGGGACTGCTCAAAGGACAACGCGGTAAATTGGGGTCCGTTATCGGATACCAGAAAGTCTGGTAATCCATGTGTTGTAAATAGTCTGTCTAGTTTCTTGATGACCGCTTCGGTTGTTGTTTTCTTCATTTGATGGATTTCAATTCAGTTCGAGTAGGCATCCACTGTTAACAAGAATGTGTGGCCTTTGGTAGGTACCGCACAGTCCAGATGAATACGGGACCAGGGTCCCCGCGGTGTTTCCCATTTGGTTGGGGTTGCTTTCGGTGAGGCATTGCTTACTTCCTGGCATTTGTGACAAGCTTTGACCCATGTCTCAATCTGCTTGTCGATGCCCGGCCATTACGCATAGCTACGTGCGAGGGCTTTCATGTGCACGAAGCCGGGGTGGCCATCGTGCAAGGTTCTTAGTACCGCTCGTTGTAGCCGCTCTGGGACAACGACTCTATCTCCCCAGATAATGCAGCCCTTCTGTGAAAACAATTCCGTTTGTCAACTCTTGAATGGGGCATAGTCATCAGGTATCTGGTCCAATGGCCATCTGCGCTCGACCCAACTGAGGACTCGTGCTAAGGTGGGGTCGCGTTTCGTTTCCATCACGATATCTCGGGCTGTTAATGGTGGTGTTTGAAGTGTCTCAATCTGCAACTTTGTCACTGTAGGCATGGGATCATCAATGGTCTCTGGAAGTGGTGCTCAGCTCAATGCATCAGCGTGGGGAATGGCCTTCCCCGGGCAGTGTTGTAGCCGATAATTATAGGCAGCCAAGAATTCTGACCAGCGAGTCATTCTGGGAGATAATATGTAGGGGGTTGGCCTATCTCCTGCTATTATTCCCAGCAAAGGTTTGTGGTCAGTCACTATAATAAAGGCTCGGCCATACACGTACTCATGAAATCTCTTGACAGCAGACACAATAGCAAGGGCTTCTTTATCAATCTGACTGTAATTGCGTTCTGCTTTTGAAAGCGTCTTTGAGAAATAGGCAACAGGGGCTTCGCTACCGTTTGGCAAAATGTGGCTTAAAATGGCGCCTACTCCGAAAGGCGATGCATCACATGTGATCGTTAATGTCAAAGTCTCATTGTACTGCATTAGTACAGCGTCAGGAGTCAATAATTTTTTTACATTTTGAAACGCCTGCTCTTCTCTATGTCCCCATACCCAGATTGCTTTTTTGTCCAATAAACGGTGTAGGGGTTCGGCTACAGTTGCTTTGTGCAGCAGGAAAAGATTATAAAAATTGATAAGGCCTAGAAACGCCTGGAGGTTGGCCTTATTTCGGGGTTTGGGGGCGTTCTTGATTGCCCTCAGTTTGCTCTTGGTAGGGTGAATCTTGGTAGGGTGACTATCAATTAAATATCCTAAAAATTTGACACGATCCGTATACAGTTTACACTTGTTTTTCTTCACTTTAAGACCTGCGTCTTTGAATCTCTGGAGAACCACCCTCAGGCGATCCCGTAAAATTTTCAGGGTAGGGGCAGCAATTAACACATCATGGGACAACACCTTTTATCCCTTGTAATAGTCTTTACATCAAACTTTGAAAGATTCCCGGGACTACACTCACTCCGAATTGGAGTCGGTTACATTTAAAGGCACCTCGGTGCGTAACGATTGTCTGTGCCTCTGCCGGTTTTTTGTCTACCGGCAGTTGTTGGTATGCCTGGGCTAAGTCTAGTTTAGCGAAGACTTTTACACCCCCCAGGGAATGGAGGAGGTGCTGCACCACTGGTACCGGATACGCGTTTTGTTGAAGGGCGTGGTTCAGGGTGGCTCGGTAGTCCCCACAAATTCTTATCGATCCATCCAGCTTAATGGGTGTAACGATTGGGGTCTCCCAGGGAGAGTGATCGGTTGGTTCTAACACACCCTGGGCTTTTAATTTATCAAGCTGCTCGTCAATCTTTGGTTTAAGGGCAAATGGAACTCGACGAGGCTTGAGGCGGATGGGAGCTATTTGGGGATTGAGGTTAAATGATATCAGGGTCTCCTTGTACTCGCCTAGTTTTTCTGCAAAGACGTCCTTGAATTCTTGGACGAGGTCCTCTTCCCAGTCACTGCTACCGATTCGGTGAATGTCTGCCACTTCAATTCCAAGTGGAGCAAACCATTGGAGGCCTAACAGGCTAGGCCGGTCCTTGTTGATCACAGTCAGGGGTAGGAATGCTGTACGGTTCTTGAATGATACCCGGACTCGACTGGATCATATGACTGGAATCTGATTCCCTTGATAGTCTTTTGAGTATGAGTCTTTGGAATCGGAGGTCTTGACGCCAGACAGTAGGGATGAGTTGCTTGAGGGTCTTCCAGGAAACCATTGAGAGGGACGATCCTGTGTCGACTTCCATTAGGCAGGGCTGGTTTTCGATAGCCACTTTAACTCGGATCTTCTTGGCATCCAGAGAGGAGGCGTGACCAATAGTGATAGTTTGGTGAGCCTCTTCTCGCTTTGTGGGGTGGTTTAGGGTTTTGTTTCTGTAGGAGTGGTTGTTCCATTGGTGGTTCACTGGTTCTCGCCTTACAGGACAGTTTCCTGTCGGTTGGCTACAGTTAGTCCCCCTCGAGGGCTGGCTTGGTCCTATTTGGCTTCTACAGACCCATCCGATATGGCCTCGTTTCCCGCACACATGGCAGAGTGCGTCGAGGAATTTGCATTCTGATTGGGGGTGGCTTGCCCCACAACCAGCGCATTGGTACTGAGATCTCTGGCGTTGGTCCCGTTTGGACCGAAGTCAATGGACCTCTTCTTCATCGCTGTCTGACGACGAAGAGAGGTCCTCGTGGCGGGCCATTTGAAGCTGCCCTTCTATTGACTTCTCTGGTAAAATTCATGCCGTCTAACGAGTGTTGGCATGATCGGTGCATAGTGGGCTCTCATTAGGGGTTCGAGGACGTCCCAGTCCATAGACTTTACTTCTGCCGGTTTCGCTAGTGCCTTGGCCATCTTGAATATGGTCGGCCCGCAATGGGTTAGGAATACCGCCCATTTCTTTCTGGTAGTGGCATCCTTCAAATTGTTGGTTTCCAAGAACATTTGGAAATGATCCATATAGGAGTCCCAGTCTTCTTGCACTGGGTCAAATGGAGCAGGTAGTATGATGCCGCCAGACATGGTTCCGCCGTTGTGCATTTCAGCCACATGCTCGGTTATCGTTCTTCGTTGTTCAGTCAGCTCTGATGTCTCCACATTCCATCCTCATCGCCAGCGTTAAGTTCTGAGTGTGGGCATGAAGAATGAAGACGAGCCGGTGAAACGGTGAACTGCAATGGCTGCAATGGCCCTCCTTATATAGGCAACTTATTAGATATTCAACCAATGAAAACCAGGGAGCGCTAGCTCCATTAATCAATGGGAGAGGCTCGTTAATGGCCAATCAGATTCACCTGAATGGACCAATCTGATGTTGCCATTAATGGCCAATCAGAAGTGCAGAGCCAGAACCCTGTACTTGACTTCAAGCTCTTGATAACTTTATTAACACATTTATTCATTTGACCACTCACTTGTGTCCTTGCATCCTGGTGTTTAGCTTCCTCCCATCTGTCCAACATAGGCAGAGGCGCAATCCATGCACAGAGAATCTGGTAGATTACCTCCCACCTCCAAGGGATCTTTGCAATGTATGATTTTTCCTCCTAGGGTGTTGTGCAATGCCCAATTGCAGATTTCGGAAGCTATGATCTACTGCTTCTAAAATGTTTTTGAGGTATGGCAGGGTTTGCTATTAAGCTGGCCTTATACCTTCTTTCTTCTTTCCTTTCCTTTGTGTATTGCACAGACATCTTGAAATAAATGCTAAGCTTTCCCTGTACTACAGTGGGTTCTCACTCTGCCGTATAGTGTTCTGATACAACTTTTTTTATGTGACAGTGGATGGTTACTATTCAAACTAAGAATGTATTGGCTCCTAATATTGGCGATCCCCTGGGCATCCTTTTATTTGCTCATACATTTCCCTTTTGAACATGAAGTCACTGCAGAAACTATTCTGCACAAACTAGAATACCCTGCATTTCAAAACTACACACCAAAATTTTGGTGCCGTTATGTGGACAATATTTTTGTCATCATCAAAAGAAAAATTCTGAAAGACTCTTGTAGCCTACTGAACTCCATCTTCCCAGACATACAATTAACAATGGAAGGAATAAATGGCTAGACAATGACCATTTTTATATGTGCTTGTCAACAGGCAGGAAGATGGAAGCCTAAAAAATGATGGTTTATCTCAAGGCCACCAACACTCCACACATTCTTAGTTAATTGATTGGACCAAGGTCCCTTCCAATCTGTTACTTTGTTATTCTATTATTCTTTTGTGGATTTCAGCCACAAAATGGCCAAATTCCAACAATCTTATGTATAATGTTAGTGTCTGCTGTCAGCTCTTCCTTTGAACCTCTCTGAAACTGTTGCTTGATTTCTATAATATTGTACATCATTTCTATGTGCTTCTTTCTTACCACAGTGAAGAGAGGATCTTCTTCATTCTTCACAACAAGGGAAAGAAATTCAATACAGTATTTTACTTTTATTACCCAGGTAGCTCTCATCAAGTAGATTTATCTATCTAAAATTGTTTAGTGGGTTGAAAGACATCCGTAAATGAAACTGTCCTTTTATTTCTGGTTTAATAAAGAATTTGGCTCCCCATTGAAGCTGTTTGACAGAACAGTACAATTGCATTTGTTTGCCATTTAATTTGCAACCTGGTCAATAGAATTTGATGTAAGCAGTATTGGCATTAAAGCTCTCAAATTCTAGGGGAAATAGAAATTATAATGTAAACAAAATATTTCATTGGCATTGATTTCCAAAGCAGTCTGGCAGTGCTCCTGAAAAATTATCAGCATTCAGAAATGACTTTGATTATTTTGCTTTTAAAGAGTTATTCTATAAAGAATTTATATAATGCCAAATGAACTATGCTGTCATTTTAAGTTTTCCTCAACTATTGGGAGTGATTATCTAGGGTTGATCCAGGTTATTGACTCCTGTTTTAAAAGAATGAGATAAGATTTCCAGGTGCACTTAAATAATCTTACAAATGTAGAGAAAATATAAATAGTCCTTCAGTGAACAAAAAGAAAGGAAAATCCCTTTTGGAACATTACAATTGTCATTATATTTTGGTGCTCAATACTACTTATCATTTTTAGCTACCTTCTAAATATGTAGTGCTGATGAAACCTTTGGTGCTGCCTACAACTTTTCTTAAGCATTCCCAGAGGGCTCTAAGTTGGGCAGCTTCAGTCTTGCCCAACCTGTAAGCATTGCACCCAGAGTTGCAGGACAAGAATTCTCTTCACCTTCTCCTGCAATGCTCCGGACAAAAAAAAAATCTTTGAATCTTTGAATGATTGTCCCTTTGTGACAGGAATCCTTTTACCTATCAAAAAGACTCAGCAGCTAAACGTTTGGTAAAAAAAAAAAAATTGGGCAAGCATTTCAAGATTCCTGTCTTCTGTCATCTCCTAATTAGCAGTAAGGTCAAAAAATAGTATAGTGCAATGAAGCATTATTTCTAATTGCTATTTATCAATTGATGAGAAGGTGGCAAACTGAGCAGGGCCCGAGTTCTTGTTCAACTTCCTGGCTTTAAGATGAAGACACAAACTAGACAGCTTCAGCATAGGCTGCAAGGAACCCGACAACACATCATGTTTTTCTGTTTGTGGTTGTTTCAGCCCTCCCCCATTAAATCTAGGAAGTGGATATTGAGGAGGCTGGTAGCCCACTGCATGTCACTGGTGAAAGCTGGCTTACTGGCTAAGATCATTGGACTCTGACAACCAGGTAGCAGTCTCAAAAAGAGTTCTCCACAGCTGTACTGATGCTGTCTAGCTTAGTAACCACGTAGTGAGCATTGCAAAGCCATCTTTCTTCCAGCCTACCCTCACAATGTCACTTTGCATATTAGAATGCAGCATCTTAGAAATGGAGTTGAGGAAGATTCTCAATCATCCAGGTCATGGTTGTTCCAAAGGTGATTTTTCAAAAAGCAATTGGACTTTCTGGTTTTTCTATGATGATGCTTCACTTCTCATCCAAAAAGCTTCTTCAGCTCTGACTGGATGGTGGGGAATGGAAGGATTTATACTCCCTGCAGACAGCTGGTCATTTGCATTCTTTTAGAGAGTCATTGAGGCCACCTGGAGTTTCATCTGTGTCATCGGAGTCACCTGTTTAGTGCAAATGGGTGTGAAGCCTTCTTGGAACTGTTGAAAGGACTGTGTTGTAGACTGGAGATAGACCCCATTCTCTTGAGAGAGAGCTGTTCAGTGTTGACATAGTTGGCCTGGTTTGGAATATTTTGAAGCTTTATAAAAGCAATATACACTGAAACTTTGCATAGCCCTGAAATGAGAAGATCTAATAGAGTTGTACACATGCAAAAGTGAACTATAGATTTCAAGATGCCTGTAAATGGAAATTTGGGGATGTGTTCAAAGTATTGCAGCATAAATTCAGCACCAGAAAAGTAAACACAGATGGCTTCATTTAACTTCTTTATAAACACATAAAGTAAATTTTACAATACCAGTTGTAGATTTCTCCAACATGGAGCAAACTCAAACAGAAGCAGACATGTTACAGGTTCAAAGCAGAACAGCAACTCAGGAGCTCAGAAATAGACATCAGTTTCACTTTAGTTCAGCAGGCAAGCAAACAAGCAAGTTAGTTTCTCTTTTACTTTAGAGTTGAGTGCAGAACAAAGATAAACAACATCTAGAATTTCTCTTTAAGTTTCAGTCTTCAATTTGGCTCTCATTGGCTGACCTTGTTACTATGCTCTATTCCAGTTCATTAATATACTCTGACAAGATGTACTTGCTTGAGGTAAAGGATTAGATGCCCAGACATCTTATTGTCTAAGAGCAATAGCCTATGACCGATGAGTTCTCTTTTCCCTTACTGTTGCAAATTCAAAAATATAAAGTAAATATTTTTTAACAAGTTCTTAAAAATAAGTCAAAAAATGCAAAGGAAAAATATGTAGAGCAGAGGTGGTATTCAGCCTGTTTGGACCAGTTCTGGCACACTGGTAGAGGAAATTTCAGCCAGTTTGGAGAACCGGCTAATATTACCTCTGGCTGGCCCTGGCCCTGCTCTTTCCTGTCTTTTATTCCATTGATTTTTAGCTCAGCTGATTCACGTGGCAGACCAGATTACCACGCCTCTGCTGAGCTAAAAAAAACAGCTCAGGTGATCTGGAGTGCTGCGTGAGGGCAATCTTGGAGTGCTGCGCACACACGTGAAGCCTGCAGAAATGGTAGCGCACTATTTGGAATCCCACCGCTGATGTAGAGGATATATTTCCTTTTTGTTTTTGTTTCTCTGCTATCATTTTAAAGGGAATAAATAAAGAAGGTGTTTTGTTTTGTTTTGTTTTTTTGAAGTTTGAACATGATTCTAATTTTAAAAGAGGCATCCCAAAACCTGATTGTCTGCCAGTATCCAGAACTAATGTTTACAATATTAAAAATCTTCATCTTGAGAAATATAGTATGGATTCATTATGGGCTAGACAGGAAGAGAAGAAAGGCTGGGAAGATTGAGAGCCCAGAATCTTAAACATGCCCATAGTCTCTCATTAGGCTGTCAGCTTTGGAAGCCATATTAGCACCAGATGCTTCCACACTGCCACATTCTTGAGCCTGGGATAATGGGAGGGGAGAATTTCTTGGAGAGTATGTGATTAGGCATAATAGCATTCTTCTTCTAAGTCAAGGTCATCTTATTTCTGCACCTGGTTGAGAGGAAGTCTCGGGCCGAGGCGAATGATGATTGGGGCATGTGATGCAATAAGGGGTGCACGTCGTGGATTTGTAGTTTTTACTTATTGCAAGGAAATCCGAAACTTTCAAATTTGGGATTTACCAGATGTGCCAGTTTACTACCCAAATAAAAAAGAACTTTTAAGAGGATGTCTGTTTCAGAGTTTATTGGAGTGGAAGTTTTCTAGAACACTGACATATGCTTTCACAGTAAAAATTTAGTCTGCATTTATCTTGTTTAAAATATTTAAATAATGTACTTTCCATAGTATATCTGCATATGTGAATGTACAGTATGCACATGACTTTTGTTAGACCTCAATCAGAATTCCATTAAGAATTTCAGGGTGTTCATGATCATGTTTATAGAGTAACAGATACTCTATAAAATGTGTTTCATCTTGAATCCGATTCGATGTTTCTAATTCATTCATTGCATTTTTCCTTTAATCTGAAATTAAGAATAGAATTGCAAAATGTACTTGAGTGTGGCAATGTAGTTCAACTAAAATTAAATTGATATTTGGGCAGTATTCCAGAATGTTGCTTATTTTATTGACAATGCCCAGGGAATCATCTTTTTCTGAAGTTCAAAAATTTGGAGAAAAATAAATGAATTTTTAGTAATGCTGAGCAAGTCGATATAATGAGAAATCATCCACAAATAAGAGAAAAGGTCAGCAATCAAGAAGGTTATAGTGGTTACAGAATGCTTATCATATGTTCCTTCAATTATGAAAGGAATGCATCATATATTTCTGAGAAGTGTGCTCCTAATATCTTTTGGTTGTGTTTATATTTATTTTAAAATTAAAAGCCAGTATTTATATGGTGCTTGTATCTTTCCTATGCATATTTACACACACATTTATTGCCTATTCATCTATATTTCACAAAAGTTTCTGATAAATTTTATTAAAACATTTAGCTTATTTTATTGCAGATTTTACAGTGTATGTTTATAATATATTCCATCGTTTTAAGTAAATTATATAGAACTTTGCTGTTTTTTTGTATTAGTTTTGTTTTTGTTTTGTTTTCCTGAGCACAGCATCAACTTAATTTATATCACTTTGTAAATTCAGAGAAGAAAGATTCCCTAAACATTCTTACAATTTCATGCAGGTATTTTCTAAATAAACATATTTTAACAATTTTCCATTTACTAATTACATAACAAAACTCTGAAAAGTTCAGATTTCATTTTTTCAGAATAGTCCAGTTTATAGTTAACTACAATAGGTAAACACTGAGTAAAATCATATGCAACTCTGCAACTCATTTGTTACCCATTGCTATTTAGAAGTTGAAAGTGTATTCTGATTTATAGTATTTTATAGACACATGTCAGAAAATGTAAGAGGATATTAATTTGTGATCAGAAGGCAGTTTGGTAAGTTATATATTATCGTTATTGCATGTCATCTCTGATGCAAGTGGTATGGGATAAGCAGAAGGAAATGAAAAAGAAAGTTACTTGTTCAAAGCCAAATAAATGGCTTTAATCTTATTTTTTAACTATACAACAAGCTGAAACCTCTTAGGTCTAATTTAGAGATGAGAGATGAGCAGATAATGAGTGGATAGATTAGGTGATACAGTTCTCTGTGTTGTAAAAAAAATAACAAGCTGAAAACTCAAATATAATTGATGGTACTATGAATTTCCTTTAGATTTTGGATATGAAATCAGTATATGGAATTGCCACTTGTTAGGATTCCCTCCTTTTAATTTGATTGTCAATTTCATGATTATGAAAATCCTACTTCTTCCCTTGCCCAATAAGCCAACAGCAAACTTGATCCAAAAATAACTGTGATGAAAATCCGATATAGTTTTTTTTTGTATAGTTATGTTTCAATGTGTTTTTCTTTTTTGGTGTTTTGGTTTTGATTAACAAAGCAATGCTGATGGAAGGATTTCAATACTTTACTAGGAGTTTCTGCACTGTCTTTTAAAATGATTGACAAGTATAAACTCATTCTATACAACTTCTGAAACCCTTTTTGTTTTCCAAATGGGAAGATACAAAACAAATAAACAAACTGGTAGGAAGATTTATTGGTATCTGTATTGTTTCCAAAGCAATAAATATACATTTCCTTTCACAAACACCTATGATATGTTGTCAAAGAGTGTGCATGAATGGCTACCAGCTTCAAAGGCCACCATGCTCATTAGTTATAACCTTAACATTCAGGTAAAACAAAACAACACATAATACAACAAAAGTTCTGCTTAGATCGTCATTAATTTGATAAATAGATAAAGTGAATAAAAGAAGCAAGGATTTATTATTAAGTGTATTTCTTACATTTTTAAAATGGATTGTTCATAATTTGGGATCATTACTAACCATTCCATTTTCACATTGGCATTTTGCTATCTTCAATATTCAAAAGCTGTCTGTACAAATGATAAGTTGTGGTATATCATTGATTTTTTTATTTATTTTTTTGACAGGGATGGTTTTTCTCTGGTCTCTTCCCATCACTCCAACTATAATTATCTGCCCGAAGCTAGAGTTCATAGCTTTGCAATTTTAATGCATGCTTCAGCATCTTTTTTTTTTCTCTTTTCTTTGGATGGAAAATGTCTAGTTAGCTGTGTCTCCTTTTATAACATTGTTGAGTCATTTTGGAGCCATTTTATAGGGCTTTTGCACACACTTATAGTGGAATAGTCATCGCCATAATTATTGTCAGTCAAGATCCAGCAAATAAAACCTTTTCACTGATAGTGCCAGCCTTCAAGATCTTTTCTACTGCTTTGCATCTTTTGATTGCCATAAGTAACGGGGGGAGGGGTTGTGTCTGGGAAGAGAGCTGGAGGTGTTACATTCTTGTGTTGTATAAATGAGGAGTGGGGGGAGGGGAGTATAAATTCCTGCTGTTAAGTTTGTATTCCTTGCTTAGCCTTTCTTTTCTCTGCGCAACTGCAAATCTTTATCAAAATATGTCAAGGTCAATGGACAGAGGCCTCATCACCACCTGAAGATGCCCACATGACCATATCCAGAACTTTTAATTGGAGGAATCTTTTGAACTTTGGGGGGTGGGAACCATTCCATCCCTTTGTATATGTGATCTGCGTGCCTAATTTCTTAGATTCAGAATTCTGGCCCCGCCCCAATCCATTCTCTGCCTCCTGAGTCCCAAATGATTGGCTGGGTCTTCTTTTGTTTCCCTGCACAGGAGAACGGAGCTGGAAAGCAGGTTAGTGGAGGGGGGGCAGGGAATCGAGATTTTGCATTAACCTGTCCCCAGGGTTAGGGTAGGAATTTGAGATTTTACAGTATCCTTCCCCTGCCATGCCTACCAAGCCACGGCCACCAAGCGAAGCCATGCCACTCCCATCAAGCCACACCCACAGAACCAGTAGTAAAAAAATTTTTGAATTCCACCACTGGTTATTTTGGCAGATAAATTAAAGCTGTCAATTGCTTCTCCCTGCCACCCTTTTATTTTTCCTTCCTCCCCCTCCCCCCCCCCCATTATTTGTAGCTGCTGTACTTTGCCAATGTCTAAATGGTTTTAATTAAGACAATGTACAACAAAAGTACTTTGAATACGCAAACAAATCTGGAAGATGATTAGCGTATAAACTGAAAAAAGAAAACAAAAAAATAATTATATACCAATTGCAAGATAATAATGGGATATTAGAGATGGAATTGGAGAAAAAGAAAACAATCACAAGAGACTATTTCAAAAATTTATGCAACCAAGAAGAAATAGATGCAAACAAATTAGAGGAATATTTGAAAGAAAGCACATTATTACCATTAACAGAAGATAAATGGGAGGTATTAAATAAGGAAATAACTAGATGAGTTAAAAGAAGCAATTAAAAGCCCAGATATGTTGCCAAGCGAATTATACAAAGAGATTGGAGAACCACTAGAAAATTTGTTCCTAGATATTTGCAAGAGAGGCCAGAGTCCAGCAATCATGGAAGGAGGCCCATATTATATTGATCCCTAAAGAGGGTGCACATGCCACCCAGTTAAAAAATTATAGACCAATATCTCTTTTAAACACAGATTACAAAATTTTTATGAGTGTGATTGTTAAGTTTTGAGCATGGGCGAGAAAGAATGGAGACAAGCATCTGAACGGTGAACTTCAGCTCTTTATTTACATTGTGACTTCTCCTCGATAGCAGTTAAACCCGGCTTATATAGGCAAACCCTGTAACTTTTAACCAATAACAAGCTAGGAGCGCTAGCTCTTATAACCAATAGGAACTCTCTGTTAAGGGCCAATCAGATTCCCTGGAATGGGCCAATCCGGTCCGGCCGCTTAACAACCAATCAGAAGTGCAGGGCCAGAACCCTGCACTTACTCCAAGCTCACACTTTATTAAATCTTTATGCATACACAACACCCCTTCCCCCTGGCTTCTTATTTGCAGGGCGCAGTTACATAGTCCCTTAGGTAGAACAGTTGTCTTATTAGTCTCTTTGATTTCCGTTGTATCAGCTGGCTGCAATCACGCTGAGGTAGATCGTTGTTTGGCAGTGGGGCTGTTTCTGGTTCAGAGTTCACTTCTACGTCGTTGCCCACATTCTCTGCAATTCCCTGAGGTGCAACCGTTTCTCCCTCCGGCTCCGCTTCCTGAGTCTCTATTAAGCCATCATTTTCTTCGAACGGGTTCTCTAGGAATTCATCTTCTTCCGTACCTCCCCCCCCTCAGTTTGGTCATAGGGGAATTGCAGACTGGCCGCTGGAAGCCGCGATCGTAATTGATCGATATGACGTTTCCAAAGTTTATTGTCAAGGCATTGTACAAGGTAGGATCTGGGGCCGGTTACACATACTACTGTCGCTTCCACCCACAACGGGTCACCCGATAGGTTTTTAGCATATACCAAGCCTCCTACCTGGAAGGTACAACAGCAGCCGCTGGATCCTAGTGGTTTCTCTGGTTCGTAAGCTGGGTGCAACCAGTCGAGGTGGGAGTGGAGTTTTCGTCCCATTAGCAGTTCGGCGGGAGTTTTGCTGGTGACGCTATGTGGGGTGATGTGTTGCAAGAAGAGGATTTGATTGACCTTGTCATCAATGTTGTCGTAGTCTACCTTCTGCAAGGTTTTCTTCACAAATTGGAACATGCGTTCTGCTTTGCCATTGGTCGCAGGGTGTGCAGGTGAGGTGAGCACATAGCGAATGCCGCGGTTAGCGAGGTACTCCTCGAATGCTAGTGCAGTAAATTGAGGGCTGTTATCGGATACCAGGACGTCTGGTAATCCGTGGGTTGCAAAGAGTCTGTCTAAGGTTTTGATAACCGCCTCGGAGGTTGTAGTCATCATGCGATGGATCTCAAGCCAATTCGAGTAGGCGTCGACGGTAAGCAGGAAGGTGTGGGCTTTGGTTGGCCCCACGAAGTCCAAGTGAATTCGGGACCAGGGTCCACGTGGTGTCTCCCATTCAGTAGGCATGGCTTTTGGTGGTGCTGACTTCTTGGCATTTGGGACAAGCTTTAACCCACTGTTCGATTTGCTTGTCAATGCCCGGCCACCATGCGTAGCTTCGCGCAAGGGCTTTCATTCGCACGATGCCGGGGTGGCCATCGTGCAAGGTTCTCAGCAGCGCTTTCTGGAGTCGTTCTGGGATAACGACTCTATCGCCCCAGATGACACAGCCTTCCTGGGAGAAGAGCTCGGTTTGTCGAGTCTTGAATGGTGTGAAGTCATCTGATAACTGGTCCAATGGCCATCCACGTTCTATCCAGCTTAGGACTCGTGCTAGGGTGTGGTTGGGTTTGGTTTCTCTCGCGATATCTCGGGCGGTTAGTAGTGACGAGTTGAGTGCCTCGATTTGCAACGTGGTTACTGTTGGTGCAGGATCATCGAGAGTCTTTGGAAGCGGTGCTCGGCTCAATGCGTCGGTGTGGGGAATAGCTTTCCCCGGGAGATATTGCAGCTGATAGTTATAAGCAGCTAAGAATTCTGACCATCGGGTCATCCCAGGGGATAATATGTAGGGAGTTGGCTTATCTCCGGCTATTATCCCCAATAATGGTTTGTGGTCAGTCACAATAGTAAAAGCCCAGCCATACACGTATTCGTGGAATCTTTTCACAGCTGAGACAATTGCGAGGGCTTCTTTATCGATTTGTCCATAGTTTCACTCAGTTTTTGAAAGAGTCTTTGAAAAATATGCAACAGGGGCTTCGTTCCCATTAGGCAGTACATGGCTCAAAATAGCGCCTACCCCGAAAGGCGATACATCACATGTTATAACTAACGGCAAAGTCTCGTTATACTGCATGAGTACAGAGTCAGAAGTGAGCAGTTTTTTAACATTTCGGAACGCCTGTTCTTCACGGTAACCCCATAGCCAATTTGCTTTTTTATCTAACAACCGGTGTAACAGTTCAGCGACCATTGCTTTGTGCGGCAAAAATACATTATAAAAATTGATGAGGCCTAAGAACGCCTGGAGATCAGCCTTGTTCCGTGGCCTGGGAGCGTTTTTTTTTTTATCACTTTTAATTTACTTTCGGTAGGGTGAATGCCCTGGCTATCAATCAGGTACCCTAAAAACTCAACACTGTGAGTACACAATTTCCATTTGTTTTTTTTAACCTTAAGACCGGCCTCTTGGAATTTTTTTAGGACTAATTTTAACCGGTCCTGTAAGATTTTTTTTGTAGGGGCTGCGATTAATACACCATCAAAACAGGGGACCACGCCCTTAATTCCTTGCAATAACCTTTCCATAAGGCTCTGAAAAATCCCTGGGGCTACACTTAGTCCGAATTGCAGCCGGGTACATTTAAAGGCACCTCGGTGCGTCACAATAGTTTGGGCCTGTGCCGTTTTTTCATCTACTGGTAATTGCTGATATGCTTGAGCTAAATCTAATTTAGCGAAGACTTTCCCGCCCCCCAGGGAATGGAGGAGATGCTGCACCACCGGAACTGGATAAGCGTTCTACTGCAGGGCGTGGTTCAAAGTGGCCCGGTAGTCCCCACAAATTCGGATTGACCCATCTGGCTTAATATGTGTTACAATTGGGGTTTCCCAAGGGGAGTGATCGATGGGCTCTAACACTCCCTGAGCTATCAGTTTGTCGAGTTGTTCATTGATTTTCGATTTTAAGGTAAACGGAACTCGACGGGGTTTTAGACGGATGGGAGCTATTTTTGGATCTAGACTGAATGAAATCGGGGTCCCCTTGTACTCGCCTAAGCTGTCCGCAAAGACATCCCTGAACTCATAGATAAGGTCTTCCTCCCAGTCACCGCCGCTGACTCGGTTTATGCCGGCCACTTCAATGCCGAGTGGCGCGAACCATTGGATGCCCAGTAAGCTAGGCCTATCTCTATCGATGACCGTTAAAGGTAAGTATGCTGTGTGCTTCTTGAAGGAGACTCGGACTTGGCAGGAACCGACGACGGGGATTCGATTCCCTTGGTAGTTCTTGAGGATGAGGCATTAGAAGCGGAGATCCTAGCATTGAATTGTGGGGATGAGTTGCTTGAGTGTCTTCCAGGACACTATCGAGAGGGACTATTCCGAGGCGACCTCCATGTGGCAAGGTTGGTTCTCGATGGCTACTGTGACTCAGATTTTCTTAGTGTCCAAGGCTGAGGCGTGACCGATAGTGATAGTATGGTGAGCCTCTTCTCTCTGCAAAGCTCGATTTCTGTTAGAGTGGTTTACTGGCTCTCGCCGTACAGGACAGTTTCCTGTCGATTGGCGATAGTTAGCCCCTTCTGAGGCCTGGCTGGGTCCTGGCAAGCTGTGACAGACCCATCCGATGTGGCCTCGTTTCCCGCACTCATGGCAGAATGCATCGCGGAATTTGCATTCGGACCTGGCATGGTTGGCTCCACAACCAGCACAAGGGCGTAAGGGCTTTGGGTGATGGTCCCGGTCGGACCACAGTTGTTGGGCCCCTTCTTCATCGCTGTCTGACGATGAAGAGAGGTCCTTGTGGTGCGTTGTCGCAAGCTGCCCTTCTGAACAAGGTGAGATGTTGCTGGCCGGTGGTGGTACCAGAGCGCGGTTTTGGCGTAGTTGTGTAGCTGACTTCCTGGTTGCTTCTGCTGCAGTAGCATCGGCGATGGCATCGGCAAGGCTGATGTTGCCTTTCGCCATCAGCTTGCTTTGGACGCCTGGTGGATCTAGTCCCACAACTATGCGATCTCTTAGTGCTTCTTCTAAATCGGTGAATCCGCAGAGGCCTCCCAAATTTTGGAGGTCTGCTATGAAGTCGACCATGCTTTCTCCCTTTCGCTGGCTCCTCTGATAAAACTCGTGGCGTCTCACGAGTGTAGGCACGGTTGGGGCATAGTGGTCTCGGTTCAAGGTCGTCCCAATCCATGGCCTTCACTTCTCGGGGTTTGGCTAGTGCTTTAGCTATCTTAAATAAGGTTGGACCGCAATGTGTTAGGAACACCGCCCGTTTCTTCCCAGCTGTGGCATTCTTTAAGCTGTTCATCTCTAAGAACATTTGGAAGTGATCCATGTAAGACTCCCAGTCTTCCTCTGCTGGATCGAACGGAGCAGGTGGTATGATGCCGGTGGACATGGTTCCATTGTTGGCGTCGTCTGTCACGTGCTCGGTGTTCTTCGAAGTTTCCTTGGTTCAAATATCTCCATATCCCATCCTCGTCACCAGTGTTAAGTTTTGAGCATGGGCAAGAAAGAATGGAGACAAGCCTCTGAACGGTGAACTTCAGCTCTTTATTTACATTGTGACTTCTCGATAGCAGTTAAATCTGCCTTATATAGGCAAACCCTGTAACTTTTAACCAATAATGAGCTAGGAGCGCTAGCTCTTATAACCAATAGGAACTCTCTGTTAAGGGCCAATCAGATTCCCCGGAACGGGCCAATCCGGTCCAGCCGCTTAACAGCCAATCAGAAGTGCAAGGCCAGAACCCTGCACTTCCTCCAAGCTCACACTTTATTAAATCTTTATGCATACACAACAGTGATGGCGGAAAGATTGAAGCTAATCCTTAATGAAAGAATTCACCCTGACCAGAATGGATTTCTTCCCATGAGACAGATTAGGAATAGTATAAGAATGATAATTGATTTATTATAATACTATGAAACAGACCCAGGAAGCCAAGTTGTTCTTGTCTTCCTGGATGCACAAAAGGCATGTGACAACCTAAACTGGGAATTAATGAAACGCTAGATAAACTTGATGAAATTCGGGGATAACTTCGCAAAGATGTTAGAATTGATTTATTTGACTCAGAAAGCAAGGGTAATGGTAAATGGAGAATATACCAATCCTTTTGAAATAAAAAGGGGTGTCAGGCAGGGATGCCCATTGTCCCCTCTGCTTTTTATTACAATATTAGAAACATTACTGGACAGAATTAGAATGAATGAGGAAATTAAAGGTACTAAGATTAAAAAACAAGAATATAAATTACAGGTATTTGCTGATGATGTTGTTGTTATTGTAGAAGGATCCAATGGAGTCAGGACCAACCTTATTAAAAGAAATTGATAAATTCGGTAAACTAGCTGGGTTGAAAATCAATAAGGAAAAAATCAAAATGTTAGTTAAAAATATAACAAATAATAAACAAAAATAGAAGAAATAATGGGACTACAAATTGTCAATAAGATTAAATATTTAGGTATATCGGTAAGACCCAAAACAATAACTTTGAAAGAAGACAATTTTGTTGAACTATTACAACAAATAGGAAGAGATTTGGAGATATGGAGCAAAATGCAGATTTCTTTGTTAGGCAGAATTGCCACAATTAAAATCAATGTTCTACCCAAATAGCTTTATTAATTCCAAATGATCCCTATATTATTGGATAAATCATTTTTCAAAGAATTTGGTAAAATTACTATGAAATTTATTTGGGCAGGCAAGAAGTCAAGAAATAAGAAAATTTATTTACAACACAATAAAAGCAGAGGCGGCTTTGGTCTTCCTGCCTGGGAAATCTATTATAAAGCAGCAATGTTAATGTGGATAAAGGATTGGATTAAATTGGAAAACAAAAGAATTCTAACATTAGAAGGATACGACTTATCAATAGCGTGGCATACCTTCTTGTGGAACCTGAGTAGTAAAAGTCACTCATACTTTCAGAGACATACTTTATGCAAATCTTTGATAAAAACCTGGTCTGATATTAGGAAAAACCATTATATTAATGTTCGTTATGGTCGTCAACAATGGAAGCAATGTTCCACCCTAATACAATGGACATCAGTAAAAAGCTCAAATATTACCAAATTTTAGACAAAGAAGGAAAGCTCAAATCGACCCAAGAGTAAGAAAATCAAAAAATAATGATTGATTGTTGGTCCTATTTGTTAAGCCTGGTTCCCCAATCAAGGTTAAGGAGAAAGCTAAACAGAATGTGCAGCGTTAGTCAGTTAGGCACACAGATAAATGTGTGAGATAAGTTTGTATGTTAGTTAACATACAGTAAAAATAACAGATAAGCTTGTGCTATCAAAAATATAGTTTATTCCATTTAGAGTTTATAGCATAGTCAGCTCTTTCTCATGCAGTTCTTGAAAAATGCTTTTTATAGAATTCAAATGACTAAGCATATCACCATTCATTTGGAGATGCGTCCTGAAAAGCTTCTGTGTTCGATTTATGTGAACACTAACGTTATCTCGGACATAAATCCTCTTCAGCTTCTGCCAACACCCAACGGCCGTTTGCTCTCCACGGATATGAACAAGTTGCTGGTCAGACAGTGTTAGTCCTATTATGCAAAGAGCTTGCTCATTCTTCTGCTTAAAGTCTTCTATCTTTTGACTATCTTCCTCAATCTCTGGATCCTATTCCTCTACGTTTGGTGGATTTTCAATTTTGTTCCACAGACCTTCTCTTCGTAGAAGTAGACTACATTTTATAGACCATGATACATAGTTTGTTCTATCCAACTTGGATATAAGGGACAAATTTTGTAGATTGACTTGTACCAGATTTTCTTATATGGATATAAAACTATAATTAATAAAACACAGCTGTCTGTTTACTGTAATGTATAACAACACAAACTCTCACTTTTTACATAAATCTGTTTTATCCTAGTTAAACTGACTTTGCAGCCTCTGGGCCCATAACCAGTGTTAAGCCTGGTTCCCCAACCAGGGTTAAGGAGACAAGCTAAACAGAATGTGCAGCGTTAGTCAGTTAGGCACACAGATAAATGTGTGAGATAAGTTTGTATGTTACTTAACATACAGTAAAAATAACAGATATGCTTGTGCTATCAAAAATATAGTTTATTCCATTTAGAGTTTATAGCATAGTCAAAATAACAGTCCATTAGTCATGTATCATTTTAGTCAGTCCATTCAAGGATATTCAATTAGCAAAGTCCATGTAGAATATCCAATGTCAGTTCACCTACAATAAATCAGTCCTCTCACCGTTGATAAATCAACAGTCCTTTCTCTCTCCTGTTCCAGTAGGGAAAAACGCAGTCTTCAATCCATCCAGTAATTAGGGATCATCAAGCCAGAGAGAGATCTGCCATTGTCTTGCTTCTTTTATGGTGCTTTTACAACCACTCCCGAAATTACATTCTTGCAGTTAAAGTTACAGACACTTTAATCAACAAACCATGATAACATATTTATTATTTTACCTAAACCAGTTTGGGTAAACAATGTTATCCCTAACATTATTTCCAAATAGCAATAAAATATGAGAAAGATTTAAAAGAATTTGGAATAGAATCAAACAGCACTTAATTTGATAAGATACTTTTGGGCTCAGACAAAAATATGATATCTAAATTATATAATTATCTATTGGAATATGAATTAGCTGAGGAAATTGTGAAAGGACCAATGATAGCGTGGGAAAGAAATTTTGGCCATAATATAGACTTAGAAGACTGGGAAGAAATGTGGCAGAGAAATCTTACAAAAACTAAATCTGTATCTTATAAAGATAACTTATATAAAATGATATATAGTTGGCATATAAAATGATATATAGAAAATGATATTATATAAAATGATATATAGAATATATAAAATGATATATAGATGGCATCTAGCATCCTCCAGATTTTCAAAAATATATCCAACATCGAATCCAACTTGTTGGAAATGCAAAGGGAAACAGGGTGCCTACTTCCATTTCTGGTCAAATTTTTTTTGATTAGAATCAAAACTTGGTTAGAAGAAATCATCCAGGGTGGATTGGAGTGGGAACCTAGATTGTATCTTTTGGGTATCATTAAGGAAGGTTATCCCTCCAAAGTAAAATATTTGATTATCCATATCCTAACAATGGCATGTATTTCACTGGCTCAATTTTGGAAATCACCTAATATACCACCAATGCAATTTATTGTTCAAAAAATTTGTGAATGTGCAAAAATGGAAAAACTCACACTAAAATTAAAAGGAAAAGAGGAGGCGGAATTTTATTCAATCTGGAATAAGTGGTACGATTGGCTCTAACGTAAAAAAATGAAAAGGGGAATCAAGGGGGAAAAACAAATTTATGAAACAGATTATGATACATATAATAACAAACAGGAATCATTAATGTTAGTCTTAGACTCTCTCATCCTTTAAACAATCAATAGAAGGAATTCATAATATAAATAAGTATAATCCAACAACAAATATTAATAACAGAACATTATGTTTGGTAGAACATAAATAATAGAGAACCTATAGGAAGCAAGAAATAACTGCCACATAATATATTTAGGAAATATTTAACTCACTGTCAAATGTATTAAAAGAAATTTTAATTAGTTTTAGCACAGAGATTATTGTGACGTTTGTATGAATCTTTGTCTTTTCAGTTTGTATATTTGTATATTTTAATTTTTTGTATTCAATAAAGTTTATTTTTTAAAAAAGAAGTGAATTTCAAAAATAGTATAGGATATTATTGATGGTACTAATGGAGAATATAAATTGAGATGTCTTAAGTTTGCAAAAGATTTTAAAATTAATATATAAAAATTGTAGAATTTGTGTCTCTGAAAGTCAGCAGAGCAATAGATAGAATGTTGGTACAACATAAATACTTTTCCATATTTATAGATAATAAGTTTTTTTTTAGAAAAAAACAGCTATGTGAAAAATGACTTATTATACTTTTGTATAATTGTGGTTTAATAATCAATTACATCCTCAGAGCCTTGGGAAATGTTTGATTAAGGTTTACGCCCACTGGTGAATAAACATAGAAATAACTGTGTATGTGTCAGCGATGTAGACTGTATTTTCCCCTTGTCATCTCCTATGAGGAAATATATCCAGATTAGAGGTAGATGTCAGCATACATTATCATAGCTGCAGCATGAAATTAGGGTATATTTATGAGCACATTGTAAAATTCATAAAACTAATTTGTTAGATTTGGAATTAAAAAGTGTTCTAGGTTTTGAAAGCAATAGGCAATCTGAATTATATCCTCATATAATTGTTATCTTTCACTCAGTTTTATTTCTAAGCCACTTGGGTTTTCCATTGCAATAACAATAAATAGATAGATAGATAGATAGATAGATAGATAGATAGATAGATAGATAGATCCAGAGATTTTGAGTAAATTGCAAATCACTTCTTACTTTAACCCATTTTTAGGATTTGGCATGCACTTTCTCTTCACAAGAAGTTTAGTAAATTTCATCTAGATCTAGGATGGGGAATCTATGTCATGCATGCCAGAGGTGCCATGCAGAGCCCTCTCTGGGCATGTGAACCGTCGCCCTAGCTCAGCTTTGCTGTGCATGCACGAACACGCCTCCCACAGGTCAGCTGGTCTTCAAGTCTCTGCTACGCAGGATCAGGGGTGAGGCTCATGCAGGAGTAATGTTCACATGCACAGGGGAGTGGGTTATATGCATGCATGCTTGGGGGTGGGTGCATGCGTGGGGGTGCAGGGCCCATGGCCCGGCTGTGCGTGCATGCGCAGGGGGTGGTGTGAACACGTGGGGTCACGCAGGCATGCATGGGGGCAAGGGGTCATACGTGCATGCAAGGGGCGCAGGGGGCATGCACATGTGTGTGAGCGGTGTGCATGCACAGGGCATGCACACTCTGTATTTTGGGGATGCACACATAAGTGCTTTGGACACTTAGTGCTGAAAAGGTTAACCATCACTGGTCTAGATCAGGGGTGGAATTCTACCAGTTCACACCTATTCGCTAGAACTGGTTGTTAACATCCTAAGCAGTTTGGAGAACTGGTTGTTAGAAGAAATTACTGGCCTAATCCTGTAAGGAAGGCAGGAAGGAAACATTCTGGTGTTGCTTACAGAAACTGCCTCTCCGTTGACCCTAATTACATTCTTCGCAGGACTAGACTTCCTGTCTCAGGAACTTCTCTGGAGTTTTCCCCCCCTCCTTTGCTGGTACTTTGCTTGTGTGGAATGACCATTCAAAGTTACAATGGCATTGAAAAAAGTGACTTAGGACCCTTTTTCACACTTACGACTGTTGCAGCATCCCCACAGTCATGAGAGGCCAGGCGAGGAGATGCGTGCCTCAATGTGAATGATGTTGATTTGGCCACGCCCAGCTAATAACATGACCACCAAGCCACGTCCACCTAATCACATGACCACCAAGCCACGCCCAGAGAACCGGTTGTTAAAAAAATTGAATCCCACCCCTGGTCTAGATCCTCCACTTGTTATGGGGATGAGCCCATGTATGTGTGGCATTGGGACTAGATTGATTTTAAACTGAGGAAAGCAACGTCTTTAGCAGCCTTGTGAAATATATATGTGTGTATCTGATTTCTCATGTGTACACACACATAATCTGAGATGGATTATTCATTGTGTTAATGACTACCATCTGGCACAACTATTTACGCTTGTAATATACATGACCAAAAAAGAAATTGAAATGAGATTTTTAAAAATATAGTATGTATGAGCTGGGCTCCTTTTGCTGTTATTGCTTACAATCTTAGTAAACAGCTTAGAATATAAGGTTGACTTTTATTTTCAAAAAATTGAAGCCATCTGTCATTTTTTATTAATGCTAAACTCTGAATTTACAAGTGGAAAGAAGATCAATAAAAATAAATGAATATTGATATTGCAAGACCTTAGTGTTAAGTTTGGAGCATGGGTGCGAAGAATGGAGACGAGCCAGGTGAACGGTGAACTTCAAACTCTTTATTTACATGGTGTGACAGCTCAAAACAATGGCTGCTATAGCCTTCCTTAAATAGGCAACTTATTAACCATTTAACCAATGAAAACCTTGGAGCGCTAGCTCCGTTGACCAATGAGAATGGCTCGTTAATGGCCAATCAGGTTCTCCTGAATGGAACAATCTGATCTCGCCATTTAACAGCCAATCAGAAATGCAGGGCCAGAACCCTGCACTTGACTTCAAGCTCAAGATAACTTTAATTCACATTTATTCATTCACAACACCCCTTCCCCCGGGTTCCATTTACGGGATGCGGTTACATAGTCCTTGAGGTAGGATGGTTGTTTTGTTAGTCTATTTGATTTTCATTGTGCACCCGGTGTTTGGCTGCACTCTTGTTGAGGTAGAGCATTGTTTGGAAAAGGGATGTTTCTGACTCTGAGTTCGAGTTTTCGTTGTCACCAACATCTTCGGTATCATCCTGAGGTGAGCTCGCTCCCATCCCTGATTCCTCTTCTCGTGTTTCCGTTCCGCTATCGTTCCCTTCAAAAAGGTTTTCTGCTAATTGAAGTTCATCTTCCTTTATAACTCCCCCCCCTCAGTTTGGTTATCAGGGGGCTCAGAGATCCCTGACCGCAGCCTTGATCATAATTGATCGATATGGCGCTTCCATAGTCTATCATCATGGCATTGTACAAGGTATGATCTGGGGCCGGTTACACAGACCACAGTCGCTTCTACCCACAATGGATCGCCCGATAAGTTTTTAGCGAACACCAGGTCGCCTACCTGGAAGGTACGGCATCGGCCGCTGGATCCGTGTGGTTTCTCCGGTTTGTCTGCTGGTTGTAACCGGTCGAGGTGGGAGCAGAGCTTTTGTCCCATTAGCAGCTCGATGGGAGTTTTGTTGGTTACACTGTGCGGAGTGATATGCTGTAAAAAGAGGATTCGATTTATCTTTTCTTCGATGTTGTCATAATCCACTTTTTGTAGCATTTTCTTGATGAATTGTACCATGCGCTCGGCCCTTCCGTTGGCTGCCGGATGCACAGGCAAAATCAGCGCATGTCGAATACCGCGGTCCGCCAGGTACTGTTCAAAAGACAACGCGGTAAATTGCGTCCCGTTGTTGGATACCAGAATGTCTGGTAATCCGTGGGTTGCAAACAGTCTCTCCAGTTTCTTAATGACCGCTTCGGTTGTCGTGTTCTTCATTCAGTGGATTTCAAGCCAGTTCGAGTAGGCGTCCATGGTTAACAAGAAGGTGTGGCCTTTGGTCGGCCCGGCAAAGTCCAGATGGATACGGGACCACGGTCCCTGTGGTGTTTCCCATTCGGTTGGGATAGTCTTTGGTGGGGCGTTGCTTACTTCCGGGTATCTATGACAAGCTTTGACCCAAGTCTCGATTTGCTTGTCGATGCCTGGCCACCACGCGTAGCTTCGTGTGAGGGCTTTCATGCGCATGATGCCGGGGTGGCCATCGTGCAAGGTTCTCAGTAGTGCTTGTTGGAGTCACTCTGGGATAAGGACTCTATCGCCACAGATGATGCAGCCCTTTTGAGAAAACAACTCTGTTTGTCGACTTTTGAATGGTGCGAAGTCATCTGGTACTTGGTCCAATGGCCATCCACGTTCCACCCAACTGAGGACTCGTGCTAAGGCTGGGTCACATTTTGTTTCTCTCGCGATATCACGGGCGGTTAACGGCAGTGTATGAAGTGCCTCAATCTGCAATGTGGTCACTGTAGGCGCGGGGTCATCGATAGTCTCTGGAAGCGGTGCTCGGCTCAATGCGTCGACGTGGGGAATGGCTTTCCCCGGGCAGTATTGCAACCGATAATTATAAGCAGCCAAGAATTCTGACCAGCGAGTCATTCTGGGAGATAATATATAGGGGATTGGCTTATCTCCTGCTATTATTCCCAGCAAAGGTTTGTGGTCAGTCACTATAGTAAAAGCCCGGCCATATACATACTCATGAAACCTTTTCACAGCAAACACAATTGCAAGGGCTTCCTTATCAATTTGGCTATTATTTCACTCAGTTTTTGAAAGTGTTTTTCAAAAATTGGCAACAGGGGCTTTGCTGCCCTTAGGCAATACATGGCTCAAAATGTCGCCCACTCCAAAAGGCGATGCATCACAGGTGATAGTTAACGGCAAGGTCTCATTGTACTGTATTAGTACAGCATCAGAAGTCAGTAGTTTTTTTCACATTACAGAACGCCTGCTCTTCTCTATGACCCCATACCCAAATTGCTTTTTTGTCCAGTAAATGATGTAAAGGTTCAGCGACAGTCGCTTTGTGCGGCAGGAATACGTTATAAAAGTTGAGGCCTAGAAACGCATGGATGTCGGCCTTATTCCAGGGTCTGGGAGCGTTTTTTATTGCTCTTAATTTGCTATTGGTAGGGTGAATGCCCTGACTGTCAATTAAATAACCTAAAAATTCGACACGATCTGTACACAGCTTACACTTATTTTTCTTCACTTTAAGACCTGCGTCTTTGAATTTCTGGAGAACCAATTTTAAGCGATCCCGTAAAATTTTTGTAGTAGGTGCAGCAATTAATACATCATCAAAGTAAGGGACAACGCCTTTAATCCCTTGTAATAGTCTTTCCTTTAGGCTCTGGAATATCCCCAGGGCTACACTCACTCCGAATTGGAGTCGGGTACATTTAAAGGCACCTTGGTGCGTCACGATCGTCTGTGCTTGTGCCGTGTTTTCATCAACCAGCAGTTGCTGATATGCCTGAGCTAAGTCTAGTTTAGCGAAGACTTTTCCGCCCCCCAGGGAATGGAGGAGGTGCTGCACCACGGGCACCGGATATCCGTTTTGCTGAAGGGTGTGGTTCAGGGTGGCTCGGTAGTCCCCACAAATTCGAATCGAACCATCCGGCTTGATGGGTGTCACGATTGGGGTTTCCCAGGGAGAGTGATCAGTTGGCTCTAACACTCCCTGGGCTATTAACTTAACAAGCTGTTCATCAATTTTTGGTTTTAGGGCAAATGGAACTTGATGAGGCTTAAGGCGGATAGGAGCTATTTTTGGGTTAAGCTTAAATGAGATTGGGGTCCCCTTGTACTCGCCTAGCTTCTCTGCAAAGACGTCCCTGAATTCATGGACGAGGTCCTCCTCCCAGTCACTGCCGCCGATTCAGTTAATGCCTGCCACTTCAATGCCAAGTGGCATGAACCATTGGAGGCCTAACAGGCTAGGCCGGTCTTTGTCGATCACTGTCAGGAGTAGGTACGCTGTGCGGTTTTTGAACGAGACGCGGACTCGACTGGTTCCTATGACTGGAATCCTATTCCCCTGATAGTCCTTAAGTATGAGTCTTTGGGAACGGAGGTCTTGGCGCCGGATGGTAGGGATAAGTTGCTTGAGGGTCTTCCAGGAAACCATCGAGAGAGACGATCCCGAGTCGACTTCCATTTGGCAGGGCTGATTTTCGATGGCCACTTTAATTCGGATTTTCTGAGCATCCAAGGAAGAGGCGTGACCGATAGTGATAGTTTGGTGAGCCTCTTCTCACTTCGTGGGGTGATTTTGGGTTCGGTTTCTGTAGGAGTGGTTGACTGGTTTTCGCCTTACAGGACGGTTTCCTGTCGAGTGGCGATAGTTGGCCCCCTTCGAGGTCTGGCTAAGTCCTAGGAGGCTTCTACAGACCCGTCCGATGTGGCCTTGTTTCCCGCACTCATGACAGAGTGCGTCACAGAATTTGCATTCGGACCGGGAATGGTTGGCCCCACAGCCAGCGCATGGGTGTTGGGACTTCGGGTAGTGGTCCCGATCAGACCGCAGTCGATGGACCTCTTCTTTGTTGCTGTCTGACGACGAAGAGAGGTCCTCGTGGTGGGCCGTCAAAAGTTGTCCTTCTGACTTGGGTGAGATGTCGTGGGTCGGTTGGTGTACCAGAGTGCAGTTGCGGCGCAGTTGGGCAGCCGACTTCCTGATTGCTTCTGCTGCAGTAGCATCAGCGATGGCATCAGCAAGGCTGATGTCACCTTTCGCCATCAGCTTACTCTGCACATTTAGTGCATCTAATCCCAGAACTATTCAGTCTCTCAAAGCCTCTTCCAGGTTGGTGAACCCACAGAGGCCTCCCAGGTTTCGGAGGTCCACGACAAAATCGGCAACACTTTCTCCTTTCCACTGGTTCCTTTGGTAGAACTCCTGTCGCCTTACGAGCATTGGTATGGTCGGCGCTTAGTAGGCCCTCAGTATGGGTTCGAGGATGTCCCAGTCCATAGCCTTTACTTCAGCCGGTTTTGCTAGTGCCTTGGCCCTCTTGAATACGGTTGGCCCGCAATGTGTTAGGGGTACTGCTCATTTATTCACAGTCGTGGCATCCTTCAAGTTATTGGTTTCCAAGAACATTTGGAAACGATCCATGTAGGCTTCCCAGTCTTCTTGCACTGGGTCGAACGGAGCGGGTGGTACGACAACGCCGGACATGGTTCCGCCGTTGTGCGTTTCAGCCACGTGCTCGGTTATCTTCTTCTTTGTTAGCTCTGACGTCTCCATATCCCATCCTCATCGCCAGTGTTAAGTTTGGAGCATGGGTGCAAAGAATGGAGACGAGCCAGGAGAACGGTGAACTTCAAACTCTTTATTTACATGGTGTGACAGCTCAAAACAATGGCTGCTATAGCCTTCCTTAAATAGGCAACTTATTAACTATTCAACCAATGAAAACCTTGGAGCGCTAGCTCCGTTGACCAATGAGAATGGCTCGTTAATGGCCAATCAGATTCTCCTGAACGGACCAATCTGATCTCGCCATTTAACAGCCAATCAGAAGTGCAGGGCCAGAACCCTGCACTTGACTTCAAGCTCAAGATAACTTTATTTCACATTTACTCATTCACAACACTTAGCAGTACTGTCTTTGTAGCACTGCAGCCAGTTAGGCTTTGCATTAAGAAATCAATACTACAATGGAATGACCAACACTTTTATATAAAACTATCAGTATTTTGGGGGAAACAGAGAAAAGCTTGTAGTTTTGCTTCTGTAACTGGGATGACTTAGCACATTTTTTTTCATATTTACAGTATAAATTTGGGCTGTGAATATATGTTTCAGTTATGATTAAGGAAAGGTATTTTATTTTCCTGAAGAATATGCGTATATGTTTATAAAAATATCTACATAAATTAAAGGAGTAGAAACAACTTTCACTCCAGCAGGCCCACTTCTATGTTCAAAGGAATTCTATATCAATAATATGCCTCCTCAAATTCAAACAATAAATTTAAATGATATAAGTCAGTTGCTCAGGGCACTGGGAGAAATATGATATGTTGATATTTTATCAGATCCTACAGTGGCCAAACAGTGGTCCAAATGTTAAACTTTATCAGAGAAGTTACTAGAAAAATATTATTGACTATTAACCGATTAGAGCATTCTGGAAAATCACTTTGAAACCTATTCATATCTGTAACTCTGAATGGGCTTGTACTGTTCTGAGTAGTTTAGTGTAAATGTAGAAATACATGAAAGTTTTCCAGTTTCATCAATGGTTTTTTAGTAAATAAAATCAAATATTTAATTAAACATAGATGTTCAATAGTCACATTTTAGTTTTGGAAATGTCATCTGGTTTGGTAGAAATAATTGATGCTTGAAAGTGCAGCTTTGCAAGGAATTGGGATAATTTTTGTAAACTAGAATATATTTAAGATGGCACCTGCAAAATAGAAATCATAAATATCAAGGAATAGATCAAGGATGGACAAACCTTGCAGATGATAGAAATTAGACATTGTGCAATGGTAATCATACATACATGCACCATGAAATATGTGTGTGTGTGTGTGTGTGTAGACATATATAATACATATGTAATACTTAAAGATATTTTATTTTCTTGCCTAAGATTCAACCAAGGAAAAAATGGATATTATATAGATACTTAGTATAAGTAGTTTTACTTTCTTACATCATCAACCCTCACATAATATACAAACTTGCCTGATTTTGCATGGTGGCAAATTAAGAGTAATTAAAGAATTAAGAGTAATTAAACCTGCCTAAATATGAATAGGCAGACATGGCTCAGGGTCAGCATTAACCATTGGTTTCGGATGAACATACTGTATCAGCTAACGTATTGCATTTTTCTCTGGTTTGACAGGGAAATTAGATGCTTATAATTCTTAAGTCCCTTTCAGATAATTTGATTTATTTCTGAATATACATGTCTCTGTTTGTGTGTGTGTGTGTTTGAGAGAGAGAGAGAGAGAGAGAGAGAGAGAGAGAGATCAAAATTTGTGCACTTGGCAATTGCCATGTATTTCTGACATTTCAGAATCACATGATCTTAATTTGCAACTTTCCTTACCAGCAAAGTCAACATAGGAAGTCGGATTTACTTAACAAATATATGATTCATTTAATGGGCATGGCAATTCACTTAAAAAAATAAAATCCACTTTTTTTTAGAGGAATATTAATTTGGAAGGAAGTATTAAATACCAGTGTGGTATTTTCCTACATGTAGCCAGTTATCATAGCAGCCAAAGCTAAAATAGAGACATATTTTGTTCATATAATACAACACTTGAGTAATTCATCTATCCAACAGAGAGAGAGAGAGACTCTGTTTAGAATTAACCAATGAAATTTAAAATGATGTTAAATACTAGTCAGAACACACTTGCCCTCAAGTAAAGTTACTAATCAAGCAAAAAGAAAATTCAGCTGTTCGAGCCAGATTTTTCTGATGCCTGTTACACAGGGATGGGATTCAGCCGGTACAGACTGGTTTGGCCAAACCAGTAGTTCCAGTGATTAGTTAGCCCCACCAGAGGTGGGATTCAGCAGATTCTGACCAGTTCTGGAGAACTGGTAGCAGAACTTTTGAGTAGTTCAGAGAACCAGCAAATACCACCTCTGACTGGATATTTTACAGTATCCTTCCTGTTGTGAATCAATAAATGTGTTTAATAAAGATTATGAGAGCTTGAAGTAAAGTGCAGGGTTCTGGCCCTACACTTCTGATTGGCCGAAAATAGCGACATCGGATTGGTCCGTTCAGGAGAATCTGATTGGCTATTAACGAGCCTCTCCTATTGGTTTACGGAGCTAGCGCTCCCTGTGTTTCATTGGTTAAATACTTAAGAGTTTGTCTATATAAAGGGGGCCATTTCAGCCATTGAGCTGAGCTGTCACACCATGTTAATAAAGAGTTTGAAGTTCACCGTTTCACCGGCTCATCTCCATTCATAGAGCCATGCTCAGAACATAACACTGGTGACGAAGGTGGGATGTGGAGACGTCAGAGCTGACTGAACGACAAAGAACGATAACCGAGCACATGGCTGAAATGCACAATGGCGGAACCATGTCCGGCGGTGTCATATCACCCGCTCCATTCAACCCAGCGCAAGAAGACTGGGACTCCTATATGGATCGCTTCCAGATGTTTCTGGAGACCAACAATTTGAAGGATGCCACAACCAGGAAGAAACGGGCGGTATTCCTAACTCATTGCAGGCCGACCGTATTCAAGATGGCCAAGGCACTAGCAAAACCGGCAGAAGTAAAGTCTATGGACTGAGATGTCCTCGAACCCCTACTGAGGGCCCACTATGCACCAATCATGCCAACGCTCGTGAGAAGGCATGAATTCTACCAGAGAAGTCAGCAGAAGGGTGAAAGTGTTGCTGATTTCATGGCAGATCTCCGGAATCTGGGAAATCTATGTGGGTTTGCCGACCTCGAAGAAGCCCTGAGATACAGAATAGTTCTGGAACTAGATGCACCTACATGTCCAAAGCAAGCTGATGGCGAAAGGTGACATCAGCCTTGCAGATGCCATTACTGAAGCTACTGCAGCAGTAGCAACCAGGAAGTCGACTGCGTGAATGCACCGCACCCACGCCCCGCTTTGACAACCGACCCTCAAAATTTCACCTCAGTCAGAAGGGCAGCTACTAACGGCCCACCATGAGGACCTCGATTCGTCATCAGACAGCGACGAATCGAGTTCCACCTACTTTGGTCCAAACGAGATCAACGCCAGAGATCTCAGCATCAATGCGCTGGTTGTGGGGCAAGCCACCCCCAATCAGAATGCAAATTCCTCGATGCGCTCTGCCATGTGTGTGGAAAAAGAGGCCATATTGGACGGGTCTGTAGAAGCAAGCTAGGACCCTGCCAGCCTTCAAGAGGGCTAACTATCGCCAACCGACAGGAAACCGTCCTATGATGCGAGAACCTGTGAACCACCAATGGAACAACCACTCCTACAGAAACAAACCCCTAAACTACTCAACGAAATGAGAAGAGGCTCACCAAACTAGCACGATCGGTCACGCCTCATCTCTTGATGCCAAGAAGATCCGTGTGAAAGTGGCCATTGAGAACCAGCCCTGTCTGATGGAAGTCGATTCAGGATCATCCCTCTCGATGGTTTCCTGGAAGACCCTCAAGCAGCTCATCCCTATGGTCCGACGGCAAGACCTCCGATTCCAAAGACTCATACTCAAAGACTATCAGGGAAATCGAATTCCAGTTGTTGGATCCAGTCGAGTCTGGGTATCGTTTAAGAACCGTACAGCATTCCTACCCCTGATGGTAGTCTACAGAGATCGGATTAGTCTGCGAGGCCTCCAATGGTTCGCTCCACTTGGAATTGAAGTAGCCGATATTCACAGAATCTGCAGCAGCGACTGGGAAGAGGACCTCATCCAAGAGTTCCAGGACGTCTTTTCAGAAAAACTAGGTGAGTACAAGGGGACCCCGATATCATTTAACCTCAATCCCAAAATAGCTCCCATCCGCCTTAAGCCTCGTTGAGTTCCATTCACCCTTAAACCAAAGATCGACGAGCAACTTGATAAATTAATAGCCCAGGGTGTGTTAGAACAAACCGATCACTCTCCATGGGAAACCCCAATCGTGACACCCATCAAGCTGGATGGATCGATAAGAATTTGTGGGGACTACCGAGCCACCCTGAATCACGCCCTTCAACAAAACGCTTATCCGGTACCGGTGGTGCAACACCTCCTCCATTCCCTGGGGGGTGGAAAAGTCTTCGCTCAACTAGACTTAGCCCAGGCATACCAACAACTGCCCATAGACAAAAAAACGGCAGAGGCCCAAACAATCGTTACACACTGAGATGCGTTTAAGTGTAACCGGCTCCAATTCGGAGTACGCGTAGCCCCGGGTATCTTTCAAAGTTTGATGGAAAGACTATTACAAGGGATAAAAGGCGTTGTCCCATATTTTGATGATGTGCTAATTGCTGCCCCAACTCGGAAAATTCTGAGAGATCGCTTGAGGTTGGTTCTACAGAGATTCAAAGACGCAGGTCTCAAAGTTAAAAAGATTAAGTGTCAACTATGTACGGATCACGTAGAATTTTTAGGATATTTAATTGATAGTCATGGCATTCACCCCACCAATAGCAAACTTAGGGCAATCAAAAATGCCCCCCAAGCCCAAAATAAGGTCAACCTCCAGGCGTTTCTAGGCCTTATCAATTTTTATAACGTTTTCCTGCCTCACAAAGCAACCGTAGCCAAACCCCTACATCATCTATTGGACAAAAAAGCAATCTGGTATGGGGACACAGAGAGGAGCAGGCATTTCGAAATGTGAAAAAAATATTGACTTCTGATGCTGTGTTGATGCAGTATAAGAAGACTTTGCCTTTAACAATCACGTGTGACGCATCACCATTCGGAGTGGGCGCCATTTTGAGCCACGTTTTGCCAAACGGAAGTGAAGCCCCTGTTGCCTATTTCTCAAAGACGCTTTCAAAAGCAGAACACAATTACAGTCAAATTGACAAAGAAGCCCTTGCTATTGTGTCTGCTGTTAAGAGATTTCATGAGTATGTGTATGGCCGAGCTTTTAGTATAGTGACTGACCACAAACCTTTGCTGGGAATAATAGCGGGAGATAGGCCAACCCCTTACATATTATCCTCCAGAATGACTTGCTGGGCAGAATTCTTGGCTGCATATAATTATAAGTTGCAACACCGCCCAGGGAAAGCCATTCCCCACGCCGACGCATTGAGCTGCGCACCGCTTCCAGAGACCATTGATGACCCCGCTCCAACAGTTACAACTCTGCAGATCGAGACACTTCGAACACCGCCATTAACAGCCCGAGATACCATGATGGTAACAAAATGCAACCCCATTTTAGCACGAGTCCTCAGCTGGGTCGAGCGTGGATGGCCATTGGACCAGATACCTGATGTCTACGCCCCATTCAAGAATCGACAAACGGAACTGTTTTCCTAGAAGGGCTGCATTATCTGGGGTGATAGAGTTGTTGTCCCAGAGCTGTTACGACAAGTGATAGTAAGAACCTTGCATGATGGCCACCCCAGCATCGTGCGCATGAAAGCCCTCGCACGTAGCTACGCATGGTGGCCAGACATTGATAAGCAGATCGAGACTTGGGTAAAAGCTTGCCACAAATGCCAGGAAGTAAGCAATGCCCCACCGAAAGCAACCCCAACTGAATGGGAGACACTGAGGGGACCATGGTCCCATATTCATTTGGACTTTGCGGGGCCTACCAAAGGCCACACATTCTTATTAACAGTGGATGCCTACTTGAACTGGCTGGAAATCCATGGGATGAGAAATACAACAACCAAAGTGGTCATCAGGAAACTAGACAGACTACTTACAATACACAGATTACCAGACGTTCTGGTATCCAACAATGGGCCCCAATTTACCGCACTGTCTTTTGAACAGTACCTGGCGGACCGCGGTATTCTCCATGTGCTGACTTCGCCGGCACATCCTGTGGCCAACGGAAGGGCCAAGCGCATGGTACAATTCATCAAGAAAACCTTTTCATAACATGGACTATGGCGATATTGAAAACAAGATTAACCGGATACTCCTTTTACAGCATATCACTCCGCACAGTGTCACCAACAAAGCTTCCGCTGAGTTATTGATGGGGCGGAAGCTCCACTCCCAACTCGCCGTCTGCACCCATCGTATGAACCTGAGAAACCACACGGATCCAGCGGGAGATGCCGTAACTTCCAGGTAGGCGACTTGGTTTTCGCCAGGAACTTTTCAGGTGATCCATTGTGGGTAGAGGCAACTGTGGTCCAAGTAACCGGCCCCAGATCATACCGCATGAAATGTCGTGACGATAGAACATGGAAGCGCCATATTGATCAGCTGCGTTCAAGGCTACAGTCAGGGATCTCTGCGTCCCCTAACTCCCAAACTGAGGGGGGAGGAGATACCGAGGAAGATGATTTTGAAACAGCTGAAAGCTTAAGCAGAAGTGATGACCGCGCAGAGGCAACACGTGTAGAAGGATAGGAGATGGGGGTGAATTCGCCTCAGGGAGATGCCGAGAACATTAGCGACAGTGGAAGTTTGAATGCAGAAATAGAGGCACCCTTTTCACCAGAGAACGCCCTAACTCAACAAGACTGTAGCCGTATACCGGGCATACAACGTAAATCAAATAGACAAACAAAACAACCGGCCTACCTCAAGGACTATGTAACTGCATACCTTAAATGGAACCCGGGGGGAAGGGGTGTTGTGAATCAATAAATGTCAGCCGGTACAGACTGGTTTGGCCAAACCAGTAGTTCCAGTGATTAGTTAGCCCCACCAGAGGTGTGATTCAGCAGATTTTGACCAGTTCTGGAGAACTGGTAGCAGAACTTTTGAGTAGTTCAGAGAACCAGCAAATACCACCTCTGACTGGATATTTTACAGTATCCTTCCTGTTGTGAATCAATAAATGTGTTTAATAAAGATTATGAGAGCTTGAAGTAAAGTGCAGGGTTCTGGCCCTACACTTCTGATTGGCCGATAATAGCTACATCGGATTGGTCCGTTCAGGAGAATCTGATTGGCTATTAATGAGCCTCCTATTGGTTAACGGAGCTAGCGCTCCCTGTGTTTCATTGGTTAAATACTTAAGAGTTTGCCTATATAAAGGAGGCCGTTTCAGCCATTGAGCTGAGCTGTCACACCATGTTAATAAAGAGTTTGAAGTTCACCGTTTCACCGGCTCGTCTCCATTCTTAGTGCCATGCTCAGAACATAATACTTCCCCTGCTATACCCACCAAGCCACACCCACAGAACCGGTAATAAAAAAAATTGAATCCCACCACTGGGCCCCACCCACCTGCCCCTGCCCTATATTTCCATGTTTTCCAGCCCACCTGATTCGTGTGGCACAATGGATTGCGGTGGAACAGCTGTTTTATTCATCAGGGCTGCAGCAGAAGGTAGGTTGTGGAGTTCAAAATGGGTGGTTTTTCAAATGCTGCCTGCATTTGAACTGGTTTTTACACCAGTTGAATCCCACCGCTGCTCTTTCAGCCAAGGCCATGGTCTGCAAAGAGCTTAAAAAGCATCAGAGGAATCTCATTGTTGGAAGATATCAGTCAGAAAGGTTCAAAAACTTTCCCAATGCATTGGATATACCACAAAATATAATGAACACAGTCATCAACAAATGGACAAAACATGACAGAACAGTGACATTTCCAAGAATTAAACATCCTGCCAAAATTGATGAAAAAACAGATCCTAGAGGCTGCCAAGAGGCCTACAGTAATATTAAATGAGCAGTAGGAATTTCTGGCAAGTACTGGTTATGAACTGCATATGATAACAATTTCCTGTATTTTTTATACATAGTAGATATGGGGTAAAGTGGCATGACTTTTCTTACAAAGAAAACTTCTAAGCCCAGCTACATTTTCCAGAAGCTACATTGAGTTTGGCAAAAGCATGTGAGAAAAGGTGTTATGGTCTGATGAGATCAAGGTTAAACTTTTTGTCCATAATTCCAAAAAGTGTGTTTGGATAAAAAAAACAAAAACAATTGTGTGCATCACCAAAAGTACCTCATACCCATGCTGAAATATGATGGTGGCAGCATTAAGCTTCAAGAATGCTATTCTTTAGCTAGAACTGGCACTTGAGTCAAGGTGGAAGGGATTATGAACAGCTCCAAAAGTCAGATAGCTTTGGTACAAAACCTTCAGTCATCTGCTAAAACACTGAAAATGAATAGGATTTTCACCTTTCAATGAAACAGTGACCCAAAGCATAGGCCCAAGTCAACAAAAAAAGTTTCACTGGAAGAAGATACATTTTTTGGGAATGGCCAGCCAGAGCCAAAACTGGAATCTTATTGTTAATCTGAAATTTTTTAAATTTCATAATTTATCATATATGTGTAGCTTAAGAAAGTTATTTAACATATTCTGATTTGATATTGTCTTTTAGATCAGGGGTCTCCAACCGTGGCAACTTTAAGACTTGTGCCTTTGCTGGCTGAGGAATTCTGGGAATTGAAGTCCACAAGTCTTAAAGTTGCCAAGGTTGGAGACCCCTGTTTACACAACATGTTTGTCTGAATGTACATCCTGACAATGTCAATTTAATTTTGGATATTCTGAATATTTAATGCCAATTTTCTTCTGGTTAATGACTGCATGTCAGATCTGTTCCAGTCAGATCTCTTAGGGTCAGATCATAAAATAAAATCAGGGTCAGATTTGGTAATCATACCTCTTCAGCCCTTATTCTTAACACTGGTACATCACAGGGTTGTGTGTTGAGTCCCTTACTCTATACTCTTTATGTGCATGACTGCATTCCCAATCATGCTAGTAATACCATTACTAAATTTGCAGATGATACAACAGTGGTGAGACTCATCTCGGGGGGGGGGGGTGTCTGCCTACCGAGATGAGGTGGACCAGTTGCTTTTGTGGTGTTGAGACAATAACTTGGTCTCAACACCAATAAGACCAAGGAGCTTATAGTATATACAGCAAGTGGCGAGTTTTAAGTTTCTGGGTATTACCATAAAAGAGAACCTGACCTGGGGTGCCCACATTGCAGCCTTGGTCAAAAGGGCCCAACAGAGATGATACTACCTGAGACTTCTCAGAAAACAACAACTGAATGAAAAACTGCTGGTGACCTTCTACCACTGCACCATAGAGAGTATCTTAACTTACTGCACCTGTGTATGGCTTGCCAATTGCACAGGGACAGATAGGACAGCACTCCAGAGGGTTAACGTCATTGCTCAGAAGATCATTGGTTGCCCTCTCCCCTCTTTGGAAAAGCTTTATAGCTCCCTCTGCCTTAAGAAAGCTCAAAACATTCTCAAAGATCTATCTCATCCTGGGTACCCTTTTTTTGAACTATTACCATCTGGCAGTTGGTACAGGATAATAAAAACAAGGACAAATAGGCTGAAAGCAGCTTCTATCCCAGGGCAGTAGCTCTGTTGAATTCTACTGTATAGTGCAGTGTTGGTGTGGTGTAGGGGGTTTCCGATTCAATGTGTGAAGGGTGAAGGATGTGTGTTTGTGTTATTTTCATTGTCATGATGTTCACCAAAGATGATGTTTGATTTCATTGTACAAAGTGCAATGACAATAAAGTAAACTAAACTAAGAAAGACTCTTGACTCTATTTGGGTGAAGGGATATGTTCTTTTACTAAAAGTTTCTGGCTGCAGTAAAGTCAGGCTAGAACTAAGAAAAGGTTACAAATTTTTCCCCTCATCCCAGTTCTCCCCCCTTTGACCAGTTCATCTGCAGCCAGTGGAAAGCTGCACAGGTGTTTTGAGAATTAAGGATACAGAAGCTGGCAACTTTACCAGGGATTGAATTGTGCCGAGAATCAGAATTAAGTCTTGAAAGCCAAAAAGGAGATGCAGTCTGTCTGAGAAACTGGATGGAGCAGATCCAGCAAAGAAGAATGATGAAACAAGCAGATGGAGAATGAGAAGACAAAAAAAAAAAAAATGCTTTAGAGCTGGTTTATTTAAATATGTATTGTGTGCTTGAAATGTACCAATTGATTTTATTTAAAAAAAAAAAAAAAAACATTTCTAGGCTAAACCTGTTTGTTCCCAATGGATTCTGAGTGATTAGTTGGAGGAAAAAAAGAGCGAATGCGTCCAGCAGCTGCAGATGACTGCATAGGGGTCTTCACTCTGTTTACTTTCATCACTAATGAGCAACAATAGACAGACAAGAAGAACTTAGTGTTACTTATAATTATTGCAACTTCCAGGCTCTGAAAAAAGAGTAATATTTATTAATTGCGAGAGTATTGTGCAAGAGGCTGTTGCTTTAGTCTATTATATTTGGGGTTTCATGAAGTACCATCTGGTTGCCACTATGAAAGTTAGAAAACTTGATTAAACAGAATGTTTGCCTATGCTAACAAATCTTTCAAAAATATGTTCCTTTTTAAGCAATGCCAAAATATTCCTAGGGGAAAAAAAGTTTGAGGTTAGCTGGAGGTATTTCCTAGCAGTCATTAAATTTCTTCAATCTTCGAATGCACATGGAATCAAATATAATTCATGTACCCACCCATGATATATTTGCAGGGATGGACTCAGGGGTGGGAATTCAATTTTTTTAAACAACCGGTTATGTGGGCGTGGCTTAGTTGGTGAGCATGACTTGGTGGTAAAGTGACTGTCTGGGCATGGCCAACTCAATATCACTCACATCAAGGCATGCATCTCCTCACCTGGCCTTTCATGACTGTGGCAATGCTGCAACAGTCGTAAGTGTGAAAAATGGTCATAAGTCACTTTTTTCAGTGCCATTGTAACTTTGAATGGTCACTCCACACAAGCAAAGTACCAGCAAAGGAGGGAAAATAACTCCAGAGAAGTTTCTGAGACAGGAAGTCCAGTCCTGCCAAGAATGTAATAAGGATTAACAGAGAGGCAGTTTCTGTAAGCAACACCAGAATGTTTCCTTCCTGCCTTCCTTACAGGATTAGGCCAGTAATTTCTTCTAACAACCGGTTCTCTGAATTGCTTAGAATGTTAACAACCAGTTCTAGTGAATAGGTGTGAACTGGTAGAATCCCACCCCTGGATGGACTCCTAATTCCCTCACCCTCTTTTTTCTAACAGCTGTTACACTGGTATTTTCTGGAACACTCTTTCAATGGGCTCAAATCTCTCTCTCTCCCTCTCCCCCCCCTCTCTTTCTCTCTCTCTTTCTCTCTCTCTCTCATTATGCTTTTCTTTTTCAGCTTTTTTATCTGACAATTTAGTGATAATTTTGTGTTAAATGCACAGGACCGCAATAGCTAATATAACCTTGAAATACCGTATATACTCGAGTATAAGTCGAGTTTTTCAGCCCATTTTTTGTGCTGAAAAAACCGCCCTCGACTTATACTCGAGTCAGATTCCCCTCTGAAAAAAAAATGGTGTGGAGCTCCGAAGCTGGGCAGCCGCTTCCCTGCTTCCGTGTTTCCTTTGCAACTTTTAAGCATGGGAGGGGGAGGCTTTTCTGAGCTCTAGGCTGAAAAAGCAACGCGAGCTGAGGTCGCTCCACTCAGTTTCATTTCCTCAGCTCCAGCTGCTTTCAGTCCACTCGGGAGGAGGGGGAGGGGGAGGGGGAGGGGGAGGCTTTTCTGAGCTTTAGGCTGAAAAAGCAACGCGAGCGGAGGTCGCTCCACTCAGTTTCATTTCCTCAGCTCCAGCTGCTTTCAGTCCACTCGGGAGGAGGGGGAGGGGGAGGAGGAGGGGGAGGCTTTTCTGAGCTTTAGGCTGAGAAAGCAACGCAAGTGGAGGTCGCTCCACTCAGTTTCATTTCCTCAGCTCCAGCTGCTTTCAGTCCACTCGGGAGGAGGGGGAGGAGGGGGGAGAGAGAGAGAGAGATATCATAAGAACGGCTCTTGGTTTTTTCTTGCAAGGGAGAGAGTGACTCCTGCCTACCACTGTCATCATCATCATCTTTTGCGTTAGTGAATCAATCAAACCTTTCATGATAGTGAGATCGTTTCCCAAATTTCCCTTAAATCAGGGAAGAAATCAGAAACAAACCTTTGGGCTGAGAATAAGCTTGTTCCTATGATGCCATTTTTGTTCACTTCAGTGTGAAAAGTGTGAAAAAACACACTTCTTTTTCTTCATCTTCTTGTTCCCTATTTACTGGTCTCTTTCAAAGAGGAAATTGTGAACATCAAACTTATTCTCAACTGTCCTAGTGAAAGTTTTTATTGGCATCTATTTTTATTTTTGAAATTTACCAGTAGCTGCTGCATTTCCCACCCTCGACTTATACTCGAGTCAATAAGTTTTCCCAGTTTTTTGTGGTAAAATTGGGTGCCTCGACTTATATTCGGGTCGACTTATACTCGAGTATATATGGTACATTTTTAAAAATCATAACATTTATCCATTTTTCATACTGCATCTGAATTGTATATTTAATCTGCTGTGGTGTGTATATTACATTATTGCAAACACAAGTACATGCCTGGAAAATTAATACTATCCTGTCTCTCATTCCAATAATCTATTTACTATTCATTAAGAAATACCATAAGCTTAATTTATACAGCAAAAGTAGATAATGTTTCATCTAGAGGTGGAATTCAGCAGGTTCTGACCAGTTCTTGAGAACTGGTAGTGGAAATTTTGAGTAGTTTGGAGAACCGGCAAATACCACTTCTGACTGGCCCGCCCCCATCTATTCTCTGCCTCCTGAGTCCCAGCTGATTGGCTGGGTCTTCTTTTGTTGCCCTGCACAGGAGAACGGAGCTGGAAAGCAGGTTAATGGGGTCAGAAGGGAATGGGATTTTGCAGTATCCTTTTCTTGCCATGCCCACCAAGCCATGCCCACAGAATTGGTAGTAAAAATTGTTGAATTCCACCACTGGTTTCATCAGCTATAAATCATACTTTAACATAATTTGGAGAGCTTGTCTTAGATTGCTAATGTTGGGGCAATGACATGATTACCTCACAGAAGTGGGCAGGGAAATGTTTTCCATAAAAATGTTGAAAACATTTGTTTCTGAATCTTAGTTTTTATACTATAACTTTTTATACTATAACTTTATACTATAACTTATACTATAACTCTGGATTCTGGGGCCACAAAACTGGAATACTTCAAACATAACACATGTAACTTGCTTTCCCCTGGGGTGTCTGTCTGTGTTTCTCTGTGTGTATAACCTTGGATAGTATTTGATAAGGACAATAAAGGAGAATGTTTCTAGCTCAAGGTTGAAGTGAGGGGTCCTTGGTGCTTTCTGAGAGCACCAAGGTCCCATCATAAGAATTACAATATGGAAAAAAAAAGAAAAAATATTCATAGTTCCCTACCAGGAGCAAAGAATCAAGACCACATGTTAAGTTCCACTAAAGAATATTTATTGCTCAAGGCTATATATAGGAATCTAGTCAATTAATGCTCAGTACTAAATTGGCATTATATCAGAATGTACAGTTTTCAAAGGGAGCTTGTGGGAATGTAAAGACTCCAGACTGATTCCTCTCTTGACTCTAGCTCAGCCTCTGCCTTTTCTTCTCCTACCTTCCCATTATTAATGATGCATACTGTATTTAAAGTCAGATAGAGTTCACCACTGACACAGAATCTGTAAGCTGCAGTAATATGAAACTAGTAGCATTATTTAAGATTAAATTTCCAATTCAATTCACAGCCTGGGACTGGTAAACAGTTCAAGTCCTAGCCAAGGACCTATTAAGGCAGCATCTTAGTATAGTCTGAGTTCCAAATAGGTTTTTTTTTTTTTTGTGCAAAGTCAGGATTTTCAGTTCTAATAAGTTCAGAATTCCTATGTATCTAGGCAATCCCCTGGTATTGCTCCAATGGCACCTATTGCTATTGGTACAACCATTGATTTCTTCCTCCATAATCACTGAACTTCAATTTGCAAATTTTTATTGTTATTATTGTTGTTGATGATCATCATCATCATCATCAAACAGTCAGTCAGATGTTCAGGCTCAGTTTGGCATTTTTGTTTACCTATTGAGTCCTTACCAAGGATCTGGGATTGGCGGATCTGGTTGTTTGATAGTGTTGCAGATGTCATCACAGGATGGAAGCTGTTCCAAGTAAAGTCACCTTCTGCAATTGACTGATGGCAAATTTGTCAATTCCTATAGTATTCATGTGGTGTTCCAGTTGTTTTGGGATTGCACCCAAGGCACCTATTACTATTGGTACTATTATCATCATTGTTATCATCACAAAGAGTATCATTTTAAATGATAGCCTGTTTTAGATCATAACTGCAATAACTGATGCTGAAACTTTATCATAATTTATTCTGGAATGTATTCTGCTACACAATGAATTTGCTTGTATTCAAATATAGGATTAAGTTAATAACATTAATTTACATGACATTCATTCATGGAATTTGTTCCATGAATGAATGTTTGATGTGCTCTGCTTTTTGTCTATGGAGATTTACAATCATCCAGTAGTCATGGTTACCCTAAAGATGCAACTCTATTTTCTTGGGGATTTTTTCCCTTTGAAAAGATTTCACTTCTCATCCAAGAAGCTTCTTCAGTTCTAACTGGCTGGTAGAGAATGAAGAATTTATATTCTTTGTGGTCATCTGGTCATTAGCACTCGGGTCAATCATTAGCTCTCTGACATGCATTGAGGCCATTTGGATATTATCTGTATCCTCAAAGTCATATGGAAAAGAGTGTAAATAGATGTGGGACCTTCTTGGGATACCTGAAAGGACTGTATTATAAACAGGAGATAAGTGGTGTCATATCCCTCCTTTTTTGATGAGGGATGGCTGTTCAATTTTTACAGAGATTGACTCCACTTTCAATCCAAAGGTCCTCTCTGTCTAGAATATGAACTTTGCTGTCTTCAAAAGAGAGACCATTTTCTTTCAGATGCCGATGGACTGCTGAATCCTGTCCTTATGAGTTTGTTCTCCTGTGTTGTGTTCATGAGTTGGTGAAGTGGTTGTTTTGTTTCCCCAATGTACAGGTCTACACATGTTTCACTGTATTGCACAGCATATTCTACATTGCTCTTTTTGGGTGTCTGGCTGTTCTGTCCTTGAGGTGGACAAGCTTCTGTTTTAATGTATTCCTGGGTTTAAAATGTGCATGTATGTTGTGTTGGTTGAAAATCCCCCTGAGCAGAGGTCGGATTCAAATTTTTTTTTACTAACGGTTCTATGGGTTTGGCTTGGTGGGCGTGGCAGGGGAAGGATACTGTAAAATCTCCAGTCAGAGGTGGTATTTGCCGGTTCTATAAACCACTCAAAATTTCCGCTACCAGTTCTCCAGAACTGGTTGGAACCTGCTGAATACCGCCTCTGCCCCTGAGCTTTTCCAATATTCCTGTGATGTATGGACTTGGCAATGTTGCTTCATTTGTTGTTATCTTTTTTGTGTATTATGGAGAAGCTCCTGCTGTATCTTTTTGAAGATCTGATGAAGGCTTAGTTAGGACAACCACAAGTTCTCAGGGCTTCCTTGTTTTTGTTCTTTCTCCTTTCCCTCTTTGCTGGTTGGCAAACCTTCAGCTTGATAGTAGAAGGTTCTGATTACTCCCAGTTTGTGCTCCAATGGTGGTGAGAATCAAAATGGAAGCCTTCACCAAACACATCAATATCTTCTCTTTGGAGGTGACTAATAAAGCTATTGGGAAATCCTTATCTTGCTTTCTTGCTAAGGTTGGAACTAATTAATAAATTATCTTGTATTTTAGTATTCATTTGATTTGTCAATTGCTTACAAGATACAGGTATAAGAATAAATATAGTTTTGAATACATGAGATGGATACTTATAAGAAAAATAAAAAAAATAAGACAGGGACGGTAGGCACGATTGGTGTGCTTACGCATTGGGCATATATAGGCCTCTTAGGAAAGGGGTAAGGTCAATAGTAGACAGTCTAAGGTTAAAGGTTTGGGGGTTTGGGGAAGAAACCACAGAATCAGGTAGAGTATTCCAACATTGACCACTTGTTGCTGAAGTCATATTTTCTGCAGTCAAGTTTGGTGCAATTAACCTTGAGTTTGTATCTATTGTGTGCTCTTGTATTGTTATGATTAATGCTGAAGTATTCATTTGCAGGTAGGACATTGCAATGTATGATTTTATATACTATATTTAGATTGGACTGGAGGTGGCGTAGTTCTAGATTTTCCAGGTGTAGAGTTTAAAGTCTGGTGGCATAAGGTATTCTGCAATGAGTAGAGGAGCGGAGAACTCTTCTTGTGAAATATTTCTGGACTTTTTCAATTGTGTTAAAATCAGATACATGATATGGGTTACAGACTGATGAGCTGTATTCAAGTATGGGTCTGGCAAATGTTTTGTATGCTCTAGTTAGTAGTGTGATATTACCAGTGTGATATTGTGGTGTTATATTGTCCCCAACACTGCGTAGTTTAATTCTTCTTGTCAAGTCTGGAGCATGGGTGCGAATGATGGAGATGAGCCGGTAGAAACAGTGAACTTCAAACTCTTTATTTACATATTGTGACAGCTCAAAATGGAGGGCTGCTATAGCCTTCCTTATATAGGCAACTTATTTACTGTTCAACCAATAGCAAACCTGGAGCACTAGCTCCGTTAACCAATGGGAATGGCCTGTTAATGGCCAATCAGATGCTCCTGAATGGACCAATCCGATCCTGCCATTAACAGCCAATCAGAAGTGCAGGGCCAGAACCCTGCACTTGACTTCAAGCTCAAGATAACTTTATTGGTATTATTCATTCACAACATCCCTTTCCCCCGGCTTCTGCCCACGGGGCGCGGTTACATAGTCCTTAAGGTAGGACGGCTGTTTTGTTAGTCTTTTCAATTTTCACAAAGTGCCTGGCGGTTGACTGCACTTCTGCTGAGGTAGATCGTTGTTTATCAGTAGGGTTGCCTCTGGTTCTGAGTTCGCGTTCCTGTCATCACCAATATCACTGGCCACTCCCTGAGGTGAACTCACTCCAGTCCCTGGTTCCTGTTCCTGCGTTTCAGTCCCATTATCGGTTTCTTCAAAAAGGTTTTCCTCTAATTGCAATTTGCTTTCCTCTGTATCTCCCCCCCCCTCAGTTTGGTCATAAGGGAGTTCAGAAGTGCATGACGGTAGCCGTGATCGTAGTTGATCTATGTGGCGCTTCCAAAGTCTGTTGTCAGGGCACTGAATGAGGTATGATCATAGGCCAGTTATGTGGATTACGGTCGCTTCTACCCACAGAGGATCACCTGATAAGTTTTTAGCGAATACTAAATCACCTACCTGAAAGGTACGGCATCGGCCACTGGATCTGAGTGGCTTTTCTGGTTAGTAGGCTGGGTGTAACCGATTGAGGTGGGAGCAGAGCTTTCGTCCCATTAGCAGCTCGGCGGGAGTTTTGTTGGTGATGCTGTGAGGTGTGATGTGCTGAAGGAAAAGGATCCGGTTGATTTTCTCGTCGATGTTGTCGTAGTCAATCTTTTGGAGAGTCTTTTTGACGAATTGTACCATGCGCTCAGTCCTACCATTGGCAGCAGGATGTACAGGTGAAGTGAGCGCATGTCAGACACCGCAGTAAGCCAGGTACTGCTCAAAAGACAGCGCGGTAAACTGGGGCCCATTGTCGGATACCAGAACATCTGGTAATCCGTAGGTTGCAAACAGTCTTTCCAGTCTTTTGATGACCGCGTCAGTGGTCGTGTTGCTCATTCAGTGAATCTCGAGCCAATTCAAGTAGGCATCAACAGTTAGTAAAAATGTGTGATCTTTGGTCAGCCCGGCAAAGTCCAGATGGATGCGGGACCAGGGTCCCTGCAGCGTCTCCCATTCGGTTGGGGTTGCCTTTGGTGGAGCGTTGCTTACTTCTTGGCATCTCCTGCAAGTTTTAACCCACGATTTGATTTGTCTGTTGATGTCTGGCCACCATGCGTAGCTTCGTGCAAGGCCTTTCATGAGCACGAGACTAGGGTGGCCATCGTGCAAGTTTCTTAGCAATGTCTGTTGGAGTTGTTCTGGGATAATGACTCTATCGCCCCAGATGACACAGCCCTTCTGCGAGAACAACTCTGTTTGACAACTTTTGAATGGTGCAAAGTCGTCTGGTACTTGGGGAGAAGGCGGAGCTTCGTGCCGGCGTTACAGCTGCGATCTCGGGGCTCTGAGATCGCAGCTGATATTTTCGCCCCGGTCGGTCCTAACGGACCTAAATCGTCCCGGAGAGACGGTGATTGTGAAGGGCACTGTTCCAGGATCCCAGAGACATCGCAAAGTCTCTGGTTAGATTCGGAAGAAGCCCTTTTGCTGGCGGCGGAGAGGCAGCCTCCATAGCTGCTGAAGTCGGGACAGCTCCGAAAAGAAAGTGACTGGATTGAAGTGTGTCGGTTGGGTGAGAAAAACTCTTTTGTGTTGAAAATTCGCTGAGGTTGGAAAGTTCATTCTGAAGAGAGGAGGAAGCTGTGAGATTTTTTTTTTGATTGAAATTGTTTGAGCGGCGTTTTTAAAGTGCTGTCAAATTGAGGCTTGGGGTGTTTTTTTTTTTTTTTTTTTCTATATTCCATGGGAAAGATTTTATTGTGACTTAGGTAACCGGACTGAATTTTCTTTTATATATACTTTTAGGCTCCCTTTGACTTTTTTATTTTTTTTAGGATAGAGGCTTCCTTTGGCTATTTTTTTTTTCCTTTTTTTTGTATATATTAATTCTTTTTTCCGGTTGGGGCTGAGAAAGAGCATTAAGAAACTTTGTAACACTGCCAACTAGAGGCTTGAAAGTATTCTATTTGAATTGGAGAGAATTGCAAAAAGACCTCATCTCAAGGACTTTGTAACGTGATAAGATAGAGGGAGAGCACAGCAAAATATTATTGCAGGTGCTTTCCTGGACTGTTATCAACACTTGAGGTTTGGCTTTGAAGCTGCTGGAGAAGAGAGTCATAACAAGAGCCTTGGATAAATAACAAAGTGCAGTGTGTTTTCTTATATGTACCCCATTCGCTAGCTTTTTTTTTTTAAATCTTAATTTTTAGTAATATTTTTATTTTTGCCTTTTACTTTAAAGGGAAAGCCTCAGAGTCTTTTCTCTTTTCTTCTTCTTTTTTTTTTTTCCTTTTTATTGGAACTTTTTTGCTTTTCATATTTATCTTTTTGGATTATTCTGTTGTCGTGGTTGATTTTTTTTTTTATTTTTCTTCTTCCTTTTTTGGATTATTTTTTGGATTATTGAGATTTTTTAATTGGATTAAGGTGTGAAGATCCTGAAGGAACTTTTTGTTTTTTGTTTTTCTTTTTTCTCTTTTTGCTTTTTCCTTTTTCTTTTGCTCTTAATTAATATTATTATCTTTTGGATTTGTTTGTTTTTTCCTTTCTATTTTTTCCTTTTTTATGGTGGACTATTTCATAATTGGATTAGGGTCTAGAAGAACCTGAAGATCTTTCTTCTTCCTTTTTTTCTGTTTCTTCTTTGGTTTCGTGTTTTTTACTATTGGAGTTTTCCATTTTGGATTATAATTGGCTGCTCTACCAGTTGGGTTAAAAGTTAAGAAGAATTTGAAGTTTTGGAAACATTGAAATGAGCAAGAAACCAATACCATCTGGCATTGCTGCTTCTACCTCTGCTTCCCCACCAGCTGGAGGACAATGTTTAATTCAGACAACGTTGAAGCAAGATAAGGAACAAGAAAAAATAACTTTACAGTTACAGATGATTATGCAAGGAATTCAAGAACTTAAGACAAAATCAGATATTATTGAACAAAGAACAGGAAATATTGAACAAAGAACAGAAAATATTGAACAAAGAATAGAAAATATTGAACAAAGAACAGAAAATATTGAACAAAGAATAGAGAAGACTGATGAAAAAGTGGAAAATATTAAACAAATGATGGTTAAGTATGAGGAGAGATTCCAAAAAATTGAGGAAGAAGGAAAACAAAGAGAGAAGAAGATTGGAAATATTGATAGCAGATTAACAGCGGTCGAACAAGAAAAAGGTGGGATGTTGAGGTGGGAGATGGAAAGGTCAGAATTTTACCTTAGATTTCAAAATATAGAGGAGGAAAAAGGAGAAAATTTGGCAGCGGTAATGATAGAAATTTTGGCAGATGCTTTGGAAGTTACAGAGGAAAAGATGATGGATGGAATAGATGAGATATATCGAGTCTATACAAGATATGCGATGAGAAATAAATTACCCAGGGAAGTCCATATTAGATTTACCAAAAAATCCATTAAAACACAAATATTACAAGTAGCAAGAGAGAAAACACTGAAATACAAGGGTAAAGAGGTTGTGGTTTTAAAACAAATACCTAGAAGAGTGAGAGAGATGAGAAGAGAATATCGATTTCTGACCAAAATACTATTGGAAAACGAAGTGAATTATAGATGGCTGATTCCAGAAGGATTAATGTTTACGTGGCAAGAGCAGAGACATAGAATTGACTCAATTGAGAAAGCAGAACTTTTTCATGCAGAATTTTTTGGAGGAAGAAAAGAGGAAGCAGAGAAAGAGGTTTCATTAATTGAGTTTCAAGATGAACAACTGGAGACTGAAAAAGAGAAAGGAGCAATAGGGGGACAGATTGATAGTAAAGAACAGCGTGAAGTGAGATCCACGAGAGCTGTTAGACCTAAATATAAAGCATAATTATGGAGGAAAAAAAACTGATTACAATGAATATAAACGGACTTAATTCAGCTGTTAAAAGAAGGAAAACTTTTCATAAATTAGAGAAATTAAAATTTGATATAATTTGTTTACAAGAAGTTCACATTAAAAAACAACATGAACAATTGTTATTACAGCCAAAATTAGGGAAAACATTTACCTCTTTGACCCAATGTAAGAAAAGAGGTGTGGTTTTATACATTAAAGAGGCTATTCCAGCAAAATTGATTTACTCGGATGAAGATGGAAGAGTATTAATGGTAGAAATAATGGATAATAATATAAAAATACTCTTGATTGCAATTTATGCTCCGAATGATAAACAAGAAGAGTTTTATAAAAAACTGCACATGAAAATAATTGGACTGGACTATGTTAATATAATTATGATGGGAGATTTTAATGGAATTGTGGACAATAAACTGGACTATATAGCAACAACAACAAAGCAAAATAGAAAGGTTCTCCCAAGGTCTTTTTTTAAAATGACAGATGAATTAACTTTAAAAGATATTTGGAGAGAAAGAAACGTTAAAGCTAAACAATATACTTTTTATTCAAATAGGCATTTATCATGGTCCAGATTAGATATGATTTGGATCTCAACAGAACTAATATCTAATATTAAAGAAACAAGCATTGAAACAAGTACCTGGGCAGATCATAGCCCAATGACAATTAAATGGAAGGGACAAAAAAAAAGATCGAGATGGACATTAAATAATACTATTTTAAAGGAGAAAGATTTTACACAATGGATGGAGAAGGAATTGGCTTTTTTCTTTAGAGAAAATAAAAAAGAAGATACTTCAACGCAAAATGTGTGGGATACTATGAAGGCATACGCTAGAGGTTTGATAATAGATTATATAAGAAAAAAGAATATTAGGAAAAGGCAAGCTTCTAAGGCCTTGGAAGATGAGTATAAAACTCTTGAAAAAGAATTACAGAAAATGCCACAGAAAAAGGATATTAAATTGAAGCTGGATGTAATCAAACATAAAATGGAATTAATAGAGAAAGAAGAATTGGCACAGAAAATTAGAAACTCTAAACAGAATTATTTTGAAGATGCAAATAAACCAGGTAGATGGCTAGCATATAAATTGAGAAAAGAGAAGGAATCAAGAAAAATATTGAAGTTAATAGATGAACAAGGCCAAGTTTGTTATGGGAACAAGGAGAAAAAAGAAATTATCCGAGATTTTTATGGGCAATTATATAAACAAGAGAATATTGATGAAGGAAAAGTCAAACAGTATTTACAGGAAGCTAATTTACCAAAGATACCTAAAGAGACTGAAGAAATGCTAGAAAGCAATATAACAATGATGGAACTAAATGAAGCATTTAAGAGACAAAATAATGGGAAAGCTCCGGGCCCAGATGGGCTTCCAGTAGAATTTTATAAAACATTTCAAGAATTATTGAGCATCCCATTGTTAGAAGTTATGAATGAAGTTATGTTAAAAAAGATGATACCTAAAACATGGTCAGAGGCTTATATTACACTTATACCAAAGGAAGAGACTGACCCATTGCAAATTAAGAATTATAGACCTATTTCTTTATTGAATGCAGACTATAAAATTTTTGCTTCAATTTTAGCAGAAAGACTTAAAAAATATTTAAATAATTTTATTCACTCAGATCAAAATGGATTTCTGCCAAAGAGACAAATTAGAGACAATATGAGAGTAATCTTGGACACTTTGGAATATTATGAGGCTCATCCTGAAAAGCAAATGGCTTTGATATTCCTAGATGCTCAAAAAGCATTTGACAACGTCAACTGGAGATTTATGTTATTATTATTGGAGCAGATGGGTTTTGCTAAAAAATTTATTCAAGCAATAGAAGCTATATACAATAAACAGACAGCAAGGGTAATGATGGAGGGGGAACTTACAGATTTTATTAATATAAGGAAAGGCACAAGACAAGGATGCCCCCTATCTCCTTTGCTATTTGTGTTGACCTTGGAAGTCTTGAATAGAAATATTAGGGATGATAAAAGCATAAAAGGAATGAAAATTAAGAAGGAAGAATTTAAGCTACAAGCTTTTGCTGATGATTTAGCTTTTATTTTGGAAGATCCGATTGAAACAGCTCCAAAGTTACTGGAAAGGATAGAGTCATATGGAGAGGTGGCTGGTTTGAAAATAAACAAAGATAAAACAAAGATTTTGACAAAGAATATGTTATTGAGACAGAGAGAAGAATTGGCAGATCTTTTGAAAATTCAAGTTACAAATAAGGTTAAGTATTTGGGGATATATTTGACAACAAGATGTAGCACATTAAAGGAGAATAATTATATTAAACTTAAACAACAGATAACTACAGATTTGAAGAAGTGGGAAAACTTGCAATTGTCATTAATAGGGAGAATTTCAACAATTAAGATGAATATCTTACCTAGAATTTTATTTTTGTTTCAAACAATACCAATTAGGCTTGGAAAAGACTATTTTGAAGATTTAAATAAAATTATGTTGAAGTTTATATGGCAAGGTAAAAAAGCGAGAATAAAGTTAAAGCTTTTGCAAGATGCTAGAATTAGAGGAGGTTTTGGTCTGCCTAATTGGGAATTGTATTATCAAGCTGCAAGTTTGATGTGGGTCAAAGAATGGATAACATTAAGGAAACATAGGTTGTTGACACTAGAAGGGCATGACTTGCTGTTGGGTTGGCATGCTTTTTTATGGTATAAGGGAACTAAAACACAGGGTTATTTTAGAAGACATTATGTACGGGAGTCTTTGTGGTTAAATTGGGAGAAGATAAAAAGACAATGTTATTTGAAAATTCCAGTTTGGTTATCGACCATTGAAGCATTTTCCTATCCTATAATTTACAAGAAGGAACAAACAGTTAGATATGGGGAACTTTTGGATGAAAAGGGTGAACTTAAATCGATCCAAAACTTAGAAGAACAAGGTATAAGGATGAATTGGTTTTCATATGCACAAATACACTCAAGGTATGATGAAGATTCTAAAACGGAGGGATTTTATGATAAACAGACTGATTTAGACAAGATCTTGATGGGTACTGATGAGAAGGTGATTAAAAAATTATATGGTTATTTACTGGGAATGAAATTAGAGAAAGAACAAGTCAAAGAAACTATGATTGTTTGGGGGAAGAATTTTGGATATGGGATTGATTTGGAGAAATGGCAGAAATTGTGGTCTCAAAATTATAAAATGACAATGTCAACAGCATATAAAGAAAACTTGTATAAGATGTTTTACAGGTGGCACTTTCCTCCGACAAGAATAGCAAGAATGTTTAAGAACAAATCTGAAAAATGTTGGAAATGTCATCAGATACCCGGCTCGTATTACCATATGTGGTGGACTTGTGAGGATGCTAGAAAATATTGGACTATAATTCGCATGTGGTTGGAAAAAATGACAAAGAAACATATAGATTTGAAACCAGAGATCTTCTTATTGGGAATTTTACCTGATATATATAGTAAAGATTTGAAATACCTGATTGTAAATGTATTAACAGCGGCCAGGATTGTATTTGCTAAAAATTGGAAGAATGAGAAAATACCATTACAGGAAGAAATTATTAAGAAAATATTGGAATGTGCTGAGATGAGCAGATTGACATTTGAAATTAGAGAGCAAGAGGATAAACAATTTTACGAAATTTGGGATCTTTTTTATAAATGGCTAGATGATAAAATACGATAATAGAATATTTAGAATGCTAGAGAGTAAGGATTATCTTTATTTTGTCATTATTTTGCTATTTGATATTATATTTATAAAGGATTTTTTAGAATTGATTTGATATGATTAGATGATTTGTTATACAGTAAACTGGTTTAAAGTATTGTTAGCTCATTAAGCATAAATGATTAAAAATATAGTCAAAAATTTCTTTTTTTAGTGATATTAGGATATATAATTTTGGATTGACAATATGAGTTGTTATGTAACATAATTGTAATTGAGACTACAGAATGAATGCACAAAAATGATGAACCAACTGACACACTGGATGTACATATAAGATTTGATGTTTTTATGTTTTGTTTGTCTTGTTTGTTTGTAGAAAATTAATAAAAACTTTTTCAAAAAAAAAAAAAAGTCGTCTGGTACTTGGTCCAATGGCCATCCGCGTTCCACCCATGTGAGGACTCGTGCCAAGATTGGGTTGCGTTTTGTTTCTCTCGCGATGTCATGGGCAATTAATGGCAGCGTCTCGATCTGCAACGCTGTCATCGTTGGTGCAGGATCGTTTATAGTTTAAGGGAGCGGTGCATGGCTCAGTGCGTCGGCGTGGGGAATGGCTTTACCGGGACGATATTGTAGCCGATAATTGTAGGCAGCCAAGAATTCTGACCAGCAGGTCATTCTGGGAGAAAGTATGTAGGGAGTTGGCTTGTCCCCAGCGATGATTCCCAGCAATGGTTTGTGGTCAGTTACAATGGTGAAAACACAGCCGTACACGTACTCATGAAATCTTTTAACAGCTGATACAATTGCCAAGGCTTCTTTATCGATTTGGCTGCAATTTCACTCCGTTTTCGAGAGCGTCTTTGAGAAGTAAGCAACAGGGGCTTCGTTACCTTTAGGTAACACATGGCTCAAAATGGCACCCACTCCAAAAGGTGATGCATCACATGTAATGTTTATTGGCAAAGTCTCATTGTACTGCATTAGTACGGTGTCCGAAGTTAGTAGTTTTTTCACATTACGGAACGCCTGCTCTTCTTTGTGACCCCATACCCAAATCAATTTTTCATCTAATAGACGATGTAAAGGTTCAGCGACAGTCGCCTTGTGCGGCAAGAATATATTATAAAAATTGATGAGGCCTAAGGACGCCTGGAGGTCGGTCTTGTTCTAGGGTCTGGGAGCGTTTTTTTATTGCTCTTAATTTGCTATCGGTAGGGTGAATACCCTGACTGTCAATTAAGTACCCTAAAAATTCAACACTATCGGTACACAGTTTGCACTTATTTTTTTTGACTTTCAAGCCTGCTTCCTGGAATTTTCGTCATACCAGTCTTAAACGCTCCCGTAAGATTTTTGGAGTGGGGGCGGCAATCAGCACATCGTCAAAATAGGGGACAACGCCCTTGATCCCCTGCAATAGTCTCTCCATTTGGCTCTGAAAGATTCCCGGGGCCACACTGACTCCAAATTGAAGCCACGTACACTTAAAGGCACCTCAGTGTGTTAAGATAGTCTGTGCCTGTGCCGTTTTTTCATCAACTGGCAGTTGCTGATAAGCCTGAGCTAAGTCTAGTTTAGCGAAGACTTTTCCGCCCCCCAGGGAATGAAGGAGGTGTTGTACCACTGGTACAGGATATGGGTTCTGTTGCAGGGCGTGATTTAGGGTGGCTTGGTAGTCCCCACAAATTCTAATGGAGCTGTCCGGCTTAATTGGTGTGACAATTGCCGTTTCCCATGGGGAGTGATCAGTTGGCTTTAACACTCCCTGGGCAATCAACTTATCAAGCTGCTCGTCGATTTTTGGCTTTAGAGCGAACGGAATTCGACAAGGCTTAAGGCGGATGGGAGCTATCTTTGGATTAAGGCTAAAGGATATCGGGGTCCCCTTGTACTCGCCTAGCTTTTCCTCGAAGACGTCCCTGAATTCGTGGGCAAGGTCTTCCTCCCAGTCACTGCCACCGATTCGGTTAATGCCAGCCTCTTCAATGCCGAGTGGTACAAACCATTGCAGGCCTAACAGACTAGGCCGGTCTTTATCGATCACCGTCAGGGGTAAGTACGCCATGCAGTTCTTGAATGCAACCCGGATTCGACTGGATTCTGTGACTGGAATTCGGTTCCCCTGGTAGTCCTTTAACATGAGCTGTTGGAATTGAAGGTCTTGGCGCCGGATAGTGGGGATGAGTTGCTTGAGGGTCTTCCATGAGACCATTGAAAGAGACGATCCCGAGTCAACTTCCATTTGGCAAGGCCGATTTTCAATGTTCATGTTGACCCGAATTTTCTGAGCGTCTAGTGAAGAGGTATGGCCAATAGTGAGTGTTTGGTGGGCCTCTTCCCATCTCACTAGATGATTCACAGGTCGGTTTCTGTAGGAGTGGCTTACTGGTTCTCTCCTTACAGGGCGATTCCCTGTCGATTGGTGGAGGTTGGTTCCTTTCGAGGTCTGGCTGGGTCCGAGGAGGCTTCTGCAGACCCATCCAATGTGGCCTCATTTCCCGCACTCGTGGCAGAGCGCATCGTGGAATTTGCAGTCGGAGCAGTAATGGTTGGCCAGCGCATGGTTGCTGGGACTTCGGGTATCGTTCCCGATTGGACCGCAGGCAATGGACCTCTTCTTCATCGCTATCTGAAGATGAAGAGAGGTCCTTATGGTGGGCTGTCTGCAGCTGCCCTTCTGCGTTAAGTGAAACTTCACTGGCCGATGGGTGTGCTGGAGCGTGATTTCGGCGTAGTTGGGCAGCCGACTTCTTGGTCACCTCCGCTGCTGTAGCTTCAGCTATGGCGTCTTTAAGGTGATGTCACCCTTTGCCATTATTTTGCTCTGTACGTTTAGAGCGTCTAGCCCAAGGACTACTCGGTCTCTCAAGGCCTCTTCTAGGTCGGTGAAATAGCAAAGGCCTCCCAAGTTCCGGAGGTCTGCAACGAAATCGGCAACGCTTTCTCCTTTCCGCTGGTTTCTTTGATAGAACTCGTGTCGTCTTACGAGCGTTGGAATGGTTGGTGCATAGTGGGCCCTCAGCAGCGGTTCGAGGACATCCTAGTCCATGGCCTTTGCTTCCGCCGGTTTCGCTAATGCCTTAGCCATTTTGAATACCGTCGGGCCGCAGTGCATTAGGAATACCGCCCGTTTCTTCCTGGTTGTGGCATCCTTCAGATTATTCATTTCCAAAAACATTTGAAAATGATCCATGTAGGACTCCCAGTCCTCTTGAGCTGGATCGAATGGAGCGGGTGGTACTACGCCGCTGGACATGGTTCCGCTATTGTGCACTTCAGCCACGTGCTTAGTTGTCTTAGTTGGCTCTGATGTCATCCAATCCCACCCTCGTTGCCAGTGTCAAGTCTTGAGCAGGGGTGCAAATGATGGAGACGAGCCGGTAGAAACAGTGAACTTCAAACTCTTTATTTACATATTGTGACAGCTCAAACTGGAGGGCTGCTATAGCCTTCCTTATATAGGCAACTTATTAACTATTCAACCAATAGCAAACCTGGAGCGCTAGCTCCGTTAACCAATGGGAATGGCCTGTTAATGGCCAATCAGATGCTCCTGAACGGACCAATCCGATCCTGCCATTAACAGCCAATCAGAAGTGCAGGGCCAGGGTTTCCGGTTTCGTGTGGCTTCGGGGCAGCAGCAATTCGCGACAGTCGCGATTCCTGCTGTGCTAGCCGCCGAGGTACCCCCGATCCAGATGGGTCAAGGGGATATGGCTGCCCTGTAGGGACAGCTGAAGAGAGAGGGGAGTCGGATAGGGGGTTGGGGGTGTCGCAGACCCCCTCCTCCTCCGGAAAAACCCCTTTTTCCCAAGGCAGTGGAGCGGCGGTCAGCAATGGCCGCCACGAAGAAGCCAGCAACCGGGTAAGATTGCGCTGGAGGAAGTAAGAAGAGTGAAAGTGCTGTCTGAGCCGGGTCAAGTAACATCTTTCAAATTGGTTGGAACTGAGCTGTTTGAATTGCTGGAGGATACATTGTATCCCTAAGAAGATTGAAAGCGGCGGAGAAGCTGTTAAAGGGAACTTTTTTTTTTTCTTCACTCTCCCACCCCATGGAAACAGCAGATATATTTGGACATATTGGATATTGAAAGTGAATTGTTTTGAGAGTTGAAGCTAAGGGACAAAAGGGTTTTTGGACATTGAAAAACTTAAGAAATTGGAAAACCCTTGTTGGAGGTATGGATTTCTGATTATTTAAAATTGATATTGCAAGTGGGAAGGGAGAGGAAAAAAAATTGGAGCAGAAGCTGAAAAAGGAGGAGATTGCCTAGAATCCCAAAGAAAGGTATATGGAAATTGGACCTCTTTGATTAAACATTAACCCCAGAAAGAGAAAGAGAAGAAGGAAGAAAAGTATTAATTTTTGGATTTTTTTTTTTTTAATTATTCTTGATTAAAAATATTTGTGGTTGTTTTGGGAAAAGTTTCTTTTTTCATAATGGCATCGCTTGTGGATGAACTAAAGACTGAATATCAAAAATATAAAAAAGAAGATACTTTGGGCACTTTGTTTCAATTCTTAGAAATGGCGTTATGTACTTATGAAAAGTTGACTACGCAGCAGAAGGACTGGGACAAAGAAGAAGAGGAAGAAGAAGCCATCTTTGATGAACAATGGGTTCTTTCCGGGGAGGAGGAGAAAAAGGATAAGAAAAAGGGGATTTTAAGAATTATAAAAACAACCAAAGAAGAGAAAATGAGCGGAAAGGTGGAGGCAAGGTTAGAAAGCAAAGGAAAGGGAGTAAGAAAAGGGAGGAGGAAAGACAAAGGGGTAAAAAGGGCAAGGAGAAGAATAAGCAAGAGAGAAAGGGGGGGGGGAGAAGCCTCAATGGGGGGAAGCAAGATCTAAAGAAAAAAAGTTTATTCAGAGACAATGGGTGAATTTAATTTAGGATAAAAGAGGGATTCTGGAGGGTACATAAGATTGTGTTTTTTATATGTGTATTTATAGTATAAAATTCATTGTGTAATTTTAGAATCTTTTAAACAGAATTCCAAGAAAAATTGTTATATGAAGTACTTTTAAGTTAGGGTAATGAGTTATAGACGTTACTCCAATTGGTGTACAGGAGAAGTATAATAAAAGAAAAAAGATGAATGGATAGTCGGAAATAGAACAGACAAAGAATATTATTGAAAATGATAATAAGATATGAAAGGATATATAAAGGTTTTGTTATGTTTTTTTGTTTTTTTTTTTGGATGTTGTATATTGAAAAAAGGCAAAAAAAAATTTAATTAATAAGAAATAATTTGGATGAAAAGGAGAAGTTGGGATAAGATATGAAGTTAAATAGGCAAAGTATTGATACTATAATTTGGAATTGTTATGTTCTATTGGTTTTCTTCTTTTATTATTTTTTCTTAGAAAAGAACTTATAAGCTGTTATGCCTTGTGCATTGTTTATATAAAATTGATAAAAATGGTTTATATATATATATATAAAAGAAAATGATAATAAGATATGGAAGGATATATAAAATGAATATGATGTTTGAATTTGTGTCTGTGTGAAGAGTTTCAACCCGGGATCAGACAACCTTCAGAAAAGATCTTTTAGTTTTGTTTATGTTTTATTGTGTTCTCTGTAAAATTAATAAAATTTGTTTTAAAAAAAAAAGAAGTGCAGGGCCAGAACCCTGCACTTGACTTCAAGCTCAAGATAACTTTATTGGTATTATTCATTCACAACACTTGTGGTAAACTTATCCAATCTATATATAATTAAATCTGTATTACTAGAATTTGCACCTTCTCATCAAACAGAAAAGAAAAATCATTTGTTTAGAGTTGAATAACAAGTTTCTTCTAACTGCTAATCAGAGAAAAATGTGTCATTTAGCTATATTGTGGCAAACCATGCTTGAAAAGATTACTGGAAGTTTTCTTGTGTTGACTTACGACTTTATTTTCTCATCTTTTTTTAACATTTTCATTTTTTGAAGGATGGGGAGAATATTTCAAGGGTTTTAATTCCCTCACTTACTTTATTTATCATATTTGGATACTGCCAAATATTCCAGGATGTCCACAACAATGCTGACAATTGAAATAATATAGTAAAATATCCTTGATAAGAAGATTTCAGTAATTTAGCATGCTAAAAATTCAGTCGGCCTATTAATAATAATATTAAGTTAAAATTTAAATAATAACACAATACATCACGCTCTTCATCTGCATAGTGATGTTGACAGATTCTACTTACATTGACAGACTTTGCTGTGAAACTTTATTTTAATGGTGGAGGGAGCGAGTTCCATTGAAGAGTAAGGCATTGCAGGGATCTACAGTACATAATTTTTATAATGAATGACCTTGTCACATAATAATTGCAGAAATTGAAAGGTAAATCTAATCTGTGGCATGCAAAATTCATACAATATAAAATACTGATTTGGGGTTCATCCTATCATTTTAGTTATAATTGCAGAAACAGTATTGCCAGAATAATATCATTATTAAATAACTGTAGTATCTTTAGATGATTCACATTTGAGGGATTATGTTGCAATTATTGATGTTTTATCTGGTTTTGACCTAAGTTATATTTGCTCTATAAATCTGAAATGTTTGAAACATTTGTTTCTTTTTATAGATAAATTCTAGTTTTCCTGGAACAGTTTTATTGGGGTGAGCCTATAGTCTTTCCATGACATTATATTTATCTTTATTAATATGACTGTTCACATAATAACCCCAATAGTATATTAAATAAAGAACACATATTTTTCCACTCTGTCAATCTTTGGCTCATCCACAAAGCTTTTCAGTAGTAGTTTTGTGTTTTCTTCCAGATCAATGATAATTTATAACTGCTATTTGCTCTTGGGGGGGATTTTGCTATAGTCCTGTCAAGCTCCTTTCTGGGTTTCTCTGATAACCTCTAAGCTTCAGTGCCCTGGAGGTGCTTAGAGTCGGCTGATAGGCAGATCTTATTTGATTCGCATGACAGCAGAGTGTAGACAAGCTTTCACTGAGGGAAAATGTCTGACTCCTTATTATGTAAAATAAGAGCTTTCTCCTAGGTGCAATGAGAAATCATTTAAAACTTCATTTTGAACTAAAATGGCTTTTTCAGCTTTTATATATATATATAGATATCCAATTAAAAGCGTTGTTTGATCAGGGCAAACAATATATTTACACAACTGCTCTAATTTCACACATAGTTCTCTCTTAGATGAGATTAAATGCCTATATCTAATTTGCACCATTTCAGATTTCAGGTGAAAATCGCATATTTGAACTAATGTATGTCTCGATAAAAACATACTGTACAGAAAAAAAAAGTAGTGATAAAGAGATTTGATAAATAGACTTATCCTTTCCATCCCAATGATTTATTAACCGTGTAATAAATCAGTCTTTGAATGTGCCTTGAATGAGAAAAGAAAGAAGAAAAGGGAAAAGAAGGGAAGGGAAAGGAAGGGAAAGGAGAAAACTAAATTTGACCTGAAAGAATTTTTTTTCTTTTTATCTAACTAAAAATGAAGGGATTAAAAATCAAAATGAGTTCTGAGAAAATAGTCTGTCTGAACCTTGTAAATGGTTGCATATCTCAAATTTACACCGCTTCTTTATTTCCTCAGATCTTCTGCTATATCAGCAAATGACAAGAAAGTGCAACAGATTGAAAAGAATAAAAATTTCAGAAAGCTGAATCCCTTTTAAAACTTGAGCAAGGAGATTCTTCTACTAGCCTCCCGCAGATCCATCAGATACATTTTTTTCCAGCTATGAATAGATGACATTTATCACATCTCTCTCTCTCAAAAAAAAAGGGGGGGGCGAAATGTTTGTAAAGGAAGGGGGGGAATTTAGAGCTTTGCAGCTAAGAATGGCTTCCCACCAGAGTGAATTTGTTCATAATTTATTTTAAGATTGTTCAAAGTCATGCACCAAGATGGACAGGCATAGAAGTCAAATAAATAATGATTTTGTGGTCAAGCCACATCATGTTTTTGGCAATACTGTGGAAGTGGCTTGCCATTTACTATTTCTACAGCATTCATTTTTTACTTTAATTACCCAGACTAACCTAAAGCAAGGTGTTTTCTGGATGGTTTCCATCCATGAAGTAATCAGTGCCAATCCTGTTTAGATTCCAAGCCTGGATCTACTTACAGCATCTGCAGATGCTGCCATTGCAGAGGAAAAAAGATAAATATGTAATTATTTAAAGTTGCTTAAAGACATGTAAGGCATGTTACTTGGAATATAAATAGCAAAATAGGAAGTTAATTGGTTCATCTACCATGGCCTATATTGTGAAGACAGCCTTTAGCACTTCAATTACCTCTGCATAAAATCTTGCATTCAGATAATTACGCACTGATTCAACCTGAGTATAATGCATAAGCATTTTATAACTAACTTGTAGGAACAGATTCATTGTGAAATTTGAACTTTTAAAGATAGGATCTAGTATGCTTGGACCATTATTTCATATTTAAGAATTGTAATGAGCATTTTTGTTTCCTTAATGAGAAATATGTTATTGCCATTTGTAATCAGTCCTTGTCCTTGGTATAATCAGTTCATTTCACCAATTTATAAACTGAGCATAAACATGAGCATACTCTGTGAAGAAATAACTAAGAAATTGAAGTCTAGTGGGCAGCTCCTTTATTGTGGATTTTAGACCAGAAAATGACTTGAAGGCAACTGTATTTTCATTGAAATATGAAACTGTAAAAATGTATATTATTATTGATACTCATTCAATATTTAGAGGTTCATGTTATGCAGAAAATAAAATGTCCTCCTAGCTCCCAAATCTGTAATCAATCAATCAATCAATCAATTAATTAATTAAACAAAACTTATCTTGAATGAAATAATTTTTGCTATGTACAATTATGTTACAATAATTCTGTACATATTCATTTTGGGCACAACATTTTCTTCACACAGCACTGATAATATTATCATTATTATAGAATTAATATTATTATGATGAATATGGTTGTAAACATTTTGATTACCCTTTCCTAAAAATAACTGTACCCAGACGACACACTGTTTGATTGAAATTGAATTTTTTTACATGTTATATAAATAAAACAAATAAAAAAACTTGAAAAAATATTTTCTTCACATAGCATTGGACCATGGGTGAGCTTCAAAAATTTTAGCATAGGGTTCTCTGCCTGGTTGTTGGGTGGGCATTGCCAGGGTGGGCGTGGCCTATATGGCCTCTTGCACATGGCGGAGGGGTTTTGTTAAGTTCTGTGCATTGGTGCAAGGAGCGGAGACGAGGCAGTGAACAGTGAACTTCAACTCTTTATTAATCATAATGAACAGAGCAAAAACCCTAGGGCAGCAGCAACCCTTTTATAGGCTGGCCGCTGTCCCATTAGCCAATGAGAAACATGGAAGTGTTAAACCCTTGAACCAATAAGTGTTAGCCCGTTAACAGCCAATCAGATTCCCCAGAAAGGACCAATCCGATGTTGCTATTATCGGCCAATCAGAAGTGCAGGATTAGAACCCTGCTTTTTCCAAAGGTTGTTAAAACTTTATTAAACGCTTTTATTAGTTCATAACACCCCTTCCCCCTAGGTTCCGTTTGAGGGGTGCGATGACGTAATCCCATAAATATGCAGGTTGTTTTAACTGTCTATTAGATTTGCGCTGTCCCACCTGTTTCTGTCTGTAGTCCGGTTTCGGGGGAATGTTTTTTGATTTATCTGGTACAGGCGGTTCCACATCCTCACTGGATGACTCGGTGCCGCTAATTCTGTCTTTGTTGTCCTCCGGTCTCTGCGGGCTCACCTCCGTTGAGGTATTCCTCTGTGGCAAGGCAACCCCTCTCCCTGATTCTTTTTCATGTAACGCGCCCGGCTGCTGACTTTCTTCGATTCCGCTTTCTACCATCTCGAATTTGGTTCCTTCGACATCCCCTCCTCCCTCAGTTTGAGAGTCATAGGAGTCACAGGAACTGGGTTGCAACCTAGAGCGAAGCTGATCTATATGGCATTTCCATATCTTTCCGTCCAATGTTTGCACACAGTACGATCTGGGCCCGGTGGTTTGAGTTACGGTGCTTCGACCCATAATGGTTCGCCAGAAAGGATTTGAGCGAAGACTAAGTCACCTACCATGAACTTGCGGCATTTTCCGCAAGATCCACAGGGTTTTTCTGGTGCGTAGGATGGGTGGAGATGGTCGAGGTAGGAGCGGAGCTTGCATCCCATCAACAGTTCAGCTTGTTGGTGACGCTGTGCGAGGTGATGTGTTGGAGTAGGAGTATTCTGTTTAGTTTGTTGTCAATGTCCCCATAGTCCATCTTGTGGAGAGTTTTTTTAACAAATTGGACCATTTGCTCGGCCCTACCATTGGCCGCAGGGTGTGCCAGAGAGGTTAGCATGTGGCAGATACCCCAGTCCGCGAAGTATTGTTCAAACACCAGGGTGGTGAACTGGGGTCCGTTGTCGGAGACTAGAACATCTGGCAGCCCATGTGTTGCGAATAGTTTATTTAACTTGTGGATGACTGAATAGGTTGTAGTAGTCTTCATTTTGTGGATTTCGAGCCAGTTGGAAAAGGCATCCACTGTTAGGAGGAATGTATGTCCCTTAGTAGGTCCCGCAAAGTCAATGTGGATGTGGGACCATGGCCCCCGGGGGGTTTCCCACTCCATTGGAGTTGCTTTAAGTGGGGCATTGCTGACTTCTTGGCACTTTAGACAAGTCTTCACCCAGGCTTCGATTTGCTTATCAACGGCCAGCCACCATGCGTAGCTTCATGCGAGTGCTTTCATATGCACGATGCCGGGGTGACCGTCATGCAATGTTTTCAAAACTGCTCGTTGTAACCACTCTGGGACGACGACTCTATCTCCCTATAGGATGCAGCCTTTCTGCAAGAAAAGTTCTGTTTGCTGGTTTCTTAAGGGGGTGATGTCGTCAGGGGTTTATTCTACTGGCCATCCTCACTTGACCCAGCTGAGAACTCGCGCCAGGACAGGATCTCATTTCGTTTCGATAGCAATGTCTCTGGCTGTTAGCGGCGGTGAATGTAGTGTTTCAATCTAGAGTGTCATAAGGGTTGGAGCTGGATCGTCGACGGTTTCCAGAAGTGGGGCATGGCTCAATGCATCAGCGTGGGAATGGCTTTCCCCGGGCGGTGTTGCAATTTATAGTTGTACGCAGCTAAGAACTCCGACCAGTGAGTCATTCTTGGTAACAATATATAGGGGGTTGGCTTGTCTCCCGCTATAATCCCCAGCAAAGGTTTGTGATCGGTAATAATAGTAAAAGCTTGTCCATACATATATTCATGAAACCGTTTCACAACAGATACAACAGCAAGAGCCTCTTTGTCAATTTGGCTATAGTTATGTTCAGCCCTCAATAAGGTCCTTGAAAAATAGGCAGTAGGGGCCTCACTACCATTTGGTAACACATGACTCAAAATGGCTCCTACTCCAAATGGTGACGCATCACATGTAATTGTTAAAGGCAAAATCTCGTTATACTGCATTAAAACAGCATCGGAGGTTAGTAAATTTTTCACTTGTCAGAATGCGTGCTCCTCTCGGTGTCCCCAGACCCAGATTGCTTTTTTGTCGAGAAGTCTATGTAGGGGCTCTGCTACGGTTGCTTTCTGGGGCAAGAAGATGTTGTAAAAGTTAATGAGCCCCAGGAAAGCTTGAAGGTCTGTCCTATTCCTGGGTCTTGGAGTGTTTTTGATCGCTTTTAGTTTACTATTAGTGGGGTGAATACCTTGCTTATCGATTAGGTACCCCAAGAACTCTACTTTATCTGTACACAGTTGACATTTATTTTTTTTTAACCTTTAGGCCGGAGTCTTTAAATTTCTGGAGAACCATTTTAAGACGCCTTTCTAGTACTTCTCTATTTGGGGCTGCAATTAAAATGTCATCAAAATATGGCACGATCCCTTTGATGTGGCAAGAGTCTCTCCATCGTGGACAAGCTGATATGCTGTTGTCTGATTGACCTCCACCCTATTAGTGTCTTAGCAAATAATATAGCCATCCCAGATGTTGATTTTCTTGTGTTTATATCAGTTGCAAAACTTGCATCTGCATAGGCACTAAGACTCAAATCACCCTTTGGTTCTATATACAATGCATGGTTCATTGTTCCTTTAAGATATCTTAAAATTCTCTTTAATGATTGCCAATGACATTGATGTGGATCTGAATTAAAACGTGCCAGCTGATTTACACTATAAGCTATATCTGGCCTTGACCAATTGCTTATATATGATAAGCTGCCAATCAAAGATTGATATATGGACTTATCAAATTTGGGACTTTGATCATCAGTTTGGCAAACTTCCTGACTCATTGGAGTCTTTGCCGGTTTACAAAGTTCCATTTTAAACGTTTTAATTAATTGGCAAATTTTATCTTCTTGAGATATCTTAAATCCATTTTTTGTTTTGTTAATTGTCAATCCTAGATACTTTTTAATTTCACCTAAATGCTTTAATTTTATCTTTTTGGCTAATAATGATATAATCTCATTAGCTTCATTATTAGTCTTAGTTATCAAAGCAATATCATCTGTAAATAATAACAATAATGACACCGTTCCATTATTTTCTCTTTTAAACACACATGGATCTGCTAAACCAGATTTAAAACCTATATTGTTTAACTCTTTCACAATATATTGATTCCACTCAAACCCAGATTGTTTCAACCCGTAAAGACTCTTTTTGAGTTTCCAACAATCATTACTATTTACTTTATTGTCTTTTATACCTACTGGTTTTCTTAAATATATAGTGTGCTGCAATGGTGCATGTAGATAGGCAGTTTCTACATCTAAATGGTTAATGACATAGTTTTTCTTAGCTGCCCACACTAATGCTGCTCTTAAAGATGTTGCTTTAAGGCTTGGTGCAAAAACTTCATCGTAATCAGATGCAGTTTGATTAAATCCTTGAGCTACTAACCTAGCCTTATGGGTAACAGTCCCATCATTTCCAGTTTTTACTTTAAATATCCATTTGCACCCAATGGATTTTTCTCCTGGAGGTAATTTAGCATCTTCATAAACTTTCATTACCTTTAATGAATTTAGTTCCTTTTCCATTGCCTTTTGCCAATTCTCCTGATCCTTAGCAGGATACATCTTAAGTTCATCTACACTAGTTGGAACTTTAGTTACTTGGCAAACTATACTTGCTTGATACCTATCAGGTGGTCTAGTTACACGTGTAGTACGTCTAGGTATTACAGGACTTACAGGTGGACTTTCATTTATTAACTCTTCTTGATTATCTAACTCTTCCTGATCATCTGTTTCCTCTTGTTCTGGTCCTATTTGCTCTTCGTGGACTTCTTCTTTAATTGGACTCTTCTTATAACTAATCTGATCTTTCTGCCTTTTGTAGGGTTCAATAATTACTTCGTTATTTAAATCTTGCTCTAATCTATTCCATCCTACATGTTCTAGGAATTTAGCACTGGCACTGGTGTAAACTCTAGATGTACCTGGTTCCCAGAATCTATAAGATCTATGATTAGATGTATATCCTACAAAATATAATCTTTTAGCTCTATGCTGTCCTTTGTGTCTAAGTTGTGTAGGGATATGCACCCATGCTGGTGCTCCAAATGTGTACATGTAACTTAAATCAGGTTTTGTACCATGCCACAATGTGAATGGTAATTCACCTGTTGTTGAATTAACAACATTATTCAATATATGATTACCACACATTATTGCTTCTCCCCATAAATTGTCAGGTAATCCTGAATCAGACATCATAGTTTGTGCCATTGATTGTAATGTTTGGCCTCTTCTCTCTATAAAGGCATTATGTTGTGGCCTATATGGTGCAGACATTTTATGTTGAATACCTAACATTCTTAGTCTGTTCTGGAATTTATTATTTGTAAATTCCGTACCATTATCTGTTATAAGAGTTACTAATTTCTTTTTAGTTTTCCTTTCTGCAAATTTAATCCAATTAAAGAGATTTTGATACGTTTCAGTTTTGCTCTTCATTAAATAGCAAAACCCATATCTAGAATAATGGTCCATTATACTTAGTATGTAACGAGCTCCTCCTACACTTGGTTTTTTCGGACCTATTAAATCTGCAAATACTACCTCTAAAGGTTCTTTGGTAGTAAATCCATCAACTCTATTAGCCGGTGTAACCCTTGCTTTGCTTTGATTACAGGCATTACATTGCAAATACTTATTACAAGGTTTCAAACTTATTCCCTTAGATAATTCAACAGTTTTCTTAAGTATTTTAAAATTTAAATGCCCTAGCCTTCGATGTAACAAGTGAATACATTCATCATGAGGTTTCTTATTTTCATAAACTGTGTTAGCCACTTTTAAACCATCATCATTTAACACATATAATTCACCTCTTAAAGATGCAGTAATTCTCTTATCTTCTTTTTCAATTATGCAGTTATCTCCCCTAAATGTAACTACATATCCTAATTTAACCAAAATTCTAACTGAAATTAAATTAAACTTAAGTTGTGGTACATATAACATTTTTACATTCTCTTTTATAAAAGAACAATATGCTATACCTTGACCTTTAGCTTTCAGTTTCCAGCCATTGGCTAACGATATCTGCTGTGTACTCTTGGACATTTTAATAAAATTTTTCTTATCATTTGTTATACAATGTGATGCTCCACTATCAACCACCCATAAATTATTTTTTACAGCTCCGTTAGTATACATGGCTAACTCTAAATTTTTATTTATCTTTTGATGACTTTTAGTATTCTGGCCAGTGTTCTGGCGTTTTGCCTTTTTACAAAATCTTGCCAAATGTCCTCTTCCTCCACAATTAAAACACTTTTTAATTGCGTATGCAGTAGGAGTTTCATTATCTTCTTTTTGAGGTTGCTGCCTCCTTAATTCGTTTCTTTCAAGCCTTCTTCTGGCCTCTTCAATCAATCTGCCAGTTATATCATTTAAAGTTAGGCTTTCCTTTGGCAATATTTCAAGGGAAGTTACGTAGTTATCATAACTTTCGTCAAGGGAAGATAGAATTATGTAGACTTGGTGTAGTTCAGAGAAAATAAGCTCTTTCTCATGCAGTTCTTGAAAAATGCTTTGCATAGTTTTCAAATGACTCAGCATATCACCATTCTTATGGAGATGTGTACTGAAAAGTTTCCGTGTTAGATTTATGTGAGCAGCAACATTATCTCGAACATAAATCCTTTTCAGCTTCTGCCAACACCCAACAGCTGTTTTCTCTCCGTGGATATAAACAAGTTGCTGATCAGTTAAGGTTAAAGCAATAATGCAAATAGCTTGTTGATTTTTATGCATAAATTCTTCTATCTTTAGTTTATCTTCCTCCTCCTCTGGATCCCATTCTTCTACGTTTGGTGGATTTTCAATTATGTTCCACAAACCTTCTCTTCGTAAAAGCAGACTACATTTCATAGACCATGATACATAGTTTGTTCCATCCAGCTTGGATATAAGGGACAAACTTTGTAAATTGACTTGTGCCATGTTTTCTTATATGGATATAAAACTATAATTAATAAAACACAGCTGTCTGTTTACTGTAATGTATAACAACACAAACTCTCACTTTTAACATAAATCTGTTTTATCCTAGTTAAACTGACTTTGCAGCCTCTGGGCCCATAACCAGTGTTAAGCCTGGTTTCCCCAACCAGGGTTAGGGAGACAAGCTAAACAGAATGTGCAGCTTAGTCAGATAGGCACACAGATAAATGAGTGAGCTAAGCTTGTATGTTTATTAACATACAGTAAAAATAACAGATACGCTTGTGCTATCAAAAATATAGTTTATTCCATTATGAGTTCATAGCATAGTCAAAATAACAGTCCAATAGTCATGTATCATTTAGTCAGTCCATACAGGGATATTCAATTAGCAAAATCCGTGTAGAAATATCCTATGTCAGTTCACTTACAAGTCAGTCCTTTGTTTTCTCTCCCGTTCGAGCAAAGCAGTCTTGTGTCCTTGCAGTAATCAGGGATCATCAAAGCCAGAGAGAGAGCAAGCTGCAGCCTTGCTTCTTTTAAAGTGCTTTCACAACCATTCCCTTAATTGCTATCCCACAGTTAAAGTTGCAGACACTTTAACATACAAACTATGATTACATATTATTATTTACCTAAACCAGTTAGGGTAAAACAATGTTATCCCTAACACCCTTGAACCAATAAGAGTTGGCCCGTTAACAGCCAATCAGATTTCCCAGAAAGGACCAATCCAATGTTGCTATTATCGGCCAATCAGAAGTGTAGGATTAGAACCCTGCTTTTTCCTAAGGTTGTTAAAACTTTATTCAACGCCTTTATTAGTTCATAACAGGTTTTTTTCCCCTCCCCGGGCTCTGGAGGCTTTCCTGGAGCCTCTGGGAGGGTGAAGAAGGCCTCCCTGGGCTCCGGAGGTTCTTGAACTTCCCAAACTTCCAGGAGGCCCGTTTTTCGCCATCCCTTCTCCACGTCTTATATCATGCATTAATTATATGCATCATTTATTTCGTGCATTATTCATATCCTACCTGTTATAAATTGTGTGTGTGTGTGTGTGTGTATTTGTTTACAATTTAACCCTAACCCTAAACTTAGCCTTTGGGACTCACAAAAATATAAAACCAAAATATATAATAACTTTAAAAAATAAACAGAAGATTATAGAAAATAAGAAAAGTATTGGGCATCTAGTTGAAAGTTTATTCTTCAGGCTATTAATTCCCTGGTATGATTGTCTATGATAAACATGGATGGCATAGTTGCTGGTCAGTCTTGTTTTCATGCTTAATCCAGATGAAGAAAACTGCAAGGTTATCAAATCCAACAGGATGTTAAACACAATGAAAGAAATTCCACCTCTAATTTTAGAACTGCTGCCAGCAAAATTAGAACTACTCAGTAGGGCTGAGCAAAGGAGATGTCACATTTTGTAATGTAAGACAGCACATCTAGCCCAGCAGAAATATTAGCTCATTTTGCATTCAAAAATTGAAGATAATACTTTTATATTCCTTAGGGTCATGTCTAGCCCAATTGGGTAGGAAGTACATAGCTAAGCTTGAATGTTTCAGGAAATTCAGCTTTCTTATCTATTTTTTTTTAGAATAAAACTGCATACTATTAAAAATGTATACCTGGCACTAAGGTTGTAATAGATTCAGAAGTAAGCATAGGAAAATACAATTTAAATTTCCAACCTGCTGTGAACAAATAAAGACATTTTAGCTCTCCTGTACTTTTCATCTTATTTCCTATCCTAATAATTCTTCTGTCTGCTCATTTTTCATTGCAATGTTTGGTTTCTCTCTCTCTCTCTGTGTGTGTATATGTATATGTGTATATGTATATGTATATGTGTATGTATATATGTATATGTATATGTATATGTATATGTATATGTATATGTACATGTACATGTACATAGATATAGATATAGATATAGATATAGATATAGATATAGATATAGATATAGATATAGATATAGATATAGATATAGATATAGATATATGTTTTCTGAGGTTTTCACGGGTATTTGTATGTGGATCTTTTGTTTTTCGGGTTTTCTCCCGTGTAAAATTGGAAGTATCTAGGCAATGTTTCGATGAAATCTCATTCATCATCTTCAGACTTGTGCCATCGGCTTTGTGCTTCTCGGAGTGAGAAGGTTTATATTTTCTATTAAATATGTGAACAGCGTGACAATTAAATTAAGTTGGTTTTTGTTGATAGCAGAAAAGATCATTTTCTTGCTGGATTGGGTTGACTTTTATTCCATGGAACCTACATACTGCTCAATCAGATGGAAAATATCTTATTTATTTTTCAACAATTTGCAAACTTATGATAAATATGATGATCATTTTTTGTAGGATAACTAGATCTAGTTGCATGAATGAGATAAGATGGAGTTGAATGGGAAATTATTATTATTTTTGTACAAAAAATAACAGTGTGCACAGCAAACGAGATAACTATGCTGGGTTTTTGTATCACAAATCACTAGTCAAACACTTCCCAAACTTTTAGGATTGTGTGATGTATTGATGTATTATGCAACCAGATCCCAGTAAGGTGGCCTTCTGCAGCTGACCCATGGTGATTTTATCAGCGCCAATTGTTTTTAAGTGTTTGCCTAGGTCTTTAGGCACAGCACCCAGTGTGCCAAGTACCAATGGAACCACCTGCACTGTTTTATGCCAGAGTCTCTGATTTTCAAGTCCTGATATCTGGTGATTTTTTTCAAGTTTTTTCTTGTCGATTCTGTGGTCACCACGTTTGGCATTGGAGGATATAAGCTGTTCCAAGTAGGGTGGATTTTTTGTAGAATCAGGGTATTTAAGTCTGATAAATTCAGATATTCAAATTTAGATATTGCTCCAAGCGTTCCAATTACAATTGGGATAACACATGATTTTTTTTTCAAAACTCACTCAACTTCAATTTGTAAGTCCCGATAGTTTGTGATTTTTTCTTGCTGCATGTTTACAATTCGTACATCACCAGGTATTGCAATGTCAATGAACCAAACCCTTTTCTTCTCAACTATTGTTATGTCAGGTGTGTCGTGGGCTGCTATTATTATTATTATTATTATTATTATTATTATTATTATTATTATTATTATTATTATTATTATTATTATTATTACCTAACAATTTTTCCCAACAATGAACGTGAAGATTTTTGTAGCCTTAATTATAAATAAATGCCCAGACAACAGAGTCTGCTCACTTTACTTATTGTGGTAATTATCTGTCAGAATCTGTATTAAAGACCAGTGGGTTTTTGATTAATGGATTAAAAATGTTTTACTTCTCTTTTTTTGTTAAAATTTTATTTGGGTTTTCACAAAACATAATACAAGTAAAATTTCTTTTTTTGAGAATAGCATGGTACTGTGTTATCACTTCTCCATACAGACACAAACTCAATTTCATATTCGTCTTTGTGTTCTAATCCATATCTTATTACTATTTTAACATTTTCTCAATAATTTTTCCCTTCCCTTAGTTTTCTCAATCTTGTTTTTAATTATCTCATTCCTTTCTAAATTCAATTATATATATCTTTTTCTAAGTTTCAATATCTTTCTAATCATTATATTTATACTGTTGTCAGTCCTGTTTCAATTTCATATTTTCTTTTCTCATTAAACAAAATTTTCCCCTGTAGTTACTAATTGAAGTATGACACATTGGTATCTTTTAATTTTTATCCATTCAACTCTTATTTAAACTTCAATTTATGCCTTTACAATTATAACATTCAATATAACACATAACTTCCAGTCGAATTCTGCTCGGTACATTCTTACACACTAAGTTCTTAAAGAGAAAGTATATATATATATATATATATATATATATATATGACGTATATATATACGTCATATATATGACGTGGGAAAATACCCGAACAAAGCTGAATGCCATACATGTAAGTACTCATGAAAACTTAAGAAAACATATGTTTTCTTAAGTTTTCACGGGTACTTACATGTATGGCATTCAGCTTTGTTCGGGTATTTTCCCACTTCATAGTAGTGGTGCTTTTAAAGTTGTAGCAACGTTTCAGCAGAATCTCATCTGCCATCATCAGGCTTCTGTATAGTGTTCGTCTGTGAGTCAGACTTTTACAGTGGTTTCAGATTTAAATTTGGGGCAGCCTATTGCTGTGCCAGAATGGTTTTGTCTTCATCCTGATTGGTTGAGTCTTGGTCTGTGTTTATTGGTCTTGGAGTTTGCTGTGTTCTGCTTCTAATATCTTCTGTCTGTTTTTTTTTTTGGGGGGGGGCTCTTTTTGTATCTTGATTGGCTGGCAACATTGTGTTACTTTATTGGAGGCCTTTAGTGCAGCTTGGCTTCGGGTAAATGGACGGCTATCATTAGTTAGGAAGCTGGGTTTCATCTGGGTGCCTGGTTGGGCACCTCCAGCTCAAACACAACCCAACCAGGCACCCAGATGAAACCCAGCTTCCTAACTAAGATAGCCGTCCATTTACCTGAAGCCACACAGAAGATGAAACACGACCACGGACCAGAAGCTGCACTGCAGCTGCATCACTACCTACCTCAAACCCCTCTGAGCCATACATGAAGCGAACTGACCTCCACCATGAAGATGCAGCACGACCACGAACTCGAAGCCAAACAGCAAGATCACAGCTCACCAGCTCAAACCCTCCAGCAACTAAGACTAACCTGAGCACAATCAAGCCCCCACCTGAACAGAACACGCCTCCAGCCAATCAGAACACAGCCAACCCCCCAACCAATCAGAACACAGCCAAACCCCCAACCAATGAGAACACACCCCCACCCAATCAGAACACAGCCAAGCCCCCACCCAATCAAGTCACACCCCCACTAGCAGTTAAAAGGAAGAAGCAGCTGCAAGCTCACATCACTCTGAGAAGCACAGAGCTGAAGACCAAGCCTGAAGATGATGAATGAGACTTCATCGAAACGTTGCCTAGATACTTCCAATCTTACGCGGGAGAAAACCCGAATAACCAAAGATCCACATACAAATACCCGCGAGAACCTCAGAAAACAAATATATATATATATATATATATATATATATATATATATATATATATATATATGTGTGTGTGTGTGTGTGTGTGTGTGTGTGTGTGTGTGTGTGTGTGTGTAATAAATAAAATACTTATTCTATTCCATTTCAGCTTTTTCATTAATGTTAGTTATAATCTTTAACATCTTTAACATTTCTTTTCAATAGGATATCATAATTCCTTATGAGCACTTATAATATTTCCATAATTTTTTCATATTTATTTCATATTCCTCTTCACTTAAATTTATAACACATTAATAATCGTTAAAATGTTCCCCTCCTTTCCTAATTTCATTCTCTCATTCTCTTTATTTCATTTATTTATTAAATATTCCATTACATTACAATGAGCATTTTATCTATCATTTTAATCACACTTGTTTCATATGTTCAAAGTTCATTTCTATTTCTAATATAACAATACTATCTTATGTACCCTTGCAGAATCCCCCTTTCAATTAAGTTTTCACCCATTATCTCTGTGTCTTCTGAATAGGTTTATACCTTTAATCCTTGTACGTTTTCCCTGTTTCTCTATATCCTGTTTCTGTCCTTTATAATTTCTTTTCCTTTCCCTCTTCCCCCCTCTTCTTCTCCCTCCCCTTTTTGACCCCTTGTCTCTCTAATTCTGATTCTCTCTTCTGTAATCATCTCTTCTGTTTCTTCCTAATGTTGTAATTACTTTTCAAACTATTCTTTTTTTTCCAGATCTTAAATTTTTCATTCTCTTTCCCCCCTTTCCTTTCTTTTCCCCACATAGAATTACTTGGTCATTGAAGATGGCTTCTTCTTTGTCCCGCCCTTCTTGTTCTACAGGCATTTCTTGTTGTTTCTCATAGTTCAGGACCTCCATTTCTAAAAATTGAAATACGAAGCCAAAAAGCCCTCTTCCTTCATGTGCATCCTCTTTCTATTTTTTAAGTTCCATTTTCAATTCTCCCAAGAGTGATACCATTTTAAAAACTTTTAAACAACCACCCGATTAATTTTAGTCCTTAAGATTCAATAGCTAAAAATTCAAAAATCTCCAAGTATTGTAATAAAGGGTAATTACTTTAAAGATTTAAAGAAATATCCCATTCATTAATTTCTAATTTTTAATGGCCTTCTCAGCATTTTAAATCAATATGTCTAATCAGACAGCAACAAAATGCACTTAGAACCAACTCAAACATAATATTCATTTTTATACTTGCACTTTATAAGCCCAATATAAAGCAAATTTGGCTGTAATTTAAATGTTTTTCATTTATTTATCATAAAGTTAGAGCTTAACATTCCTATTAGTATAATTGAAAAAATAACAGGCTTTGTTATTTTATAGGAATGTTGAGCTCTAACTTTATAATAAATGTTAAATAATTGATAAACATAGCAATTACAAGCAAAATGGCTTCATATTCTTTCTCTCTCTCTCTTTTTTAATATATATTAAATTTGCCTTCTCCAAATGTGTGACCCGAAGAATTTTAAGTTATTTTTTTGTCATTTCAGAGCTAATAACTTTCATTTTCAATGAAAATTCCTGCCTCAATTTTCCCCTGTCATACTTTTCCTGTTATACTGCAAACAGAACCATTCTGGTCACATTGCCAGCTTTAAAAGCTGATACAAAAATTTATGCCACCAGATAAAGACTGAATGCACCAATTATCACATTAAACAAGAAGAAAACCTTCTACACACCAATTCCACCTGCACTTTCTACAATTTTGTAAACAACGAACTAAAAGACTCAAGGTCCATCCCACCCCTGAAAGGACCTAATGGTTAAGACTGCAATGATGACACTATTAAAGCCAACCTCTTTAACACGTTCTTTGGCTCAGTATTTGTAAACAGCAATGGATCAGGCCCAGTATTTCCTAGTCAAACCACAGAAAACTACAATGATCTAATACATATCGATTTTACAGAAGACAATGTTGAAAAAGCACTGCTCAATCTAAAACCGTCTCTATCTATTGGACCAGATAGAATATGTGCCTATTTCTTAAAAAAGCGATCCACTGCCATAGCCAAACCTCTAAGCATAATCTTTGAAAAACCTTTCAGGACCAGCTCCTTGCCAAAACTATGGTCACAAGCCACAGTCATCCCCATCTTCAAAAAGGGAGATCCCAGCCTAGTTGAAAATTACAGACCAATCTCTTTATGCTGTGTCACCTGTAAAGTCATGGAATCAATTATTAACCAATCCATTATCCTCCACTTAGAGACAAACAACTTTCTTTCTAAGAAAAATTTGGTTTCCGAAGAAAACTGTCCTGTAATCTGCAACTCTTGCACTGCAAATACATATGGACTACACAACTCAACCAGGGCAAAGCAATAGACACAATTTACATAGACTTCTGTACATGACAAACTACTCCTAAAACTAAAATCTTATGGTATCTCTGGACACCTGCATAACTGGATAGAAGCATTCCTGTCAAACAGACAACAAATGATCAAAATTGGGAGCATCCCATCAAATTATGTACCTGTCAACAGTAGTGTCTCCCAAGGCAGTGTTCTAGGACCAACTCTCTTTATACTCTACATAAATGACCTCTGTGATCATATTAAGAGCAACTGCATTTTTTTCATTGATGATGTAAAGCTATTCAACACCACCGACAATACTGCTATCCTTCAAAAAGACCTTGACTATGTATCAGAATGGTCAAACAAATGACGACTTCAAATCTCAACAAATCTGTCTTAAATATTGGCAAAAAAATATATATCAGAAAATAAAATACAAGCTGAATAGTCAAGACCTTGTTGATGATCCAAACTCTGTCAAGGACTTTGGAGTACTCATCTCAAATGATCTAAGTGCTAGAACCCACTGTAACTACATAGCCAAAAAGGCATTAAGAGTTGTTAACCTAATCCTACGTAGCTTTTTTTCTGGTAATATCACACTACTAACTAGAGCATACAAAACATTTGCTAGACGAATACTTGAATACAGCTCATCAGTCTGAAACCCGCATTACATATCTGATATACCGTTGAGAAAGTCCGGAAATATTTCACAAGAAGAGTTCTCCACTCCTCTACTTGTTGCAGAATACCTTATGCCACTAGACCTAGACAACCAAGAACTACACCGCCTATGGTCTGATCTAAGTATAGTACATAAAATTATATATTGCAATGTCCTACCTGTCAATGAATACTTCAGCTTCAACCATAACAATACAAGAGCAAGAACACACAATAGATATAAACTCAAGGTTAATTGCACCAAAATTGATTGCAGGAAATACGACTTCAGCAACAGAGTGGCCAATGTCTGGAATACTCTACCTGAATCTGTGGTTTCTTCCCCAAACCCCAAAAACTTTAACCTTAAACTGTGTACTATTGAACTCACCCCTTTCCTAAGAGGTCTGTAGGGGGTGTGCATAAGCACACCAACGTTCCTACTGCCCCTGTCCTAATGGTTTTTTTTTTTCTTATATGTATCCATTTCATGTATTCATAACAATGTTTATACTTATACCTGTTGTCTTATAATTGCTTGACAAAATTAAATAAATAAATAAATACATAAATTTGAATACTCTCAATACGCATGTAAGCTATAATATTAATAGTTGGATAATTCTTTAATTAGGATTAACTAAATAATGTAAAAGTGTGTGCAAGCTTTTGAGTTTTTCATAATTCTGAATCAAGCAAGATGTTACAAACTGCTTATGGTACAGGAAAAAGGTAGATTTTTCTTCAGTGGAAAATTAATTTCAAACAGAGATTACAGACTGAATGATAGATGTCACTGTTAAACGATTGGCATCAAATTACACTTAGAATTCATGGCAAATAAAATGCTTCTATTCTGCAACTCTGAATGTATAATGGTTCTAATAAAGGTATTGCTCAGATAAAGATCCTGACAGATTTTTTTAAAATTTGTTTTAATGAACCAACATAATTGTGACTATATTTTATTTGCAAAGTATAATTCTTAATTGTGGGTAAAATAATTTAGACCCTCCATGGGAAATTTTTAGCCTTCAGTATCCTACTGAATGTTACTGTTTGTCATTCAGTATAGCCAGTGGTCAAGAATGATAGTGTCATAATAAATCTAAAGATAGACAAAATCTTCCGTTTATTTATTCATTTGTTGTTTTCAGATGACATTAACTGGTTTATACTTTAACATATAGACCATAAATATAATGGTCTAAGACAAGGGTCTTCAAACTTGGCAAGTTTAAGACTTATGGACTTCAACTCCCAGAATTCCTGAGCTAACATGACTGTAGGAGGAATTCTGGGACTTGAAGGTCACAAGTCTTAAAGCTATCAAGTTTAAAGACCCCTGGTCTAAGATAATAGAGTAATCATAAAATAATCAAACTAATACAATATAATGATTTACCATCATTACACTCTTAACTAATAGGGTCTTGAAATGATGATCTGGAAGAATCTACCACAAAGGAAAGGACTGCTCCATTAGTGAAAAGCTTCTCACAGAGATTCTTACCTCTTTCTACTCTTCTGATATTTTTTTATTTATTTATAACTTGTCCAATGAAAATAAAACACAAATAATAAAAATAAAATGACAGGGACGATAGGCACATTGGTACACTTATGCACACCCACTTTACAGACTTCTTAAATATGATATGCACTCTCATTTTTGCCCACACTGGATAGACAAATTCTATCTGGAATAAAGAACCTTTAAAATTACCAGAAGGACATAAAGGCATAAAAAACTGCTCTCTGCATGATGGGTACCTGTCAAAGCTGGATGAAAATCCTTCTGGTCACTTGCTTCTTGAGTAACAGCTATCACTGTAGAAGGACCCACAATTTATGAATATGCTCTTTTCTGGAAACAGATATCCAATCCAGAGTCAAAATTGGTATAAAAATTAGAATTGGTTGATTTTTAAAATGAAGCTGGGGAAGGTTGTTATCTACGCACCTTCATAATACCTAAGTATATACATGTACTTCCCAGCAACATAACAACAACAACTTGGTGAGTTTTCAAAGCATGGGTTGGACTTAGTCACACAGAAAAAAATAAAAAACATTTTGGACATGAATAAGTCTAGAACATGTTTAATAGAAGATACAATCCCTTAATTTGACCTTAAATGCAAAGCAAAAAATAAATACATTTACATTTAAGAGCCCATAAAATTATAGCAATATTTTCAGCCCAAAATAAGTTAATTAAGTCAAATTTTAAAAAATAAGCAAAAAGCTCTGTGGAATTGGCAAGATGCATATCTATTAACTCTCTAAAAGAATCATTCCTTGTGTACAACTAGCAGCTGCTGTCATTTCTGTAAACTTTCTTTTCTATAGGAAGAATAATATATTGTCTATTATTTGTTAGAGATTCTTACATTTGGACTTTGCTCTCCATGCTAAAAAGCAACCTGTAAAAATTCATAGAGTCCTCTAATGAGTTTCTTTCTTTACGATATCATGAACAAAGAGTGTCTCCTCTATTTGAAAATGTAAAGAAACTGACAGGTTTTTTTTTTTTTTTTTAAAAAGCTGCTCCTTATTTCTATACTTACTACAGTCTGCAAGAATGATGTTTATGAACCTCAGAGAGAAAACGATTGATCGGTGACCATCCATTTTGGCTAATGCACTTCGGTATTTTCATAATACTGTTTTCTTAAATTTGCCTCAGCAACAATCTGATTTGAAAACCAAAATTGCCGCTGCCAACTTGATCCTTCTAGATGTGTTAACGTGCAATCAATATGGTCCTTCTCTGTGGTAGAGAATGTGAGGCAAGTGGCCATTTTGACACTGTTGTCTTTAGCCCCTCAAGGGCAACAGAATACATTGAACAAGCTGCTCGTCTCCTTTGCCTTCCCTTTCTTCCTTTAGCCTTTAATGGATTTAACTTTGTGTAAAAAAGAAAAAGGATACCGCAAGTTGATAAAATATTCAGATGGTAAATTATACCAGCTTTGCCTTCGGGGAATGGAATGAACTGAAATCACTCTGAAAATACTTTCAAAAGACATTAAGTATTCTGCTGTCAGACAGAGGCCTGGAGGATGGAGAAACACATTTTTTTTTGTCCATTTGTATGTAACAACCAGTTAGTGCCATAAATCGAAAGCAGCTAAAAGGAGAGGCAACCCTATGTCTAATGCCACACCTATGCAAATAGTACATCTGGCGCCATCTGAGAGAAAGCCAAAAACTGTTTCTGAGCAAATTAGACACTTGCTGTATAGTCTGTGATAGCACAGCTAGACAAGGAAATTTATAATTGGATCTGCTGGGTATAATATTCAAGATTGGTGATAGTCCTGAAGGTAGCATTGTTTTCTAATTATATCTCAGCTTATAGAAATTGTTATTCTTACTCCTTTCAAAAACTTCCCATAACAACAACATCCCTTCATTTTTCTTCTTGCTACAATGTCCCTCACCTTCAGATTTCAGATTTTTTGGAAACATTTTGTTTCATCTCTGTACAAGAGAAGTCAATAACTAATTTATGGAATGGCCACACAATTATTTGAGTATGATAAACTTATTGATAAATGTTCTGTCCTCACTACACGTTAGTCTGTGTGTATCTCAACATAAACCCAACTATTCTCCAATAAAACAGACCATGTGTGTAGATCTGAATGCTTTAGTGAAAGAACAGGTTATGGTGAAACTGGGGAAAATAGTAATACATACAAGAACCAAATACAAGATAGGCAGTATTGAGTTACACTGAATGTAACATTTAATAAATACAAGAAATTTAAATCACACCAGAGATGCTCTGTGTGTGGGATGTGGGTTTGTCCTTGGATGACCACATGCTACAGATTAAGATGGATTCTTCTTTGTGCTTCTGCCTTCTCCAAATGCTAAAGGAAATGGAGTCTGGGTTTAGAGCAGGCCTAGTTTTCAGAGCGCAGACTGATGGATAAAGAGGTTGGATCAGCTTCAAATAATAGAATTGGTATTTGTCTCTCTGGCCACTAGATGGGGCTAGAGAGCAACAACAGTATTTCAAAGCTATATCCTGGGGTATGACAATAAAGATGGTTCAAATATTTTGGGTGCGAAGACTAAAATATTTCTGAGGCTTTTAGGATTTTCTAGACACTTTCAGGGAAGTTCCCAACTTTTAGGGAAGCTGCCTGAAAGTCAGATTGATCCATCACACTGCCAGCAAACTCTGTGGTTTTATACAGATTTTTTTTTTCCTAAAAAAAGGAGGACCACCTGGAATGGAATAGTTGGGAAGTATTCAGCTCTTAGATGCAACGTGTACTGAGACTAGTCTAAATTGAATATTAGAATCTTAATTTGTTTGTTGCTTCCTATTTAAATTCTGTAATATTCAAAAGCCAGATGGTAACACTTCTTGTATGTCTTGTAGACACAAAACCAGATCCCAACAAAACATTTTGGTGCTCTCGCTTGGGTAGAATCCATATCTCTTCTTCCAATAACCTTGCCTTTCTCCTGCTTTCTTTTTTTTTCACATTTTTTTTTCAAAACACATTTGTTTTGCTTTCCACAAGTCTTAATAGAAATACCTGCAAGCAATGCTATTAACACTTTCTATCCTTTTAAATATATGCACTTTGCATATTAAAGTTTATGTCCATAGCAGTGTAATTAAGAAAAAAAAATCAAAAAATGGAAAACTTGCCAGCTCTACCAACATTTCTTCTGAAATATGCCAATTCCCAGAGAACAAATCCACAATACTTAAGATTGGACTTAAGAAAGCTTGCTAATAACAAATACATTTGGTCACAATTTTATTTCTGTTTCATTAATGTATATTTTAATATTGTTTTAATTAGGTTTTTAAGTTTTGTTTTTAACTCATTACACTTTTATACTATCATACATTTTTATTGTAAGCTGCCCAGAGACACTTAGGTGAGATGGGTGGTGTAGAAATAGGACAAATGAATAAACATATATATTTTGCCCCATTTTTCTTTTTTGCTTTCAAATTAATTTTTAGTTTCAGTCATGAATTTGTGTCATATTACAAATTATTTTGTATGAATTATTAACTGACTTATCAATTCTCATACAAAATGGAGATTCTTGTTATGAGAGGGCATAATTCTGGAGAGGGGGTATATGGGGTAACTCTTTCCACTAAGGAGCTGGAGCCAAAATTGTCTTTGAAGAATTGACATGGTACAGTGCTTGTTCCTTGGAACTGTTTACTTTAAAATGTTAGTTCATGTTCTAGTAACCGTCAGGTATGACTATAGTAATGCATTCTATATAGAGATGTCTTCATATTTAGTCCCAAAGTGTCAGATAGCACATAACTGCATCCAGATTGGTCTTAGGAGAATACTAAGATATGTGTTATTTGCCACACCTTTTATTTGCAATGCATCTTCTATGGTGTTGTGGAATCTAATATCTTTATTAACTTTTAAATAGCCTTTACCACATCATCTTATATAAGTTTTAACTGCTGGTTTTAACTGTTGATTTTTGTTATTCATTCCACTTGTTTTACATGTTCAAACTGCTATTTTAGTTGTTGTTAATGGCACATTTTTATATATTATTTTTATGGTAGACTGTTGTGATGATTTCAGTACTTGGTAGTATACTAAATCAAAATGTTTCCTTGTAGCCTCTTGTTATAGAGAATTCCTAACGTGTTCTTTTTCTAAGGTCATGTAACATCCTAATTTTTTATCCTGCTTTTAGCACCCTCAAATGCTCTTTTGTAGACTGATGATAATTGCTCTTGGTTACAAGTCAGGTCAGAACTTCTTTTAATTTACTAATTTATTATAATGTAGAGGCTCTTTTTGTGGACAAGAGCTTTTTGGTGTATATAAATCTTGTATGATTAAGATTATTATTATTAACCCATTATTAATAATGATTTTTATTAGTGTTATATATAAGTGACTAGCTGGATACCCATGCTTCATGACAAATCTATGTGATTGGGCTTTGCAGGAAAAATTCGGTTCACAATCCGTTGGCTCAGTGGTGGTCGGTGATTGAAACATATAAGGGTTTCCTTTTCCTTTTCCTTGTCCTTGTCCTTGTCCTTCTCCAAATCCTTCTCCTTCTCCTTGTCCTTTTCCTTTTCCTTACCTTACCTTACCTTCTTTCAACTTTTCCCTTCCTTTCCTTCTTTCCTCCTTTCCTTTCCTGTCCTCTCCTTTTCTTTCCTCCTTTCCTTTCATTCTTTCCTTCTTTCCCTAACCTTCCTCCTTTCTTTTCCTCCTTTCCCTTCCTTTCTTTCCTGCTTTTCCTTCCCTTCCCTTCCCCTCCCCTCCTCTCCTCTCCTCTCCTCTCCATCCATCTCTCATCTATTTGTCTTTTCAGCAAAATATTGTAAAAATGTAAAATACAATCCTCCAACTGTTGTCCCAAAGGTGCTTTTTTTTTTTCAGGAGACAATTGGACCGTCTGGTTTTTCTTTGATGATGTTTTGCTTGTCATTCAAGGAGCTTCTTCATCTGTGACTGGATGGTGGGTAATAAAAACACCATAACCTTTGATCCCAAAGTAGCTTTGTTAAGTCCTGAGCATGGGCGCAAGGAACGGAGACGAGACATTGAACGGTGACTTCAACTTTTATTGTGAAATAAGAACAGAGCAAACACTTGGGCAGCAGCAGCTCTTTGATAGAGCTGGCTGCTGTCAAAACAACCAATGATTTGAGTTTACCACTCTAACAAGCGTCCAATCAGAGAGGCCCGTTAATTGCCAATCGGACTGGCCAGAAACGACCAATCACGACTCGCTATTCGCGGGCCAATGAGAAGTGCAGGATTACGAGCCTGCTGCAAAGTAAAGCTATTTAGGGTTGTTACTGATGCGATGGCTTAGTCCATAACACTCCTCCCCCCTAGGTTCCGTCTGAGGGGTGGGGTGATGTATTCTCGTAAATAGGCAGGTCACTTCACCTGTCTGCTTGATCTGCGCTGTTCCACCAGTTTCTGTCCTGGCTCTAGTTCCAGTGGGATGCTAGCTGAGCTGGATGGCAAAAACGGTCCCGCTGTTCCGTCAAATGGCTCTGGGCTGTTCTCTCTGCTTTCGCCAGTGCTGTCTTCTGGGTTCCCTGGATCTGTTTCCATCACAGTGCTGTCACGCGGCGAGGCCACTCCCCAGCTCGGTTCTCCTTCTGGCGGTGAGTATCCCCTGGTTGGTTGTGTAGACTGCTGGGTTTCGATTGTTAAGTCATCTGTTATTTCTTTTTCGGCCTCCTCGATGTTCCTCCTCCCCCCCCGTTAGAGATTCAGGGGCTGAGATGGGAATAGGTGCTAGTCTGGAATGGAGTTGGTCTATTTGGCGCTTCCACATTTTACCATCTGCAGTTTGTAGACGATAGGATCGGGGTCCCGTAAGTTGTGTTATGATAGCGGGGACCCACAATGGGTTGCCCGGGAAGTTTCTCGCAAACACGGGTCACCTTCCTGGAATGATCGACACTTGCTGCTGGATCCTGGGGGTTGTTCAGGCATGTAATGAGGGTCGAGGCAATCGAGATGCAAGCGAAGTTTTCGGCCCATCAGGAGTTCAGCTGGGGTTCTGTTTGTAGTGCTGCTTGGGGTTATGTGTTGGAGGAGAAGCATCAGGGTTATTTTGTCGTCAATGTTGTCGTGGTCCATTTTGTGTAAAGTCTTTTTTACAAATTGAACCATTTGCTCAGCCCTACCATTGGCCGCAGGGTGAGCTGGCGATGTTAAGGCATGGCGGATGCCCCGGTCTGCTAGGTACTGTTCGAATGCCAGGGCAGTGAATTGGGGCCCATTATCAGAGACCAGGACATCCGGCAATCCATGGGTAGCAAATAGCTTATTCAGTTTTTTAGTGACCGTCTCCGTGGTGGTGCCTTTCATCTTGTGGACCTCGAGCCAGTTAGAATAGGCATCTACTGTTAGGAGGAAAGTGTGTCCTCTTGCGGGTCCCGCAAAATCGATGTGGATACGGGACCAAGGACCTCGAGGCATTTCCCACTGAGTTGGGGGAGTTTTTGGAGGAGTAAAGCGAGTCACCTGGCATTTGCTGCACTTTGCTACCCAGGTCTCTATCTGTTTGTCTAACCCAGGCCACCATGCGTAACTCCTGGCCAATGCCTTCATCTGCACGATGCCTGGATGTCCATCGTGCAACATTTTTAAAACTTTATGTTGCAATTTCTCTGGGATTGCAACTCTGTCTCCCCACAAGATGCAGCCCTTTTGGGAGAATAGTTCTGTCTGTTGATTTCTGAATGGCTTGAAAGTGCGCTGTCCAGCCAACCCCATTCCACCCAGCTGAGGACTCGTGCAAAAGGGGGTCCTTTTTTGTTTCTGCGGCGATGTCTTGAGCAGTCAGCGGCGGCGATTTAAGGGTTTCGATTTGCAATACAGATAAGGTTGGAGCTGGGTCCTCTATGACGTCTGGTAGTGGAGAGTGGCTCAAAGCGTCAGCGTGGGGAATGGCTTTCCCCAGGCGGTGTTGCAATCGGTAAATGTAGGTGGCTAAAAATTCCGACCAACGTGTCATTCTTGGTGATAAGATGTGGGGAGTTGGTTTGTTTCCTGCCAAAATACCAAGTAGCGGCTTGTGGTCTGTAATTATGGCAAAGGGTCTCCCATACACATATTCATGGAAACATTTAATTGCGGATAAAATAGCGAGAGCCTCTTTATCAAGTTGGCTATAGTTCCTTTCAGTTTTAGAAAAAGTTCTCGAAAAGAACGCAATAGATGCCTCATTCCCATTTGGCAGGATGTGGCTTAAAATGACTCCCACTCCAAATGGTGAGGCGTCACAGGTAACCATTAAGGGTAGAGTCTCGTTGTATTGTATCAATACAGCATCGGAAGTTTAGAGGTCTTTTACTTGTTGGAATGCCTGTTCTTCACGCCGTCCCCAGACCCAGGAAGCCTTTTTGTCGAGAAGTCTATGTAGGGGCTCAGCTACGGTTGCCTTCTGGGGCAAGAAGATGTTATAAAAGTTAATAAGTCCCAGGAAGGCTTGGAGGTCTGTCTTATTCCTAGGTCTCGGGGCGTTTTTGATTGCAGTTAGTTTTTTTTTGGTGGGGTGGATTCACTGTCTGTCGAGAAGGTATCCCAGGAACTCCACTCTCTCCATACAAAGTTGACACTTGTCCCTTTTTACTTTCAGGCCAGCATCTTTAAATTTTTGAAGAACCTTTCTGAGTCGTTGTACTAATAACTCTTTAGTAGGGGCAGCTATTAAGACATCGTCAAAATAAGGCACGACGCCTTTTATGCCTTCTAATCAAACTTTGGAAAATGCCAGGCGCCACGCTTACTCCGAATTGGAGTCTATTGCACTTGAAGGCGCCTCAATGTATAACTATTGTCTGGGCTTCTGCAGTCGTCGCGTCTACAGGTAGTTGTTGGTACGCCTGAGCTAAGTCCAATTTTGCAAATATTTTTCCGCCACACAGGAAGTGAAGAAGGTGTTGGACCACAGGTACTGGGTAAGTGCTCTGTTGAAGAGCATGATTTAGGGTGGCCCAGTAATCCCCACAAATTCTTAACGAGCCATATGGCTTCATGGGCGTTACTATTGGAGTTTCCCAACGGGCATGGTCAATCAGTTCCAACACGCCCTGGGCTATTAGTTTATCTAGCTGCTCATCGATCTTCAGCTTGAGGGCAAAAGGCACCTGACGAGGCTTAAGACGAATGGGAGCTACATTGGGGCTGAGATTAAACAAAAAAGGGGTCCCCTTGTACTTGCCTAATGTTCCTGTGAACACGTCCTGGAATTCCTGGATGAGGGCCTCTTCCCAGTCATCGCTTCTGGTTTGGTGTATGCCGGCTAGTTCAATCCCGAGGGGAGTAAACCACTGTAACCCTAACAAACTGGGCCGGTCACGATCGACGACAGTCAGGGGAAGCGTCGCGGTGCGGTCCTTAAAGGATACTTGGACGTGGCTGGAACCGACAACTGGAATTCTGTTTCCCTGGTAGTCTTTTAGGATGATTCTTTGAGTGCTGAGGTCCTGGCGGCAGATGGTAGGGATCAGCTGTTTGAGGGTTTTCCAGGATACCATCGATAGGGATGACCCTGAATCAACTTCCATAACGCACGGTCTATTCTCAATAGTAACCTTTACACGGATCTTTCTTGCATCTAGCAATGAAGCGTGGCCGATAATAATGGTTTGGTGTGCCTCTTCTCGTCTCGTTGAAGAGGCAGGTGCTCGATTTCTGTAGTAGTAGTGGTTGTTGCATTGGTGGTTCAGGTGGTCCCGATTCCCAGGTGGTTTGCTTGTCTCCCGACGGAGGTTGTTCTCTCTTCGGCTTGCACTGGACTCTCATTTTCTTCTGCAGACCTTCGCGATGTGGCCTCTTTTCCCGCTGGAACGGCAGAGTGCATCAAGGAATTTGCAGTCCGATCACAGGTGGTTTGCCCTGCAACCAGCACATTGGCGCGGAAGTCTCTGGTTCCTTTGCTCTCGTTCTGAGCAGAGCCGGTTGACCTCCTCTTCCTCACTGTCTGAGGATGACTCAAGGTCTTCGTGGTGGCGGTAATAGCGTGCTTCTCAGCGGAGAGCGGGCTAACATTAGCTAGTTGGTGATGCGGTGCGTTCACTTGGCGCATTCGAGCGGCTGACTTCCTGGTTGCTTCTGCAGCAGTAGCATCAGCGATGACATCTGCAAGGCTGATGTCTCATTTTGCCATGAGTTTACTCTGCACATTGTGATCATCTAAACCCAGAACTATGCAGTATCTCAGGGCTTCCTCGAGGTTTGCAAAACCACAGAGGCCTCCTAGGTTCCGGAGGCCGGCTACGAAGTCCCCAATGCTCTCATTCTTTCGTTGGTCCCTCTGGTAAAACTCATGTCTTCGTATCAGTGTAGGTACTGCGGGTGAGTAATGGGCCCGGAGGATTGGCGCGAGGTTATCCCAATCCATGGTCTTCACTTCTGCCGGTTTGGCAAGTGCTTTAGCCATTTTGAAAACAGCGGGGCCGCAGTGAGTCAGGAACACCGCTTGTTTCTTGCCAGGCATAGCATCTTTTAAATTGTTGGTCTCTAGGAACATCTGGAAACGATCTATATACGAGTCCCAGTCTTCGTTTGCTGGGTCAAATGGAGCGGGTGGTATGGCGCTGCTGGTCATTCTGCCATTCATTGCGTGCGCTCTTCAGCTACATGCTCTGTCTTGTTCGATGAGTTTTTAGTCAGCTCTATCGTCTCCGTATCCCATCCTTGTCGCCAGTGTTAAGTCCTGAGCATGGGCGCAAGGAATGGAGATGAGACATTGAACGGTGACTTCAACTTTTATTGTGAAATAAGAACAGAGCAAACACTTGGGCAGCAGCAGCTCTTTCATAGAGCTGGCTGCTGTCAAAACAACTAATGATTTGAGTTTACCGCTCTAACAAGCGTCCAATCAGAGAGGCCTGTTAACAGCCAATCAGACTGGCCAGAAATGACCAATCATGACTCGCTATTCGCGGGCCAATGAGAAGTGCAGGACTATGAGCCTGCTGCAAAGTAAAGCTATTTAGGGTTGTTACTGATGCGATGGCTTAGTCCATAACAAGCTTCCTGTTTGGAAGTGTACTTTGCATACTTTTAGAGAGTCATGGAGTTTAATGGCTGTGGAGTTACTAAGGTAACAGAATGTGAGGTAACGAAATGTGAGGCAATGGCAGTTAGAACAGAGTTCTTTTAAGGTGGGGAGGGGGAGTAAAACTCCATAGCATCAGAGCATGTTAATGACTGTATTAAAAAATATTAATGCTCTAATGGTCATTTTGAAAAATCCATTCTGAGTGAGCACCTAGAAGCCAAGAGGAGGAACATACATGCCAAATTTCAGGCTTGTAGGCTTTATGGTTCTGGAGATTTTGTGATGGTGCATGAGTGATATTACATTTTTATATATATAGATTGCATGACCTTTGTAGATACTATACGCTAAATAAATAAAATAAATAAATTAGGGGATTTCAGTTTTTTATTCTAAGGTTTGAACTAGAAAAGTTCTGTTAAGCCTGTGTTACCCAATCAGGGTTAAGGAGACAAGCTAAACAGAATGTGCAGCTTTAATCAGATAGGCACACAGATAAATGAGTGAGATAAGTTTGTATGTTTGTTAACATACAGTAAAAATAACAGATACGCTTGTGCTATCAAAATATAGTTTATTCCATTTAGAGTTTATACCATAGTCAAAATAACAGTCCATTAGTCATGTATCGTTTAGTCAGTCCATTCAAGGATATTCAATTAGTAAAGTCCGTGTAGAATATCCAATGTCAGTTCACTTCCAAATAAATCAGTCCTTTCTCTCTCCCGTTCCAGTAGGGAAAAACGCAGTCTTCAATTCATCCAGTAATTAGGGATCATAAAGCCAGAGAGAGCAAGCTGCCGTTGTCTTGCTTCTTTTATGGTGCTATTACAACCACTCCCTTAATTACATTCCTACAGTTAAAGTTGCAGACACTTTAACTAACAAACTATGATAATATATTTATTATTTTACCTAGTTAGGGTAAAACAATGTTATCCCTAACATTCTCCCCTTTAAGGAAATAATAATACTATAACTATTTACATCTTTAAATCATATTTGTTACAACTCTCTTTAAACTTAATTACTCCTTGAGCTTTTGTAAATTGGTCTTCAATGTTTTCTTCCATCATGCAGTATTCCAATTTAATCAGCCCATTCTTTACAAATTCTCCAACATTTAAGTATCTTAAATCAGTATGCTTTGATCTAGTTTTTACAGCTATATTAGTAGCCAACTTTATGGATGCCTGGTTGTCCTCATACACAATAATGGAATCTTTAACAGTTACACCCATGTCTAATAATAACTGTTTGTACAAAATTAAGTCAGTGCATAGTAATGACAGACATGAAAATTCCGCTTCCATCGTGGACAAGCTAATAGGCTGTTATCTGATTGACCTCCACCCTATTAGTGTCTTACCAAATAATATAGCCATCCCAGATGTTGATTTTCTTGTGTTTATATCAGTTGCAAAACTTGCATCTGCATAGGCACTAAGACTCAAATCACCCTTTGGTTCTATATACAATGCATGGTTCATTGTTCCTTTAAGATATCTTAAAATTCTCTTTAAAGATTGCCAATGACATTGATGTGGATCCGAATTAAAATGTGCCAGCTGATTAACACTATAAGCTATATCTGGCCTTGACCAATTGCTTATATATGATAAGCTGCCAATCAAAGATTGATATATAGACTTATCAAATTTGGGACTTTGATCATCAGTTTGGCAAACTTCCTGACTCATTGGAGTCTTTGCCGGTTTACAAAGTTCCATTCTATACGTTTTAATTAATTGGCAAATTTTATCTTCTTGAGATATCTTAAAACCATTTTTTGTTTTGTTAATTGTCAATCCTAGATACCTTTTAATTTCACCTAAATGCTTTAATTTTATCTTTTTGGCTAATAATGATATAATCTCATTAGCTTCATTATTAGTCTTAGTTATCAAAGCAATATCATCTGTAAATAATAACAATAATGACACCGTTCCATTATTTTCTCTTTTAAACATACATGGATCTGCTAAACCAGATTTTAAACCTATATTGTTTAATTCTTTCACAATATATTGGTTCCACTCAAAACCAGATTGTTTCAACCCGTAAAGACTCTTTTTGAGTTTCCAACAATCATTACTATTTACTTTATTGTCTTTTATACCTACTGCTTTTTCAAATATATAGTGTGCTGCAATGGTGCATGCAAATAAGTAGTTTCTACATCTAAATGGTTAATGACATAGTTTTTCTTAGCTGCCCACATTAAAGCTGCTCTCAAAGATGTTGCTTTAAGGCTTGGTACAAAAACTTCATCGTAATCAGATGCAGTTTGATTAAATCCTTGAGCTACTAACCTAGCCTTATGGGTAACAGTCCCATCATTGCCAGTTTTTACTTTAAATATCCATTTGCACCCAATGGATTTTTCTCCTGGAGGTAATTTAGCATCTTCATATACTTTCATTACCTTTAATGAATTTAGTTCTTTTTCCATAGCCTTTTGCCAATTCTTCTGATCCTTAGCAGGATACATCTTAAGTTCATCTATACTAGTTGGAACTTTAGTTACTTGGCAAACTATACTTGCTTGATACCTATCAGATGGTCCAGTTACACATGTAGTACGTCTAGGTATTACAGGACTTACAGGTGGACTTTCATTTACTAACTGTTCTTGATTATCTAACTCTTCCTGATCAACTGTTTCTTCTTGTTCTGATTCTATTTGTTCTTCGTGGACTTCTTTAATTGGACTCTTCTTATAACTAGTCTGTTCTTTCTGCCTTTTGTAGGGTTCAATAGTTACTTCGTTATTTAAATCTTGCTTTAATCTATTCCATCTTACATGTTCTAGGAATTTAGCACTAGCACTGGTGGAAACTCTAGATGTACCTGTTTCCCAGAATCTATAAGATCTATGATTAGATTTATATCCTACAAAAAATAATCTTTTAGCTCTATGCTGTCCTTTGTGTCTGAGTTGTGTAGGGATATGCACCCATGCTGGTGCTCCAAATGTGTGCATATAACTTAAATCAGGTTTTGTACCATGCCACAGTGTGAATGGTAATTCACCTGTTGTTGAATTAACAACATTATTCAATATATGATTACCACACATTATTGCTTCTCCCCACAAATTGTCAGGTAATCCTGAATCAGACAACATAGTATGTGCCATTGACTGTAGTGTTTGGCCTCGTCTCTCTATAAAGGCATTATGTTGTGGCCTATATGGTGCAGACTTTTTATGTTGAATACCTAACATTCTAAGTCTATTCTGAAATTTATTATTTGTAAATTCTGCACCATTATCTGTTAAAAGAGTTACTAATTTCTTTTTAGTTTTCCTTTCTGCAAATTTTATCCAATTAAAGAGATTTAGATACATTTCAGTTTTGCTCTTCATTAAATAGCAAAACCCATATCTAGAATAGTGGTCCATTATACTTAGTATGTATTGAGCACCTCCTGCACTTGGTTTTTTCGGACCTATTAAATGTGCAAATACTACTTCTAAAGGCTCTTTAGTAGTAAATCCATCAACTCTATTAGCCGGTATAACCCTGCTTTTGCTTTGATTAGAAGCATAACATTGCAAATACTTATTACAAGGTTTTAAACTTCTTCCTTTAGATAATTCAACAGTTTTCTTAAGCATTTTAAAATTTAAATGCCCAAGTTATCGGTATAACAAGTGAATACATTCATCATGAGGTTTCTTATTATCATAAACCGTGTTAGACACCTCTAAACCATTATCATTTAACACATATAATTCACCTCTTAAAGATGCAGTAATTTTCTTATCTTCTTTTTCAATTATGCAGTTATCTCCTTTAAAGGTAACTACTTATCCTAGTTTAACCAAAATTCTAACTGAAATTAAATTAAACTTAAGTTGTGGTACATATAACATTTTTACATTCTCTTTTATAAAAGAACAATATGCTATACCTTGACCTTTAGCTTTCAGTTTCCAGCCATTGGCTAACGATATCTGCTGTGTACTCTGGGACATTTTAATAAAATTTTTGTTATCATTTGTTATACAATGGGATGCTCCACTGTCAACCACCCATAAATTATTTTTTACAGCTCCGTTAATATACATGGCTAACTCTAAATTTTTATTTATCTTTTGATGACTTTTAGTATTCTGGCCAGCATTCTGGCACTTTGCTTTTTTACAAAATTTTGCCAAATGTCCTCTTCCTCCACAATTAAAACCCTTTTTAATTGCATATGCTGTAGGAGATTCATTATCTTCTTTTTGAGGTTGTTCCCTCTTTAACTGATCTCTTTCAAGTCTTCTTCTTGCCTCTTCAATCAATCTGCCAGTTATATCAGTTAAAGTTAAACTTTCCTTAGGCAAAATTTCAAGGAAAGTGACGTAGTTATCATAACTTTCATTTAGTGATGATAGAATTATGTAGACTTGGTGTAGTTCAGAGAAAATAAGCTCTTTCTCGTGCAGTTCTTGAAAAATGCTTTTTATAGAATTCAAATGACTAAGCATATCACCATTCGTCTGGAGATGCGTCTTGAAAAGCTTCCGTGTTCGATTTATGTGAGCACCAACGTTATCTCAGACATAAATCCTCTTCAGCTTCTGCCAACACCCAACAGCCATTTGCTCTCCACGGATATGAACAAGTTGCTGGTCAGATAGTGTTAGTCCTATTATGCAAAGAGCTTGTTCATTTTTCTGTTTAAAGTCTTTTATCTTTTGTCTATCTTCCTCAATCTCTGGATCCCATTCCTCTACGTTTGGTGGGTTTTCAATTATGTTCCACAGACTTTCTCTTCGTAGAAGTAGACTACATTTTATAGACCATGATACATAGTTTGTTCCATCCAGTTTGGATATAAGGGACAAACTTTGTAGATTGACTTGTGCCATGTTTTCTTATATGGATATAAAACTATAATTAATAAAACACAGCTGTCTGTTTACTGTAATGTATAACAACACAAACTCTCACTTTTACATAACCTGTTTTATCTTAGTTAAACTGACTTTGCAGCCTCTGGGCCCATAACCAGTGTTAAGCCTGTGTTCCCCAACCAGGGTTAAGGAGACAAGCTAAACAGAATGTGCAACGTTAGTCAGATAGGCACACAGGTAAATGAGTGAGATAAGTTTGTATGTTTGCTAACATACAGTAAAAATAACAGATACGCTTATGCTATCAAAATATAGTTTATTCCATTTAGAGTTTATACCATAGTCAAAATAACAGTCCATTAGTCATGTATCGTTTAGTCAGTCCATTCAGGGATATTCAATTAGCAAAGTCCAGTAGAATATCCAATGTCAGTTCACTTACAAATAAATCAGTCCTCTCTCTCTCCTGTTCCAATAGGGAAAAACGCAGTCTTCAATTCATCCAGTAATTAGGGATCATAAAGCCAGAGAGAGCAAGCTGCCATTGTCTTGCTTCTTTTATGGTGCTATTACAACCACTCCCTTAATTACATTCCTACAGTTAAAGTTGCAGACACTTTATCTAACAAACCATGATAACATATTTATTATTTTACCTAAACCAGTTAGGGTAAAACAATGTTATCCCTAACAAGTTCCATGCAAAATTTTCTGCCAAAATATTTTGAAGAACCACATATAATGAATGTGGTTCTTCAAAATAAAACAATAGATTAAGGTTAATTAGATAACCTTAAGCTAATTTAATGAGAATGGGTGGAAAACATATATCTTAATTAACTATTCATTTTCAGCCTTCAGAAGCAGAAGTTTTCTTTAAAGAATGAGAAAATAAATTTTAAATTATATCACTTCATCGTTTTAATTTCTATAATTAACATTGTTTCATCACATATTCTATTAAGAGAAATTTCAAATAATAAAATACAAATACTGGATAATTCTTAGTTAACATTTGTGTGAGAAAATTGCTAATAGATATGGGAGGTGACAACACTGGTGCTTAATGTGGTGATTTAATTTTAATTATTTTAATAATTAATTTTTAATTCCTTTAATAATTAAAAGGTTTTGCTACTTTCATGTTAACATTTTAATGGATTATGCCCGTGATCCATGAGAAGTGTACATTATATGTTATTTCAGCCTGAAAAGTTATATTTCCCTTCTCTTTCTCTCCTTCTCAATATGAAAAAAGGCCACTTGAGCATTTTCAAATGAAGAAACAGAAAAAACAGGTTTTTTGGTTTTTTTAAAAAAAACGGGGGGGGGATGCATTTAGCACTGATTTAGAAAAAAGCTGATTTTAGACTTTCTCAATTTAAATGTAAATATTTTAAAATATTTTGAAGACATCTAATGTTATTTTTAATGTAAACCAAAATAGAAATATCTATTGTTAGGAATATTGAAATGAATTGAATTGAATTGAGATTTCCAGAATGTCTACTACAAATATTTGCCATAATTTTACTAAATCTATCATATGTGGAAAAAAGTAGGGTGGGAATGTTGTGGTCTAAATCCAATAATATCTGTTTTTCAATGACCTAACTTTTCAATGACTTGTGATCTATTGCCCATAAGGGAGTAATAAAATGAGAAAGAGAAAAAAATAGATAAAGAGAATATAAAGAGAATAGATAAAGGGGAAAAGAATTCTTTTTCCCCCTCATTCAGCTGTCTAAGTTTTGGGCTTTACTTATAATCTACCTAAAAAGAGATTTCCTTTCTGTTACAATTTTAAAACTTTCCTTCATCGTTGCTTTCTCTTCCTGGAAATTTTCATACAATGGCACAAAATTCTTCAACCTCCAAGAGGGAAGAGAGGGTGGGAAATGTGACTTGCTATGATTTGTTGTGCCTTCAATTGCTATACTCTCTTCTGCGGAGAATTTCAGAGTTATCTTTAGATCATAAAACATTTGTTGGATTTACACAAATGTTTCCAAATTGAAATAAGGATAACTAGTACTATTTAATATGCACCATTTAATTGTGCTTCTCTCTCTCCCTCTCTCTCTCTCTCTCCCTCCCTCCCTCCCTTCCTCCCTCCTTCTGTATATGTGTGTATCAGAGGTGATATTTAGCAGGTTCTGACCAATTCTGGAGAAGCGGTAGTAGAAATTTTGAATAGTTCGTGGAACTGGCAAATACTACCTCTGACTGGAAATTTTATTGTATCCTTCCCCTGCCACACCCACCAAGCCATGCCCACAGAACAGGTAGCAAACATTTTTAAATCCCACCATTGGTACAAGTGTCTTCCACCCTTGTATGCATGAAGATAGGCTATTTCTGTACAATAAGCATGTGCATGATCTAGGTGATATTCATCCTGTGTTAGTTTACTTAGTTAGGAATGTGCATTGGCCATTCATGCTTCGTATTCTTAACTGTATAGGAAAAAAAAGAAAATGACTTCTTTTTTTAATTCAATGCCTCACAGATGAAAACAATGAGAAGCCAATTGATTTTTCTGAAGTACCACACACTATCTTCAATTAGGTGTCAAGAGCAGAGATGGGAAGGTATCCATTGACACCAAATTCAAATATAGTCCTTCTAGTCTCCAGATTTATTTTTTCATAGTGAACATATTGCAGATAGATTTGATGTGTTGATTTGTACATTTATATCACTGTATGAACGGATTGTTCCTATTTCAGCAATAACAACAATTAATCAAAAGGTGTGGCAGGCACAGTGTGTGAAAAATAGCACAAGTTATCACCACACAGATGGTTTGAAACAGTAATCAAATTTAACAAAGGAATTCAGTCTATAAAGAAAGATTCATTTGTAGAAATATGGTAAAACAAGAAACAGAATTGTCCCTTTTATTTTATTTTATTTTATTTTATTTTATTTTATTTTATTTTATTTTATTTTATTTTATTTTATTTTATTTTTATTTTATTTTATTTTATTTTATTTTATTTTATTTTATTTTATTTTATTTTATTTTATTTTATTTTATTTTATTTTATTTTATTTTATTTTATTTTATTTTATTTTATTTTATTTTATTTTATTTTATTTTATTTTATTTTATTTTATTTTATTTTATTTTATTTTATTTTATTTTATTTTATTTTATTATTTTATTATTAGCTGCTGAATTCAGCCAAGTGACTCTGGGTAGTACAATTCTAAAATTATTTAATAGACATTAAAACAATAAAAATATCCACAAAATAAATAAATATAAACTGTGATTGCAACGATTAAACATCTAATAGAAAAGCCAAGTAATGGGGCCCTTTACATTTTCCAAATCTCAGGACTAAGTACATTTGAGGTATGATCTTAATCTGAGGAGTAGGAATAATGAGCCAATTGTAACACTATTTTCTTCTTTTGAGTTGAATATGAGATTTGTATAACTATTTCATAACCCACATTACATTGGCAGTTTCACTTCCAATGGGACATATTAATCTACCTGCCTCTCGATGTATCTCTGCAATTGTAACCCTCTGTCTCACAAATATAAATTCAGAAACTTTTGCAATATCGATTCAAATACCTACTTCAACTCTCCTAACCCTGTCCTACTTAGCATTGACAAAGTAGGAGACTGCCAGCAAAGTTGTAGGCAACTAAGAAACTAGTTGTACTGTTAAGATAAAAATGTTAATGGCGACCTCTCAAATATTATTGATTTCTCCACAACCTTCAAGCTTTGTTTGAATATCACCATAGCGATAGATTCAGCAGCAGTTTTTTTTTAGGAACTGATATATATTATTCAGTCATATATGTTGGTAGCCAATAAAGTTGGTTTAATGACATTTTTGACTGCATTAAAGATAAAGTAAACTTTTCTTGGTTCTTTTGTCTGGCATTGGTAAAGTTATGGAACTGGTTTGCTTTTATATCTTCCAAGTCTAGCTTGTAGCTTTTGAATTTTATGTGCAAACAACATATCTGTTTTGCTTTTTGAAATCCTGGATGACCCTGAGTTAGCAAGAAAGCTAAACTTAGATGAGCCTGGTAGGAATTAAAATGGGGGCCTGTCTAAAAGGACCTGATCTGAATCCTACAACCGTTTTGCTACCATGCCAAGAAAACTATTATGGGTATGCTCAAATAAGTCATCAGGACCTAACTTCAGCCTGAATACACAATAATTTTATTTCAAATCATTGGATGACCACATGCTACAGATTAAGATGGATTCTTCTTTGTGCTTCTGCCTTCTCCAAATGCTAAAGGAAATGGAGTCTGGGTTTAGAGCAGGCCTAGTTTTCAGAGCGCAGACTGATGGATAAAGAGGTTGGATCAGCTTCAAATAATAGAATTGGTATTTGTCTCTCTGGCCACTAGATGGGGCTAGAGAGCAACAACAGTATTTCAAAGCTATATCCTGGGGTATGACAATAAAGATGGTTCAAATATTTTGGGTGCGAAGACTAAAATATTTCTGAGGCTTTTAGGATTTTCTAGACACTTTCAGGGAAGTTCCCAACTTTTAGGGAAGCTGCCTGAAAGTCAGATTGATCCATCACACTGCCAGCAAACTCTGTGGTTTTATACAGATTTTTTTTTTCCTAAAAAAAGGAGGACCACCTGGAATGGAATAGTTGGGAAGTATTCAGCTCTTAGATGCAACGTGTACTGAGACTAGTCTAAATTGAATATTAGAATCTTAATTTGTTTGTTGCTTCCTATTTAAATTCTGTAATATTCAAAAGCCAGATGGTAACACTTCTTGTATGTCTTGTAGACACAAAACCAGATCCCAACAAAACATTTTGGTGCTCTCGCTTGGGTAGAATCCATATCTCTTCTTCCAATAACCTTGCCTTTCTCCTGCTTTCTTTTTTTTTCACATTTTTTTTTCAAAACACATTTGTTTTGCTTTCCACAAGTCTTAATAGAAATACCTGCAAGCAATGCTATTAACACTTTCTATCCTTTTAAATATATGCACTTTGCATATTAAAGTTTATGTCCATAGCAGTGTAATTAAGAAAAAAAAATCAAAAAATGGAAAACTTGCCAGCTCTACCAACATTTCTTCTGAAATATGCCAATTCCCAGAGAACAAATCCACAATACTTAAGATTGGACTTAAGAAAGCTTGCTAATAACAAATACATTTGGTCACAATTTTATTTCTGTTTCATTAATGTATATTTTAATATTGTTTTAATTAGGTTTTTAAGTTTTGTTTTTAACTCATTACACTTTTATACTATCATACATTTTTATTGTAAGCTGCCCAGAGACACTTAGGTGAGATGGGTGGTGTAGAAATAGGACAAATGAATAAACATATATATTTTGCCCCATTTTTCTTTTTTGCTTTCAAATTAATTTTTAGTTTCAGTCATGAATTTGTGTCATATTACAAATTATTTTGTATGAATTATTAACTGACTTATCAATTCTCATACAAAATGGAGATTCTTGTTATGAGAGGGCATAATTCTGGAGAGGGGGTATATGGGGTAACTCTTTCCACTAAGGAGCTGGAGCCAAAATTGTCTTTGAAGAATTGACATGGTACAGTGCTTGTTCCTTGGAACTGTTTACTTTAAAATGTTAGTTCATGTTCTAGTAACCGTCAGGTATGACTATAGTAATGCATTCTATATAGAGATGTCTTCATATTTAGTCCCAAAGTGTCAGATAGCACATAACTGCATCCAGATTGGTCTTAGGAGAATACTAAGATATGTGTTATTTGCCACACCTTTTATTTGCAATGCATCTTCTATGGTGTTGTGGAATCTAATATCTTTATTAACTTTTAAATAGCCTTTACCACATCATCTTATATAAGTTTTAACTGCTGGTTTTAACTGTTGATTTTTGTTATTCATTCCACTTGTTTTACATGTTCAAACTGCTATTTTAGTTGTTGTTAATGGCACATTTTTATATATTATTTTTATGGTAGACTGTTGTGATGATTTCAGTACTTGGTAGTATACTAAATCAAAATGTTTCCTTGTAGCCTCTTGTTATAGAGAATTCCTAACGTGTTCTTTTTCTAAGGTCATGTAACATCCTAATTTTTTATCCTGCTTTTAGCACCCTCAAATGCTCTTTTGTAGACTGATGATAATTGCTCTTGGTTACAAGTCAGGTCAGAACTTCTTTTAATTTACTAATTTATTATAATGTAGAGGCTCTTTTTGTGGACAAGAGCTTTTTGGTGTATATAAATCTTGTATGATTAAGATTATTATTATTAACCCATTATTAATAATGATTTTTATTAGTGTTATATATAAGTGACTAGCTGGATACCCATGCTTCATGACAAATCTATGTGATTGGGCTTTGCAGGAAAAATTCGGTTCACAATCCGTTGGCTCAGTGGTGGTCGGTGATTGAAACATATAAGGGTTTCCTTTTCCTTTTCCTTGTCCTTGTCCTTGTCCTTCTCCAAATCCTTCTCCTTCTCCTTGTCCTTTTCCTTTTCCTTACCTTACCTTACCTTCTTTCAACTTTTCCCTTCCTTTCCTTCTTTCCTCCTTTCCTTTCCTGTCCTCTCCTTTTCTTTCCTCCTTTCCTTTCATTCTTTCCTTCTTTCCCTAACCTTCCTCCTTTCTTTTCCTCCTTTCCCTTCCTTTCTTTCCTGCTTTTCCTTCCCTTCCCTTCCCCTCCCCTCCTCTCCTCTCCTCTCCTCTCCATCCATCTCTCATCTATTTGTCTTTTCAGCAAAATATTGTAAAAATGTAAAATACAATCCTCCAACTGTTGTCCCAAAGGTGCTTTTTTTTTTTCAGGAGACAATTGGACCGTCTGGTTTTTCTTTGATGATGTTTTGCTTGTCATTCAAGGAGCTTCTTCATCTGTGACTGGATGGTGGGTAATAAAAACACCATAACCTTTGATCCCAAAGTAGCTTTGTTAAGTCCTGAGCATGGGCGCAAGGAACGGAGACGAGACATTGAACGGTGACTTCAACTTTTATTGTGAAATAAGAACAGAGCAAACACTTGGGCAGCAGCAGCTCTTTGATAGAGCTGGCTGCTGTCAAAACAACCAATGATTTGAGTTTACCACTCTAACAAGCGTCCAATCAGAGAGGCCCGTTAATTGCCAATCGGACTGGCCAGAAACGACCAATCACGACTCGCTATTCGCGGGCCAATGAGAAGTGCAGGATTACGAGCCTGCTGCAAAGTAAAGCTATTTAGGGTTGTTACTGATGCGATGGCTTAGTCCATAACACTCCTCCCCCCTAGGTTCCGTCTGAGGGGTGGGGTGATGTATTCTCGTAAATAGGCAGGTCACTTCACCTGTCTGCTTGATCTGCGCTGTTCCACCAGTTTCTGTCCTGGCTCTAGTTCCAGTGGGATGCTAGCTGAGCTGGATGGCAAAAACGGTCCCGCTGTTCCGTCAAATGGCTCTGGGCTGTTCTCTCTGCTTTCGCCAGTGCTGTCTTCTGGGTTCCCTGGATCTGTTTCCATCACAGTGCTGTCACGCGGCGAGGCCACTCCCCAGCTCGGTTCTCCTTCTGGCGGTGAGTATCCCCTGGTTGGTTGTGTAGACTGCTGGGTTTCGATTGTTAAGTCATCTGTTATTTCTTTTTCGGCCTCCTCGATGTTCCTCCTCCCCCCCCGTTAGAGATTCAGGGGCTGAGATGGGAATAGGTGCTAGTCTGGAATGGAGTTGGTCTATTTGGCGCTTCCACATTTTACCATCTGCAGTTTGTAGACGATAGGATCGGGGTCCCGTAAGTTGTGTTATGATAGCGGGGACCCACAATGGGTTGCCCGGGAAGTTTCTCGCAAACACGGGTCACCTTCCTGGAATGATCGACACTTGCTGCTGGATCCTGGGGGTTGTTCAGGCATGTAATGAGGGTCGAGGCAATCGAGATGCAAGCGAAGTTTTCGGCCCATCAGGAGTTCAGCTGGGGTTCTGTTTGTAGTGCTGCTTGGGGTTATGTGTTGGAGGAGAAGCATCAGGGTTATTTTGTCGTCAATGTTGTCGTGGTCCATTTTGTGTAAAGTCTTTTTTACAAATTGAACCATTTGCTCAGCCCTACCATTGGCCGCAGGGTGAGCTGGCGATGTTAAGGCATGGCGGATGCCCCGGTCTGCTAGGTACTGTTCGAATGCCAGGGCAGTGAATTGGGGCCCATTATCAGAGACCAGGACATCCGGCAATCCATGGGTAGCAAATAGCTTATTCAGTTTTTTAGTGACCGTCTCCGTGGTGGTGCCTTTCATCTTGTGGACCTCGAGCCAGTTAGAATAGGCATCTACTGTTAGGAGGAAAGTGTGTCCTCTTGCGGGTCCCGCAAAATCGATGTGGATACGGGACCAAGGACCTCGAGGCATTTCCCACTGAGTTGGGGGAGTTTTTGGAGGAGTAAAGCGAGTCACCTGGCATTTGCTGCACTTTGCTACCCAGGTCTCTATCTGTTTGTCTAACCCAGGCCACCATGCGTAACTCCTGGCCAATGCCTTCATCTGCACGATGCCTGGATGTCCATCGTGCAACATTTTTAAAACTTTATGTTGCAATTTCTCTGGGATTGCAACTCTGTCTCCCCACAAGATGCAGCCCTTTTGGGAGAATAGTTCTGTCTGTTGATTTCTGAATGGCTTGAAAGTGCGCTGTCCAGCCAACCCCATTCCACCCAGCTGAGGACTCGTGCAAAAGGGGGTCCTTTTTTGTTTCTGCGGCGATGTCTTGAGCAGTCAGCGGCGGCGATTTAAGGGTTTCGATTTGCAATACAGATAAGGTTGGAGCTGGGTCCTCTATGACGTCTGGTAGTGGAGAGTGGCTCAAAGCGTCAGCGTGGGGAATGGCTTTCCCCAGGCGGTGTTGCAATCGGTAAATGTAGGTGGCTAAAAATTCCGACCAACGTGTCATTCTTGGTGATAAGATGTGGGGAGTTGGTTTGTTTCCTGCCAAAATACCAAGTAGCGGCTTGTGGTCTGTAATTATGGCAAAGGGTCTCCCATACACATATTCATGGAAACATTTAATTGCGGATAAAATAGCGAGAGCCTCTTTATCAAGTTGGCTATAGTTCCTTTCAGTTTTAGAAAAAGTTCTCGAAAAGAACGCAATAGATGCCTCATTCCCATTTGGCAGGATGTGGCTTAAAATGACTCCCACTCCAAATGGTGAGGCGTCACAGGTAACCATTAAGGGTAGAGTCTCGTTGTATTGTATCAATACAGCATCGGAAGTTTAGAGGTCTTTTACTTGTTGGAATGCCTGTTCTTCACGCCGTCCCCAGACCCAGGAAGCCTTTTTGTCGAGAAGTCTATGTAGGGGCTCAGCTACGGTTGCCTTCTGGGGCAAGAAGATGTTATAAAAGTTAATAAGTCCCAGGAAGGCTTGGAGGTCTGTCTTATTCCTAGGTCTCGGGGCGTTTTTGATTGCAGTTAGTTTTTTTTTGGTGGGGTGGATTCACTGTCTGTCGAGAAGGTATCCCAGGAACTCCACTCTCTCCATACAAAGTTGACACTTGTCCCTTTTTACTTTCAGGCCAGCGTCTTTAAATTTTTGAAGAACCTTTCTGAGTCGTTGTACTAATAACTCTTTAGTAGGGGCAGCTATTAAGACATCGTCAAAATAAGGCACGACGCCTTTTATGCCTTCTAATCAAACTTTGGAAAATGCCAGGCGCCACGCTTACTCCGAATTGGAGTCTATTGCACTTGAAGGCGCCTCAATGTATAACTATTGTCTGGGCTTCTGCAGTCGTCGCGTCTACAGGTAGTTGTTGGTACGCCTGAGCTAAGTCCAATTTTGCAAATATTTTTCCGCCACACAGGAAGTGAAGAAGGTGTTGGACCACAGGTACTGGGTAAGTGCTCTGTTGAAGAGCATGATTTAGGGTGGCCCAGTAATCCCCACAAATTCTTAACGAGCCATATGGCTTCATGGGCGTTACTATTGGAGTTTCCCAACGGGCATGGTCAATCAGTTCCAACACGCCCTGGGCTATTAGTTTATCTAGCTGCTCATCGATCTTCAGCTTGAGGGCAAAAGGCACCTGACGAGGCTTAAGACGAATGGGAGCTACATTGGGGCTGAGATTAAACAAAAAAGGGGTCCCCTTGTACTTGCCTAATGTTCCTGTGAACACGTCCTGGAATTCCTGGATGAGGGCCTCTTCCCAGTCATCGCTTCTGGTTTGGTGTATGCCGGCTAGTTCAATCCCGAGGGGAGTAAACCACTGTAACCCTAACAAACTGGGCCGGTCACGATCGACGACAGTCAGGGGAAGCGTCGCGGTGCGGTCCTTAAAGGATACTTGGACGTGGCTGGAACCGACAACTGGAATTCTGTTTCCCTGGTAGTCTTTTAGGATGATTCTTTGAGTGCTGAGGTCCTGGCGGCAGATGGTAGGGATCAGCTGTTTGAGGGTTTTCCAGGATACCATCGATAGGGATGACCCTGAATCAACTTCCATAACGCACGGTCTATTCTCAATAGTAACCTTTACACGGATCTTTCTTGCATCTAGCAATGAAGCGTGGCCGATAATAATGGTTTGGTGTGCCTCTTCTCGTCTCGTTGAAGAGGCAGGTGCTCGATTTCTGTAGTAGTAGTGGTTGTTGCATTGGTGGTTCAGGTGGTCCCGATTCCCAGGTGGTTTGCTTGTCTCCCGACGGAGGTTGTTCTCTCTTCGGCTTGCACTGGACTCTCATTTTCTTCTGCAGACCTTCGCGATGTGGCCTCTTTTCCCGCTGGAACGGCAGAGTGCATCAAGGAATTTGCAGTCCGATCACAGGTGGTTTGCCCTGCAACCAGCACATTGGCGCGGAAGTCTCTGGTTCCTTTGCTCTCGTTCTGAGCAGAGCCGGTTGACCTCCTCTTCCTCACTGTCTGAGGATGACTCAAGGTCTTCGTGGTGGCGGTAATAGCGTGCTTCTCAGCGGAGAGCGGGCTAACATTAGCTAGTTGGTGATGCGGTGCGTTCACTTGGCGCATTCGAGCGGCTGACTTCCTGGTTGCTTCTGCAGCAGTAGCATCAGCGATGACATCTGCAAGGCTGATGTCTCATTTTGCCATGAGTTTACTCTGCACATTGTGATCATCTAAACCCAGAACTATGCAGTATCTCAGGGCTTCCTCGAGGTTTGCAAAACCACAGAGGCCTCCTAGGTTCCGGAGGCCGGCTACGAAGTCCCCAATGCTCTCATTCTTTCGTTGGTCCCTCTGGTAAAACTCATGTCTTCGTATCAGTGTAGGTACTGCGGGTGAGTAATGGGCCCGGAGGATTGGCGCGAGGTTATCCCAATCCATGGTCTTCACTTCTGCCGGTTTGGCAAGTGCTTTAGCCATTTTGAAAACAGCGGGGCCGCAGTGAGTCAGGAACACCGCTTGTTTCTTGCCAGGCATAGCATCTTTTAAATTGTTGGTCTCTAGGAACATCTGGAAACGATCTATATACGAGTCCCAGTCTTCGTTTGCTGGGTCAAATGGAGCGGGTGGTATGGCGCTGCTGGTCATTCTGCCATTCATTGCGTGCGCTCTTCAGCTACATGCTCTGTCTTGTTCGATGAGTTTTTAGTCAGCTCTATCGTCTCCGTATCCCATCCTTGTCGCCAGTGTTAAGTCCTGAGCATGGGCGCAAGGAATGGAGATGAGACATTGAACGGTGACTTCAACTTTTATTGTGAAATAAGAACAGAGCAAACACTTGGGCAGCAGCAGCTCTTTCATAGAGCTGGCTGCTGTCAAAACAACTAATGATTTGAGTTTACCGCTCTAACAAGCGTCCAATCAGAGAGGCCTGTTAACAGCCAATCAGACTGGCCAGAAATGACCAATCATGACTCGCTATTCGCGGGCCAATGAGAAGTGCAGGACTATGAGCCTGCTGCAAAGTAAAGCTATTTAGGGTTGTTACTGATGCGATGGCTTAGTCCATAACAAGCTTCCTGTTTGGAAGTGTACTTTGCATACTTTTAGAGAGTCATGGAGTTTAATGGCTGTGGAGTTACTAAGGTAACAGAATGTGAGGTAACGAAATGTGAGGCAATGGCAGTTAGAACAGAGTTCTTTTAAGGTGGGGAGGGGGAGTAAAACTCCATAGCATCAGAGCATGTTAATGACTGTATTAAAAAATATTAATGCTCTAATGGTCATTTTGAAAAATCCATTCTGAGTGAGCACCTAGAAGCCAAGAGGAGGAACATACATGCCAAATTTCAGGCTTGTAGGCTTTATGGTTCTGGAGATTTTGTGATGGTGCATGAGTGATATTACATTTTTATATATATAGATTGCATGACCTTTGTAGATACTATACGCTAAATAAATAAAATAAATAAATTAGGGGATTTCAGTTTTTTATTCTAAGGTTTGAACTAGAAAAGTTCTGTTAAGCCTGTGTTACCCAATCAGGGTTAAGGAGACAAGCTAAACAGAATGTGCAGCTTTAATCAGATAGGCACACAGATAAATGAGTGAGATAAGTTTGTATGTTTGTTAACATACAGTAAAAATAACAGATACGCTTGTGCTATCAAAATATAGTTTATTCCATTTAGAGTTTATACCATAGTCAAAATAACAGTCCATTAGTCATGTATCGTTTAGTCAGTCCATTCAAGGATATTCAATTAGTAAAGTCCGTGTAGAATATCCAATGTCAGTTCACTTCCAAATAAATCAGTCCTTTCTCTCTCCCGTTCCAGTAGGGAAAAACGCAGTCTTCAATTCATCCAGTAATTAGGGATCATAAAGCCAGAGAGAGCAAGCTGCCGTTGTCTTGCTTCTTTTATGGTGCTATTACAACCACTCCCTTAATTACATTCCTACAGTTAAAGTTGCAGACACTTTAACTAACAAACTATGATAATATATTTATTATTTTACCTAGTTAGGGTAAAACAATGTTATCCCTAACATTCTCCCCTTTAAGGAAATAATAATACTATAACTATTTACATCTTTAAATCATATTTGTTACAACTCTCTTTAAACTTAATTACTCCTTGAGCTTTTGTAAATTGGTCTTCAATGTTTTCTTCCATCATGCAGTATTCCAATTTAATCAGCCCATTCTTTACAAATTCTCCAACATTTAAGTATCTTAAATCAGTATGCTTTGATCTAGTTTTTACAGCTATATTAGTAGCCAACTTTATGGATGCCTGGTTGTCCTCATACACAATAATGGAATCTTTAACAGTTACACCCATGTCTAATAATAACTGTTTGTACAAAATTAAGTCAGTGCATAGTAATGACAGACATGAAAATTCCGCTTCCATCGTGGACAAGCTAATAGGCTGTTATCTGATTGACCTCCACCCTATTAGTGTCTTACCAAATAATATAGCCATCCCAGATGTTGATTTTCTTGTGTTTATATCAGTTGCAAAACTTGCATCTGCATAGGCACTAAGACTCAAATCACCCTTTGGTTCTATATACAATGCATGGTTCATTGTTCCTTTAAGATATCTTAAAATTCTCTTTAAAGATTGCCAATGACATTGATGTGGATCCGAATTAAAATGTGCCAGCTGATTAACACTATAAGCTATATCTGGCCTTGACCAATTGCTTATATATGATAAGCTGCCAATCAAAGATTGATATATAGACTTATCAAATTTGGGACTTTGATCATCAGTTTGGCAAACTTCCTGACTCATTGGAGTCTTTGCCGGTTTACAAAGTTCCATTCTATACGTTTTAATTAATTGGCAAATTTTATCTTCTTGAGATATCTTAAAACCATTTTTTGTTTTGTTAATTGTCAATCCTAGATACCTTTTAATTTCACCTAAATGCTTTAATTTTATCTTTTTGGCTAATAATGATATAATCTCATTAGCTTCATTATTAGTCTTAGTTATCAAAGCAATATCATCTGTAAATAATAACAATAATGACACCGTTCCATTATTTTCTCTTTTAAACATACATGGATCTGCTAAACCAGATTTTAAACCTATATTGTTTAATTCTTTCACAATATATTGGTTCCACTCAAAACCAGATTGTTTCAACCCGTAAAGACTCTTTTTGAGTTTCCAACAATCATTACTATTTACTTTATTGTCTTTTATACCTACTGCTTTTTCAAATATATAGTGTGCTGCAATGGTGCATGCAAATAAGTAGTTTCTACATCTAAATGGTTAATGACATAGTTTTTCTTAGCTGCCCACATTAAAGCTGCTCTCAAAGATGTTGCTTTAAGGCTTGGTACAAAAACTTCATCGTAATCAGATGCAGTTTGATTAAATCCTTGAGCTACTAACCTAGCCTTATGGGTAACAGTCCCATCATTGCCAGTTTTTACTTTAAATATCCATTTGCACCCAATGGATTTTTCTCCTGGAGGTAATTTAGCATCTTCATATACTTTCATTACCTTTAATGAATTTAGTTCTTTTTCCATAGCCTTTTGCCAATTCTTCTGATCCTTAGCAGGATACATCTTAAGTTCATCTATACTAGTTGGAACTTTAGTTACTTGGCAAACTATACTTGCTTGATACCTATCAGATGGTCCAGTTACACATGTAGTACGTCTAGGTATTACAGGACTTACAGGTGGACTTTCATTTACTAACTGTTCTTGATTATCTAACTCTTCCTGATCAACTGTTTCTTCTTGTTCTGATTCTATTTGTTCTTCGTGGACTTCTTTAATTGGACTCTTCTTATAACTAGTCTGTTCTTTCTGCCTTTTGTAGGGTTCAATAGTTACTTCGTTATTTAAATCTTGCTTTAATCTATTCCATCTTACATGTTCTAGGAATTTAGCACTAGCACTGGTGGAAACTCTAGATGTACCTGTTTCCCAGAATCTATAAGATCTATGATTAGATTTATATCCTACAAAAAATAATCTTTTAGCTCTATGCTGTCCTTTGTGTCTGAGTTGTGTAGGGATATGCACCCATGCTGGTGCTCCAAATGTGTGCATATAACTTAAATCAGGTTTTGTACCATGCCACAGTGTGAATGGTAATTCACCTGTTGTTGAATTAACAACATTATTCAATATATGATTACCACACATTATTGCTTCTCCCCACAAATTGTCAGGTAATCCTGAATCAGACAACATAGTATGTGCCATTGACTGTAGTGTTTGGCCTCGTCTCTCTATAAAGGCATTATGTTGTGGCCTATATGGTGCAGACTTTTTATGTTGAATACCTAACATTCTAAGTCTATTCTGAAATTTATTATTTGTAAATTCTGCACCATTATCTGTTAAAAGAGTTACTAATTTCTTTTTAGTTTTCCTTTCTGCAAATTTTATCCAATTAAAGAGATTTAGATACATTTCAGTTTTGCTCTTCATTAAATAGCAAAACCCATATCTAGAATAGTGGTCCATTATACTTAGTATGTATTGAGCACCTCCTGCACTTGGTTTTTTCGGACCTATTAAATGTGCAAATACTACTTCTAAAGGCTCTTTAGTAGTAAATCCATCAACTCTATTAGCCGGTATAACCCTGCTTTTGCTTTGATTAGAAGCATAACATTGCAAATACTTATTACAAGGTTTTAAACTTCTTCCTTTAGATAATTCAACAGTTTTCTTAAGCATTTTAAAATTTAAATGCCCAAGTTATCGGTATAACAAGTGAATACATTCATCATGAGGTTTCTTATTATCATAAACCGTGTTAGACACCTCTAAACCATTATCATTTAACACATATAATTCACCTCTTAAAGATGCAGTAATTTTCTTATCTTCTTTTTCAATTATGCAGTTATCTCCTTTAAAGGTAACTACTTATCCTAGTTTAACCAAAATTCTAACTGAAATTAAATTAAACTTAAGTTGTGGTACATATAACATTTTTACATTCTCTTTTATAAAAGAACAATATGCTATACCTTGACCTTTAGCTTTCAGTTTCCAGCCATTGGCTAACGATATCTGCTGTGTACTCTGGGACATTTTAATAAAATTTTTGTTATCATTTGTTATACAATGGGATGCTCCACTGTCAACCACCCATAAATTATTTTTTACAGCTCCGTTAATATACATGGCTAACTCTAAATTTTTATTTATCTTTTGATGACTTTTAGTATTCTGGCCAGCATTCTGGCACTTTGCTTTTTTACAAAATTTTGCCAAATGTCCTCTTCCTCCACAATTAAAACCCTTTTTAATTGCATATGCTGTAGGAGATTCATTATCTTCTTTTTGAGGTTGTTCCCTCTTTAACTGATCTCTTTCAAGTCTTCTTCTTGCCTCTTCAATCAATCTGCCAGTTATATCAGTTAAAGTTAAACTTTCCTTAGGCAAAATTTCAAGGAAAGTGACGTAGTTATCATAACTTTCATTTAGTGATGATAGAATTATGTAGACTTGGTGTAGTTCAGAGAAAATAAGCTCTTTCTCGTGCAGTTCTTGAAAAATGCTTTTTATAGAATTCAAATGACTAAGCATATCACCATTCGTCTGGAGATGCGTCTTGAAAAGCTTCCGTGTTCGATTTATGTGAGCACCAACGTTATCTCAGACATAAATCCTCTTCAGCTTCTGCCAACACCCAACAGCCATTTGCTCTCCACGGATATGAACAAGTTGCTGGTCAGATAGTGTTAGTCCTATTATGCAAAGAGCTTGTTCATTTTTCTGTTTAAAGTCTTTTATCTTTTGTCTATCTTCCTCAATCTCTGGATCCCATTCCTCTACGTTTGGTGGGTTTTCAATTATGTTCCACAGACTTTCTCTTCGTAGAAGTAGACTACATTTTATAGACCATGATACATAGTTTGTTCCATCCAGTTTGGATATAAGGGACAAACTTTGTAGATTGACTTGTGCCATGTTTTCTTATATGGATATAAAACTATAATTAATAAAACACAGCTGTCTGTTTACTGTAATGTATAACAACACAAACTCTCACTTTTACATAACCTGTTTTATCTTAGTTAAACTGACTTTGCAGCCTCTGGGCCCATAACCAGTGTTAAGCCTGTGTTCCCCAACCAGGGTTAAGGAGACAAGCTAAACAGAATGTGCAGCGTTAGTCAGATAGGCACACAGGTAAATGAGTGAGATAAGTTTGTATGTTTGCTAACATACAGTAAAAATAACAGATACGCTTATGCTATCAAAATATAGTTTATTCCATTTAGAGTTTATACCATAGTCAAAATAACAGTCCATTAGTCATGTATCGTTTAGTCAGTCCATTCAGGGATATTCAATTAGCAAAGTCCAGTAGAATATCCAATGTCAGTTCACTTACAAATAAATCAGTCCTCTCTCTCTCCTGTTCCAATAGGGAAAAACGCAGTCTTCAATTCATCCAGTAATTAGGGATCATAAAGCCAGAGAGAGCAAGCTGCCATTGTCTTGCTTCTTTTATGGTGCTATTACAACCACTCCCTTAATTACATTCCTACAGTTAAAGTTGCAGACACTTTATCTAACAAACCATGATAACATATTTATTATTTTACCTAAACCAGTTAGGGTAAAACAATGTTATCCCTAACAAGTTCCATGCAAAATTTTCTGCCAAAATATTTTGAAGAACCACATATAATGAATGTGGTTCTTCAAAATAAAACAATAGATTAAGGTTAATTAGATAACCTTAAGCTAATTTAATGAGAATGGGTGGAAAACATATATCTTAATTAACTATTCATTTTCAGCCTTCAGAAGCAGAAGTTTTCTTTAAAGAATGAGAAAATAAATTTTAAATTATATCACTTCATCGTTTTAATTTCTATAATTAACATTGTTTCATCACATATTCTATTAAGAGAAATTTCAAATAATAAAATACAAATACTGGATAATTCTTAGTTAACATTTGTGTGAGAAAATTGCTAATAGATATGGGAGGTGACAACACTGGTGCTTAATGTGGTGATTTAATTTTAATTATTTTAATAATTAATTTTTAATTCCTTTAATAATTAAAAGGTTTTGCTACTTTCATGTTAACATTTTAATGGATTATGCCCGTGATCCATGAGAAGTGTACATTATATGTTATTTCAGCCTGAAAAGTTATATTTCCCTTCTCTTTCTCTCCTTCTCAATATGAAAAAAGGCCACTTGAGCATTTTCAAATGAAGAAACAGAAAAAACAGGTTTTTTGGTTTTTTTAAAAAAAACGGGGGGGGGATGCATTTAGCACTGATTTAGAAAAAAGCTGATTTTAGACTTTCTCAATTTAAATGTAAATATTTTAAAATATTTTGAAGACATCTAATGTTATTTTTAATGTAAACCAAAATAGAAATATCTATTGTTAGGAATATTGAAATGAATTGAATTGAATTGAGATTTCCAGAATGTCTACTACAAATATTTGCCATAATTTTACTAAATCTATCATATGTGGAAAAAAGTAGGGTGGGAATGTTGTGGTCTAAATCCAATAATATCTGTTTTTCAATGACCTAACTTTTCAATGACTTGTGATCTATTGCCCATAAGGGAGTAATAAAATGAGAAAGAGAAAAAAATAGATAAAGAGAATATAAAGAGAATAGATAAAGGGGAAAAGAATTCTTTTTCCCCCTCATTCAGCTGTCTAAGTTTTGGGCTTTACTTATAATCTACCTAAAAAGAGATTTCCTTTCTGTTACAATTTTAAAACTTTCCTTCATCGTTGCTTTCTCTTCCTGGAAATTTTCATACAATGGCACAAAATTCTTCAACCTCCAAGAGGGAAGAGAGGGTGGGAAATGTGACTTGCTATGATTTGTTGTGCCTTCAATTGCTATACTCTCTTCTGCGGAGAATTTCAGAGTTATCTTTAGATCATAAAACATTTGTTGGATTTACACAAATGTTTCCAAATTGAAATAAGGATAACTAGTACTATTTAATATGCACCATTTAATTGTGCTTCTCTCTCTCCCTCTCTCTCTCTCTCTCCCTCCCTCCCTCCCTTCCTCCCTCCTTCTGTATATGTGTGTATCAGAGGTGATATTTAGCAGGTTCTGACCAATTCTGGAGAAGCGGTAGTAGAAATTTTGAATAGTTCGTGGAACTGGCAAATACTACCTCTGACTGGAAATTTTATTGTATCCTTCCCCTGCCACACCCACCAAGCCATGCCCACAGAACAGGTAGCAAACATTTTTAAATCCCACCATTGGTACAAGTGTCTTCCACCCTTGTATGCATGAAGATAGGCTATTTCTGTACAATAAGCATGTGCATGATCTAGGTGATATTCATCCTGTGTTAGTTTACTTAGTTAGGAATGTGCATTGGCCATTCATGCTTCGTATTCTTAACTGTATAGGAAAAAAAAGAAAATGACTTCTTTTTTTAATTCAATGCCTCACAGATGAAAACAATGAGAAGCCAATTGATTTTTCTGAAGTACCACACACTATCTTCAATTAGGTGTCAAGAGCAGAGATGGGAAGGTATCCATTGACACCAAATTCAAATATAGTCCTTCTAGTCTCCAGATTTATTTTTTCATAGTGAACATATTGCAGATAGATTTGATGTGTTGATTTGTACATTTATATCACTGTATGAACGGATTGTTCCTATTTCAGCAATAACAACAATTAATCAAAAGGTGTGGCAGGCACAGTGTGTGAAAAATAGCACAAGTTATCACCACACAGATGGTTTGAAACAGTAATCAAATTTAACAAAGGAATTCAGTCTATAAAGAAAGATTCATTTGTAGAAATATGGTAAAACAAGAAACAGAATTGTCCCTTTTATTTTATTTTATTTTATTTTATTTTATTTTATTTTATTTTATTTTATTTTATTTTATTTTATTTTATTTTATTTTTATTTTATTTTATTTTATTTTATTTTATTTTATTTTATTTTATTTTATTTTATTTTATTTTATTTTATTTTATTTTATTTTATTTTATTTTATTTTATTTTATTTTATTTTATTTTATTTTATTTTATTTTATTTTATTTTATTTTATTTTATTTTATTTTATTTTATTTTATTTTATTTTATTTTATTATTAGCTGCTGAATTCAGCCAAGTGACTCTGGGTAGTACAATTCTAAAATTATTTAATAGACATTAAAACAATAAAAATATCCACAAAATAAATAAATATAAACTGTGATTGCAACGATTAAACATCTAATAGAAAAGCCAAGTAATGGGGCCCTTTACATTTTCCAAATCTCAGGACTAAGTACATTTGAGGTATGATCTTAATCTGAGGAGTAGGAATAATGAGCCAATTGTAACACTATTTTCTTCTTTTGAGTTGAATATGAGATTTGTATAACTATTTCATAACCCACATTACATTGGCAGTTTCACTTCCAATGGGACATATTAATCTACCTGCCTCTCGATGTATCTCTGCAATTGTAACCCTCTGTCTCACAAATATAAATTCAGAAACTTTTGCAATATCGATTCAAATACCTACTTCAACTCTCCTAACCCTGTCCTACTTAGCATTGACAAAGTAGGAGACTGCCAGCAAAGTTGTAGGCAACTAAGAAACTAGTTGTACTGTTAAGATAAAAATGTTAATGGCGACCTCTCAAATATTATTGATTTCTCCACAACCTTCAAGCTTTGTTTGAATATCACCATAGCGATAGATTCAGCAGCAGTTTTTTTTTAGGAACTGATATATATTATTCAGTCATATATGTTGGTAGCCAATAAAGTTGGTTTAATGACATTTTTGACTGCATTAAAGATAAAGTAAACTTTTCTTGGTTCTTTTGTCTGGCATTGGTAAAGTTATGGAACTGGTTTGCTTTTATATCTTCCAAGTCTAGCTTGTAGCTTTTGAATTTTATGTGCAAACAACATATCTGTTTTGCTTTTTGAAATCCTGGATGACCCTGAGTTAGCAAGAAAGCTAAACTTAGATGAGCCTGGTAGGAATTAAAATGGGGGCCTGTCTAAAAGGACCTGATCTGAATCCTACAACCGTTTTGCTACCATGCCAAGAAAACTATTATGGGTATGCTCAAATAAGTCATCAGGACCTAACTTCAGCCTGAATACACAATAATTTTATTTCAAATCATTGTGCTCAGAAAATATTTTCTGAGAAGACTGTTAGATTTGGAGCATGGGCGAGAAAGAATGGAGACGAGCCTCTGGAACGGTGAACTTCAACTCTTTATTTACATGGTGACAGCTCAACTCAATGGCAGTTATAGCCCTCCTTATATAGGCAACCCAATAACTATTTAACCAATAACAATCCAGGAGCACTAGCTCCCTTAACCAATATGGCCAGTCAGATCCCCCGGAATGGGCCAATCCGATCCTGCCATTAACAGCCTATCAGAAGTGCAGGGCCAGAACCCTGCACTTGACTCCAAGCTCAAGATAACTTTATTAAACCTTATGCATTCACAACACCCCTTCCCCCTGGCTTCTGTTTACAGGGCGCAGTTCCATAGTCCTTAAGGTAGGACGGTTGCTTTATTAGTCTTTTTGATTTTCGCTGTGCTTTTTGCATTTGGCTGCAATCTCGCTTAGGTAGATCGTTGTTTGGCGAAGGGGTTACCTCTGGTTCAGAGTTCACATTTCCGTCATCACCAATATCTTCGGCAACTCCCTGAGGTGAGCCTATTCCCATCTCTGGTTCCAGTTCCTGTGTCTCTATTCCGCTATCATTCCCTTCGAGCGGGTTTTCTTCTAGTTGAAATTCGTCTTCTTCTGTATCTCCCCCCCCTCCGTTTGGTCATAAGGGAGTTCAGAAATGCCTGACCGGAGCCATGATCGTAATTGATCGATATGGCGTTTCCATAGTCTATCGTCAAGGCATTGTACAAGGTAGGATCTCGGGCCGGTTACATGAACTACTGTTGCCTCTACCCACAGCGGATCGCCCGATAGTTTTTTAGCATATACCAAATTGCCTACCTGGAAGGTACGACATCGGCCGCTGGATCCTAGTGGTTTTTCCGGTTCATAAGCTGGGTGTAACCGGTCGAGGTGGGAGCGAAGCTTTCGTGCCATTAGCAGTTCGGCGGGAGTTTTGTTGGTGACGCTATGTGGTGTGATGTGTTGTAGAAAAAGGATTCGGTTGATTTTGTCGTTGATGTTATCGTAGTCTAATTCCTGCAAAGTTTTCTTAACAAATTGGACCATGCGCTCAGCCCTGCCATTGGTCACAGGGTGCACAGGTGAGGTGAGTGCATGTCAGATGCTGAGGTCAGCCAGGTACTGCTCGAAGGACAGCGCGGTAAATTGGGACCCGTTGTCGGATACCAGAACGTCTGGTAATCCGTGGGTTGCAAACAGTCTTTCCAATCTTTTGATAACCGCTTTGGTGATTGTGGTCGTCATGCGGTGAATCTCGAGCCAATTCGAGTAGGCGTCGACTGTTAGAAGAAAGGTGTGGCTTTGGTCATCCGCGCAAAGTCCAGGTGAATACGGGACCAGGGTCCCCGTGGTGTCTCCCATTTGGTAGGGATGGCTTTTGGTGGGGCGTTGCTCACTTCCTGGCAACTATGACAAGCTTTAACCCAATTCTTGATTTGTTTGTCGATGCCCGGCCACCATGCATAGCTTCGTGCGAGGGCTTTCATTCGCACGATACCAGGGTGGCCATCGTGCAAGGTTCTCAGTACTGCTTTTTGGAGTCATTCTGGAATAACGACTCTATCACCCCAGATGACACAGCCTTTTTGAGAAAACAACTCCATTTGTCGAGTTTTGAATGGTGTGAAGTTATCCGATAATTGGTCCAATGGCCATCCACGTTCTACCCAGCCTAGGACTCGCGCTAAGGTGGGGTCACGTCTGGTTTCTCTCGCGATATCTTGGGCAGTTAATGGCGGCATGTGTAGTGTTTCAATCTGTAACGTGGTTACCGTTGGTGCGGGATCATCGAGAGTCTCTGGAAGCAGTGCTCGGCTCAATGCGTCGGCGTGGGGAATGGCTTTCCCCGGGCAGTATTGCAGCTGATAATTATAAGCAGCCAAGAATTCTGACCAGCGAGTCATCCTGGGGGATAATATATAGGGAGTTGGCTTATCTCCGGCTATTATCCCCAATAATGGTTTGTGGTCAGTCACAATAGTAAAAGCCCGGCCATACACGTACTCATGAAATCTTTTAATGGCAGATACAATTGCGAGGGCTTCTTTATCAATTTGGCTATAATTTTGCTCAGTTTTTGAAAGTGTCTTTGAAAAATATGCAACAGGGGCTTCGTTGCCATTAGGCAGTACATGGCTCAAAATGGTGCCCACTCCGAAAGGCGAAGCATCACATGTGATATTTAATGGCAAAGTCTCATTGTACTGCATGAGTACAGGGTCAGAAGTCAGTAGTTTTTTTACATTACGGAATGCCTGTTCTTCTTTATGACCCCATAACCAAATTGTTTTTTTGTCTAGCAAACGATGTAACGGCTCAACGACAGTTGCTTTATGTGGTAGAAATACATTATAAAAGTTGATGAGGCCTAGGAACGCCTGGAGATGGGCCTTGTTCTGAGGCCTGGGAGCGTTTTTTATTGCTCTTAATTTACTGTCAGTAGGGTGAATACCCTGACTGTCAATTAGGTACCCTAAAAACTCGACACGATCTGTACACAATTTACACTTATTCTTTTTCACTTTAAGACCGGCGTCTTGGAATTTTTGTAGAACTAATTTTAAACGATCCCGTAAGATTTTTTTTGTAGGTGCAGCAATTAATACATCGTCAAAGTAGGGGACCACGCTTTAATCCCTTGCAGTAGCCTCTCCATAAGGCTCTGAAAAATTCCCGGGGCTACACTGACTCCGAATTGGAGCTGGGTACATTTAAAGGCACCTCGGTGCGTCACAATCGTTTGTGCCTGTGCCGTCTTTTCATCAACAGGTAATTGCTGATATGCCTGAGCTAAGTCTAATTTAGCGAAGACTTTTCCGCCCCCCAGGGAATGGAGGAGATGCTGCACCACTGGCACTGGACATGCATTTTGCTGTAGGGCGTGGTTCAGGGTGGCCCGGTAGTCCCCACAAATTCGAATTGAACCATCCGGTTTAATTGGTGTTACGATTGGGGTCTCCCAGGGGGAGTGATCGGTAGGTTCTAGCAGCCCCTGAGCTATTAATTTATCGAGTTGTTGTCGATTTTCGGCTTTAAGGCAAACAGAACTTGACGGGGCTTAAGGCGGATGGGAGCTATCTTTGGATTAAGGCTGAACAATATTGGGGTCCCCTTGTACTCGCCTAAATTTTCCGCGAAGACATCCCTGAATTCATGGATGAGGTCCTCCTCCCAGTCAATTCTGCTGACTCAGTTTATGCCTGCCACTTCAATGCCAAGTGGCGTGAACCATTGGAGATCTAGCAGACTAGGCTGATCTTTGTCAAACACAGTTAGCGGTAAGTATGCTGTGTGCTTCTTGAATGGGACCCGGACTCGGCTGGATCCAACGACAGGGATTCGATTCCCTTGATAGTCCTTAAGAATAAGTCTTTGGGAACGGAGGTCTTGGCGCTGGATCATGGGGATGAGTTGCTTGAGGGTTTTCCAGGACACCATCGAGAGGGACGACTTCCATTTGACAAGGCTGGTTCTCGATGGCCACTGTAATTTGGATTTTCTTGGTATCCAAGGCAGAGGCGTGACCAATAGTGATAGTCTGGTGAGCCTCTTCTCACTTCGTGGGGCGATTCAAAACTCGGTTTCTGTAGGAGTGGTTTACTGGTTCTCGCCTTACAGGATGGTTTCCTGTCGATTGGCGATAGTTTGCCCCTTTTGAGGCCTGGCCAGGTCCTTGGAAACTTTGGCAGACCTGTCCAATGTGGCCTCTCTTCCCGCACTCATGGCAGAGCGCGTCGCGGAATTTGCATTCAGATCTGGCATGGTTGGCTCCACAGCCAGCGCAAGGGTGTAGGGACTTCGGGTAGGGGTCCCGGTCGGACCGCAGTCGATGGACCTTTTCTTCGTCACTGTCTGACGACGATGAGAGGTCCTCGTGGTGGGCCGTTATAAGCTGCCCTTCTGACTTGGGTAAAATGTCACCTGTCGGTTGGTGTACCGGAGCATGGTTTTGGCGTAATTGTGCAGCCGACTTCCTGGTTGCTTCTGCTGCAGTAGCATCGGCGATGGCATCGGCAAGGCTAATGTTGCCTTTTGCCATCAGCTTGCTCTGCACGCCTGGCGCATCTAGTCCCAGAACTATTCGATCTCTCAGTGCCTCTTCCAAATCGGCGAATCTGCAGAGGCCTCCCAGATTTTGGAGGTCTGCTATGAAATTGGCGACGCTTTCTCCTTTTCACTGGTTTCTTTGATAGAACTCATGCCGTCTCATGAGTGTGGGCACGGTCGATGCATAATGAGCTCTTTGTAGGGGTTCGAGGACATCCCAGTCCATTGCCTTCACTTCTGCAGGTTTGGCTCGTGCTTTAGCCATCTTAAATATGGTTGGTCCGCAATGCGTTAGGAATACCGCCCATTTCTTCCCGGTTGTGGCATCCTTTAAATTGTTAGTTTCCAAGAAGATTTGGAAATGATCCATGCAGGACTCCCAGTCCTCTTGCACTGGATCGAATGGAGCGGGTGGTACGACGACGCCGGACATGGTTCTGTCGTGTAGCGCTGTCAGCCACGTGCTCTCTGTTTCTTCTTAGTTCAGTCAGTTCTGATGTCTCCAAATCCCATCCTCGTCACCAGTGTTAGATTTGGAGCATGGGCGAGAAAGAATGGAGACGAGCCTCTGGAACGGTGAACTTCAACTCTTTATTTACATGGTGACAGCTCAACTCAATGGCAGTTATAGCCCTCCTTATATAGGCAACCCAATAACTATTTAACCAATAACAATCCAGGAGCACTAGCTCCCTTAACCAATATGAACACTCCGTTAATGGCCAATCAGATCCCCCGGAACAGGCCAATCCGATCCTGCCATTAACAGCCAATCAGAAGTGCAGGGCCAGAACCCTGCACTTGACTCCAAGCTCAAGATAACTTTATTAAACCTTATGCATTCACAACAAAGACAGTCTGTTTTCTCCCTGCTTCTTTCCTTTATTTTTGTTTCCATATTCAAAACTCTTAAGGAGAAAAAGATGGAGAAATGTATTTTGCTTGATAGTACTAGGAGTCATCCATATGCACACATCTTTTGTTTTATTCTGTCCTTAATGGAAGACTTTCTCTTTTTTCTCTAAATCTATCCACTTCATTTCTTTTTTCAGTCTCATTTTAAGCTTCGTGTTCTTTGCTGCCTGTTCAGCAAAGAAAGAAAATTGTTCTTTTCACCTGCTTCCCTCCTCCTTCCCAACGATCTGCTTCATAAAGAGTATTTATTTTCTGAACTCAAATGTGGCAAAGTGCTGATTATATATACAGAATAAAACCCTAGACATTATTTTAGGCATTCTGATGCTAATTTAATGCAGCATAATTCAAATATATCAAATTAGTGTCAAACTGTTAATTGCTATTTGGGTCAGTTGTCTGACAAGTTTGACAATGCTTACTCATCAGTTACTAGGTCTATGAGAGTATGCATATATGTGTATACACACATATACAGACACACACACACACCACAGTATATGTATAAACACACAAAATTTAATCCACATTATTGTAGAAATTATTTGGGGCAATATTATAGATTCATCATTTTTTGCCATTTACTGATAATGCTTTACCTTATGTATCAACAATTCTGAATTTACAGAACTTTTAGACATTGAAAAGGCTCTTACTTTACAAGGTTTAATGGTAATATTCTGACAGTTCCTACACTTCCAAATATTTCATATTGACTTTAAAAAAACAATTAATAATATTCACAATTCTGAATAGCTTTTTTTTAAATCAAGCCATCCGTGTAAGAGGAAAAAAACTTCCTCTGTTTTCAACAACAAAATAGAAATACTTGAAGACGTTTTTAATAGCTTTATCTGATTGGCTGGAAAACACTGACCCCTGTTGTAGAATGTGAATGTGCCATATGTAGAATGTGAAAGTGCCAGACCTAAGCAGGTTTTATCCTATGCACATATAAATGTGTATATAGGGCTTTTTTAAAAAGAGGTATAGATTGATATTGAAGCAGATTAAAATACATTTGATAATAGAAAATGGGAATATGAATAATCCATCTGCAGAATGGTGGGATTCAAAAAAATTTACGACTGGTTCTGTGGGCATGGCTTGGTGGGCATGGCAGGGGAAGGATACTGTAAAATCTCCATTCCCATCCCACTCCTCTGGGGGAAGGTTACTGCAAAATCCCATTCCCTCCCCACCCCACTAACCTGCTTCCCAGCTCCATTCTTCTGCACAGGGCAACCAAAGAAGACCCCCACCAATCAGCTGGGGCTCTGGAGGCAGAGAATAGATGGGGGTGCGGCCGATTCTCTGAACTACTCAAAGTTTCCACTACCGGTTCTCCAGAACTGGTCAGAACTTGTTGAATACTACCTCTCATCTGCAAGATTATTTCCTTTCATACTTCCTTATCAGGAACCAGACACTTCTTGGCAGTCTCAGTTTAGAGGAAAATGATTGGAAAAGAGTAACATGTCACATACTGAAAAAATACTTTTCCCATGAGACCCATGGACCACTTTCATGTGATGTCTTTTGAGGTATTTGAAGAATGCTATCATTTCTGTTAAGTTCTGAGCCTGGGTGCTAAGAAGGAGATGAGCTGGTGAACAGTGAACTTCAAACTCTTTATTAACATGGTGTAACAGCTCTGCCCAATGGCCACAACGGCCCCCTTTATAAAGGCAAGCTCCTGAGTATTTAACCAATGAAAACACAGGGAGCGCTAGCTCCGTTAACCAATGGGAGAGGCTTGTTAATAGCCAATCAGATTCTCCTGAACAGACCAATCCGATGTCATTATTATCGGCCAATCAGAAGTGCAGGGCCAGAACCCTGCACTTTACTCCAAGCTCTTGATAATCTTTATTCAAGCACTTTTATTAATTCACAACACCCCTTCCCCCCGGGTTCCATTTAAGGAGTGTGGTCACGTAGTCTTTGAGGTAGGCAGGTTGTTTTGATTGTCTATTTGATTTATGTTGTCCTCCCGGTTTTTGGCTACAGTCTTGTTGGGGTAGGACGTTATCTGGTAAAGAGGGTGCCTCCAGTTCTGTATCCAAATTTTTGTTTCTGCTAATATTCTCGGCATCTCCTTGAGGCGAGCTTATCCCCATCCCCGATCCTTCTTCACGTGTCGCCTCTGAGTGGTCATTTCTTCCGCTTATGCTTTCTGCCATTTCAAATTCAGCTTCCTCGGTGTCTCCTCCCCCCTCAGTTAGGAGGTCAGGGGACTTGGAGATTCCCGACTGCAGCCTTGAACGCAGCTGATCAATATGGCGCTTCCATATTCTATCGTCGCGACATTTCACACAGTACGATCTGGGGCCAGTTATTTGGATTACAGTTGCCTCGACCCACAACGGATCGCCCGAAAAGTTCCTAGCGAAAACCAAGTCGCCTACCTGAAAGTTACGGCATTTCCCGCTGGATCCGTGTGGTTTTTCAGGTTCATATGATGGGTGTAGACGGTCGAGGTGGGAGCGGAGCTTCCGGCCCATCAATAACTCGGCCGGAGTTTTGTTGGTGACGCTGTGCGGAGTGATATGCTGTAAAAGGAGAATCTGGTTAATCTTGTCTTCGATATCGCCATAGTCCATTTTATGCAAGGTTTTTTTGATGAATTGTACCATGCACTCGGCCCTTCTATTGGCTGCAGGATGTGCCGGCGAAGTCAGCGCATAGAGAATACTGCGGTCCGCCAGGTACTGTTCAAAGGACAGCGCGGAAAATTGGAGCCCTTTGTCGGATACCAAAACGTCTGGTAATCCGTGTGTTGCAAATAATCTGTCTAGTTTCCTGATGACTGATTCGGTTGTTGTATTTCTCATCTCATGGATTTCCAGCCAGTTTGAGGAGGCATTCACCATTAATAAAAATGTGTATCCTTTAGTAGGTCCCGCAAAGTCCAAATGAATACGGGACCATGGTCCCCTCGGGGTTTCCCATTCTGTCAGGGTTGCTTTTGGAGGGGCGTTGCTAACTTCCTGGCATTTGTGACAAGCTTTTACCCAGGTTTCAATCTGCTTGTCGATACCCGGCCACCATGTGTAGCTTCGTGCGAGGGCTTTCATTCGCACGATGCCGGGGTGGCCATCGTGCAAGGTTCTTAGTATCGCTTGTCGTAACCGCTCTGGGACAACGACTCTATCTTCCCAGATAATGCAGCCCTTCTGTGAAAACAGTTCCATTTGTCGATTCTTGAATGGGACGTAGTGGTCAGGTATCTGGTCCAATGGCCATCCACACTCGACCCAGCTGAGGACTCATGCCAAAATGAGGTCGCGTTTCGTTTCAATCGTGATATCTCGGGCTGTTAGTGGTGGTGTTCGAAGCGTCTCGATCTGCACTGTTGTGACGATCGGAGCGGGGTCGTCAACAGTCTCTGGAAGTGATGCACGGCTCAATGCGTCGGCTTGGGGAATGGCCTTCCCCGGGCGGTGTTGTAGCCGATAATTATAGGCAGCCAAGAATTCTGACCAGCGAGTCATTCTGGGAGATAATATATAGGGGGTTGACCTATCTCCCGCTATTATTCCCAGCAAAGGTTTGTGGTCAGTCACTATAGTAAAGGCTCGGCCGTACACATATTCATGAAATCTGTTAACAGTGGACACAATAGCAAGGGCCTCTTTGTCAATTTGACTGTAATTACGTTCTGCTTTCGATAGCGTCTTTGAAAAATAGGCAAAAGAGGCTTCACTACCGTTTGGCAAAACGTGACTCAAAATGGCGCCCACTCCGAATGGTGATGCATCACACGTGATCGTTAAAGGCAAAGTCTCGTTATACTGCATCAAAACAGCATCAAAAGTCAATAAATTCTTCACTTGTCGAAACGCCTGCTCCTCTGTGTCCCCATACCCAAGTTGCTTTTTTGTCCAACAAACAATGTAGGGGTTCGGTTACGGTTGCTTTGTGAGGCAGGAAAACATTATAAAAATTGATAAGGCCTAGAAAAGCCTGGAGGTCAGCCTTATTTCAGGGTTTTGGGGTGTTTTTGATTGTCCTAAGCTTGCTATCTGTGGGGTGAATTCCTTGACTATCAATTAAATATCCTAAAAATTCTACACAATCCGTACATAGTTGACACTTGTTTTTTTTTAACTTTGAGACCTGAGTCTTTAAATCTCTGGAGAACCACCCTCAGGAGATCCTTTAGTATTTCTCAAGTCGGGGCAGCGATTAACACGTAATCAAAATATGGGACAATGCCTTTTATCCCTTGTAATAGTCTTTCCATCAAACTTTGAAAGATTCCTGGGGCTACACTCACTCCGAACTGGAGTCGGTTACATTTAAACGCACCTCGGTGTGTAACGATCGTTTGGGCCTCTGCCGTTTTTTTGTCTACAGGCAGTTGTTGATATGCCTGGGCTAAATCTAGTTTAGCAAAGACTTTTCCGCCCCCCAAGGAGTGGAGGAGGTGTTGCACCACCGGTACCAGGTAAGCATTTTGTTGAAGGGCGTGGTTCAGGGTGGCTCGGTAGTCCCCACAAATTCTTACCGATCCATCCGGCTTGATGGGTGTCATGATTGGGGTTTCCCAGGGAGAATGATTGGTTGGTTCTAACACACCCTGGGCTATTAATTTATCAAGCTGCTCATCAATCTTTGGTTTAAGGGCAAATGGAACTCGACGAGGCTTAAGGCGGATGGAAGCTATTTTGGGATTGAGGATAAATGATATCGGTGTCCCCTTGTAGTCACCTAGTTTTTCTGCAAAGATGTCCTGAAATCTTGGATGAGGTCCTCTTCCCAGTCACTGCTGCAGGTTCAGTGAATGCTGGCTACTTCAATTCCAAGTGGAGCGAACCATTGGAGGCCTAACAAACTAGGCCAATCCCTGTCGATTAGAGTCAGGGGTAGGAATGCTGTACGATTTTTAAACGATACACAGACTCGGCTGGATCCAATGACTGGAATTTGATTTCCTTGATAGTCTTTGAGTATGAGTCTTTGGAATTTGAGGTCTTGCCGCCGGACAGTAGGATGAGCTACTTGAGGGTCTTCCAGGAAACCATCGAGAGGGACGATCCTGACTTCCATCAGGCAGGGCTGGTTTTCGATGGCCACTTTCACTCGGATCTTCTTGGCATCAAGAGTGAGGCGTGACCGAACGTGATAGTTTGGTGAGCCTCTTCTCACTTCGTTGAGTGGTTTAGGGTTTTGTTTCTGTAGGAATGGTTGTTCCATTGGTGCTTCAAGGGTTCTCGCTTCATAGGACGGCTTCCTGTCGGGTTGCGATAGTAAGCCCCCCTTGCGGGCTGGCTGGGTCCTAGCTTGCTTCTACAGGCCCGTCCGATATGGCCTCTTTTACCGCACACATGGCAGAGCGCGTCGAGGAATTTGCATTCTGATCGGGGGTGGCTTGTCCCACAACCAGTGCATTGGTACTGCGATCTCTGGCATTCGTCTCATTCGGACCAAAGCTGGTGGACCTCTTCTTCATCGCTTTCTGATGATGATTCGAGGTCCTCATGGTGGGCTGCCGTAGCCTGTGCTTCTGAGTGGGGTGAAACTTCGCGGGCAAGTTGGTGAAGCGGGGCATGGGTGCGACGCATTCGGGCAGCCAACTTCCTGGTTGCTTCTGATGCAGTAGCTTCGGGTGTTGTGTGTGTACCATAGTTAATAAAGTATGAGCTTGAGGTAAAGTGCAGGGTTCTGGCCCTGCACTTCTGATTGGCTGATAGGTGGCCAGATCGGATTGGTTAGTTCTTAGGAATCTGATTGGCCCTTAACAGAGGATTATTATTGGTTAAAAGAGCTAGCGTTCATAGCTCGCTATTGGACAACTCTCACAAGGGTTGCGTATATAAGGCAGAGTTCACTGTTGTTGTTCAGAGAAGTCACTATGCAATAAAGAGCTGAAAGTTCACATTCAGAGGCTGTCCCCATTTACTCCAACCCATGTCCAAGTACTTAACACTGGCGATGAGGATGGAATGTGGAGACGTCTGAACCTAAGAAGCCAGGAAGTAATACCAAGCACATGATAAGACGACGCCAACAACGGAACCATGTCCGGCGGCATCGTACCACCCGCTCCATTTGATCCAAACCAAGAGGATTGGGAATCCTACATGGATCGCTTCCAAATGTTTCTCGAGATGAATAATTTGAAGGATGCCACACCAGCAGAGACGGCGGGCACTGTTCCTGATGCATTGCGGCCCAGCTGTATTTAAGATGGCTAAAGCACTCGCCAAACCTCGAGAAGTGAAAGCCATGAGCTGGGATGACCTCGAACCCATCCCATTACACGCCAACTGTGCCTAAACTCGTGAGACGCCCCGAGTTTTATCAGAGAAACCAACGAAAAGGAGAGAGCATGGCCAATTTCGTGGCGGACCTCCAAAATTTAGGGGGCCTCTGTGGGTTCGCCGATTTAGAAGAAGCACTAAGAGATCGAGTAATTCTGGGATTAGATGCGCTAGGCGTGCAAAGCAAGCTGATGGTGAAAGGTGACATCAGCCTTGCTGACGCCATCGCCGAAGCCACGGCTGCAGAGGTGACCAAAAAGTCGGCTGCACAATTACGGCGAAGCCGCACTCTGACAACACCACCGACCGGCGAAATCTCACCCAACTCAGAAGGGCAGCTCTCAACAATGCACCACGAGGACCTCTCTTCGTCGTCAGACAGCGACGAAGAAGGGGTCCATCGACTGCAGTCCGACCGGGACCCTCGCCCTAAGCCTTTACACCCTTGCGCTGGCTGTGGAGCAAACCATGCCAGTGCCAAATGAAAATTCTGCGACGCACTCTGTCACGAGTGCGGGAAACGAGTCCACATCAGCTGGGTCTGCCGCAGCTTACCAGGACCCAGCTAGGCCTCAAAAGGGGCCAACTATCGCCAATCGACAGGAAACCGTCCTGTAAGGCGAGAGCCAGTAAACCACTCCTACAGAAATCGAACTATGCAAAAAGAAGAGGCTCACCATACTATCACTATAGGTCATGCCTCAGTTTTGGACACTAAGAAAATTCGAGTCACGGTAGCCATTGAGAACCAGCCTTGCCACATGGAGGTCGACTCGGGATCGTCCCTCTCAATGGTGTCTTGGAAGACACTCAAGCAACTTATCCCCACAATCCAACGCCAAGACCTTCAATTTCAACGCCTCATCCTCAAGGACTACCAAGGAAATCGAATCCCCGTTGTCGGGTCCTGCCAAGTCCGAGTCTCCTTCAAAAAGCATACAGCGTACTTACCTCTAACGATCATCGATAGAGATAGGCCTAGTCTATTAGGCCTCCAATGGTTCATGCCACTCAGCATCGATGTGGCCGGCGTGAACCGAGTCGGTGGTTGTGAGTGGGAGGAAGACCTTATTTCTGAGTTCAGCGATGTCTTTGCGGACCACTTAGGTGAGTATAAAGGGATCCCAATCTCATTTAGTCTAGATCAAAAAGTAGCCCCTATTCGCTTGAAGCCCCGTCGAGTTCCATTCGCTCTTAAAGCAAAGATTGACGAACAACTCAACAAGCTAATTGCTCAAGGGGTGTTGAAGCCCATCAATCACTCTCCATGGGAAACCCCTATTGTAACACCCATTAAGCCAGATGGGTCAATCCGAATTTGTGGGGACTACCAGGCCACTTTAAACCACGCCCTACAGCAGAATGCGTATCCAGTTCCGGTGGTGCAGAACCTCCTTCATTCCTTGGGGGGCAGAAAGGTTTTTGCTAAATTAGATTTAGCTCAAGCTTATCAACAACTACCAGTGGATGAAAAGACGGCCCAAGCCCAAACAATTGTATCGCACAGAGGTGCCTTTAAATGTACCCGATTGCAATTTGGGGTTAGTGTAGTCCCGGGGATATTCCAAAGCCTCATGGAAAAGTTGTTACAGGGAATCAAGGGCGTGGTTCCGTATTTTGATGATGTATTAATTGCAGCCCCTACCAAAAAAATCTTGCAGGATCATTTGAAATGTGTTCTTAAAAAATTCCAAGAGGCAGGACTTAAGGTGAAAAAAAATAAATGTCACTTATATACTGACAGTGTTGAGTTTCTAGGGTATCGGATTGATAGCCAGGGCATTCATCCTACCGAAAGTAAATTAAAGGCGATAAAAAACGCTCCCAGGCCACGAAACAAGGCCGATTTCCAGGCGTTCTTAGGCCTCATTAATTTCTATAATGTATTTTTACCGCACAAGGCGACTGTTGCTGAACCGTTACACCGGTTATTAGATAAAAAAGCATTGTGGGTATGGGGTTACCGGGAAGAACAAGTGTTCCGGAATGTTAAAAAACTGCTCACATCTGACTTTGTACTTATGCAGTATAACGAAACTTTACCATTAGTTATAACCTGCGATGCATCGCCTTTCGGGGTGGGCGCCATTTTGAGTCATGTACTACCTAATGGGAACGAAGCCCCTGTTGCATCCTTTTCGAAGACTCTTTCACAAGCAGAGCAGAACTATGGACAAATTGATAAAGAAGCTCTTGCAATCGTTTCAGCTGTAAAGAAATTTCATGAATATGTGTATGGAAGGACATTTACCATTATAACTGACCACAAACCGTTGCTAGGGATAATAGCCGGGGACAAGCCAACCCCCTACATATTATCCCCTAGAATGACCCGATGGTCAGAATTCCTAGCTGCTTATAATTGTTTGTAGAAAATTAATAAAAACTTTTTTCAAAAAAAAAAAAAAAGATCCTAAATAGACTCTTTGCAACCCACGGATTGCCTGACGTCCTGGTGTCCGATAACGGGCCACAGTTTACGGCACTAATGTTCGAGCAGTACCTCGCTGACCGCGGCATCTGCCATGCGCTCACCTCACCTGCACACCCTGTGACCAATGGCCGAGCGGAATGCATCGTCCAATTTGTTAAAAAGACTTTGCAAAAAATGGACTATGACAATATCGATGACAAGGTCAACCAAATTCTCTTTTTGAAACACATAACTCCACATAGCGTCACTGGCAGAACTCCCGCCGAATTACTGATGGGATGAAGACTCCGTTCCCACCTCAACCAGTTGCACCCTGCTTACGAACTGGAAAAGCCAATAGGATCCAGTGGCCGCTATCGCACCTTCCAGGTAGGAGACCATGTTTACGCATGAAATTTATCAGGCGATCCGTTATGGATAGAGGCAACGGTAGTACGAGTGACCGGTCCCAAATCCTACGTAGTGAAATGCTGTGACAATAGACTGTGGAAACGGCATATCGACCAATTACGGTCACGACTCACAACGGCCAGTCAACAACTCCCCCATGACCAAACCGAGGGGGGGAGGTACAGAAGAAGATGACGTTCCAGGGAACCTGCTCGAAGGGAGCGACGAATTAAGTGAGACTCAGGAAATGGAGCAGGAAGGAGAATTGTTTGCACCTGATCAAGAAGCAGAGACACTGCCAAACAACAATCTACCTCAACAGGATTGCAATCAACCAGTCCAACGAAAATCCAAAAAACTAAAAAGACAACCGTCCTATTTAAAGGACTATATAACTACACCATAATTAAGAAGCCAGGGGGAAGGGGTGTTGTGTATGTACCATAGTTAATAAAGTATGAGCTTGAGGTAAAGTGCAGGGTTCTGGCCCTGTACTTCTGATTGGCTGTTAGGCAGCCATATCGGATTGGTTAGTTCTTAGGAATCCGATTGGCCCTTAACAGAGGATTATTATTGGTTAAAAGAGCTAGCATTCATAGCTCGCTATTGGACAACTTTCACAAGGGTTGCCTATATAAGGCAGAGTTCACTGTTGTTGTTTAGAGAAGTCACTATGCAATAAAGAGCTGAAAGTTCACATTCAGAGGCTGTCTCCATTTACTCCGACCCATGTCCAAGTACTTAACATCGGCGATGGCATCTGTAAGGCTAATGTCGCCTGTCGCCATCAGCTTAATCTGCGTGCCTAGAGCATCTAATCTCAGAACTATTCGGTCTCTCAGGGCTTCTTCGAGGTCGGCAAACCCGCATAGGCCTCCCAGATTCCGGAGGTCCGCCATGAAATCAGCAACACTTTCGCCCTTCCGCTGACTTCTCTGGTAAAATTCATGCCTTCTAATGAGCGTTGGCACGGTCGGTGCATAGTGGGCCCTCAGCAGGGGTTCGAGGACGTCCCAGTGCATAGACTTTACTTCTGCTGGTTTCGCTAGTGCCTTGGCCATCTTGAATACAGTCGACCCGCAATGAGTTAGGAATACCGCCCATTTCTTTCCGGTAGTGGCATCCTTCAAATTGTTGGTCTCCAGAAACATCTGGAAGCGATCCATATATGAGTCCCAGTCTTCTTGTGCTGGGTCGAATGGAGCGGGTGGTATGACGCCACCGGACATGGTTCCGCTGTTGGTGCATTTCAGCCATGTGTTCTGTTATCATTCTTCCTTGTTCAGTCAACTCTGACATCTCCAAATCCCACCCTCGTCGCCAGTGTTAAGTTCTGCGCATGGGTGCTAAGAAGGAGATGAGCAGGTGAACAGTGAACTTCAAACTCTTTATTGACATGGTGTAGCAGCTCTGCCCGACGGCCACAACGGCCCCCTTTATATAGGCAAGCTCCTGAGTATTTAACCAATGAAAACACAGGGAGCGCTAGCTCCGTTAACCAATGGGAGAGGCTCGTTAATAGCCAATCAGATTCTCCTGAACGGACCAATCCGATGTTGCTATTATCGGCCAATCAGAAGTGCAGGGCCAGAACCCTGCACTTTACTCCAAGCTCTCAATAATCTTTATTCAAGCACTTTTATTAATTCACAACAATTTCTGTCTTAGATGTCTTTTCTAAAGGCTAAAGATTCCCAGCTCTTTCTTTTCATAGCATTTATTTTCTGGTCTTTTGGATAAACTTCATTGTCATTCCCTGAACATGTTTGTCTGAATGCTTCTTAAAATGTATGTCCACTACCATACATTTGTACTTCAGGTGGGGACTGCGAAATCAGAGCAGAATGGAACAGTTATATCCGTTGCTGCAGAAATTATGTTGCCTTTGGTGCATCTAAAATTTCATTTGCCTTCTTTGCAGTTATATTATCTGCTGGTTCATATTTGTTAAGCCTGGGCCCATAACCAGTGTTAAGGAGACAAGCTAAACAGAATGTGCAGCGATAGATAGGCATACAGATAAATGTGTGAGATAAGTTTGTATGTTAGTTAGCATACAGTAAAAATAACAGATACGCTTGGGATTCTGTTTAAAAGATTCTAAAATTACACAATGAATTTTATACTCTAAATACACATATAAAAAACACAATATTATGTACCCTCCAGAATCCCTCTTTTATCCTAAATTAAATTCACCCATTGTCTCTGAATAAACTTTTTTTCTTTAGATCTTGCTTCCCCCCATTGAGGCTTCTCCTCCCCCCCTTTCTCTCTTGCTTATTCTTCTCCTTGCCCTTTTTACCCATTTGTCTTTCCTCCTCCCTTTTCTTACTCCCTTTCCTTTGCTTTCTAACCTTGCCTCCACCTTTCCGCTCATTTTTCTCTTCTTTGGTTGTTTTTATAATTCTTAAAATCCCCTTTTTCTTATCCTTTTTCTCCTCCTCCCCGGAAAAAACCCATTGTTCATCAAAGATGGCTTCTTCTTCCTCTTCTTCTTTGTCCCAGTCCTTCTGCTGCGTAGTCAACTTTTCATAAGTACATAACGCCATTTCTAAGAATTGAAACAAAGTGCCCAAAGTATCTTCTTTTTTATATTTTTGATATTCAATCTTTAGTTCATCCACAAGCGATGCCATTATGAAAAAAGAAACTTTTCCCAAAACAACCACGAATATTTTTAATCAAGAATAATTAAAAAAAAAATTCCAAAAATTAATACTTTTCTTCCTTCTTCTCTTTCTCTTTCTGGGGTTAATGTTTAATCAAAGAGGTCCAATTACCATATACCTTTCTTTGGGATTCTAGGCAATCTCCTCCTTTTTCAGCTTCTGCTCCAATTTTTTTTCCTCTCCCTTCCCACTTGCAATATCAATTTTAAATAATCAGAAATCCATACCTCCAACAAGGGTTTTCCAATTTCTTAAGTTTTTCAATGTCCAAAAACCCTTTTTGTCCCTTAGCTTCAACTCTCAAAACAATTCACTTTCAATGTCCAATATGTCCAAACATATCTGCTGTTTCCATGGGGTGGGAGAGTGAAGAAAAAAAAAAAAGTTCCCTTTAACAGCTTCTCCGCCGCTTTCGATCTTCTTAGGGATACAATGTATCCTCCAGCAATTCAAACAGCTCAATTCCAACCAATTTAAAAGATGTTACTTGACCCGGCTCAGACAGCACTTTCATTCTTCTTACTTCCTCCAGCGCAATCTTACCCGGTTGCTGGCTTCTTCGTGGTGGCCATTGCTGACCGCCACTCTACCGCCTTGGGAAAAAGGGGTTTTTCCAGAGGAGGAGGGGGTCTGCGACACCCCCAACCCCCTGTCCGACTCCCCTCTCTCTTCAGCTGTCCCTACAGGGCAGCCATATCCCCCTGACCCATCTGGATCGGGGGTACCTCGGCGGCTAGCACAGCAGGAATCGCGAGCTGTCGCGAATTCCTGCTGCCCCGAAGCCACGCAAAACCGGAGAAAAATTGTTATATGAAGTACTTTTAAGTTAGGGTAATGAATTATAGACGTTACTCCAATTGGTGTATAGGAGAAGTATAATAAAAGAAAAAAGATGAATGGATAGTTGGAAATAGAACAGACAAAGAATATTACTGAAAATGGTAATAAGATATGAAAGGATATATAAAGGTTTTGTTATGTTTTTTATTTTTTGGATGTTGTATATTGAAAAAAGGCAAAAAAAAAATTAATTAATAAGAAATAATTTGGATGAAAAGGAGAAGTTGGGATAAGATATGAAGTTAAATAGATAAAGTATTGATACTATAATTTGGAATTGTTATGTTCTATTGGTTTTCTTCTTTTATTATTTTTTCTTAGAAAAGAACTTATAAGCTGTTATGCCTTGTGCATTGTTTATATAAAATTGATAAAAATGGTTTATATATATATATATAAAAGAAAATGATAATAAGATATGGAAGGATATATAAAGTGAATATGATGTTTGAATTTGTGTCTGTGTGAAGAGTTTCAACCCGGGATCAGACAACCTTCAGAAAAGATCTTTTAGTTTTGTTTATGTTTTATTGTGTTCTCTGTAAAATTAATAAAATTTGTTTAAAAAAAAAAAATAACAGATACGCTTGTGTTATCAAAAATATTCCATTTAGAGTTATAGCATAGTCAAAATAACAGTCCATTAGTCATGTATTGTTTTTAGTCAGTCCATTCAAGGATATTCAATTAGCAAAGTCCGTGTAGAATATCCAGTGTCAGTTCACTTACAATAAATCAGTCCTCTCACAGTTGATAAATCAACAGTCCTTTCTCTCTCCCATTCCAGTAGGGGAAAAATGCAGTCTTCAATTCATGCAGTAATTAGGGATCATCAAGCCAGAGAGAGCAAGTTGCTGTGCCTTGCTCCTTTTATGGTGCTTTTACAACCACTCCCTTAGTTACATTCTTACAGTTAAAATTACAGACACTTTAACTAACAAACCATGATAGCATATTTATTATTTTACCTAAACCAGTTAGGGTAAACAATGTTATCCCTAACAATAATCAGTTTGTTTTCAGTGACTGGCTATAAGCGATACAGATTTTGGATACATTTGCTCAAGGAGACTTTTTAAGAAGACATTTTTCTTCACAAAAATAAACGTTGATATTCTTCCTTTTTGCACCTGAATGATAGACCTCTCACTTTGGAAATGTTCTATGCCAGCTATATCAGCTATTCAAAAAATGACAAAGGAAATGAGATATTTCAGAAGAGTGTCTGTAATATTGACCTTTTCCTATCCTTGCTTTAATTTGAATGTGGATGAGATTGCAGCTGAAAATATGTTTCATTTCTCTGAAGCCCAGCCATGTTTACAATGCATATGTCATGTTAAGTTCCCATATAATTAGCATGCTATTACCTGCTGTGTTGATTTTCTTTATTTGATAAAAAAAAAATGAGGAAAAAAAAATCACATACCATCAATTTTTTTTTCCATTTGAAAAGCTTTTCATTGTAGCTTTTGGCTTTGGATAATTTATCACTGTTGTAACATTGGAATTTATAGTTCATCAGTTCCAAATGTTCATGGCTTTCACTTGATAATATTACCATATTCAATTATCGTGTCCGTCGCGGGAAAGGAGACTCGGAGCCAGTGACTCAGTTTCAACTCTTTATTAGGTCCCGAGATTGGCTCGGGATTCAAAGGGCAAAACAGCGGCTTTTATTCTCTGGCCGCGGCGGCTGTGGCCAATGGCACTGCTTTGAATCTCCCGCGATTTGTTTCCACCAATCGTGGGGGATTCGTTATGGGGCAATCAGTGCGGCTCGCTCAGCCAATGAGATCGCCGTGTGCTTCAGCCAATCACAGCGCAGCGCTTGCAAGTATGCTAATAACTGTACAGAACACCCCTCCCCTCTTGGTACGGTCCTACATAACGTAGTCCCGTAAGTAGGCGGGGCTTCGTACTTGTCAACTTGACCTTCACAGGTTAGTTGTTGCTTGGCTCCCAGCTGGTTCGGTCGGGTTCTGTGTGCTCTCTGCCTCGTTGATGGAACCGCCTGGAAGGCCTCACCAGGCCTTTCATTGCAGCTCCCTCCCGGTCTACCCAGGCTGGTTGAGCTGCGGTTGTTGCCGCTCCTGCCTGGTCTTTCTGGGCTGGTCGAGCTGGCCTGGCTGCTTCTCCCTGGTGAGGCTTCGAGCTGGCTGCTTGCCAATGAGTATAGTATATGATTTGCCAATGAGTATAGTATATGGTTTTTTTCGATTGCTTTTTGGTTCCCGGGGTATTCCCTCCCCTCTTGGTTTGTGTTAGGGGGGCTGTCTGTGTCTGTTTGCATGTCGGTTGTGTTTCCCGTGGTTGTTCTCGATCTTATTTGATCGATGTGGCATTTCCATGCTCGTCTGTCGGTTGTTTGCAGCTGGTACGAGTGGGGATGTGTCAGCTGGGTTATCGTTGCCGGTGCCCAAAATGGATCACCGGTAAGGTTCTTTGCGTAGACTGCGTCACCTGGGGAAAATGTTCGATTTTTGCTTGAAGAGTTTGGGGGGTTTTTTTGGTTGTATGTTGTCGAGTGGGGACCTTAATTTCCTCCCCATTAATAGTTCTGCTGGGCTTTTGTTGGTAGTTGTGTTCGGGGTTATGTGTTGTATAAAGAGCATTTTGTTTATTTTTTCTTGGATTTCCCTATGTTCAATTTTTTGGATAGTTTTTTTTTTTTTTTGTGAATTGAACCATTAGTTCTGCCCTCCCGTATGCTGATGGATGTACTGGTGCTATCACTGCGTGTCGTATGCCCCATTCTGCTAGCAATTTTTCAAATTCCAGCGAATTAAATTGTGGCCCGTTATCCGACACGATGACATCTGGGAGGCCATGGGTTGCGAACAGTTTGCTGAGTTCCTTGGTCATGGCCTCCGTGATAATGCTTTACATGTTGCTTACCTCCAACCAGTTGGAGTAAACATCTAACATGAAAAGGAAAATATGTCCTTTCGTGGGCCTGGCAAAATCTATGTGGAGCTAGTTCAGGCACCAAAAAGATTGATTTTTAAAAACAACAAGCAATACCATTTTAAAGTATGGAATTCTACCCCAAATCTCGTCCTGGCATCCGATCTTGCATTTGGGATCAAAAAAAATTTGACTCCCCAGGCACCACATTTTCTTCTTTAGGCACCAAAAAGCTTGATTTTTAAAAACAGCAAGCAATACCATTTTTAAGTATACACTTCGACCCTGAATCTCAACCTGGCATCAATACTTGTATTTGGCATCAAAAAAAATTTGCCTCCCCAAGCACCAATTTTTCTGACCCCGGCATCACATGTTTTCTACCCTGAATCTCGTCCTGGCACCAGTTTTTCTGACCCCAGCATCATGCATTTTCTTCTTCAGTCACAAAAAGCTAGATTTTTAAAAACAGCAAGCAATACCATTTTATTAATTAAAATTTTATTGCCTTTTATCAATATACAAAATCCAAAAAAAAGCATATATATCCTTCCATATCTTATTACCATTTTCAACAACATTCTTTGTTCTATTTCCAATTATCCATTCATCTTTTTTTCTTTTACTATACTTCTCCTGTACACCAATTGGAGTAACATCTATAACTCATTACCCTAACTTAAAAATACTACATATAGCAATTTTTCTTGGGATTCTGTTTAAAAGATTCTAAGAACATAATAAATTTTATATTCTAAATACACATATAAAAACACACTCTTATATGCCCTCCAGAATCCCTCTTTTAATCTAAATTAAATTCACCCATTGTCTCTAAATAAACTTTTTTTCTTTAGGTCTTGCTTCCCCCCATTAAGGCTTCTCCTCCCCCCCTTTCTCTCTTGCTTATTCTTCTCCTTGCCCTTTCTACCCCTTTGCTTTTTCTCTTCGCTTTTCTTGCTCCTTTTCCTTTGCTTTCTAACCTTGCCTCCATCTTTTCGCTCATTTTTCTCTCTTTTGGTTATTTTTATAATTCTTAAAATCCCCTTTTTCTTATCCTTTTTCTCCTCCTCTCCGGAAGGGACCCATTGTTCATCAAAGATGGCTTCTTCTTCCTCTTCTTCCTTGTCCCAGTCCTTCTGCTGCGTAATCAACTTTTCAACAGAACATAACGCCATTTCTAAGAATTGAAACAAAGCGCCCAAAGTATCTTCTTTTTTATATTTTTGATATTCAATCTCTAGTTCATCCACAAACGATGCCATTATGAAAAGGGAAACTTTTTCCAAAACAACCACAAGTATTTTTAATCAAAGACAATCAAAAGCAATTAAAAAAAAAGTTCCAAAAGTTAATACTTTTCTTCCTTCTTCTCTTTCTCTTTCTGGATTAATTTTTAATCAAAGAGGTCCAATTACCATATATCTTCCTTTGGGATCCACAAAGACGTTCTAGACAATCTCCTCCTTTTTCAGCTTCTGCTCCAATTTTTTTTCCTCCCTTCCCACTTGCAATGACAATTTTAAATAATAAAAAATCCATACCTCCAGCAAAGATTTTCCAATTTCTTAAATTTTTCAATGTCCAAAAATCCCTTTATCTCTTAGCTTCAACTTTCAAAGCAATCCACTTTCAATGTCTAATATATCCAAATATTTTCTGCTATTTCCGTGGGGTGGGAGAGTAAAAAAAAAAAAAAAGTTCCCTTTAACAGCTTCTCCGCCGCTTTTCGCTCTTCTTAGGGATACAATGTATCCTCCAGCAATTCAAACAGCTCAAATCCAGGCAATTTAAAAGATGTTACTTGACCCGGCTCAGACAGAACTTTCACTCTTCACACTTCCTCCAGCACAGTTCTTACCCGGTTGCTGGCTTCTTCGTGGCGGCCATTGCTGACCGCCGCTCCACCGCCTTGGGAAAAAGGGGTTTTCCCGGAGAAGGGGGGGGTCTGCGACACCCCCACCTCCCTATCCGACTCCCCTCTCTCTTCAGCTGTCCCTACAGGGCAGCCATATCCCCCTGACCCATCTGGATCGGGGGTACCTCGACGGCTAGCACAGCAGGAATCGCGAGCTGTCGCGAATTCCTGCTGCCCCGAAGCCACGCGAAACCGGAAGTCCCGCAATACCATTTTGAAATATGGAATTCCACCCCGAATCTCATCCTGGCATCCGTATTTGCATTTGGGATCAAAAACAATTTGCCTCCCCAGGCACCAATTTTTCTGACCCCGGCATCATGCGTTTTCTTCTTCATGCAAAAAAAGCTTGATTTTTAAAAACAGCAAGCAATACCATTTTTAAGCATGGAATTCTACCCCGAATCTCATCCTGGCATCCATTTTTGCATTTGGCATCAAAAAAAAAATTGCCTCCCCTGGTACCAGTTTTTCTGACCCCAGCATCATGCATTTTCTTCTTCAGGCACCAAAAAGCTTGATTTTTAAAAACAGCAAGCAATACCATTTTTAAGTATGGAATTGTACCCCGAATCTCGTCCTGGCATCCATATATGCATTTGAGATCAAAAAAAATTGCCCCCCCAGGCACCAGTTTTTCTGACCCCGGCATCATGCGTTTTCTTCTTCAGGCACAAAAAGCTTGATTTTTAGAAACAGCAAGCAATAGCATTTTAAAGTATGGAATTCTACCCTGAATCTCCTTCTGACATCCATATTTGCATTTGGGAACAAAAAAAAAGTGCCTCCCCAAGCACCAGTTTTTCTGACCCCGGCATCATATGTTTTCTTCTTCAGGGACAAAAAGCTTGATTTTTAAAAACAGCAAGCAATACCATTTTTAACAATGGAGTTCTACGCCGAATCTCATCCTGACATCCATTTTTGCATTTGGGATCAGAAACAATTTGCCTCCCCAGGCACCAATTTCTCTAACCCCGGCATCATGCGTTTTCTGCCATGAATCTCATCCTGGCATCAGTTTTTCTGACCCCGGCATCAGGCATTTTCTTCTTCAGGCACCAAAAAGCTTGATTTTTAAAAACAGCAAGCGATACCATTTTTAAGTATGGAATTCTACCCCGAATCTCGTCCTGGCATCCATTTTTGCATTTGGAATAAAAAAAAAATTGCCTCCCCAGACACCAGATTTTCTGACCCTGACATCCTGCATTTTCTTCTTCAGGCACAAAGAGCTTGATTTTTAAAAACAGCAAGCAATACCATTTTTACATATGGAATTCCACCCCGAATTTCGTTCCGGCATCCATTTTTGCATTTGGGATTAAAAAAAATTTGCCTCCCCAGGCATCAGTTTTTCTGACCCCCAGCATCACGCGTTTTCTTCTTCAGGCACAAAAAGCTTGATTTTTAGAAACAGCAAGCAATACCATTTTTAAGTATAGAATTCTACCCGAAATCTCTTCCTGGCATCCGTTTTTGCATTTGGGATCAAAAACAATTTGCCTCCCCAGGCACCAATTATTCTGACCCCGGCATCATGCGTTTTCTTCTTCAGGCACAAAAATCTTGATTTTTAAAAACAGCAAGCAATAGCATTTTAAAGTATGGAATTCTACCCTGAATCTCCTTCTGACATCCATATTTGCATTTGGGAACAAAAAAAAAAATTGCCACCCCAAGCACCAGTTTTTCTGACCCCGGCATCATATGTTTTCTTCTTCAGGGACAAAAAGCTTGATTTTTAAAAACAGCAAGCAATACCATTTTTAACAATGGAGTTCTACGCCGAATCTCATCCTGACATCCATTTTTGCATTTGGGATCAAAAAAATTTTGCCTCCCCAGGCACCAGTTTTTCTGACCCCGGCATCACGCGTTTTCTTCTTCAGGCACAAAAAGCTTGATTTTTAGAAACAGCAAGCAATACCATTTTTAAGTATAGAATTCTACCCGAAATCTCTTCCTGGCATCCGTTTTTGCATTTGGGATCCAAAAAAATTTGCCTCCCCAGGCACCAATTTTTCTCACTCCGGAATCATGCATTTTCTAACCTGAATCTCGTCCAGGCTCCAGTTTTTCTGACCCCGGCATCATGCGTTTTCTTCTTCAGGGACAAAAAACCTTGATTTTTAAAAACAGCAAGCAATACCATTTTTAAGTATGGAATTGTACCCCGAATCTCGTCCTGGCATCCATATATGCATTTGAGATCAAAAAAAATTGCCCCCCCAGGCACCAGTTTTTCTGACCCCGGCATCATGCGTTTTCTTCTTCAGGCACAAAAAGCTTGATTTTTAGAAACAGCAAGCAATAGCATTTTAAAGTATGGAATTCTACCCTGAATCTCCTTCTGACATCCATATTTGCATTTGGGAACAAAAAAAAAGTGCCTCCCCAAGCACCAGTTTTTCTGACCCCGGCATCATATGTTTTCTTCTTCAGGGACAAAAAGCTTGATTTTTAAAAACAGCAAGCAATACCATTTTTAACAATGGAGTTCTACGCCGAATCTCATCCTGACATCCATTTTTGCATTTGGGATCAGAAACAATTTGCCTCCCCAGGCACCAATTTCTCTAACCCCGGCATCATGCGTTTTCTGCCATGAATCTCATCCTGGCATCAGTTTTTCTGACCCCGGCATCAGGCATTTTCTTCTTCAGGCACCAAAAAGCTTGATTTTTAAAAACAGCAAGCGATACCATTTTTAAGTATGGAATTCTACCCCGAATCTCATCCTGGCATCCATTTTTGCATTTGGAATAAAAAAAAAATTGCCTCCCCAGACACCAGATTTTCTGACCCCGGCATCACGCGTTTTCTTCTTCAGGCACAAAAAGCTTGATTTTTAGAAACAGCAAGCAATACCATTTTTAAGTATAGAATTCTACCCAAAATCTCTTCCTGGCATCCGTTTTTGCATTTGGGATCCAAAAAAATTTGCCTCCCCAGGCACCAATTTTTCTCACTCCGGAATCATGCATTTTCTAACCTGAATCTCGTCCAGGCTCCAGTTTTTCTGACCCCGGCATCATGCGTTTTCTTCTTCAGGGACAAAAACCTTGATTTTTTCAAACGTTTCCTTCTTCAGGCACAAAAAATTTGATTTTTAAAAACAGCAAGCAATACCATTTTTAAATATTGAATTCTATCCTGAATCTTATCCTGGCATCCGTTTTTGCATTTGGAATTAAAAAAACTTTGCCTCCCCAGGGACCAATTTTTTTGACCGCAGCATCATCCGTTTCCTTCTTCAGGCACAAAGAGCTTGATTTTTAAAAACAGCAAGCAATACCATTTTTAAGTATGGAATTGTACCCCGAATCTCGTCCTGGCATCCATATATGCATTTAAGATAAAAAAAAAAAATTCCCCCCCAGGCACCAATTTTTCCGACCCCAGCATCATGCGTTTTCTACCCGGAATCTTGTCCTGGCACCAGTTTTTCTGATCCCGGCATCATGCGTTTTCTTCTTCAGGCACAAAAAACCTTGATTTTTAAAAACAGCAAGCAATAGCATTTTAAAGTATGGAATTGTACCCCGAATCTCGTCCTGGCATCCATATATGCATTTAAGATAAAAAAAAAATTTTCCCCCCCAGGCACCAATTTTTCTGACCCCGGCATCACGAGTTTTCTACCCGGAATCTTGTCCTGGTACCAGTTTTTCTGACCCCGGCATCATGCGTTTTCTTCCTCAGGCACAAAAATCTTGATTTTTAAAAATAACAAGCAATAGCATTTTTAACAATGGAGTTCTACCCCGAATGTCATCCTGGCATCCGTTTTTGCATTTGGGATAAAAAAAATTTGCCTCCCCAGACATCACTTTTTCTGACCCCGACATCCTGCATTTTCTTCTTCAGGCACAAAGAGCTTGATTTTTAAAAAGAGCAAGCAATACCATTTTTAAGTATAGAATTCTACCCAAAATCTCTTCCTGGCATCCGTTTTTGCATTTGGGATCCAAAAAATTTTTTCCTCCCCAGGCACCAATTTTTTTGACCCTGGCATCATGTGTTTTCTTCTTCAGGCAAAAAAAGCTTGATTTTTGAAAACAGCAAGCAATACCATTTTTACGTATGGAATTCTAACCCGAATCTAGTCCTGGCATCCATTTTTGCATTTGGAATAAAAAAAAAATTGCCTCCCCAGGCACCAGTTTTTCTGACAAGAGCATCATGCATTTTCTACCCTGAATCTCATCCTGGCACCAGATTTTCTTACCCCGGCATCACGCGTTTTCTTATTTCGGCACCAAAAAGCTTGATTTTTAAAAACAGCAAGCAATACCATTTTTAAGTATGGAATTCTATCCCGAAGCTCATCCTGGCATCCATTTTTGTATTTGGGATCAAAAAAAATGTGCCTCCCCAGGCACCAGTGTTCTGATCCCGGCATCACATGTTTTCTTATTTCGGCACCAAAAAGCTTGATTTTTTAAAAAAGCAAGCAATACCATTTTTAAGTATGGAATTCTACCCCAAATCTCGTCCTGGCATCCATTTTTGCATTTGGGATCAAAAAAAATTTGCCTCCCCAGGCACCAGATTTTGTGACCCCGGCATCATGCATTTTCTTCTTCAGGCACAAAGAGCTTGATTTTGAAAAAAAAAAAAGCAAGCAATACCATTTTTAAGTATGGAATTCTACCTTGAATCAAGTCCTGGCGTCCATTTTTGCATTTGGGATCAAAAAAAATTTGCATCCCCAGGCACCAATTTTTCGGACCCTGGCATCATGCGTTTTCTTCTTCGTGCACCAAAAAGCTTGATTTTTAAAAACAGCAAGCAATACCATTTTTAAGTATGGAATTCTACCCCAAATCTCATCCTGGCATCCGTTTTTGCATTTGGGATCATAAAAATTTGCCTCCCCGGGCACCAGTTTTTCTTACCCCGGCATCACGAGTTTTCTTCTTCAGTCACAAAAAGCTTGATTTTTAAAAACAGCAAGCAATACCATTTTTAAGTATAAAATTCTACCCAAAATCTCGTCTTGGCATCCGTTTTTGCATTTGGGATAAAAAAAATTTGCCTCCCCAGGAACCAGATTTTCTGACCCCGGCATCACGCGGTTTCTTCTTTAGGCACCAAAAAGCTTGATTTTTAAAAACAGCAAGCAATACCATTTTTAAGCATGGAATTCTATCCCGAATCTCATCCTGGTATCCATTTTCGCATTTGGGATCAAAAAAAATTTGCCTCCCCAGGCACCGTTTTTTCTGACCCTTGCATCACGCGTTTTCTTCTTTAGGCACCAAAAAGCTTGAATTTTAAAAACAGCAAGCAATACCATTTTTCGTATGGAATTCTATCCCGAATCTCGCTGGGACGTCCAAAAGAAATCAAAACAGACAATGGATCTGCCTATACAAGTTCTGCTTTTCAGGACTTCTGTAACAGATGGGATGTAATCCACAAGTTTGGGATTCCCTACAACAGCCAGGGGCAGGCTATTAGGCTATTGTGGAACGAGCTCACTTATCTCTGAAACGTGCTCTTGATCGATATTCGTTGCGGGAAAAACCGCCGAACCTCCCAGCATTGCAAAATTCTCTTAACATTTATCTTTACACTTTAAACGTTCTCAATCTGACTGGCATTCCTCCCACTTCTTCTGCTTCTCTTCATTTTTCCTCCCCCTCACCCGCACCTAACAGACCTCTGGTATATTATCGCAGATTGCCAGATCCTGCCTGGCAGGGTCCCGCTGAGCTTCTCACTTGGGGACGAGGCTACGCTGCGATCTGACTGCCAGACAAAACCACTCTCTGGATCCCTGGTCGGGCAGTAAGACCCTATCATGGGAATTCATCTGCTACATCTGCATCTTAAACTCTTCCTGATATTCTTGCCTATATCCTCTTTGCAATTTCTACCTTATTCATATCCTACTTATACCTTTGTTCAACATGGTCATTGGACCACATTAGAATTTCGCTTTATTAATTATGATAGTGACTGTCCTATTGTTTGTTGGCATGATAATCTTCCCATAAATCTATCTCCTTATATTCACACATACTTCAACAAAACCTATACTTCCTGTCAAAAGATTATTCGTGTTAAAACCATTTCATTAACAGAAGGCTATTATACTTGTTACATGAGGGTACGTCATGAAAACACTACCCGTAGCTTTCACTCTGTCACTTCTGTTTTGTTTACAGAACACTCTACCACTCGCTCTTTTGTTCCTTCTTTACTCTTCCTATGGAAAGGAACCTTAAAATCTTTTCCTCTATTCAATCTAAAAGATAGGGGGACCCAAATGTCCTTATATTGTATCATGGGTTTCCCCACCCCAACTTACATCCTTGATGAATTACCAAATTAATCTTTATTGTCATTGTTGTAATTATTACCCTTTTTCTATTAATTGAATTCCCTCTTCATTTTGCAAATGTTCTAAAACTAACTTTTCCATAGCCCTCTCTCCTGCTTGTCATGTTTTTATATACCCGAACTCTTTTCCTGTCAACAAACGACGCTTCAAAAGAACTGTCCATGACGATCCGCAGAAGCCTCATAGAAGAGATAATATTGCCTGGACTATAACTGACTTTCAAGGAATTTGTTTAAGTTCTACAACCAATTTCTCTTGCATAGAAGACTTCTACCCACCACTTCAATTCGATTTGGCAGACGCACCCACACAACCGGGGGATATCCTGCAATCCACACCACTGCAGGAGGAACTTTAACATCACGCCTGAAAGGAATGTATTTTATCTCCGGCAATAATTTTGTTTGGACTTGTTACAATGGTTTCATGGCATGTATCCACGGGGATGAAATTGTTAAATCCAAATCATTTTTGCATTCAAGTATGGCTTGTGTGTATAACTCTGATGATTTTATATCCCTACAGGTATCCATGGAACACCCCCTCTCTTGCAAAATCGTAAAGATTTAGATCTGTTATTTTTAAAACAAGGGGGATTGTGTGCTGCGCTTAAAGAAGAATGTTGTTTTTATGCTGATAGCAGGGGGGTTGTGTTGGATTCTATGAATGAATTAGAAAAACGCTTAAAAGATAGAGAAAAAGAAAGGTTGAACATGTATAATTGGTATCAAGGTTCGTTTTCTATTTCACCATGGCTTACAACCTTTTTAACTGCATTGGCAGGACCATTAATAATCATTATATTGATATGTATTATAGGACCTTGTTGTTTTAATAGAATATTGCAATTTTTGAAAAATCAATTATCTTCCATAACTGCTGATGTTAATGTGTTATTGCAAGCTCATGTTATGTCTTTAACACCGGATGAAAAAATATCATTGCTGAGTTACTGCTCCTTGGACAACCCTGACGCTGACGGGTTGCACTCCTGCCTAGATGACGGGGACAGCGAACATTTCAGAAAAATAGTTCCTGTCTTCTTGGATGAGGAAGAAGACTCGTCATAAATAATAAAAACAGAGGAGATGTTGTAACTATGTATCATTCATGTGATTGCAACTATGTATCATTGCAACTATGTATCATTCAAGCATTGCAACATTGTATCATTCACGTGTAAACATTAGACTTCTGTCTCTTCAGTGATCTTTGCCAGGCACGTACAAGGGACGGGGAGATAAACATCTGTCAATAAAGCATGCATATCCTAACTGACCTGAACTGTTGTAAATCACGCACATCCTGTTAACCTGGTATTCTAACTGACCTGAACTATTGTAAATCACGCGCATCCTGTTTAACCTGGTATCTTAACTGACCTGAACTATTGTAAATCTTGTATATCCTGTTTGACTTGGGCTCTGAAAAATTTCACCCCCCTTGTGAAAAAGCATAATAAAAGAGTGCGTACCAAGACATTCTGGGCACGCTCATCCCGAGGAAACCTCGTCTCTTGTCGTTTCTCTCTCCCTCGCTCCCTTTCATGAGCCGCCCATCAGATGCAGGATGGCAGATACCGCAGCATCCATTTTTGCATTTGGGATCAAAAAAAATTTGCCTCCCCAGGCACCAGATTTTCTGACCCCAGCATCATGCATTTTCTTCTTCAGCACCAAGAAGCTTGATTTTTATAAACAGCAAGGAATACCATTTTTAAGTATGGAATTCTAACCCGAATATTTTCCCAGCATCCATTTTTGCATTTGGGATTAAAAAAATTTGCCTCCCCAGGCACCAATTTTTCTGACCACGCGTTTTCTTCTTCCGGCACCAAATGGCATGACTTTTAAAAACAGCAAGCAATACCATTTTTAAGTATGGAATTGTACCCCAAACCTCGTCCTAGCATCCGTTTTTGCATTTGGGCTAAAAAAAAAATTTGCCTTCCCAGGCACCACTTTTTCTGACCCCGGCATCAAGCGTTTTCTTCTTCAGACAACAAAAGCTTGATTTTTAAAAACAGCAAGGAATACCATTTTTAAGTATGGAATTCTACCCTGAATCTCATCGTTGCATCCATTTTTGTATTTGGGATCAAAAAAAATTTGCCCCCCCAGGCACCAGTTTTTCTGACCCCGGCATCACGCGGTTTCTTCTTCAGGCACCCAAAAACTTGATTTTTAAAAACAGCAAGCAATACCATTTTTAATTGTGGAATTCTACCCCGAATCTCACCCCGGTATCTGTTTTACATTTGGGATCAAATATAATTTGCCTCCCCAGGCACCAGATTTTCTGACCCCGACATCTTGCGTTTTCTTCTTCAGGCACAAAAAACCTTGATTTTTATAAACAGCAAGCAATACCATTTTTACGTATGGAATTCCACCCCGAATCTCTTCCTGGCATCCGTTTTTGCATTTGGGATAAAAAAAATTTGCCTCCCCAAGCACCAGTGTTCTGAACCCGGCATCACGCCTTTTCTTCTTTAGGCACAAAAAGCTTGATTTTTAAAAACAGCAATACCATTTTTAAGTATGGAATTCTACCCCAAATTTCGTCCTGGCATCCGTTTTTGCATTTGGGATAAAAAAAATTTGCCTCCCCAAGCACCAGTGTTCTGAACCCGGCATCACACGTTTTCTTCTTCAGGCACAAAAAGCTTGATTTTTGGAAATATTTGCAAAATTCAATAGATACATATTCAGGATTTATTCTGGCTACCCCTCAAAGGGGAGAAACTGTAAAACATGTCATCAATCATTCAATTCGTACCTTTGCCTCGCTGGGACGTCCAAAAGAAATCAAAACAGACAATGGATCTGCCTATACAAGTTCTGCTTTTCAGGACTTCTGTAACAGATGGGATGTAATCCACAAGTTTGGGATTCCCTACAACAGCCAGGGGCAGGCTATTAGGCTATTGTGGAACGAGCTCACTTATCTCTGAAACGTGCTCTTGATCGATATTCGTTGTGGGAAAAACCGCCGAACCTCCCAGCATTGCAAAATTCTCTTAACATTTGTCTTTACACTTTAAACTTTCTCAATCTGACTGGCATTCCTCCCACTTCTTCTGCTTCTCTTCATTTTTCCTCCCCCTCACCCCCACCTAACAGACCTCTGGTATATTATCGCAGATTGCCAGATCCTGCCTGGCAGGGTCCCACTGAGCTTCTCACTTGGGGACGAGGCTACGCTGCGATCTGACTGCTAGACAAAACCACTCTCTGGATCCCTGGTCAGGCAGTAAGACCCTATCATGGGAATTCATCTGCTACATCTGCATCTTAAACTCTTCCTGATATTCTTGCCTATATCCTCTTTGCAATTTCTACCTTATTCATATCCTACTTATATCTTTGTTCAACATGGTCATTGGACCACATTAGAATTTCGCTTTATTAATTATGATAGTGACTGTCCTATTGTTTGTTGGCATGATAATCTTCCCATAAATCTATCTCCTTATATTCACACATACTTCAACAAAACCTATACTTCCTGTCAAAAGATTATTCGTGTTAAAGCCATTTCATTAACAGAAGGCTATTATACTTGTTACATGAGGGTACGTCATGAAAACACTACCCATAGCTTTCACTCTGTCACTGCTGTTTTGTTTACAGAACACTCTACCACTCGCTCTTTTGTTCCTTCTTTACTCTTCCTATGGAAAGAACCTTAAAATCTTTTCCTCTATTCAATCTAAAAGATAGGGGGACCCAAATGTCCTTATATTGTATCATGGGTTTCCCCACCCCAACTAACATCCTTGATGAATTACCAAATTAATCTTTATTGTCATTGTTGTAATTATTACCCTTTTTCTATTAATTGAATTCCCTCTTCATTTTGCAAATGTTCTACAACTAACTTGTCCATAGCCCTCTCTCCTGCTTGTCATGTTTTTATATACCCGAACTCTTTTCCTGTCAACAAACGACGCTTCAAAAGAACTGTCCATGACGATCCGCAGAAGCCTCATAGAAGAGATAATATTGCCTGGACTATAACTGACTTTCAAGGAATTTGTTTAAGTTCTACAACCAATTTCTCTTGCATAGAAGACTTCTACCCACCACTTCAATTCGATTTGGCAGACGCACCCACACAACCGGGGGATATCCTGCAATCCACACCACTGCAGGAGGAACTTTAACATCACGCCTGAAAGGAATGTATTTTATCTCCGGCAATAATTTTGTTTGGACTTGTTACAATGGTTTCATGGCATGTATCCACGGGGATGAAATTGTTAAATCCAAATCATTTTTGCATTCAAGTATGGCTTGTGTGTATAACTCTGATGATTTTATATCCCTACAGGTATCCATGGAACATCTTTATTGTTTATTATTTTATCTTGCAAAATCGTAAAGATTTAGATCTGTTATTTTTAAAACAAGGGGATTGTGTGCTGCGCTTAAAGAAGAATGTTGTTTTTATGCTGATAGCAGGGGGGTCGTGTTGGATTCTATGAATGAATTAGAAAAACGCTTAAAAGATAGAGAAAAAGAAAGGTTGAACATGTATAATTGGTATCAAGGTTCGTTTTCTATTTCACCATGGCTTACAACCTTTTTAACTGCATTGGCAGGACCATTAATAATCATTATATTGATATGTATTATAGGACCTTGTTGTTTTAATAGAATATTGCAATTTTTGAAAAATCAATTATCCTCCATAACTGCTAATGTTAATGTGTTATTGCAAGCTCATGTTATGTCTTTAACACCGGATGAAAAAATATCATTGCTGAGTTACCGCTCCTTGGACAACCCTGACGCTGACGGGTCGCACTCCTGCCTAGATGACGGGGACGGCGAACATTTCAGAAAAATAGTTCCTGGAAAACTTCCGGTTTGCGTGGCTTCGGGGCAGCAGGAATTCGCGACAGCTCGCGATTCCTGCTGTGCTAGCCGTCGAGGTACCCCCGATCCAGATGGGTCAGGGGGATATGGCTGCCCTGTAGGGACAGCTGAAGACAGAGGGGAGTCGGAAAGGGAGGTGGGGGCATCGCAGACCCCCCCTTTCTCCGGGAAAACCCCTTTTTCCCAAGGCGGTGGAGCGGCGGTCAGCAATGGCCGCCACGAAGAAGCCAGCAACCGGGTAAGAACTGTGCTGGAGGAAGTGTGAAGAGTGAAAGTTCTGTCTGAGCCGGGTCAAGTAACATCTTTTAAATTGCCTGGAATTGAGCTGTTTGTTGCTGGAGGATACATTGTATCCCTAAGAAGAGCGAAAAGCGGCGGAGAAGCTGTTAAAGGGAATTTTTTTTTTTTTTTTTACTCTCCCACCCCACGGAAAAAGCAGAAATATTTGGATATATTAGACATTGAAAGTGGATTGTTTTGAAAGCTAAGATAAGAGACAAAGGGATTTTTGGACATTGAAAAATGTGAGAAATTGGAAAATCTCTGCTGGAGGTATGGATTTTTGATTATTAAGATTCTCATTGCAAGTGGGAAGGGAGAAAAAAAAAATTGGAGCAGAAGCTGAAAAAGGAGGAGATTGATTAGAACGTCTTTGTGGATCCCAAAAGAAGATATATGGTAATTGGACCTCTTTGATTAAAAATTAATTCAGAAAGAGAAAGAGAAGAAGGAAGAAAAGTATTAACTTTTGGAACTTTTTTTCTTTTTTTAATTGCTTTTGATTGTCTTTGATTAAAAATTCTTGTGGTTGTTTTGGAAAAAGTTTCCCTTTTCATAATGGCATCGTCTGTGGATGAACTAGACATTGAATATCAAAAATATAAAAAAGAAGATACTTTGGGCACTTTGTTTCAATTCTTAGAAATGGCGTTATGTTCCTTTGAAAAGTTGATTACGCAGCAGAAGGACTGGGACAAGGAAGAAGAGGAAGAAGAAGCCATCTTTGATGAACAATGGGTCCCTTCTGGAGAGGAGGACAAAAAGGATAAGAAAAAGGGGATTTTAAGAATTATAAAAACAACCAAAAGAGAGAAAAATGAGCGAAAAGATGGAGGCAAGGTTAGAAAGCAAAGGAAAAGGAGCAAGAAAAGTGAAGAGAAAAAACAAAGGGGTAGAAAGGGCAAGGAGAAGAATAAGCAAGAGAGAAAGGGGGGGAGGAGAAGCCTTAATGTGGGGAAGCAAGACCTAAGGAAAAAAAGTTTATTTAGAGATAATGGGTGAATTTAATTTAGATTAAAAGAGGGATTCTGGAGGGTATATAAGAGTGTGTTTTTATATGTATATTTAGAATATAAAATTTATTATGTAATTTTAGAATTTTTTTTAAACAGAATCCCAAGAAAGATTGCTATATGTAGTATTTCTAAGTTAGGGTAATGAGTTATAGATGTTACTCCAATTGGTGTACAGGAGAAGTATAGTAAAAGAAAAAAAAGATGAATGGATAATTGGAAATAGAATAGACAAAGAATGTTATTGAAAATGGTAATAAGATATGGAAGGATATATATGCTTTTTTTTTTTGGATTTTGTGTATTGATAAAAGGCAATAAAATTTTAATTAATAAATAATTTGGATGGAAAAGAGAAGTAGGGACAAGATATGAAGTAAAATTATATGAAATATTGATATTATAATCTGGAAATGTTATGCTTTATTGGTCTATTATTATTATTTTTTCTTAGAAAAGAATTTATAAGCTGCTATGCCTTGATTTTTTGTGCATTGTTTTTATAAAACTGATAAAAATGGTTTTTATATATATATATAAAAAAGAAAATGATAATAAGATTTGGAAGGAGATATGGGTTGAATATGATGTTTGAATTTGTGTCTGTGTAAAGAGTTTTAACCCGGGAACAGACAACCTTCAGAAAAGATCTTTTAGTTTTGTTTATGTTTTGTGTTTGTATGTTTGTGTATTGTGCTTATGGTAAAACTAACAAAATTTGTTTTTTATAAAAAAAAAAAAGGAAAGAATCAATAAAACCTTGGAGGAATGCTAGACGAGAATAATTTATACAAGCCAGAAAGAAAAGAATATGATGACTATAAAATGGATAAATATGGAAGAGAAATGAAATTGAATAGGAGTAAAGAGAAAAAATGAGAAACTTGCTGAAAGATGTTTGTGTGTCCATATGGAGATGGGATAAATTGGAATTATGCTGTATAAAAATAATGTTTTGTTTGACTTGTAAGGATTTACAATGTTAAGAGGTTTTATGTGTTTATGTATTTAATGGTTAATGATGTGTTGTTTTATCTTTAAAATTAATAAAAATTTGTTTCAAAAAAAAAAAGAAAAATAGTTCCTGTCTTCTTGGATGAGGAAGAAGACTCGTCATAAATAATAAAAACAGCGGAGATGTTGTAACTATGTATCATTCATGTGATTGCAACTATGTATCATTGCAACTACGTATCATTCAAGCATTGCAACATTATATCATTCACATGTAAACATTAGACTTCTGTCTCTTCAGTGATCTTTGCCAGGCACGTACAAGGGACGGGGAGATAAACATCTGTCAATAAAGCATGCATATCCTAACTGACCTGAACTGTTGTAAATCACGCACATCCCGTTAACCTGGTATTCTAACTGACCTGAACTATTGTAAATCATGCGCATCCTGTTTAACCTGGTATCTTAACTGACCTGAACTATTGTAAATCTTGTATATCCTGTTTGACTTGGGCTCTGAAAAATTTCACCCCCCTTGTGAAAAAGCATAATAAAAGAGTGCGTACCAAGACATTCTGGGCGCGCTCATCCCGAGGAAACCTCGTCTCTTGTCGTTTCTCTCTCCCTCGCTCCCTTTCATGAGCCGCCCATCAGATGCAGGATGGCAGATACCGCAGCATCCATTTTTGCATTTGGGATCAAAAAAAATTTGCCTCCCCAGGCACCAGATTTTCTGACCCCAGCATCACGCATTTTCTTCTTCAGCACCAAGAAGCTTGATTTTTATAAACAGCAAGGAATACCATTTTTAAGTATGGAATTCTAACCCGAATATTTTCCCAGCATCCATTTTTGCATTTGGGATTAAAAAAAATTTGCCTCCCCAAGGCACCAATTTTTCTGACCACACGTTTTCTTCTTCCGGCACCAAAAAGCATGACTTTTAAAAACAGCAAGCAATACCATTTTTAAATATGGAATTGTACCCCAAACCTCATCCTAGCATCCGTTTTTGCACTTGGGCTAAAAAAAAAATTTGCCTTCCCAGGCACCAATTTTTCTGACCCCGGCATCACGCGGTTTCTTCTTCAGGCACCCAAAAACTTGATTTTTAAAAACAGCAAGCAATACCATTTTTAATTGTGGAATTCTACCCCGAATCTCACCCCGGTATCTGTTTTGCATTTGGGATCAAAAAAAAATTTGCCTCCACAAGCGTCATGTTTTCTGACCTCGGAATCACGAGTTTTCTTCTTCAGGCACCCAAAAACTTGATTTTTAAAAACAGCAAGCAATACCATTTTTAAGTATGGAATTCTTCCCTGAATACTATCCCGGCATCCATTTTTGCATTTGCGATAAAAAAAAAATTGCCTCCGCAAGCGCCAGTTTTTCTGACCCCAGCATCACGCGTTTTCTTTTTCAGGCACCAAAAGGCTTGATTTTTAAAAAGAGCAAGCAATACCATTTTTAAGTATGGAATTCTACCCCAAATAGCGTCCAGGCATCCATTTTTGCATTTGAGATCAAAAAATTTTTTGCCTCCCCAGGCACAACTTTTTCTGCCCCCGGCAACACGTGTTTTGTTCTTCAGGCACCAAACAGTTTGATTTTTAAAAACAGCAAGCAATACCAGTTTTAAGCATGGAATTCTAACCCGAATCTCATCCCAACCTCTGTTTTTGCCTTTGGAATAAAAAATTTCACCTCCCAAGGCACGTGTTTTTCTTCCCCAGGCATCACGCATTTTCTTCTTCAGCACCAAAAAGTTTGATTTTTAAAAACAGCAAGCAATACCATTTTTAAGTATGGAATTCTATCCTGAATCTTTTCCTGGCATCCGTTTTGGCATTTAGGTTAAAAAAAATTTGCCTCCCCAGGCACCAGTTTTTCTGACTCTGGCTTCACTTGTTTCCTTCTGTCGGCACCAAAAAGCTTGATTTTTAAAAAGAGCAAGCAATACCATTTTCAAGTATGGAATTTTACCCCGAATTTCGTCCTTGCATCCATTTTTGCATTTGGGATAAAAAAAAATTTTGCCTCCCCAAGCACCAATTTTTCTGACCATGGCATCTCATGTTTTCTACTCTGAATCTCGTCCTGGCACCGGTTTATCTCATCCCGGCATCATGCGTTTTCTTCTTCAGGCACAAAAAGCTTGATTTTTAAAAACAGCAAGCAATACCATTTTTAAGTATGGAATCTACCCCAAATCTCATCCTGGCATCCACTTTTGCATTTGGGATCAAAAAAAATTTGACTCCCCAGGCACCACTTTTTCTGATCCCGGCATCACGCGTTTTCTTCTTTAGGCACCAAAAAGCTTGATTTTTAAAAACAGCAAGCAATACCATTTTTAAGTATGGAATCTACCCCAAATCTCATCCTGGCATCCATTTTTGCATTTGGGATCAAAAAAAATTTGACTCCCCAGGCACTACTTTTTCTGATCCCGGCATCACGCGTTTTCTTCTTTTGGCACCAAAAAGCTTGATTTTTAAAAACAGCAAGCAATACTATTTTTAAGTATGGAATTCTACCCTGAATATCGTCCCGGCATCTGTTTTTGCATTTGGGATTAAAAAATTTTTGAATCTTCAGGCACCATTTTTTCTGACCCCAGCATCACGCGTTTTATTCTTCAGGCACCAAAAAGCTTGATTTGTAAAAACAGCAGGCAATACCATTTTTAAGTATGGAATTCTAACCCGAATCTCATCCCGAGCTCTGTTTTTGCATTTGGGATAAAAAAAAAATTTGCCTCCCCATGCACCAATTTTTCTGACGCGTTTTCTTCTTCAGGCACCAAAAAGCTTGATTTTTAAAAACAGCAAGCAATACCATTTTTAAGTATGGAGTTCTACCCCAAATCTTGTCCTGTCATCCATTTTTGCATTTGGATTAAAAAAAAAATTTGCCTCCCCAGGCACCACTTATTCTGACCCCAGCAGCATGTTTTTTCTTCTTTAGGCACCAAAAAGCTTGATTTTTAAAAACAGCAAGCAATTGCGGTATCTGCCATCCTGCCTCTGATGGGCGGCTCATGAAAGGGAGCGAAGGAAAGAGAAACGACAGGAAGCGAAGTTTCCTCTTGATGAGCGCGCCCCGAATGTCTTGGCACACGCTCTTTTATTGTGGTTTTTTACAAGAAAATGATTTAATTAAAAAGCTCAAGTCAAACATGTTAATCTCATCAGGATGTGCATGTTTACAAAGCTGCATACCGGACAGATTATTTACAAAGTGGATAAGCCTATTAACAAACGTCTATCTCCTTGTCTCTTGTACGTGCCTTGCAAAGGTCACTGAAGAGACAGAAGTTAATGATTACACATGAAAGATACAATGTTGCAAATGCTTGAATGATACATAGTTGCAATGATACATAGTTGCAAACACATGAATGATACATAGTTACAACATCTCCTCTGTTTTTATTATTTATGACGAGTCTTCTTCTTCGTCCAAGAAGACAGGAACCATTTTTCTGAAATGTTCGCCGTCCCCGTCATCTAGGCAAGAGTGCGACCCGTCAGCTTCAGGGTTGTCCAAGGAGCGGTAACTCAGCAATGACATTTTTTCATCCGGTGTTGAGGATATAACATGAGCTTGCAATAGCACATTAACATCAGCAGTTATGGAGGATAATTGATTTTTCAAAAATTGCAATATTCTATTAAAACAACAAGGTCCTATAATACAAATCAATATAATGATTATTAACGATCCTGCCAATGCAGTTAAAAAGGTTGTAAGCCATGGCGAATTAGAAAACGAACCCCCCCCTGCTATCAGCATAAAGACAATATTCTTCTTTTAGCATAGCACACAATCCCCCTTGTTTTAAAAAATAACAGATCTAAATCTTTACGATTTTGTAAAAGAGTGGTATTCCATGGGTACGTGTAGGGATATAAAATCATCAGAGTTATACACACAAGCCATACTTGAATGCAAAAAGATTTGGATTTAACAATTTCATCCCCGTGGATACATGCCATGAAACCGGTGGAACAAGTTCAAACAAAATTATTGCCAGGGATAAAATACATTCCTTTCAGGCGTGATGTTAAAGTTCCCCCTGCATTGGTGTGGATTGCAGGATATCCCCTGGTTGTGTGGGTGCGTCTGCCAAATCGAATTGAAGTGGTGGGTAGAAGTCTTCTATGCAAGAAAAATTGGTTGTAGAACTTAAACAAATTCCTTGAAAGTCAGTTATAGTCCAAGCAATATTATCTCTTCTATGAGGCTTCTGCGGATCATCATGGACAGTTCTTTTGAAGCGTCGTTTGTTGACAGGATCAGAGTTTGGGTATATAAAAACATCACAAGCAGGAGGGCTATGGACAAGTTAGTTGTAGAACATTTGCAAAATGAGGAGGGAATTCAATTAGTAGAAAAAGGATAATAATTACAATAATGACAATAAAGATTAATTTGGTAATTCATCAAGAATGTTAGTTGGGGTGGGGAAACCCATGATACAATATAAGGACATTTAGGTCCCCCTATGTTTTAGATTGAATAGAGGAAAAGATTTTAAGGTTCCTTTCCATAGGAAGAGTAAAGAAGGAACAAAAGAGCGAGTGGTAGAGTGTTCTTTAAAATAAAACAGAAGTGACAGAGTGAAAACTATGGGTAGCATTTTCATGACGTACCCACATGGAACAAGTATAATAGCCTTCTGTTAATGAAATAGTTTTAACACGAATAGTCTTTTGACAGGAAGCATAGGTTTTGTTGAAGTAAGGTAGAAATTGCAAAGAAGATAAAGGTAAGAATATCAGGAACAGTTTTAAGATACAGATGTAGCAGAGGAATTCCCATGATAGGGTCTTACTGCCCGACCAGGGACCCAGCAAGTGGTTCTGTCTGGCAGTCAGATCGCAGCGTAGCCTCGTCCCCAAGTGAGAAGCTCAGCAGGACCCTGCCAGGCAGGATCTGGCAATCTGCGATAATATACCAGAGGTCCGTTAGGCGGGGGTGAGGGCGAGGAAAAATGATGAGAAGCAGCAGAAGTGGGAGGAATGCCAGTCAGATTGAGAAAGTTTAAAGTGTAAAGACAAATGTTAAGAGAATTTTGCAATGCTGGGAGGTTCGGGGTTTTTTCCCGCAACGAATATCGATCAAGAGCATTTTTCAGAGACAAGTTCGCTCGTTCCACAATAGCCTGCCCCTGGCTGTTGTAGGGAATCCCAAACTTGTAGGTTACATCCCATCTGTTACAGAAGTCCTGAAAAGCAGAACTTGTATAGGTAGGTCCATTGTCTGTTTTTATTTCTTTTGGACGTCCCAGCGAGGCAAAGGTACGAATTGAATGATTGATGACATGTTTTACAGTTTCTCCCCTTTGAGGAGTAGCCAGAATAAACCCTGAATATGTATCTATTGAAACGTGCAAATATTTCCAAGGGGCAAAAGGTGGATACTGAGTTACATCCATGTGCCAAATTTCACAAGCTTTTAATCCTCTAGGATTTACTCCTATGGGAATGGAATGTCCTTGCTTACTATATATGGGGCACTGTTGAATAATGGCAGCAGCTTCTGCCTGAGTTAGAGAAAATTGTTTTTGTAATGCTTTTTTATTTTGGTGAAAATAGTCATGGCTTTCGGCTGCTGTCAGATTACAAATTGATTTACCAGATGCAGCTGCTGCAGCTGCGTCTGCCACCTTGTTTCCCTCCTGTAATATACCAGGAAGAGGTTGATGGCTCCTGATATGTGCTACAAAGAATGGATGCGTGCGGTTGTTGATACATTGCTGTAGAGGAAGCAATAACTTTAACAAAGAAACAGATATGCTAGGAGATAATTGATATATTATTTTTCAAAATCTGGGAAACGTATAAGGAATCTACTATTAAATTAAAAGGAGCTTTTTGAAACTGTTGAAACGCAATAAGAGATGCAGCAAGTTCTGCCTGTTGAGCAGAAGTTTGCGGAGGGGTAATTTTAGTTTTCCACTCTCCCTCCTGGTACCATGCACAAGCGCCATACATTTTTCCTCCATCGGCATAAAGTGTAGGTGCATCTACTAATGGAGATATTGAGAGGGGGGAATGCCATTCAAAAGGGAGAGTTTTAAGAAAAGTGAACCGTGGGTCAGCTGGTAAATGGCAAGAAATTTGCCCTGGCCACTCTACTAAAGCATATTGTAGTTCTTCTGAATTACACCATAGCATTTCCCACGTAGTCAATGAACAAGGAGTGAATATTAAAACAGGCTCACATCCCATAAGTTGTTTACATCTTTGTCGACCTTTAAAGATCAACTGGGAATATGCAGAGGCTTTACTAGTGATTGTGGTCCGTGGGGTGTGAGACAAATGCAGCCATTCTAAAACAAAACCTGTGTCTGATGAGATTGCATAATGACAGCTGTGGGTCTCTGAACAGTATTTAATAAAGCAATTGATAAAGGACAATTTTCTATAGCTCGATCCACCCATCTAGTAGCCAGTAAATGGGAAATGTCTTTTAATGTCTGCAACTGCTCTTTATTTAGAATGATAACATCGGACGGGGCTTTACCTTGCGTGAGAGCATTAAAGAGAGGAGCTAATGTAGCTGTAGTCAAACCCAAATAAGGACGTGCCCAATTTAAGGTTTCCAGGAACTGTTGTAAAATCACAAGTGTTGGTTTTGGGGGAAGTGTTGGGAGGGGAAAGGAAGGAACAGCAGCTGAAGCAAGTAACTTGTGACCTAAATAGGAAAAGGGAGGTTTGGATTGTATTTTTTCTGGGGCTATAATGAGCCCTGCTTTACCTAAAATGGAGGTCAGGCACGGCAGAGTTTTTAATACCGTGCCCTTTGGACCAGGTGCAGATACCAAAATATCATCCATGTAATGATAGATTAAAAAATGAGGATATTTGTCCCTGTATGGTTGCAAGGCTAAATCCACAAAAAATTGATACATAGTTGGACTGTTTAACATGCCTTGCAGTAAGACTTTCCATTGATATCATTTGGTAGGTCTTTGATTATTTAAAGTTGGTACTGTAAAAGCAAATAATTTTCTATCTGACTTGTGTAATGGAATGGAGAAAAAGCAGTCTTTTAAATCGATAATGACAAGGTCATACTCTTGAGGAATTATAATAGGATTTGGAAGACCACATTGCAGGGGTCCCATTGGAAGGAAGATCGAATTCACAGCCCTTAAATCCTGAAGGAGGCGCCAAGCACCGTTTTTCTTTTTGATAACAAAAACTGGAGTATTATATGGACTCAATGAGGGTTCTAGATGACCTCTATCTAATTGTTCTTGAACAAGAGAATGTAAGGCTTCAAGCTTTATAGAAGGGAGAGGCCACTGATCAATGCACACAGGGTTATTGTTAGTCAAATATAAGCGAAGCATGGTTAATGGAGGGTAAGTTGCGCATTAAACTGTGACATAAGATCTCTTCCCCACAAATTAGTATACAGAGGAATTACAGCTGGTTTAATATAAGCAACACATTGAGACTCAGGGGAATGGGCTTTTACCCAGTTTCTGCTAATGCGAGTCTCCTGAAGTCCCCCCACTCCTCTCACCGCTGCTGCCACATCAGCAGGCCAGGTGTCCGGCCACTCAGCGGTTCGGATGACGGAAATATCCACTCCAGTATCTAAAAGACCAAGAAAGGATCGACCATTCAATAAGAATGTTACCGTAGGTTTCGGTTGACTAATTGGTCTTTCAATTGCATAGAGTTGCTCTTGTTGTTGGTCTAAGAGCACAATCATTTTTGCCACAACATCCCCCTCATTTATAGTAACTTCTGTATTAGCTAGTACAGACAGACAGACATCAGACAATACAGTGGGGTCATGCAGAAAAGGAGAGGCAAGAATACCTTGTTCAGCTAAATCCCTTACAGGAAAGACTAGCACTGGAATATCGGGGGGCATATGAAAAGTCATGTACAAAGAGAAAGTCAGCGACACCAGGGAGATAAGTAACAGTTTCATTAGCAACAAGATCGTAAGCGAAAGAAGAAAAATTGCAAGTTTCAGCAGCCTTTGTTGTGGGGCTAGCTGCCTGCCCCGTTTCTAGTTTCCCTGATTCAAAAAAGGTTTTTGAATGATTGCAGGGTTATTCTGCTGTTCATTCTTTTGGACTCTGCACTGACTAGCCCAGTGATAGCCCCTTTTACATCGAGGGCATGGCATTTTTGGGTGAGTTAACTGGTTTTTTGACATATTTGCTCCCCCGCCCGGGGCTCTGCATTGTCTCTTAAAGTGACCTGGCTTGCCACAATTAAAACAATTACCCATTTTATGAGTATTTTGTTGGGAAATGGGAAGAAGAGAGCCCATGTTCTGCTGCATGCCTTCCGTAATGGCAATAGCCAGAGTAGACATGGAATGGGATGTGGTTCCTATGATTCGGCAGGCTGTAAGATAATCTGCCAAGGTAACATTTTTCTTATTAATTAATGGTTGCAAAACTTTCTGACAATCAGCGTTTGCGTTTTCAAAGGCAAGTTTTAAACTCAATTCATTACAAGCCTCCTCATTATCAATTTGTCTCTCTAAGGCTTCTGTGAGACGGTTTATAAAGGAGGAAAAAGGCTCAGAAGGTCCTTGAATAATCTGAGAGAAAGATTTGGGCATGCATCCCGCATTATCAATTTTTCGAGCCGCGGCCAAAGCACAATCCTGTAATATAGGGAAAGCAGCTGCGTCTGTGGCAATCTGCTGGGCAATGGTAAGCATAGTGCCCGTACCGTTAAGCATATCTAAAGTGACATTTGCTGGCAAGCCTCTAGCGGCTGCGGCTGCGGTACGTTTATGAAATTCTGACTCCCAGACCAAAAATTGTGAAGGCGTGAGGATCATGGCAAATAATGTACGCCAATCAGCATTTATCAAGTCAGCGCCTGATTGGGTTATTGATCCTAAAAGACCCTGTACATAGCGAGATTGAATACCATTTTCCTTGCAAGCTGCTTTTAAATCCTTAATTATTTTGTACAGCATTGGGGTATAATGAGGAGCTGGGGGATTGCCAGCTTGTATGACAGGATAAAGGGAGGCAGCTGCAAGGGTGTCCTCATCCATTTCCCCTTCATAAAAGGCTTGTTGAATGGCTTTTACAACACCCCCTCCACCTCAGGAGGGTGGTGGAGGACACAGGGGCTCTACATTTGTGGAAATGGATTGAATGGAGGGAGGCTCCCGTTATGACTTATGATCATCGGGAGCGGAGGATTGAAGAACAGAAAAGTTATCATAACTTGGCGGGGGAGATTCAAACACACTCCCTGCTTCTATTTGATAATGGACTTTTAAAGCCTCCATAATTTTCCTCCAAGTGACCAAAATGCCAATAGGTGCACGAGGAGGACTATGGAGATGTTCACCAATTTTTTGCCAAATGGAAATTTTTAAGGATCCTTTCTCTGGATAATTGGGACAATGTTGCCACACATAAGCCAATCATGTAGCAACAGGTTTCTTTTTTACAGGAGAGCCCTTTAAATTAGCAGAGTATTTAGAAGAAGAAGTGACTAACTCCCTCAATTCCTTCAGATGCTGCGTCTGCTGTTGAGAAAAGTTTCCACCCATACTTACGAAAAGTCGAGACCATGTTTCAGATCCGATGACGTGCAATTCGCTTCAGGCCTGGCGATGCACAGCTCCCATCGAGCTGATAAGATATGGGCGGTTCGCTGCGTATCCCCCTTAGGGAATCACGTCGGGGTCACCAGAATGAGGTATCTGCCATCCCACATCTGATGGGCGGCTCATGAAAGGGAGCGAAGGGAAGAGAAACGACAGGAAGCGAAGTTTCCTCTTGATGAGCGCGCCCCGAATGTCTTGGCACACGCTCTTTTATTGTGCATTTTTACAAGAAAATGATTTAATTAAAAAGCTCAAGTCAAACATGTTAATCTCATCAGGATGTGCATGTTTACAAAGCTGCATACCGGACAGATTATTTACAAAGTGGATAAGCCTATTAACAAACGTCTATCTCCTTGTCTCTTGTACGTACCTTGCAAAGGTCACTGAAGAGACAGAAGTTAATGATTACACGTGAAAGATACAATGTTGCAAATGCTTGAATGATACATAGTTGCAATGATACATAGTTGCAAACACATGAATGATACATAGTTACAACAAGCAACATCATATTTAAGTATGGAATTCTACCCCAAATCTCATTGTTGCATCCATTTTTGCATTTGGGATCTAAAAAAATTTGCCTCCCCAGGCATCACTTTTTCTGATCCCGGCATGACGTGTTTTCTTCTTTAGGCACCAAAAAGCTTGATTTTTAAAAACAGCAAGCAATACTATTTTTAAGTATGGAATTCTACTCCGAGTCTCATGCCAGATATCATTTTTGCGTTTGGGATCTAAAGATTTTGACTCTTCAGGCACCAGTTTTTCTGACCCCGGCATCACGCATTTTCTTCTTCAGCACCAAGAAGCTTGATTTTTATAATCAGCAAAGAATACCCTTTTTAAGTATGGAATTCTAACCCAAATATTGTCCCAGCATCCATTTTTGCATTTGGGATTAAAAAATTTTTGCCTTCCCAGGCACCAATTTTTCTGACCACGTGTTTTCTTCTTCAGGCACCAGAAAGCCTGACTTTTAAAAACAGCAAGCAATACCATTTTGAAGTATGTAATTGTACCCCGAATCTTGTCCCTGCATCTGTTTTTGCATTTGGAATAAAAAAAAAATTTGCCTCCCCAGGCACGTGTTTTTCTGACCCCGGCATCACGCGTTTTCTTCTTCAGCACCAAAAGCTTGACTTTTATAAACAGCAAGGAATACCATTTTTAAGGATGGAATTCTACCCCAAATCTCGTCCTGGCCTCCATTTTTGCATTTGGGATCAAAAAAAAATTTGCCTCCCCAGGCATCACTTTTTCTGATCCCGGCATCATGCGTTTTCTTCTTCAGGCACCCAAAAGCTTGATTTTTAAAAACAGCAAGCAATACCATTTTTAATTGTGGAATTCTACCCCGAATCTCACCCTGGTATCTGTTTTTGCATTTGGGATCAAAAAAAAAATTTGCCACCACAAGCGCCAGTTTTTCTGACCCCGGAATCACGCGTTTTCTTCTTTAGGCACCCAAAAGCTTGATTTTTAAAAACAGCAAACAATACCATTTTTAACTGTGGAATTCTACCACGAAACTCACCCTGTCATCTATTTTTGCATTTGCGATAAAAAAAAATTTGACTCCGCAAGCGCCATTTTTTCTGACCCCGGCATCACGCGTTTTTTTTTTCAGGCACTAAAAAGCTTGATTTTTAAAAACAGCAAGCAATACCATTTTTAAGTATGGCATTCTACCCCAAATATTGTCCCAGCATCCGTTTTTGCATTTGGGATCAAAAAAAATTTTGCCTCCCCAGGCACAACTTTTTCTGACCCCGGCATCACGTGTTTTGTTCTTCAGCCACGAAAAAGTTTGATTTTTAAAAACAGCAAGCAATACCATTTTTAAGTATGGAATTCTACCCTGAATCTTGTCCTGTCATTCGTTTTTGCATTTGGGTTAAAAAAATTTTTAACTCCCCAGGCACCACTTATTCTGACCCCGGCATCACATTTTTTCTTCTTTAGGCACCCAAAAGCTTGATTTTTAAAAACAGCAAGCAATACCATTTTTAAGTATAGAATTCTACCCCGAATCTTGTCCTGTCATCCGTTTTTGCATTTGGGATCTAAAAAAATCTCCCTCCCCAGGCACCACTTTTTCTGATCCCGGCATCACGCGTTTTCTTCTTTAGGCACCAAAAAGCTTGATTTTTAAAAACAGCAAGCAATACCATTTTTAAGTATGGAATTCTACAAAAAATCTCGTCCTGGCATCCGTTTTTGCATTTGGGATCAAAACATTTTTGACTGTTCAGGCACCAGTTTTTCTGACCCCAGCATCACGCGTTTTGTTGTTAAGGCACCCAAAATCTTGATTTTTAAAAACAGCAAGCAATACCATTTTTAAGTATTGAATTCTAACCCGAATCTCATCCCGACCTCTGTTTTTGCATTTGGGATAAAAAAAAAATTTGCCTCCCCATGCACCAATTTTTCTGACGCGTTTTCTTCTTCAGCACCAAAAAGCTTGATTTTTAAAAACAGCAAGCAATACCATTTTTAAGTATGGAATTCTACCCCAAATCTTGTCCCTGCATCTGTTGTTGCATATGGAATAAAAAAAAAATTCGCCTCCCCAGTCACGACTTTTTCTGATCCCGGCATCACGCATTTTCTTCCTCAGCACCAAAAAGCTTTATTTTTAAAACAGCAAGCAATACCATTTTTAAGTATGGAACTCTACCCCGAATCTCGTCCTGGCATCCATTTTTGCATTTGGGATCAAAAAACATTTGCCTCCCCAGGCACCACTTATACCAAATCTATCCTAAAAACACTTTATAAATATAATATCAAAGAACAAAGATGAAAGAAAAAATAAAGATATTCCTTGCTGTCTAACATTCTAAATATTCTCTTACCGTATTTTGTCATCTAGCCATTGATAAAAAAAGACCCCAAATTTTATAGAATTGTTTATCCTCTTGCTCGCTAATTTCAAATGTCAATCTACTCATCTCAGCACATTCCAATATTTTCTTAATAATTTCTTCCTGCAATGGTATTTTCTCATTTTTCCAGTTTTTAGCAAATACAATCCTAGCCGCTGTTAATACATTTGCAATCTTTACTATATGTATCAGGTAAGATTCCCAATAAAAAAATCTCTGGTTTCAAGTCTATGTGTTTCTTTGTCATTTTTTCCAATCATATGCGAATTTTAGTCCAATATTTTCTAGCATCCTCACAAGTCCACCACATATGGTAATATGAGCCAGGTATCTGATGACATTTTCAGCATTTTTCAGATTTGTTCTTAAACATTCTTTCTATTCTTGTCGGGGGAAAGTGCCTCCTGTAAAACATGTTATACAAGTTTTCTTTATATGCTGTTGACATTGTCATTTTATAATTTTGACACCACAATTTTTGCTATTTCTCTAAATCAATCCCATATCCAAAATTCTTCCCCCAAACAATCACAGTTTCTTTAACTTGTTCTTTCTCTAATTTAATTCCCAGTAAATAACCATATAATTTTTTTAATCACCTTCTCATCAGTACCCATTAAGGTCTTATCTAAATCAGTCTGTTTATCATAGAATCCCTCCGTTTTAAAATCTTCATCATACCTTGAATGTATTTGTGCATATGAAAACCAATTCATTTTTATACCTTGTTCCTCTAAGTTTTGGATCGATTTAACTTCACCCTTTTCATCCATTAGTTCCCCATATCTAACTCTTTGTTACTTCTTATAAATTATAGGATAGGAAAATGCTTCAATGGTCGATAAACAAACTGTAATTTTCAAATAACATTGTCTTTTTATCTTCTCCCAGTTTAACCACAAAGACTCCCATATATAATGTCTTCTAAAATAACCCTGTGTTTTAGTTCCCTTATACCATAAAAAAGCATGCCAGCCCAACAGCAAATCATGCCCTTCTAATGTCAACAATCTATGCTTTCTTAATGTTGTCCATTCTTTGACCCACATCAAACTTGCAGCTTGATAATGCAATTCCCAATTAGGCAGGCCAAAACCTCCTCTAATTCTAGCATCTTGCAAAAGCTTTAGCTTTATTCTCGCTTTTTTACCTTGCCATATAAACTTCAACATGATTTTATTTAAATCTTCAAAATAGTCTTTTCCAAGCCTAATTAGTATTGTTTGTGTTGTGTCCGCGAAATGATGCCAGGAGTCGGTGACTTGGTGCAAAGCTCTTTATTGGCAAGTTGGAACCGAACTGGCGAAAGGAAAAAAGCCCGCGGCTTTTATTCCTTTCGCCGCGGCAGCCGCAGCCAATGGCACCGCTTTGAATCTCCCACGGTCCGAATGGACCAATCGTGGGAGATTCTTAGCGAGCCAATGGCGTGGCTCGCCTGACCAATCGGAGAGCCCCGCGCTTTGGCCAATCAAAGCGCGGGGATCTCAAGTATGTCAATGAAGGACAGAACACCCCTCCCCTCTTGGTTCAGTCCTTACGTTGCGTAGTCACGTAGGTAGGCGGGGCTCCGTCTGGTCCTACTTGACCTGCGCAACTCAGTTGTAGGCTGGATCCCGGCTGGTCCTTTCTCCGTAGCTCCCTCCTGGGCCTTCCGGGTTGGTTGAGCTACGGGTTTCACCGCTCCCGCTTGGTCTTTCCGGGTCGGTCGAGCTGGCTTGGCTGTTCCTTCCTGGCGAGGGGTCGTGATGGCTGCTTTCTGGTGAGTACTGCTGGTTTATTTTTCTTTGGATTCAGTCCCCTGGGTATTCCCTCCCCCCTTGGCTTGCGTTGTGGGGGTTGGTTTCGCTTGTTTGTGCGTCGGCGGTTTGTTGGTTGGTAGTTCTCGACCTAAGTTGGTCGATGTGGCGTTTCCACGCTCGTCCGTCTGCTGTTTGTAGCCGGTACGAGTGTGGGCCTGTTGCTTGTGTGATGACGGCTGGGATCCATAGCGGGTCTCCCGTCAGGTCTTTTGCGTATACGGGGTCCCCGGGTGCGAAGGTTCAGTGTTTGGTGCTTGAATCTGGGGGCCTCTCCGGGTTATACGTGGGGTGTAACCTGTCGAGTGGGGACCTTAGCTTTCTGCCCATTAATAGTTCGACTGGGCTTTTATTGGTTGTGGTATTTGGGGTTATGTGTTGGGTGAAGAGTAGTTTGTTGATTTTCTCCTGGATCTCCCCGTGGTCTATTTTCCAGATGGTCTTTTTAGTGAATTGGACCATCCGTTCTGCCCTACTGTTCGCCGCCGGGTGCACCGGTGCTGTCAGCGTGTGGCGGATGCCCCTTTCCACTAGGAATTTTTCGAATTCCAGCGAGGTGAACTGGGGCCCGTTGTCGGAGACGACGACGTCTGGGAGGCCGTGTGTTGCAAAGAGTTTGCAGAGTTCCTTGATTACGGCCTCCGTGGTTGTCGTCTTCATGTTGCTTACCTCCAGCCAGTTGGAGTAAGCGTCAACTGTTATGAGGAAGGTGTGTCCTTTTGTGGGCCCGGCGAGGTCTATATGGATCCTAGACCAAGGTCCCCTTGGGGTTTCCCACTCTAGGACGGGTGCTGTGGGTGGGCTTGGCCTAGTTTCCTGGCATCGTTGGCACCTAGCTACCCAGGCCTCTATTTGTTTGTCCATCCCTGGCCACCAAGCGTAACTTCTGGCCAGGGCTTTAGTCCTCACGATGCCAGGGTGCCCCTTGTGTAGCAGTTCCAACACCTTCCCCTGTAGCTTTTCCGGAATGACCACCCTATCCCCCCATAGTATGCACCCTTTTAACAAAGAGAGTTCCGTTTGGCGGTTTCGGAACGTTTTGACGGACTCGTCGTTGTTCCTTTCCGGCCACCCTTTCTCCACCCAATGCAACACCCGCGCCAGACGTTTGTCTTTATTAGTCTCTTGGGCAATGTCTGACACGGTTATGGGCAGGTTGGGTAGAGTCTCTATGCTGAGGGTGGTCGTCGTGGGTGCTGGGTCGTTGTCGGGTTCCGGTAGCGGCGAGCGGCTTAAGGCGTCTGCATGGGAGATCGTCTTACCCGGTCTGTGTATGAGTTCGTAGTTGTAGGCTGCCAGGAACTCGGACCAGGTCACCGCCTTGTCCAGGAGCCTATGCAAGGGCTCCGCCGCCGTCGCCTTTTGGGTTAGGAAAACATTGTAAAAGTTCAGTAACCCCAAGAACGCCTGTAGCTCAGTCTTTGACTTGGGTGTGGGGGCTTCTTTGATGGCCTTGATTTTTTTGCTTGTGGGGTGAATGCCGTGACAGTCTAGGAGGTAGCCCAGGAATTCTACTCGTTCCGTGCATAGCTGGCATTTCTCCCTCTTGACTTTTAGTCCAGTCTCTTTAAATTTAGTTAGGACCTCCCGTAGTTGACCCTCTAGTTCGGCTTGGTTGGCTGCCGACACTAGGACATCGTTGAAGTAAGGTACCACCCCCTTGATACCTTGCAATAGTCTCTCCATTAGGCTTTGGAATATGCCCGGTGCCACGCTGACTCCGAACTGGAGTCGGTTGCATTTGAATGCTCCCCGGTGGGTGACAATAGTCTGCGCTTCTGCCGTTTGCTCGTCGACCGGCAACTGTTGGTATGCCTGGGCGAAGTCGAGCTTGGCGAAAACCTTGCCCCCTCCCAGTGAGTGCAGTAGGTGTTGTACTACTGGGACGGGGTAGGCGCTTTGTTGCAGCGCGCCATTTAGGGTGGCCTTATAGTCCCCACAGATCCTCACCAACCCATCGGGCTTGATCGGGGTGACTATGGGGGTCTCCCACCGGGCGTGGTCTATGGGCTGCAGGACCCCTTGTTTGACGAGCTTGTCAATTTGCTCGTCTATCTTGGGTTTCAGTGCGAATGGCACCCGCCTTGGTTTCAGGCGTTTTGGGGGGACGTTGGGGTCTAGGTCGAAAGATATAAGGGGCCCTCGGTACTTGCCTAAGTTTCCGTCGAAGACCTCTTGGAACTCCCGGGACAGTTGCTGCTCCCAGCTGTCGTTGGTGACGTGGTCGACTCCCGTGAGGGCGATGTCGAGTGGGGCGAACCATTGCAGTCCCAGTAGGCTTGGGCGGTCGCGGTCAATGATCGTTAGGGGAAGTCGTTCGGTGCGCCCCTTATAAGTGATGTTAAAACTTTTGGTGCCGACTACCGGGATGCGGTTTCCCTGGTAGTCCTTTACAATGAGTCTCTGGCTGTCTACGTTCCTCCTTTGGAGGGTAGGCACCAAACGCTTTATCTCATGCCATGCAATCATGGAGAGGTAGGACCCGGAGTCCACCTCCATTTTGCATGGCTGGTCCTCGATGCATACCTCTATGTGGACCTTCCGGGCGTCGTTGGTGATGGCGTGGCCGATGGTGACCGTCTGGTGGGTCTCCTCTCTTCGCCGGTTGTCGCCGCCTCACGAGGATCGCCCGTTCCGGTCCCATCGGCTGTCCGAGGGGTGATCTCTGGTCCGGGGTGGTGTGCTTTCTCTCCTCCGGTCGCTCTGGTCCCATCGTGCCGGGCTGCGATTTTTCTTCAGGCGGCAGACACGGGCGATGTGTCCCTTCTTGTCGCAATGCCGGCAGATCGATTCGAAAAAGTGGCATTCTGACCTGGGGTGGTCGCCGCTGCAGCCGGCACAGTTGGTCCTCGACTTACGACCGCGCCGGTTCCGTGGGTCGCGCCCTGTCTGTTGTCGATGGATATCCTCCTCATCGGAAGTGTCCAATGCCGAGTGGAAATCGCCCTGGTGGGTGGTCGTCTCGGGTTTGGGCTCGGTCGACCTCGCCGGGTTGTTGTTTCCGCTGCAGTCCCCAGCGCTCGGTCTGCGCATGCGGTCGGCGGAAGTTCAGGTTGCTTCGGCGGCTGCGGCTGTGGTGAGGGTGTCTGCTAGACTGATGTTGCTCTTGGCCATCAGCCAGCTCTGGAGGACGGGGTCCCACAAACCGAGCACGATTCGTTCTCGCAGGGCGTTGTTTTGGTTATCGAATTCGCAGAGCCCCCCTAAACGCCGCAGCTCAGCGACGAAGTCACTGAATCTCTCACCCGACCTCTGGTCCCGCCGGTAGAACTCGTTGCGCCAGATCAGGATGGGTACCTCTGGAGCGTAGTGCCGCCGAAGTATGGGTTCGAGGACGTCCCAGTCCATCGCAGTGGCATCGGCGGGTTTGACCAGTGCTTTGGCCATTTGGAAGACCTCGGTCCCGCAGTGGGTCAAGAAGACGGCGCATTTCATTGGGCCGGAGGCGTCCTTTAGGCCGGTGCACTCGAGGTACATGCGGAATCGGTCGGCGAACGATTCCCAGTCCTCGGTGGCAGGGTTGAAGGGTGCGGGTGGTGCGATCTTCGCCATCTCGGTGGTTCGTCTGGCTTCCGTCGGACACGTGGTTCGGTTCAGGGTCTGGATCCCACCTTCGTCACCAGTGTTGTGTCCGCGAAATGATGCCCGGAGTCGGTGACTTAGTGCAAATCTCTTTATTGGCAAGTTGGAACCGAACTGGCGAAAGGAAAAAAGCCCATGGCTTTTATTCCTTTCGCCGCGGCGGCCGCGGCCAATGGCACCACTTTGAATCTCCCACGGTCCTAATGGACCAATCGCGGGAGATTCTTAGCGAGCCAATCGGCGCGGCTCGCCTGATCAATCGGAGAGCCCTGTGCTTTGGCCAATCAAAGCGCGGGGATCTCGAGTATGTTCATGAAGGACAGAACAGTTTGAAACAGAAATAAAATTCTGGGTAAAATATTCATCTTGATTGTTGAAATTCTCCCTATTAATGACAATTGCAAATTTTCCCATTTCTTCAAGTCTGTAGCTATCTGTTGTTTGAGTTTAATATAATTATTCTCTTTTAATGTGCTACATCTTGCTGTCAAATATATCCCCAAATACTTAACCTTATTTGTAACTTGGATTTTCAAAAGGTCTGCCAGTTCTTCTCTTTGTCTCAGTAGCATGTTTTTTGTCAAAATCTTTGTTTTATCTTTATTTATTTTCAAACCAGCCATCTCACCATATGTCTCTATCTTTTCCAATAACTTTGGAGCTGTTTCTAGCGGATCTTCCAGAATAAAAGCTAGGTCATCAGCAAAAGCTTGTAGTTTGAATTCTTCCTTCTTAATTTTCATTCCTTTTATGCTTTTATCATCCCTAATATTTATATTCAACACTTCCAAAGTCAACACAAATAGCAAAGGAGAAAAGGGACACCCTTGTCTTGTGCCTTTTCTTATATTAATAAAATCTGTAAGTTCTCCCTCCATCATTACCTTTGCCGTCTGTTTATTGTATATGGCCTCTATTGCTTGAATAAATTTTCTGGCAAAACCCATCTATTCCAATAGTAATAACATAAATCTCCAGTTCACATTATCAAATGCCTTTTGAGCATCTAGGAATATCAAAGCCATTTGCCTTTCAGGATGAGCCTCATAGTGTTCCAATGTATTCAAGATTACTCTCATATTGTGTCTGATTTTTCTCTTTGGCAGAAATCCATTTTGATCTGGGTGGATAAAATTATTTAAATATTTTTTAAGTCTTTCTGCTAAAATTGAAGCAAAAATTTTATACTCTGCATTCAGTAAAGAAATAGGTCTATAGTTCTTAATTTGCAGTGCCTCTTCTTTTGGAATAAGTGTAATATAAGCCTCTGACCATGTTTTGGGTATATCTTCTTTGACATAACTTCATTCATAACTTCTAACAGTGGGATGCTCAATGATTCTTGAAATGTTTTATAGAATTCTGCCAGAAGCCCATCTGGACTTGGTGCTTTCCCATTATTTTGTTTCTTAAGTGCTCCATTTAATTTCATCATTTTTATATTGCTTTCTAGCATTTCTTCAGTCCCTTTAGGTATCTTCGGTAAGTTAGCATTCTGTAGATACTGTTTGATTTTTTCCTCATCAATATTCTCTTGTTTATGGAGAAGGCGGAGCTTCGTTCCGGCGATACAGCTGCGATCTCAGGGCTCTGAGATCGCAGCCGATATTTTCGCCCCTGGTCGGTCCTAATGTAGAGACGGTGATCGTGAAGGGCATTGTTCCAGGATCCCAGAGATATCGCAAAATCTCTGGTTTGATCCGGAAGAAGCCCTTTTGCTGACGGCGGAGAGGCAGCCTCCATAGCTGCTGAAGTCGGGACAGCTCCGGAAAGAAAGTGATTGGAGTGAAGTGTGTCGGCTGGGTGAGAAAAACTCTTTTGTGCTGTAAATTCGCTAAGGTTGGAAAGTTCATCCGATATAAAGAAGAAAGCTGTGAGATTTTTTTTTTGACTGAAATTGTTTTGAGCGGCGTTTTTTAAAGTGATGTCAAATTGAGGCTTGGGTTTTTTTTTTTTTCTTTATACTTTTTGGGAAAGATTTTACCGTGACTTTGTAGGTAACCGGATTGAATTTTCTCTTATATATATTTTTATGCTCCCTTTGATTTTATGCTCCCTTTGACTTTTTAACTTTCTTTAGGATGGTGGCTCCCTTTGGCTATTTTTTCTCTTTTTTTTGTATATATTATTACTTTTTTCTGGCGGGCGGGGAGAAAGAGCATTAAGAAACTTTGTAACACTGCCAACTAGAGGCTTGAAAGTATCTTTATGTGAATTGGAGAGAATTGCAAAAAGACCTCATCTCAAGGACTTTTTAACGTGATAAGATAGAGGGAGAGCACAGCAAAATATTATTGCAGGTGCTTTCCTGGACTGTTATCAACAACACTTGAGGTTTGGCTTTGAAGCAGCTGGAGAAGAGAGTCATAACAAGAGCCTTGGATAAATAACAAAGTGCAGTGTGTTTTTCTTGTATATACCCCATTCGCTAGCCTTTTTCTAAATTTTAATTTTAGTAATATTTTTATTTTTGCCTTTTATTTTAAAGGGAAAGCCTCAGAGTTTTTTTTTTATTTTTCTTTTCTTTTTTAATGGGACTTTTTTGCTTTTCATATTTATGTTTTTGGACTACTTTGTTGTTGTTTTTTTCTTTTTTTTGGAAGGAAAACTTTTCATAAACTAGAGAAATTAAAATTTGATATAATTTGTTTACAAGAAGTTCACATTAAAAAACAACATGAACAATTGTTATTACAGCCAAAATTAGGGAAAATATTTACCTCTTTGACTCAATGTAAGAAAAGAGGTGTGGTTTTATACATTAAAGAGGCTATTCCAGCAAAATTTATTTACTCGGATGAAGATGGAAGAGTATTAATGGTAGAAATAATGGACAATAATATAAAAATACTCTTGATTGCAATTTATGCTCCGAATGATAAACAAGAAGAGTTTTATAAAAAGCTGCACATGAAAATAATTGGACTGGACTATGTTAATATAATTATGATGGGAGATTTTAATGGAATTGTGGACAATAAACTGGACTATATAGCAACAACAACAAAGCAAAATAGAAAGGCTCTCCCAAGGTCCTTTTTTAAAATGACAGATGAATTAACTTTAAAAGATATTTGGAGAGAAAGAAACGTTAAAGCTAAACAATATACTTTTTATTCAAATAGACATTTATCATGGTCCAGATTAGATATGATTTGGATCTCAACAGAACTAATATCTAATATTAAAGAAACAAATATTGAAACAAGTACCTGGGCAGATCATAGCCCAATGACAATTAAATGGAAGGGACAAAAAAAAAGATCGAGATGGACATTAAATAATACTATTTTAAAGGAGAAAGATTTTACACAATGGATGGAGAAGGAATTGGCTTTTTTCTTCAGAGAAAATAAAAAAGAAGATACTTCAACGCAAAATGTGTGGGACACTATGAAGGCATACGCTAGAGGTTTGATAATAGATTATACAAGAAAAAAGAATATTAGGAAAAGGCAAGCTTCTAAGGCCTTGGAAAATGAGTATAAAACTCTTGAAAAAGAATTACAGAAAATGCCACAGAAAAAGGATATTAAATTGAAGCTGGATGTAATCAAACATAAAATGGAATTAATAGAGAAAGAAGAACTGGCGCAGAAAATTAGAAACTCTAAACAGAATTATTTTGAAGATGCAAATAAACCAGGTAGATGGCTAGCATATAAATTGAGAAAAGAGAAGGAATCAAGAAAAATATTGAAGCTAATAGATGAACAAGGCCAAGTTTGTTATGGGAATAAGGAGAAAAAAGAAATTATTCAAGATTTTTATGGGCAATTATATAAACAGGAGAATATTGATGAAGAAAAAGTCAAACAGTATTTACAGGAAGCTAAGTTATCAAAGATACCTAAAGAGACTGAAGAAATGCTAGAAAGCAATATAACAATGATCGAACTAAATGAAGCATTTAAGAGACAAAATAATGGGAAAGCTCCGGGTCTAGATGGGCTTCCAGTAGAATTTTATAAAACATTTCAAGAATTATTGAGCATCCCATTGTTAGAAGTTATGAATGAAGTTATGTTAAAAAAGATGATACCTAAAACATGGTCAGAGGCTTATATTACACTCATACCAAAGGAAGAGACTGACCCATTGCAAATTAAGAATTATAGACCTATTTCTTTATTGAATGCAGACTATAAAATCTTTGCTTCAATCTTAGCAGAAAGACTTAAAAAATATTTAAATAATTTTATTCACTCAGATCAAAATGGATTTCTGCCAAAGAGACAAATTAGAGACAATATGAGAGTAATCTTGGACACTTTGGAATACTATGAGGCTCATCCTGAAAAGCAAATGGCTTTGATATTCCTAGATGCTCAAAAAGCATTTGACAACGTGAACTGGAGATTTATGTTATTATTATTGGAGCAGATGGGTTTCGCTAAAAAATTTATTCAAGCAATAGAAGCTATATATAATAAACAGACAGCAAGGGTAATGATGGAGGGGGAACTTACAGATTTTATTAATATAAGGAAAGGCACAAGACAAGGATGCCCCCTATCTCCTTTGCTATTTGTGTTGACCTTGGAAGTGTTGAATAGAAATATTAGGGATGATAAAAGCATAAAAGGAATGAAAATTAAGAAGGAAGAATTTAAGCTACAAGCTTTTGCTGATGATTTAGCTTTTATTTTGGAAGATCTGCTAGAAACAGCTCCAAAGTTACTGGAAAGGATAGAGGCATATGGAGAGGTGGCTGGTTTGAAAATAAATAAAGACAAAACAAAGATTTTGACAAAGAATATGTTACTGAGACAGAGAGAAGAATTGGCAGATCTTTTGAAAATTCAAGTTACAAATAAGGTTAAGTATTTGGGGATATATTTGACAACAAGATGTAGCACATTAAAGGAGAATAATTATATTAAACTTAAACAACAGATAACTGCAGATTTGAAGAAGTGGGAAAACTTGCAATTGTCATTAATAGGGAGAATTTCAACAATTAAGATGAATATCTTACCTAGAATTTTATTTTTGTTTCAAACAATACCAATTAGGCTTGGAAAAGACTATTTTGAAGATTTAAATAAAATTATGTTGAAGTTTATATGGCAAGGTAAAAAAGCGAGAATAAAGCTAAAGCTTTTGCAAGATGCTAGAATTAAAGGAGGTTTTGGTCTGCCTAATTGGGAATTGTATTATCAAGCTGCAAGTTTGATGTGGGTCAAAGAATGGATAACATTAAGGAAACATAGGTTGTTGACATTAGAAGGGCATGACTTGCTGTTGGGTTGGCATGCTTTTTTATGGTATAAGGGAACTAAAACACAGGGTTATTTTAGAAAACATTATGTACGGGAGTCTTTGTGGTTAAATTGGGAAAAGATAAAAAGACAATGTTATTTGAAAATTCCAGTTTGGTTATCGACCATTGAAGCATTTTCCTATCCTATAATTTACAAGAAGGAACAAACAGTTAGATATGGGGAACTTTTGGATGAAAAGGGTGAACTTAAATCGATCCAAAACTTAGAGGAACAAGGTATAAGGATGAATTGGTTTTCATATGCACAAATACACTCAAGGTATGATGAAGATTCTAAAACGGAGGGATTTTATGATAAACAGACTGATTTAGATAAGATCTTGATGGGTACTGATGAGAAGGTGATTAAAAAATTATATGGTTATTTACTGGGAATGAAATTAGAGGAAGAACAAGTCAAAGAAACTATGATTGTTTGGGGGAAGAATTTTGGATATGGGATTGATTTAGAGAAATGGCAGAAATTGTGGTCTCAAAATTATAAAATGACAATGTCAACAGCATATAAAGAAAACTTGTATAAGATGTTTTACAGGTGGCACTTTCCTCCGACAAGAATAACAAGAATGTTTAAGAACAAATCTGAAAAATGCTGGAAATGTCATCAGATACCCGGCTCGTATTACCATATGTGGTGGACTTGTGAGGATGCTAGAAAATATTGGACTATAATTCGCATGTGGTTGGAAAAAATGACAAAGAAACATATAGATTTGAAACCAGAGATCTTCTTATTGGGAATTTTACCTGATATATATAGTAAAGATTTGAAATACCTGATTGTAAATGTATTAACAGCGGCCAGGATTGTATTTGCTAAAAATTGGAAGAATGAGAAAATACCATCACAGGAAGAAATTATTAAGAAAATATTGGAATGTGCTGAGATGAGCAGATTGACATTTGAAATTAGAGAGCAAGAGGATAAACAATTTTACGAAATTTGGGATCTTTTTTATAAATGGCTAGATGATAAAATACAATAATAGAATATTTAGAATGCTAGATAGTAAGGAATATCTTTATGTTGCTATTATTTTGCTATTTGCTATTATATTTATAAAGGATTTTTTAGGATTGATTTGATATGACTAGATGATTTGTTATAGAGTAAACTGGTTTAAAGTATTGTTAGCTCATTAAGCATGAATGATTAAAAATATAGTCAAAAACTTCTTTTTTTAGTGATATTAGGATATATAAGTTTGGATTGACAATATGAGTTGTTATATAACATAATTGTAATTGAGACTACAGAATGAATGCACAAAAATGATGAACCAACTGACACACTGGATGTACATATAAGAGTTGATGTTTTTATGTTTTGTTTGTCTTGTTTGTTTGTAGAAAATTAATAAAAACTTTTTCAAAAAAAAAAAATATTCTCTTGTTTGTATAGTTGCCCATAAAAATCTCGAATAATTTCCTTTTTCTCCTTATTACCATAACAAACTTGGCCTTGATCATCTATTAGCTTCAATATTTTTCTTGATTCCTTCTCCTTTCTCAATTTATATGCTAGCCATCTACCTGGTTTATTTGCATCTTCAAAGTAATTCTGTTTAGAATTTCTAATTTTCTGTGCCAGTTCTTCTTTCTCTATTAATTCCATTTTATGTTTAATTACATCCAGCTTCAATTTAATATCTTTTTTTCTGTGGCATTTTCTGTAATTCTTTTTCAAGTCTTTTATACTCATCTTCCAAGGCCTTAGAAGCTTGCCTTTTCCGAATATTCTTTTTTCTTATATAATCTATTATTAAACCTCTAGCATATGCCTTCATTGTATCCCAAACATTCTGCATTGAAGTATCTTCTTTTTTATTTTCTCTAAAGAAAAAAGCCAGTTCCTTCTCCATCTGTTGTATGAAATCTTTTTCCTTTAAGATAATATTATTTAATGTCCATCTCGATCTTTTTTTTTCCCCTTCCATTTAATTGTCATTGGGCTATGATCTGCCCAAGTACTTGTTTCAATATTTGTTTCTTGAATATTGGATATTAATTCTGTTGAGATCCAAATCATATCTAATCTGGACCGTGATAAATGTCTCTTTGAATAAAAAGTATATTGTTTAGCTTTAACATTTCTTTCTCTCAAAATATCTTTTAAAGTTAGTTCGTCCGTCATTTTAAAAAAAGATTTAGGGAGAGTCTTTCTATTTTGCTGTTGTTGCTATATAGTCCAGTTTATTGTCCACAATTCCATTAAAGTCTCCCATCATAATTATATTAACATAGTCCAGTCCAATTATTTTCATGTGTAGCTTTTTGTAAAACTCTTCTTGTTTATCATTCGGAGCATAAATTGCAATCAAGAGTATTTTTATATTATTGTCCATTATTTCTACCATTCATACTCTCCTGTCTTCATCCGTGTAGATCAGTTTTGCTGGGATAGCCTCTTTAATGTATAGAACCACTCCTCTTTTCTTACATTGAGTCAAAGAAGTAAATATTTTCCCTAATTTTGGCTGTACTAACATTTGTTCATGTTGTTTTTTAATATGAACTTCTTGTAGACAAATTATATCAAATTTTAATTTCTCTGATTTATGAAAAGTTTTCCTTCTTTTAACAGCTGAATTGAGTCCATTTATATTCATTGTAATCAGTTTTTTTTCTTCCATGATTATGCTTTATATTTTGGTCTAACAGCTCTCGTGGATCTCACTTCACGCCATTCTTTACTATCCACCTGTCCACCTACAGCTCCTTTCTCTTTTTCAATCTCCAGTTGTTCCTCTTGAAACTCAATTAATGAGACCTCTTTCTCTGCCTCCTCTTCTCTTCTTTCAAAAAATTCTGCATGGAAAAGTTCTGCTTTCTCAATTGAGTCAATTCTATGTCTCTGCTCTTGCCACGTAAACATTAATCCTTCTGGAATCAGCCATCTATATTTCACTTCGTTTTCCAGTAGCATTTTGGTCAGAAATCGATATTCTCTTCTCTTCTCTCTCACTCTTCTGGGTATTTGTTTTAAAACCACAATCTCTTTGCCTTTGTATTTCAATGTTTTCTCTCTTACCACTTGTAGTATTTATGTTTTAATGGTTTTTTTGGTAATTCTAATATGGACTTCCTTGGGTAATTTATTTCTCATTGCGTATCTTGTATAAACTCGATATACCTCATCTACTCCATCCATCATCTTTTCCTCTGTAATTTCCAAGGCATCTGCCAAAATTTTTATCATTATCGCAGCCAAATTTTCTCCTTTTTCCTCTTCTATATTTTGAAATCTGAGATAAAATTCTGACCTTTCCATCTCCCACCTCAACATCCCACTTTTTACTTGTTCAACCACTGTTAATCTACTGTCAATATTTCCAATCTTCTCCTCTCTTTGTTTACCTTCTTCCTCAATTTTTTGGAATCTCTCCTCGTACTTCACCATCATTTGTTTAATATTTTCCACTTTTTCATCAGTCTTCACCGGTCTTTGTTCAATGTTCTCTTTTCTTTGTTCATTGGTGTTTGATTTTATCTTGAGATCTTGAATTCCTTGCATAATCATCTGTAAAGTTACTTTTTTTTGTTCCTTATCTTGCTTCAACATTGTCTGAATTAAACGTTGTCCTCCAGCTGGTGGGGTTGCAGAGGTAGAAGTAGAAACGCCAGATGATATTGTTTTCCTGCTCATTTTAATGCTTCCAAATCTTCAAATTCTTTTTAACTTTTAATCCAACTGGTAGAATAGCCAATTATAATCCAAAATGGAAAAATCCAAAAGTAAAAGGCCCAAAACCAAAGAAGAAAAAGGAAAAAAGGAAGAAGAAAGATCTTCAGGTTCTTCTAGATCCTAATCCAATTACGAAGTAGTCCCCCATAAAAAATTAAAAAATAGAAAGGAAAAAACCCAAAAATAATAATATTGATTGAAAGAAAAAAAGAACAAAAAGAAAAAAGAAAAGAAGAAATTCCTTCAGGTTCTTCACACCTTAATCCAGTTGAGACGTCTCAATAATCAAAAAAGAAAAACAAAGTGGTCCAAAAACATGGATAAAAAAAGCAAAAGGATCCCAATAAAAATAAGGAGAAAAAAAGAAAAATAAAGAAAAAGCTCTGAGGCTTTCCCTTTTCATAGTCTTGGACTTCATAGTAATGGACAGAAAAGACTATGAAACTAAATTGACAGACCTACTCCAAGACTCCACATACAAACCCATAAACACAGACCCTACCACATATCTGTAAAAATTAACCAAGAAGAAAATTATAACCAGCCACATAAGCAAAGAGATCCAACACACGATCATACCCAGAGAGAAATCTTCCAGATGCCCCAAACTATACGGCCTCCCAAAAATACACAAAGAAGGCATACCTCTCAGACCCATAGTCAGCTCCAGAGGAGCACCACTACAAAACCTGGCTAAACACCTAGCAAAAAGCTACAGCCCCATGCTGAAACAGCAGCTTCTCATGTACAAAACTCATACCACTTCTTGGAAATGATCAAAGATCTACACGTGGAGCAAGAAGATCTGCTTGTAAGTTTTGACGTGGTTTCACTATTCACTCAAGTCCCGATAAAAGAGACCCTCAAAATCATCAAAAATAAATACCAACCAGCTAAACACCTCATGGAACTAACAGAACACTGCTTAACCAACACATATTTCATATACAAAGGACAAAGATACAAACAAATTGAAGGAGCCCCCATGGGATCACCACTGTCAGCTGTCATTGCAAACCTGTTCATGGAAGAATTCAAATCCAGAGCCCTGGCTAATGCCATACTCAAACCCAAACTATGGTTAAGATATATCGATGACACATTCGTGATTTGGCCCCATGGACAAGAAAACCTAAACAACTTCCTAACACACCTAAACAGCGCACACCCCAAAATCAAGTTCACCATGGAACCAGAAACAAACAAACAACTACCATTCCTAGATGTACTAATCTACAAGAAAACAGATGGCACACTAGGACACATCATATACCAGAAGAAAACACACACCAACCGCTACCTCAACGCCCAATCCCACTACCACCCAGCACAGATAAACTCCGTGGCTAAAACACTAATTACTAGAACCAAACGCCTGGCAGACAAGACACACATTAAGACTGAACTATGCACCCTGACTAAAATATTGACAGCCAACGGCTTCCACAAAATCAAAATCACCCACTTGATCCACAAAAGCACACTGAGACATAATAGAGACCCAGAAGATGAACAGACCCATGGAACAGCTGTCCTGCCCTACATAAGAGGCACTACAGACAAAATTAGTAAGATTCTATAAAGACACCACATCAAGACTGCCTTCAAAACAGACAGAAAAATAGCAGCCATCCTTGCGGTATCTGCCATCCCGCATCTGATGAGCGGCTCATGAAAGGGAGCGAGGGAGAGAGAAACGACACGAGACAAGGTTTCCTCGGGATGAGTGCGCCCAGAATGTCTTGGTACGCGCTCTTTTATTATGCTTTTTCACAAGGGGGGGTGAAATTTTTCAGAGCCCAAGTCAAACAGGATATTCAAGATTTACAATAGCTCAGGTCAGTTAAGATACCAGGTTAAACAGGATGCGCGTGATTTACAGTAGTTCAGGTCAGTTAGGATACCAGGTTAACAGGATGTGTGTGATTTACAACAGTTTAGGTCAGTTAGGATATCATTCTGTATTGACAGTTGTTTATCTCCCCATCCCTTGTTCGTGCCTTGAAAAGATCACTGAAGAGACAGAAGTCTAATGTTTACACGTGAATGATACAATGTTGCAATGCTTGAATGATACATAGTTGCAATGATACATAGTTGCAATCACATGAATGATACATAGTTACAACATCTCCTCTGTTTTTATTATTTATGACGAGTCTTCTTCCTCATCCAAAAAGACAGGAACTATTTTTCTGAAAAGTTCGCCGTCCCCGTCATCTAGGCAGCAGTGCGACCCGTCAGTGTCAGGGTTGTCCAAGGAGCGGTAACTCAGCAATGATATTTTTTCATCCGGTGTTAAAGACATAACATGAGCTTGCAATAACACATTAACATCAGCAGTTATGGAAGATAATTGATTTTTCAAAAATTGCAATATTCTATTAAAACAACAAGGTCCTATAATACATATCAATATAATGATTATTAATGGTCCTGCCAATGCAGTTAAAAAGGTTGTAAGCCATGGTGAAATAGAAAACGAACCTTGATACCAAATATACATGTTTAACCTTTCTTTTTCTCTATCTTTTAAGCGTTTTTCTAATTCATTCATAGAATCCAACACGACCCCCCTGCTATCAGCATAAAAACAACGCAGCACACAATCCCCCTTGTTTTAAAAAAATTAACGATCTAAATCTTTATGATTTTGCAAGAGAGGGGGTGTTCCATGGGTACCTGTAGGGATATAAAATCATCAGTTATACACACAAGCCATACTTGAATGCAAAAATGATTTGGATTTAACAATTTCATCCCCGTGGATACATGCCATGAAACCATTGTAACAAGTCCAAACAAAATTATTGCCAGAGATAAAATACATTCCTTTCAGGCGTGATGTTAAAGTTCCTCCTGCAGTGGTGTGGATTGCAGGATATCCCCCGGTTGTGTGGGTGCGTCTGCCAAATCGAATTGAAGTGGTGGGTAGAAGTCTTCTATGCAAGAGAAATTGGTTGTAGAACTTAAACGAACTTTTTGAAAGTCAGTTATAGTCCAGGCAATATTATCTCTTCTATGAGGCTTCTGCGGATCGTCATGGACAGTTCTTTTGAAGCGTCGTTTGTTGACAGGATCAGAGTTCGGGTATATAAATACATGACAAGCAGGAGAGAGGGCTATGGACAAGTTAGTTGTAGAACATTTGCGAAATGAAGAGGGAATTCAATTAATAGAAAAAGGATAATAATTACAATAATGACAATAATGATTAATTTGGTAATTCATCAAGGATGTTAATTGGGGTGGGGAAACCCATAATACAATATAAGGACATTAAGTTCCCCCTATGTTTAGATTGAATAGAGGAAAAGATTTTAAGGTTCCTTTCCATAGGAAGAGTGAAGAAGGAACAAAAGAGCGAGTGGTAGAGTGTTCTGTAAACAAAACAGAAGTGATAGAGTGAAAGCTACGGATAGCGTTTTCATGACGTACCCACATGGAACAAGTATAATAGCCTTCTGTTAATGAAATGATTTTAACACGAATAGTCTTTTGACAGGAAGCATAGGTTTTGTTGAAGTAAGGTAGAAATTGCAAAGAAGATATAGGTAAGAATATCAGGAACAGTTTTAAGATACAGATGTAGCAGATGAATTCCCATGATAGGGTCTTACTGCCCGACCAGGGATCCAGCAAGTGGTTTTGTGTGGCAGTCAGATCGCAGCGTAGCCTCGTCCCCAAGTGAGAAGCTCAGTGGGACCCTGCCAGGCAGTATTTGGCAATCTGCAATAATATACCAGAGGTCTGTTAGGCGTGGGTGAGGGGGAGGAAAAATGACGAGAAGCAGCAGAAGTGGGAGGAATGCCAGTCAGATTGAGAAAGTTTAAAGTATAAAGACAAAGGTTAAGAGAATTTTGCAATGCTGGGAGGTTCGGGGTTTTTTCCCGCAACGAATATCAATCAAGAGCACGTTTCAGAGATAAGTGAGCTCATTCCACAATAGCTTAATAGCCTGCCCCTGGCTGTTTTAGGGAATCCCAAACTTGTGGATTACATCCCATCTGTTACAGAAGTCCTGAAAAGCAGAACTTGTCTTGGCAGATCCATTGTCTGTTTTGATTTCTTTTGGACATCCCAGCGAGGCAAAGGTATGAATTGAATGATTGATGACATGTTTTACAGTTTCTCCCCTTTGAGGAGTAGCCAGAATAAATCCTGAATATGTATCTATTGAAACGTGCAAATATTTCCAAGGGGCAAAAGGTGGATACTGAGTTACATCCATTTGCCAAATTTCACAAGCTTTTAATCCTCTAGGATTTACTCCTATGGGAATGGAATGTCCTTGCTTACTGCATGTGGGGCATTGTTGAATAATGGCAGCAGCTTCTGCCTGAGTTAGAGCAAATTGAAAAGTTATCATAACTTGGCAAGGGAGATTCAAACACACTCCCTGCTTCTATTTTATAATGGACTTTTAAAGCCTCCATAATTTTCCTCCAAGTGACCAAAATGCCAATAGGTGCACAAGGAGGACTATGGAGATGTTCACCAATTTTTTGCCAATTGGAAATTTTTAAGGACCCTTCCTCAGAATAATTGGGACAATGTTGCCACACATAAGCCAATAATGTAGCAATAGGTTTCTTTTTTATAGGAGAGCCCTTTAAATTAGCAGAGTATTTAGAAGAAGAAGCGACTAGCTCTCTCAATTCCTTCTGCTGTTGAGAAAAGCCTCCACCCATACTTACGAAAGTCGAGACCGTCTTTCAGATCCGATGAATGTGCCAGGCCTGGCGATAGCTCTCACCGAGCGAATAAGATATGGGCGCGCCGCTGCATATCCCCCTTAGGAAATCACGTCGGGGTCACCAGAATGCGGTATCTGCCATCCCGCATCTGATGGGCGGCTCATGAAAGGGAGCGAGGGAGAGAGAAACAACACGAGACAAGGTTTCCTCGGGATGAGCGCGCCCAGAATGTCTTGGTATGTGCTCTTTTATTATGCTTTTTCACAAGGGGGGTGAAATTTTTCAGAGCCAAAGTCAAACAGGATATTCAAGATTTACAATAGCTCAGGTCAGTTAAGATACCAGGTTAAACAGGATGCGCGTGATTTACAATAGTTCAGGTCAGTTAGGATACCAGGTTAACAGGATGTGTGTGATTTACAACAGTTTAGGTCAATTAGGATATCATTCTGTATTGACAGTTGTTTATCTCCCCATCCCTTGTTCGTGCCTTGAAAAGATCACTGAAGAGACAGAAGTCTAATGTTTACACGTGAATGATACAATGTTGCAATGCTTGAATGATACATAGTTGCAATGATACATAGTTGCAATCACATGAATGATACATAGTTACAACACATCCTCAGGAACCCCAAAGACAAAATTGATCTGGAAAACCAAGGCATATATGAAGTCCCCTGTGCATCATGCCCGGCCACATACATTGGACAGACCAATAGAAGAATAAGCACCCGCCTGGATGAACACAAAAATGCAGTCAAAAAGCTGGAACACACTTCCTCACTCGTCCAACACATGGAAGCCACAGGTCATAACATCAACTTCAATGGCAGCAAAACCCTAGCCACCATAGAAAATCCCAGCCACAGAATCATCAGAGAAGCCATAGAGATTGAAAAAAGACCAGAAAGCATGAACAGAAGAGATGATTCCACCAGGCTGTCAATCATTTGGAAGCCTGCACTCACAAACAAAAAAATCTCCACACCACAAGCCAGGCAAACACCTGGGCACAAACAGAGCTGAAGACCAAGCCTGAAGATGATGAATGAGACTTCATCGAAACGTTGCCTAGATACTTCCAATCTTACGCGGGAGAAAACCCGAATAACCAAAGATCCATATGCATATACATATACATATACATATACATATACATATACATATACATATACATATACATATACATATACATATACATATACATATACATATACATATACATATATATATATAAAAGCACACTTCACTTTATTTATTTATCCAAGGCTCTTATTATGACTCTCTTCTCTGGCAGCTTCAAAGCCAAGCTTCAAGTATTGAAATATTGATAAGAGTCAGGAAAACACCTGTAATAATATTTTGCTGTGCTCTCCCTCTATCTTATCACATTAAGATGTCCTTGAGAAGGAGTCTTCTTACAGTTCTCTCCAATTCAAATAAAATATTTTCAAGCCTCTAGTTGGCAATGTTACAAAGTTTCTTAATGCTCTTCCCCACTCCCCAGCCAGAAAAAAAGGATAATTTATACCAAAAAGAAAAAATAACGAAAGGGAGCCTCTATCCTAAAAGAAAATTAAAAAATCAAAAGGAGCATAAAATATATGTAAGAGAAAATTCAATCCAGTTACCTACAAAGTCACACTAAAGTCCCAAAAAAGAAGTAAGAAAAAGAAAAAAAAATCCAAGCCTCAATTTGACATCACTTTAAAAAATGCCGCTCACACAGTTTTTGTCAAAAAAAAAAAAATATCACAGGTTTCTTCTATATTCAGGGTGCCCTTTCAAATCTCAGCAAATTTACAACACAAAAGAAGTTTCTCACCCAGCCAACACACTTTCACTTCCAGCCACTTTCTTTCTGGAGCTGTCCCGACTTCAGCAGCTATGGAGGCTGCTTTTCTGCTGCCAGCAAAAGGGCTTCTCCCGGATCAAACCAGAGATTTTGCGCTATCTCTGGGATCCTGGGACAGTGCCCTTCACAATTACCATCTCTACAGGACGGTTTAGGTCCATTAGAACCAACCAGGGGTGAAAATATCGGCTGCGATCTCAGAGCCCTGAGATCGCAGCTGTATCACCGAAACGAAGCTCCGCCTTCTACCCTGAATCTCGTCCTGGCATCTGTTTTCGCATTTGGCATCCAAAAATTTTTGCCTCCCCAGGCACCAGTTTTTCTTCAAGCTTTTTAATATCTAAAGGGACAAAGAAAAGGATGGCCAGTTTTTTTTATAATTATTTGTAATAGATCTGGAAGTCATCATGGACATGGTCCCAAATGACATGCAGGTAACTGGAAACAAAATCCAAAGAGAGGAATACAAAAAGAAAAATGTCAGGTAAAGTTTTATAGGTTTGCAAAGAAAAATGACAGATTGATGCAGAGTGAAAAAAACAAAAACAAAATTAAGATTCAAAATGTGACCATGCTTAGAAGGAAAAACAGGATTCATTTTTATAATCTTAAACTGTATTATTTGTCTATCATTGATAAGAGCACTTATAAAATCTCTGTGTAGGAAAATATCAATTTTAGGAACTAGTTTAATCAATACACAGGTATTTATGGTATAAATTCAAAAAAGGAAAAAGTTGAAGTGACACATTATAACATCAAGGCTCAAATTCTTGATTCTACTTCAGACATACTGTATGAGAAGAGTCAACTCTTGTTGGAATGTTGGAAAAGATGGGGACAAAATGAAGAAGAGGATAACAAGAATAAGGTGGATAGAATCCAGGTGGACAAGAATAAGGTGGATAGAAGAGGATAACAAGAATAAGGTGGATAGAATCTGTTATAGTAGCAATAAATCACAATTGAAAGACTTGGAAGGCCAGTTTAAGACAGATCATTATGAAGAGAATCTATATATGCATTCGCCAAGAACCCACAATTAATAGATGGCATGCAAACCATCAATCTTACAATTGTAAGATAAAACTTCTAAAAATTCAAACTCTTCTGGAGTTAATGATAAATCATTAATTTATTCATGGAAGCAATGGTGATTAGTGGTTGTTAGCTTTGATAGAAATATAACTGCTTCTGGAAGACTACTGTAATGGCCTTCTTGGTGCAGCTGGTTGGCTATTGTAACAGTAGTTTACTGGACTTGATGGGCCAAATTCTGATCCAGTAATGCACTGTCTTATGTTTATATGTCTGGTACATTCATCATTAACATAACTGTTAAGTACTTTGTATTCCAAGGGTAATCACAGTGGGAAATATATAGTCATATATGCCAATATTTTCCACTGTGATTACAGTGGAAAATATGCAGATTCAGAAAACAGATTAAAGACACAGAAATAATTGTTTAATGAAGGTAGAAACTTACCTTGTTAATGTGCCCACAAATTACCAGAACAATAAAATGATATCTCAACAAAGAAGGCACCTTGAGTAAGATGACGGAATTTGAAATGCTTATATAGAATCAATATCTTTTATTGGACCATGTCTATAAACTTGACATATGATACAGAGACAGAAGAAGTTAATAGCTGCCTGATTAAATGGTGCAAAACTTCAAAGAGGTAATTACAGTTGAGCAATGGGAATTGCTAAGGCGGAAAAAAATCAATAAAACATATTCCAAGCTATAATTTGGGTGAAAATTGGTGCCTGATATTTTATAGATAGTATACAGCCCTGTCAATGACTTACCTGATTGACGAATTGTACTGCAACATATGCTGTAAATACTGTAATAAAGAAAGAACATGGTAGTGAAAGAAATTTTTAAAATAAAATTTTTAAAATAAAATTGGAACTGAGACAAGAAATCCTTCAGTAGTGATTTATTGGCTGGGAATGAGGTAAGAAAATGATAAAAATAAGCCCACAAAGTTTTTATGATTATTTTTAGTTTATATCACTTACTTACATTCTTTGTTCTTTTAGTAATAATTTAAGGAATTTTAAATGGCTATATGCTTATAATAAATTTCATCATTTTTTTTGTTTAAAGAGTATAAGAAGCTTGTGCTTCAAATATGAATAAGTAAGTAAGTAGCAACGTGAGCCTACAAACATAAGCCTAAAAGAAATAAGGCTACTTAATGTCTTACCAAGGCCAGCTTTTTAAAACAGTTGTTTGTGCAGCTCATTAAAGCAGATACATCTTTTTACACATAAAAAAAAAATCTGAGAAAAGGTATTTAAAATTATTCCCTTGCATTTCAGTGAATTTTCCTGACCCGTTCTCAAACCATACCTAATTCTATTAGGGTGCTGAATAAAATAGCAGATTCTTGCTTAATCTGAAATAGGATGTACAGAGAAATTTAATGTGGTATAAATGGCATATTTTAAAAAAGGATGACACAGCATTGGTATCCAAATTTAATGAAATACCATAGTGTCAAGATTTATTATTCTCTTTTGATTGTTGCATGCTGGCAAAATACAAGAAAAAGCACCTAGTATTAAGTTATTTGATGTTGGCTGTTCTAAATTTATAGCAATTGTTTCTTTGAAACCAGAATAATAACCAATAATGTTTCAGTTCCAAATATCTAGTACAATAAAACTAGTAAATCCTTTCCTTTGAACTGATCAATATCACTAGGTTACAATTCTCCATTAACCCAAAGGTGCTTTTTCATGAGGCAACTGGACTTTCTGATTTTTCTCCGAAGACGTTTCACTTCTCATCTAAGAAGCTTCTTCTGAATAACCACAAAATCCCATGAAAAAGTACCTTTGGGACAAACATGATTTGGATGACTGAGAATCTCCATTGACAATTGTCCATTAATTTTCATTCAATGAACTTTCAATGAATCTCCTACATTAATATTTCCCACAACAAAAGAAAAGGTGCTATAAAAATGAATCTTCCATTTAATATTAATTTTTTAGAATAGTACTTTTTAAGTTTGGCTTGAAAAAGCTTTGTTTGGATTCTGTACTAAGAAGTAATTCCTACATTAACTTAATCCCAGCTAAATTCTGACCAGTTCTGGAGAACCAGTAGTGGAAATTTTGAATTGTTCAGAGAACCTCTGACTGGCCCCGACTCTATCTATTCTCTGCCCCCCCGAGTCCCAGCTGATCGGCTGGGTCTTCTTTGGTTGCCCTGCACAGGAGAACGGAGCTGGAAAGCAGATTAGTGGGATGGGAAGGGAATGGAGATTTTGCAGTGTCCTTTCCCTGCCATGCCCACCAAGCCATGCCATGCCCACAGAACCAGTAGTAAAAAAAATTGAATCCCACCACTGCAGCCATGCCACATTGCAAATTGTAAATGAGCATAGTCCCTGCACAAACCACAAGGGAAAAGGAAAGGAAGGGGCAAAAAAATAAATGCAAACAGCATTATGCTATTGTGATTCACACTCTTTCCTTTTTGTTTGTGCAATCTAATGTTGCTTAGGCATACAAGGTAGGCAGAACATTGCATCACAACAGCACAATACTGCTTTTATCATTTTCACAAAAGCATCAAATCCTGCAAATGTCTTTGTCTCTTTCTGTATGTCTGTAATATTCGTGCTAGAATAGCTGAAAACTTTGCAGAGCCTTGAATGCAGCTTGGTAAAAACAAAAGCATGTCTCGGCTGTTATGAATTAATAAAGGCGTTTAATAAAGTTTTAACAACCTTAAGTAAAAAGCAGAGTTCTAATCCTGCACTTCTGATTGGCCGATAATAGCGACATCGGATTGGTCCATTCTGGGGAATCTGATTGGTTGTTAATGAGCCACTCTCATTGGTTCAAGGTTTAACACTTCCATGTTTCTCATTGGCTAATAGGTCAGCAGCCTGCCCTATAAAAGGGCTGCTGCTGCCCTAGGTGATTGCTCTGTTCAGTATGTTTAATAAAGAGTTGAAATTCATTGTTCACTGCCTCGTCTCCGCTCCTTGCACCCATGTGCAGAACTTAACACTGGCGACGAGGGTGGGATGCGGAGACATCTGAGCTGATTGAACACTCACAAAGCACCAAACAGAGCACGTGGCTGAAGGCACATCGACAACGGAAACCATGTCCGGTGACGCCATACCACCTGCTCCATTTGACCCGGCACAAGAAGACTGGGACTCGTACATAGACCGTTTCCAGATGTTTCTGGCCAACAACTTGAAAGACGCAACTACGGGGAATAAGCAAGCAGTGTTCCTGACCCATTGCGGGTCTGCCGTCTTTAAGATGACCAAGGCACCAGCGAAATCGGCTGAGGTGAAATCCATGGACAGGGATGTCCTCGCGCCCCTTCTACGGGCCCACTATGCACCCGCCATACCAACGCTTGTCCGAAGACATGAGTTTTATCAGAGGGACCAACAGAAAGGAGAGAGCGTTGCAGATTTCATTGTGGACCTCCGGAACCTGGGAGGCCTCTGTGGGTTTACAGAACTTGAAGAAGCTCTGAGAGACCGAGTAATTCTGGGATTAGATGACCACACAGCGCAGAGCAAGATCATGGCCAAAGGGGACATCAATCTTGCCGATGTCATCAAAGATGCTACTGCAGCAGAAGCAACCAGGAAGTCGGCTGCCCGAATGCACCGCACCAACGCACCGTTCCATCAACTCGCCAACGATACCTCACCTCGTCTAGAGAGGCACACAACAGCGACCCACCACGAGGACCTCAAATCTCCATCAGAAAGTGATGAGGAGGAGATCAACCGGCTCTGATCCGAACTCGAGCAACGCAACCAGTGGAATTGAAGACTACCGCACCAATGTGCGGGTTGTGGGGCAAACCACCCATGATCAGACTGCAAATTCCTCGACGTGCTCTGCCATTCCTGTGGGAAAAGAGGACACATTGGGAAGGTCTGTAGAAGCAAGCTAGGATCCAGCCCAATTTGGAGAGAAAACAACTACTGCCCGACCACAGGGAATCGTCCTGTGAGTCGGGAACACTTGAACCACCAATGGAACAACCACTCCTACAGAAATAAAACACTGGCCACTTCAACGAGACGGGAAGAGGCACACCAAATGATTACCATCGGTCACGCTTCATCGTAAATGCAAAGAAGATCCGAGTGAGGGTCGCCATCGAGAACCAATGTTGCGTGATGGAAGTCGACTCAGGGTTGTCTCTCTCGATGGTTTCCTGGAAGACCCTTAAAAAGTTAACCCCTGCCATCTGGCGTCAAGACCTCAGAGCCCAAAGAATCATACTCAAAGATTACCAGGGGATCCAAATTCCAGTCGCCGGATCCAAGTATCCAAGTCCAAGTATCATTCAAAAATTGTACTGCGTCATTACCGCTGACCGTTGTTGACCATGACCAGCCTAGTTTGTTAGGCCTTCAATGGTTCGCCCCACTCATGATCGAGGTAGCCAGCATTCACCAAACCAGAAGCGATGACCCTCATCCAGGAATTCCAGGATGGGCCACCCTTAATCACGCCTTTCAACAGAACGCTTACCCGGTGCCGGTAGTACAACCCCTTCTCCATTCCCTGGGGGGTGGAAAAGTCTTCGCTAAATTGGATTTAGCACAGGCGTACCAACAACTGCCTGTAGATAAAAAAACTGCGGAAGCACAGATGATCGTTACGCACTGTGGTGCTTTTAAATGCAACTGACTCCAATTCGGAGTGAGCGTGGTCCCAGGGATTTTTCAAAGTCTGATGAAGAGACTTTTGCAAGGGATCAAGGGCATCATGCCATATTTTGATGACGTTTTAATTGCGGCCCCAAATAGAGAAGTACTAGGGAGGCATCTTAAAATGGTTCTCCAGAAATTTAAAGACTCCGGCCTAAAGGTTAAAAAAAAATAAATGTCAACTGTGTACAGAGAAAGTAGAGTTCCTGGGGTACCTGATCGATAAGCAAGGCATTCACCCCACTAATAGCAAACTAAAAGCGATCAAAAACGCCCCAAGACCCAAGCACAGAACAGACCTCCAAGCTTTCCTGGGGCTCATTAACTTTTACAACATCTTCTTGCCCCAGAAGGTGACTGTAGCGGAGCCCCTACATAGACTTCTCAACAAAAAAGCCACCTGGGTCTGGGGACACTGAGAGGAGCACGCATTCCGACAAGTGAAAAACTTACTAATCTCTGATGCTGTTTTAATGCTGTATAACGAGACTTTGCCTTTAACCATTACATGTGATGCGTCACCGTTTGGAGAAGGAGCCATTTTAAGTCATATGTTACCAAATGGTTGAGAAGCCCCTATTGCCTATTTTTCAAGGACCTTATCGAGAGCTGAACGCAACTATAGCCAAATTGACAAAGAGGCTCTTGCTGTTGTATCTGCTGTGAAACGGTTTCATGAATATGTGTATGGACGAGCTTTTACTATTATTGCTGATCACAAGCCTTTGCTGGGGATTATAGTGGGAGACAAGCCAACCCCCTATATATTGTCACCTAGAATGACTCGTTGGTCGGAGTTCTTAGCTGCGTACAATTATAAATTGCAACACCGCCCGGGGAAAGCCATTCCCACGCTGATGCATTGAGCTGTGCCCCACTTCCAGAAACCATCGATGACCCAGCTCCAACCCTCATGACACTCCAGATTGAAACACTACATTCACCGCCACTAACAGCCAGAGATATCGCTATTGAAACGAAACGAGATCCTGTCCTGGCACGAGTTCTCAGCTGGGTCGAACGAGGATGGCCAGTAGAACAAACCCCTGATGACTTCACCCCTTTCAGAAACTGGCAAACAGAACTTTTCTCGCAGAAAGGCTGCATCCTATGGGGAGACAGAGTCATCGTCCCAGAGTGGCTACAATGAGCAGTTTTGAAAGCATTGCATGACGGTCACCCCGGCATCGTGCATATCAAAGCGCTCGCACGAAGCTACGTGTGGTGGCCGGGCATCAATAAGCAAATCGAAGCCTGGGTGAAGACTTGTCTAAAGTGCCAAGAAGTCAGCAGTGCCCCACCTAGAGCAACTCCAACGGAGTGGGAACCCCCCCCTGGGCCATGGTCCTGCATCCACATTGACTTTGCAGGACCTACTAAGGGACATATGTTCCTCCTAACAGTGGATGCCTATTCCAACTGGCTCGAAATGCACAAGATGAAGACTACTACAACCGATTCAGTCATCCACAAATTAAACAAATTATTCGCAACACATGGACTGCCCGATGTTCTAGTCTCCGACAATGGACCCCAGTTCACCGCCCTGGCGTTTGAACAATACTTAGCGGACCGGGGTATCTGCCATGCGCTAACCTCGCCAGCACATCCTGCGGCCAATGGCAGGACCGATCGCATGGTCCAATTTGTTAAAAAAACTCTCCACAAGATGGACTATGGGGACATTGATGACAAATGAAACAGAATACTCCTCCTTCAACACATCACTTCGCACAGCATCACAACAAGACTCCAGCTGAATTGTTGATGGGACGCAAGCTCCACTCCCACCTCGACCGTCTCCACCCATCCTACGTGACAGAGAAACCCTGTGGATCTAGCAGAAAATGCCATGAGTTCAAGGTAGGTGACTTAGTCTTTGCTAAAAACCTTTCCGGCGAACCATTATGGGTCGAAGAAACCGTAACCCAAACCACTGGGCCCAGATCGTACCGCATGCAAACATTGGACGGAAAGATATGGAAACGCCATATAGTTCAGCTTCGCTCTAGGTTGCAACGCAGTTCCCACGACTCCTGTGACTCTCAAACTGAGGGGGGTGGGGATGTCGAGGGTGTTAAGCCTGTGCTCCCCAACCAGGGTTAAGGAGACAAGCTAAACAGAATGTGCAGCGTTAGTCAGACAGGCACACAGATAAATGAGTGAGATAAGTTTGTATGTTTGTTAACATACAGTAAAAATAACAGATACGCTTGTGTTATCAAAAATATAGTTTATTCCATTCAGAGATTATAGCATAATCAAAATAACAGTCCATTAGTCATGTATCGTTTTAGTCAGTCCATTCAAGGATATTCAATTAGCAAAGTCCGTGTAGAATATCCAATGTCAGTTCACTTACAAATAAATCAGTCCTTTCTCTCTCTCTTTCCAGTAGGAGAAAAAACACAGTCTTCAAACCATCCAGTAATTAGGGATCATTAAGCCAGAGAGAGCAAGCTGCCATTGTCTTGCTTCTTTTATGGTGCTATTACAACCACTCCCTTAATTACATTCCTACAGTTAAAGTTGCAGACACTTTAACTAATAAACCATGATAACATATTTATTATTTTACCTAAACCAGTTAGGGTAAACAATGTTATCCCTAACAGAGGGAACCGAATTCGAGATGCTGGATGACGAAATCGAAGAGAGTTAGCAGCCCGGCGCATTACATGAAGAAGAATCAGGAAGGGGGGTTGCCTCACCACAGAGGATTACCTCAACGGAGACGAGCCTGCAGAGACCGGAGGACAACAACGACAAAATTAGTGGCACCATGTGGAACCGCCTGTACCAGATAAATCAAAAAACGTTCCACCAGAACCGGACTGCAGACAGGAACTGGTGGGACAGCGCAAATCTAATAGGCAATTGAAACGACCTGCATATCTACGCGATTACGTTACCGCACCCCTCAAACGGAACCTAGGGGGGAGGGGTGTTATGAACTAAGAAAGGTGTTTAATAAAGTTTTAACAACTTTCGGTAAAAAGCAGGGTTCTAATCCTGCACTTCTGATTGGCTGATAATAGCGACATCGGATTGGTCCTTTCTGGGAAATCTGATTGGCTGTTGACGGGCCAACTCTCATTGGTTCAAGGGTTTAACACTTCCATGTCTTTCATTGGCTAATAGGACAGCAGCCAACCCTATAAAAGGGCTGCTGCTGCCCTCGGTGATTGCTCTGTTCAGTATGTTTAATAAAGAGTTGAAGTTCACTGTTCACTGCCTCGTCTCCGCTCCTTGCACCCATGCGCAGAACTTAACATCGGCCTTCTTATTCACATGTTTATGAAAAGATGCATATATCTGTGTTGCTATGCACAAATGTGAATGGCATTTGTGAACATTTTAATTTAAACTTATAAACCACAGGCTTATAAAGTAGAGCCAGTGATTTAATTTCAGTTCAGTGACTTGTATTGCAATGTCTTTTATTTATGCCTGAGTGGCATTTATTCAACTTCAGCATCTATTTTAAAAAGCTAGTTCAGCTTTTCAGGGGGAAAAAGTTAATATTTTATACCATCACTATAGTTTTGTTCTTTGGTATGCTTGGGTAGGCATGCTTAATGTCCTTGTATAGTATCATAACATTTTATGTTCCAATTTCTGCAAATACATTCAAAAAATTGAAAATGTAAGCTACACTGGAGCTTGATTTATGTCTAGAGAAATTCAGGGAGCCCAAGGGAGTCTTACAGTTATTTTTAAAATCATTTTCCTACCTACATTTCTATATAATGCAATTCTAGCTTGCTCTTTCAAATCAATAAAAGAATGACTTTTAACAGCATACCTTTTAACACTTAAATTGAATCATGTAATTATTTACCAGAAAATATAGGTGATTTATTTATTTATTTTGCTAAAAATGCTCATATAGTATTTAAACATATATAACCCTTGTATTTTTTGTTTTTATGAACTGAATTGATTAGTCATACTGTATGATGTAAAGGCCATTATGAGACTCTTCACAACTCTTTTTTTTTTTTAAAAAAAATCCTAATTCATTATGAAATTTCAAATGATTGTACAATCCAGTGGAACCTACCTATTTAAAATAGCAATAGTCAAAGCATAATATCCTCTTCTCTAGATGTTAAACTTCAACTGCTGAAATATTGCATTTGCTGCAAATCTTTAAAATGTGCACATTTTAACTCACCATATGAACTCATGCATTCATAGACACCTAGTCATTGTTCCCTTTCTGAGAAACAATATTATGCAGAGCACAGAAAGATATAAAGAACAGTATGACAAAGAAATTAAAACCATGAGATAAGACATAGCCAAGCTTTCAAATGATGCCTGAGCTGCAATTTTGGACTCCTTCCTCCCCCCCATCCTTTCAAATGAGAAAGTAAATCTCATTATACTATTTTAGTTCAATCAAAGAGTGGAGGACTTTGTATTCTGATTTTTTTTAATATCCAAAAGGATTTTAATTGCTTAATTTTTGTTTAACAATGGGCCTACCAATATACATATAGAAAATTAAAGCAATCTTCAACAAAGGAACAGCTAAAAAATAATAAGGTGAAACATCAGGTAAAACCATGAAGGCAAAGAAATGAATGCTATAGAGAAAGAGTGCTTAAGAAAGTAGCACAGGTAAGGAACATGAGTTCAAGAAATAGGAAGAAAGGAACACAGGACTGTAGCCATTATATGAAATATGGTGTCACAGTGGTTAGAGTGCTGTTCAAATCTCACCAGGTTGACTCAGCCTTCCATCCTTCCAAGGTGCATAAAATGAGGACCAGATTGTTGGGGGCAATATGCTAACTTTGAAAAACACTTAGAGGGGGCTGTAAAGTGGTATATAAGTCTAAGTGCTATTGCTGTTGCTAATATTAAAATATTTTTTATACAAATCCAGAGATATACTGAAAAGTCTGCTTTGCTTTTAACTACAATATTTTCATCCTTTCAATCTAACCACTGGATTCATCTTGATCTTCTATTTTTGACATCAGCAACTTGTGCAAGCAAATGTGTGGCTTTGGAGTCAGCATAAAGGTGAGAGAGAAAAAAATTGATACTGAAGTTGAGATTTATAGTTATTACCAAGTAAATGGGAAAAATGTGAAGGAAAAAGATAGACGAAGAAATGGCAGCTTTTACACAACATACCATATTTTATGAAAGCCTTTGAATGAAGATATGTGTTTCTTTATCCCTGGTTTAAATTTATTTCTTTGAGTATTTATCTTGAAGATTTTCCACTAATGTCAGTGGTAATAATTTATCTGTTTAAAAGAACTATTTCTACCCTCAATGTTTGCTTAGAAGTAAACGCCAGTGTGTTCAAGCTTTTTCCCAACTGGGTCTACAGATTTCATTCAATTTCACATTTGAATCAATAGGGCTAAGATTGTTTACAAAATATGGTCTAATTCTCTAACAGATATATAGAGTTCATGATTTGAAACAGTCTTTGGAGGCTTGAATGAGATTTGTAGACCTATTGACATATAGTACAAACTGACTGGATATATATATATATATATATATCCTGAGGCAAAATTCTTTGAAAAGAAACCTGCCCTTGGAGTCATTAACCTGTTGGTGACCTGTTGTCAAAAAGGTTTTCAGAACTATTTTTGGATATGGGGATGATATCTGGCATAAATCCTTTTGAATGGTGGGTTTTATGTCTGCAGAGAAAAATATCCTCTAAGATGTCTCTCATTAAGAATGTGTACTTCAAATTCCAGGACTGATATCTCATTCTGGGCAATGAGAATATGGCAGAAAAAAGATGTAGAAAATGCTTAACAACTGTCTATAGCTGAAGGTATTTTTGCATGGTCCTACCAGTTCTGCTGTTGGCTTCTATTGAAGATTCAGAAATGTTGATCTGTAAAATCTATTTTCAATGCTAAGGTTCAGATATTACATTATTAGATGGTAACTACTGGACAGAGGTCAAGATCCTATAGCCTAAATGGACCCCAAATCTAGCACCACATATTTGATAAAATCAAAAATAAGGTGATATTTTTTGACTCCTATCTCCCCCATCCCAGTTCCTAAACTTCTCTCTGACTCTGAAGAGAGGAACTGGGAAGGATAAATAAACTAGGAGGGATGAGGGCAGAGCTGGCGTCGCAACGATACGGCATGCGATCTTGGAGGTCTGAGATCGCTGCCAATATCTTTGATCCTGGATGGTCCTATCAGATCTCTTCCCTCCCAAAGAGATGGTGAAAGTGAAGAGCACATCCTGTTGATCCCAGGGATACCGCAAAGTCCCTGGTGGATCCAGGAGAAGCTCTTCTTGCCAGCGGCAAAGAGGCAGCCATTAAAGCTGCTGAAGTTGGGACAGCTCCAAAATGGAACAGAATAGAAAGAGAGAGCGTGCCGGTTTGGTGAGAACTTTTTTTTTATTCTAAGATCTGAAAGGACACCCTAAGGAAAGGAAAGAATCTGTAAAAGTTTTGACAGAAGTGATTAAGCGGCAATTTTAAACAGGAATGTCAAAGTAATGTTTTTTTTTTTCTCTGCTGGATTTTCTATACACGATTTTGTATTTTGAAACTGGACTGGTTTTTTTCGTTTACATCTTTTTTTTCTCCTTTTTGATTTTGTAATATTTTAGGCTGGAGGCTCCCTTTAGTTATTTCTTTTTCTAAAATATATTTTTCTTTTTTTTTAATTAATTCTTATTATATCTTTCTCAGAAGAGGAGGGGGAAAGTGAGAGCAAAGAAACTTTGAAACTAGAGGCTTGAAAATATTCTATTTCCCTGTGACCAGACAAAGCTGAGAAAGAAAGAACTGAGATTCTTTTTCAAGGGCATTGCTATTTGATAAGATAGAGGGAAGAGCATGGGAGACTATTATTGCAGGTGCTCTTCTGGGTTTCTATCAACAACTGGAGTCTGGTGTTGAAACCTAGGGGAAAAAAGTGATAAGTTTTTGGAGAAGAGAGCTATAATAAGAGCCTTGGATAATTAAACAAAATGCAGTGTGCCCTTTTTACTTTTTCTAAGTTGTGCTATCCCTCCTCACTAGCTTTATTGTATTTCATTTTATTTTTATTTTTCTTGTAATAATTATATGGGTTTTTGGCTTTATTGGAGCTTGTCTTTGTTTTTCTTTTCTTCTTTGGAAGTTCAATCTCTACATTTGCTTTTTATTTTAAAGGGAAAGTCTTAAAGGCCTTTTTGTTTCCCTTTCCTGGTATTTTTGTTTTTTCATCTACCTTTCTGGTTTATTCTCATGTACTCTTTTCCATTTGAGACCTTTCAATTGGATTAAGGTGTTGAAGAACCTGAAGAATTTTTCCTTTTCCTTTTTTTTTCTTTTTTCTTTTCTTAAGTCTTTTTCGTCATCTAAATATTGATTGGATTAAGGTATACAAGAACCTGAAGAAATTTTGTCCTCCCTTCCCCCCCCTTTTTTATCATTATTATTGGGCTTCTTTTTTCTACTATTTTTATTTTGAACTATAATTGGTTACTTCACAATTGGATTAAGGTTTAGAAGAACCTGAAGATTTTGAATTGCTTATAATGAGTAGGAAATTTACAGCTCCTGGTTCTTCAACTTCTATTTCTTCCACTCCACCATCTGGAGGACAACGTTCAATACAGACAATGTTAAAGCAAGAAAAAGAACAAGAAAATGTGACTCTGCAGATGATTATGCAAGGAATTCAAAATATTCAAGCAAGATCAGAGAATATTGAAAAGAGAATAGAGAACATTGAACAAAGAACATTGAACAAAGAACAGAGAACATTGAACAAAGAACATGGAAAACTGATGAAAAAGTGGAGAACATCCAACAATCCAGTGACAATTAAATGGAAAGGACAAAAAAGAAGATCTAGATGGATGTTAAATAATACTATTTTAAAGGAAAAAGACTTTACAAAGTGGATGGAGAAAGAATCGCCTTTTTCTTTAGAGAAAAAAAAAGATACATCAATTCAGAATGTATGGGATACAATGAAGGCATATGTTAGAGGCTTGATAATAGACTATACAAGGAAAAGGAATACTATGAAAAGACTAGCCTCTAAGGCCTTAGAGGATGAGCATAAAAGACTTGAAAAAGAACTACAGAAAATGCCATGGAAAAAGGACATCAAGCTAAAAATGGATATAATTAAACATAAAATGGGTCAAATAGAAAAAGAAGAATTAGCAAAGAAAATAAGAGGTGCTAAACAGAACTACTTTGAAGATGCAAACAAACCAGGTAGATGGTTAGCATACAAATTGAGAAAGGAGAAAGAATCAAGGAAAATATTGTAATTAATAGATGATCAAGGAAAGGTTTGCCATGGTAGTAAAGAGAAGAAAGAAATCATTCGAGACTTCTATGGGAAATTATATATGCAAGAGAATATCGATGAGGAAAGAGTTAAACAGTACTTACAGAATGCTAATTTACCTCAGATACCTAAAGAGACTGAAAAAATGTTAGAAAGCAATATAACGATGATGGAGTTAACAGAAGCATTCAAGAAGCAAAATAATGGAAAGGCACCAGGCCCAGATGGACTTCCGGCAGAATTTTATAAAACATTACAAGAATCGTTGAATCTTCCATTGCTAGAAATTATGAATGAAGTTATTGTTGTGAATGAATAAATGTGTATGAATAAATGTGAAATAAAGTTATCTTGAGCTTGAAGTCAAGTGCAGGGTTCTGGCCCTGCACTTCTGATTGGCTGTTAAATGGTGAAATCAGATTGGTCCGTTCAAGAGAATCTGATTGGCCATTAACGAGCCATTCTCATTGGTCAATGGAGCTAGCGCTCCAAGGTTTTCATTGGTTGAATAGTTAATAAGTTGCCTATATAAGGAAGATTATAGCAGCCATTGTTTTGAGCTGTCACACCATGTAAATAAAGAGTTTGAAGTTCACCGTTCACCTGGCTCGTCTCTATTCTTCGCACCCATGCTACAAACATAACACTGGCGATGAGGATGGGATGTGGAGATGTCAGAGCTAACTGAACAAAGAAGAAGATAACCGAGCACGTGGCTGAAACGCATAATGGCGGAACCATGTCCGGCGGCGTCATACCACCCGCTCCATTTGACCCAGCGCAAGAAGACTGGGAAGCCTACATGGATCGTTTCCAAATGTTCTTGGAAACCAATAACTTGAAGGATGCCATGACCGGGAAGAAACGAGCAGTATTCCTAATGCATTGTGGGTCAACTGTATTCAAGATGGCCAAGGCACTAGCAAAACCGGCTAAAGTAAAGGCTATGGACTGGGACGTCCTCGAACCCATGCTGAGGGCCCACTATGCGCCGACCGTACCAATGCCCGTAAGGTGGCACGAGTTCTACCAAAGGAACCAGCGGAAAGGAGAAAGCGTTGCCGATTTCGTCGGAGGCCTCTGCGGGTTCGCCAACCTGGAAGAGGCTTTGAGAGACCGAATAGTTCTGGGATTAGATGCGCTAAATGTGCAGAGTAAGCTGATGGCGAAAGGCGACATTGGCCTTGCCGATGCCATCGCTGATGCTACTGCAGCAGAAGCAACCAGGAAGTCGGCTGCCCAACTGTGCTGCAACCGCGCTCCGGTACACCAACCGACCCGCGACATCTCACCCAAGTCAGAAGGACAGCTTTTGATGGCCCACCACGAGGACCTCTCTTCGTCATCAGACAGTGACAAAGAAGAGGTCCATTAACTGCGGTCCGATCGGGACCACTACCCGAAGTCCCAACACCCATGCGCTGGCTGTGGAGCTAACCATTCCCGGTCCGAATGCAAATTCCGCGACGCACTCTGCCACGAGTGCAGGAAACGAGGCCACATCGGACGGGTCTGTAGAAGCCTCCTAGGACCCAGCCAGACCTCGAAGGGGGCAAACTATCGCCACTCAACAGGAAACCATCCTGTAAGGCGAGAACCAGTGAACCACTCCTACAGAAACCGAACCTTAAATCGCCCCACGAAGTGAGAAGAGGCTCACCAAACTATCACAATCGGTCACGCCTCTTCCTTGGATGCCAAGAAAATCTGAATTAAAGTGGCCATCGAAAATCAGCCCTGCCAAATGGAAGTCGACTTGGGATCGTCTCTCTCGATGGTTTCCTGGAAGACCCTCAAGCAACTTATCCCTACCATCCGGCGCCAAGACCTCCGTTCCCAAAGACTCATACTTAAGGACTATCAGGGGAATAGGATTCCAGTCATAGGAACCAGTCGAGTCCGCGTCTCGTTCAAAAACCGCACAGCATAGTTAGCCCTGACGGTGATCGACAAAGACCGGCCTAGCCTGTTAGGCCTCCAATGGTTCGTGCCACTCGGCATTGAAGTGGCAGGCATTAACCGAATCGGCAGCAGTGACTGGGAGGAGGACCTCGTCCATGAATTCAGGGATGTCTTTGCAGAGAAACTACGTGAGTACAAGGGGATCCCAATCTCATTTAACGTTAACCCAAAAATAGCTCCCATCCGTCTTAAGCCTCGTTGAGTTCCATTTGCCCTAAAACCAAAAATCAACGAACAGCTTGATAAGTTAATAGCCCAGGGAGTGTTAGAGCCAACCGATCACTCTCCCTGGAAAACCCCAATCGTGACACCCATCAAGCCGGGTGGTTCGATTCGAATTTGTGGGGACTACCGAGCCACCCTGAACCACGCCCTGCAGCAAAACGCATATCTGGTGCTGGTGGTGCAGCACCTCCTCCATTCCCTGGGAGGCGGAAAAGTCTTCGCTAAACCAGACTTAGCTCAGGCATATCAGCAATTGCTGGTTGATGAAAAAACGGCACAGGCACAGATGATCGTGACGCACTGAGGTGCCTTTAAATGTACACGGCTCCAATTTGGAGTGAGTGTAGCCCCGGGGATATTCCAGAGCCTGATGGAAAGACTATTACAAGGGATTAAAGGCATTGTCCCTTACTTTGACAATGTGTTAATTGCTGCCCCTACCACAAAATTTTACGGTAATCGCTTAAAATTGGTTCTCCAGAAATTCAAAGACGCAGGTCTTAAAGTGAAGAAAAATAAGTGTAAGCTGTGTACAGATCGTGTCAAATTTTTAGGGTATTTAATTGACAGTCAGGGCATTCACCCTACCAATAGCAAATTGAGAGCAATAAAAAACGCTGCCAGACCCCAGAATAAGGCTGACCTCCAGGCGTTTCTAGGCCTTATCAACTTTTAAAACGTATTCCTGCCGCACAAAGCGACTGTCGCTGAACCTTTACATCATTTACTGGACAAAAAAGCAATTTGGGTATGGGGTCATAGAGAAGAGCAGGTGTTCTGTAATGTGAAAAAAACTACTGACTTCTGACGCTGTACTAATGCAGTACAATGAGACCTTGCCATTAACTATCATGTGTGATGCATCGCCTTTTGGAGTGGGCACCATTTTGAGCTACGTATTGCCTAATGGTAGCGAAGCCCCTGTTGCCTATTTTTCGAAAACACTGTCAAAAACTGAGCGAAATTATAGCCAAATTGATAAGGAAGCCCTTGCAATTGTGTCTGCTGTCAAAAGGTTTCATGAGTATGTATACGGCTGGGCTTTTACTATAGTGACTGACCACAAACCCTTGCTGGGAATAATAGCGGGAGATAAGCCAACCCCCTGTATATATTATCTCCCAGAATGACTCGCTGGTCAGAATTCTTGGCTGCTTATAATTATCGGTTCCAATACCACCCGGGGAAAGCCATTCCCCACGCCGACGCATTGAGCCGAGCACCGCTTCCAGAGACTATCGATGACCCCATGCCTGCAGTGACAACGTTGCAGATCAAGGCACTTCATATACTGCCATTAACCGCCTGTGATATCGCAAGAGAAACAAGATGCAACCCTGCCTTAGCACGAGTCCTCAGTTGGGTGGAACGCGGATGGCCATTGGACCAGACGACTTCGCACCATTCAAAAGTCGACAGACAGAGTTGTTTTCTCAAAAGGGCTGTATCATCTGGGGCGATAGAGTCCTTATCCCAGAGCGACTCCAACAAGCAGTACTGAGAACCTTGCACAATGGCCACCCCGGCATCATGCGCATGAAAGCCCTCGCATGAAGCTACGCATGGTGGCCAGGCATCGACAAGTAAATCGAGACATGGGTCAAAGCTTGTCATAGATGCCAGGAAGTAAGCAACGCCCCACCAAAGGCTATCCCAACCGAATGGGAAACACCGCGGGGACCATGGTCCCGTATCCATCTGGACTTTGCCGGGCCGACCAAAGGCCACACCTTCTTGTTAACCGTGGACGCCTACTCGAACTGGCTCGAAATCCACCGAATGAAGAACACGACAACCGAAGCGGTCATTAAGAAACTGGAGAGATTGTTTGCAACCCACGGATTACCAGACGTTCTGGTATCCGACAACGGGCCCCAATTTACCGTGTTGTCTTTTGAACAGTACCTGGCGGACCGCAGTATTCGACATGCGCTGACTTCGCCTGTGCATCCGGCGGCCAACGAAAGGGCCGAGCGCATGGTACAATTCATCAAGAAAATGCTACAAAAAGTGGACTATGACAACATCGAAGAAAAGATAAATCGAGTCCTCTTTTTATAGCATATCACTCCGCACAGCGTAACCAACAAAACTCCCTGTAACCGGCCCCAGATCATACCTTGTACAATGCCGTGATGATAGACTATGGAAGCGCCATATTGATCAACTATGATCAAGGCTGCGGTCAGGGATCTCTGAGCCCCCTGATAACCAAACTGAGGGGGGGGGGAGATATAGAGGAAGATGAACTTCAATTAGCAGAAAACCTTTTTGAAGGAAACGATAGCAGAACGGAAACACAAGAAGAGGAATCAGGGATGGGAGCGAGCTCACCTCAGGGTGATACCGAAGATGTTGGTGACAATGAAAACTCAAACTCAGAGTCAGAAACACCTCTTTTGCCAAACAACGCCCTACCTCAACAAGAGTGCAGCCAAATACTGGGTGCACAACGAAAATCAAATAGACTAACAAAACAACCATCCTACCTCAAGGACTACGTAACCGCACCCTGTAACCGGAACCCGGGGGGAAAGGGTGTTGTGAATGAATAAATGTGTATGAATAAATGTGAAATAAAGTTATCTTGAGCTTGAAGTCAAGTGCAGGGTTCTGGCCCTGCACTTCTGATTGGCTGTTAAATGGCAAAATCAGATTGGTCCATTCAGGAGAATCTGATTGGCCATTAACGAGCCATTCTCATTGGTCAATGGAGCTAGCGCTCCAAGGTTTTCATTGGTTGAATAGTTAATAAGTTGCCTATATAAGGAAGGCTATAGCAGCCATTGTTTTGAGCTGTCATACCATGTAAATAAAGAGTTTGAAGTTCACCGTTCACCTGGCTCGTCTCCTTTCTTTGCACCCATGCTCCAAACTTAACAGTTATGTTAAAGAAGAAGATACCTAAATCATGGTCAGAAGCCTATATTACACTTATTCCAAAAGAGGAGGCCGACCCATTACAAATTAAGAACTATAGACCCATTTCTCTACTAAATGCAGATTATAAAATTTTTGCTTTAATTTTTGCAGAAAGACTTAAAAAAATATTTAAATAATTTTTGTCCATCCTGATCAAAATGGATTTCTGCCAAAGAGACAAATTAAAGACAATATGAGAGTAATCTTGGACACCTTGCAATACTATGAGGCACATCCTGAAAAACAAATGGCTTTGATATTTCTAGCTGCACAGAAGGCATTTGATAATGTGAATTGGCGATTCATGTTATTACTGTTGGAACAGATGGCAACAATTGTGGTCTCCAAATTATAAAATGACAATGTCAACAGCATAAAAAGAAAATATGTATAAGATGTTTTACAGGTGGCATTTTCCCCCAACAAGAATAGCAAGAATGTTCAAGAATAAATCTGAAAAATGTTGGAAATGTCATCAGACACCTGGCTCATATTACCATATGTGGTGGACTTGTGCGGGTGCTAAAAAATACTGGACTAAAATCCACATGTGGTTTGAAAAAATGTCAAAAAAGCATACAGATTTGAAACCAGAGATATTTTTATTGGGAATTTTACCTGAAATATATAGTAAATATTTGAATTACCTGATTGTAAACATGTTGACAGCAGCTAGGATTGTATTTGCTAAGAAATGGAAAAATGAGAAAATACCATCACAGGAGGAAATCATTAAGAAAATATTGGAATGTGCTGAAATGAGTAGATTGACATTTGAAATTAGAGAACAAGAGAATAAACAATTTTATAAAATTTGAGATCTTTTCTATCAATGGTTAGATAATAAAATATAGTAATGAAATATGTAGACTTTTAGAAAATAATAAATATATAAAGATGTACTTCTTTCTAATTATAACTACAAATTGATTTTAGGATAGATTTGGGATGATAATATGAACTGTTATAAAATAAACTAAGTATACTATGATTATCTTGTAAAACATGAATGAATTAAAGTATAGTCAGATGATTGATTAATAATGATACTAAGGTATTTAATTTTTGATTGAAAATACGAGATTATATGCAATGTAATTATAATTGAAGACTACGAAATGGAAGCACAAAACAATTTGTAAACCAACCGGCACACTGTATGTACACATATGGAAGAGGGCTTGATGTTTGTTTATGTTCGTTTTTAAAAACCAATAAAAATTAAAAAAAAAATCAACTAAGAAGTATGAAATGTCCAAAAGGTACAGAAGTCACAACCTTGGTTGAAAGGACAACCTTGGCCAGGGTCATCTGAATCCCGGCAGGACCATTGATTTAAGCTCTTACTCTTGATACAATTGATATTTGGCTAGCTGAAATATCTTCCAGTATAAAGTGCTTATCTTAGAAAATAAATAACCTCAATGACAAAATAATTTTCAAAAGTACATAGAAAGCCTCACATCAAGAATAACTTAAACCTAATAACAATTTAAAATCAGTTGCCAAGCTAATGCTATTGTCATTATTATTTCACTTTTTTAAAAAAAATGAAGCAATGATCCAATTTAGAATAATGGGAGTGAAAGGAAGAAAAATCGTTATTTTTTGTTTACATACACGGAGAAAATTATTTCAGGGAATACTAATAGAAATGTATAAAAACTGCTTTCTAAATGGCCAAGTCTAACTTGTAAAAATTGTGTTTTATTAGAACAAAGGTAGTGCATATTTATTTTTTAATATCTCAAGATAATTGGGCTATAGTATTCCTGAGAAATAATGACATGAAATGCAAATATGGTGACCAGAGTTAGAGGGATCATGTATTTTATTTAGAATGAATAGTACTGATTTTGGCAATTGCATTTGTTGTATCTGAAAATCAGACGTTAATGAACCTCCTTGCAATTTATGCAAGCACATATGCTCAAGTAGAAAAAGGTGCTCAGCAATGAATCCATTTGCATCCAATTACAAAGCCTCTCTCTCTTTTTTAATCTGTAGAATAGAAGCAAGAATAGTCAGAAAATGAAATCTGGAATTCTATGATTTCTTTAAATAACATACACAGGTGCCCATCTTAACCAAAAAACTGTAGCTAATAAAAAAAAGTATATAAAATAACATGAAGTAAGATGCATACAGATAATTTAAGAATGACTAACACCCAGGGGTGGGATTCAAAATTTTTAACAACTGATTCTGTGAGCGTTGCTTTGGTGATGGGCATAACTTTGGTGGTCATGTGACTGGGTGGATATGGCGTGGTGGTCATGTTATTGGCTGGGCACGGCCAACTCAATATCACTCATGTTGAGGCACGCATCTCCTCACCTGGCCTCTGTTATTGGCTGGGCATGGCCAACTCAATATCACTCATGTTGAGGCACGCATCTCCTCACCTGGCCTCTCGTGATTGTGGGGATGCTGCAACAGTCATAAGTGTGAAAAATGGTCATAAGTCACTTTTTTAGTGCCATTGTAACTTTAAATGGTCACTCCACACAAGCAAAGTACCAACAATGGAGGAGAAAAAAACTCCAGAGAAGTTCCTGAGACAGGAAGTCTAGTCCTGCCAAGAATGTAATAAGGGTTAATGGAGAGGCGGTTTCTGTAAGCAACACCAGAATGCTTCCTTCCTGCCTTCCTTACAGGATTAGCCCAGTAATTTCTTCTAACAACCGGTTCTCTGAACTGCTTAGAATGTTAACAACCGGTTCTAATGAATAGGTGCGAACTGGTAGAATCCCACCCCTTCTAACACCCCATTTGATTTGTATTGCATCACCTGGCCCCAGAATCTGAAGGAACAATAGCAATAGCAACAACATTTAGACTCACCATATTTTTCGCACGATAAGACACACTTTTTCCCCACAAAAATAGTGGGTAGAAATGACTGTGAGTCTTATAGAGCAAAAGTTGCCAAAGCCCCGCCTACCCTCCAGCCCCCATCTTTGGCTATTTTTGGTTTTTTGTGTACCCCATTTTCAGCCTCTGTATTGGCAGTGATGGGGGTGCCCCATTTTCAGCCAGCGATTGGCGGTGATGGGGGTAATGGGTTGCAGTCATCCTCGCAGCTTGAAAAAGCTGATCAGCGGTATTCCAGGAGGCTGATCCAACCGGCAATCAGCTGCTCGTGCTAAATCAGGCTGTGCTGAAACTGACTAGGCTTTTGCTGTTTGCTGCAAGAAGCTAAATTGCTGGGAGGCAGAGGCAGAGTTTTTTTCTTGTTTTCCTCCCCCAAAGCTAGGTGCATCTTATGGTTTGGAGCATCTTTTAGTGAAAAAAATAAGGTATATATCATTTCACAGTGCTTTACAGCCCTCTCCAAGTGATTTACAGAGTCAGCCTATTGCGCCCAACAATCTGGGTCCTCATTTTACCCACCTCGGGAGAATAGAAGGCTGAGTCAACCTGGAGCCTGCTGAGATTTGAACTGCCAAATTGCAGGCAGTTCGCAGAAGTAGCCTGCAGTACTGCACTCTAACCACTGTGCCACTGTGAAGCAAGTTATCAAGTTCTTGCAGAAGGCTAACAGAGTTAGGGCCACCCGTGTCTCAGGGCAATGACTGTTCTAGAAAGCAGATACCACAACAGTTAAGGAACACAACTGCATTTGAGAAAAACTAAGTATTCCTATCTAGCCAAATTTGGTGTTATGAGTTGAACTTTTATGGGAACTCTTTATGATCAGCAAGAATGGCTTGAAAAGAAATGTATATTTTCCAACTGCTTATTCTTTCTTTTTTTAAACCAACATAAACAGAGGGACTAGAAACTATAAAAAGACTAAACAGATGAAGGAAATGTTACTTTTTAGTTCTTCTGTTATAAATGTTCTTCTGGATTAATGACTCTTGTGTAATATAACATAATGAAATGCAGCACATTTTCCCACTGAATGTTCTGCCCAAGAATATTCAATATGTGTGTGTCTGTATGTAAAAGAGCATTTCCCATTGTGCAGAAAAACTTTTCCCACATTTTGGCCTTCAGAAAGACATGTGTCCATGTAATATGCCTCTAAAATCCCTTGTAGTGCCCCAATAAAATAACTTACATATTCATAATAGCATACATTTCTCACAGCAAATGCATTCAATTTAAATTTCTAAAGGCACTCTCTATTCATTCATGTTGGTGTTGTTGTTAGTCCGAAGTCATGTCCAACCCATCGTGACCCCATGGACAATATTTCCCCAGGCCTTCCTGTCCTCTACCATCCCCCAGAGTTCATTTAAGCTCACACCAACTGCTTCAGTGACTCCATCCAGCCATCTCATTGTCTGCCGTCCTTTTCTTCTTTTGCCCTCAATCGTTCAATTCATTCATAATTTGTATGAAAATAAATGCAACTCTTGGCCTGATTCTTCCTTAGGAAAAGCAGATTTTTAAAAAAAAACTCAAAAAGAAAAGATAATTTAAAGTGTTATATAAAGAAAAAATACCCACATAAGCAGTTCCAATGCACATTTCATTATAAAATTGTCCACAAAGAAATGTGTACTGCAAAATATGTAAATGACAAGATATCTTTATATCACAATTTTTGTGTCCTAGGACAAATGAAAGGTTTAATAGCTAAGTAAAATTTTAATTCCATTAAAATTAAAATCTGTAACGTTTGCAAAAATATAAAAAAAAATTATATTAATAGCTACTGTATAGCTATTACTACTGTACTGTTTAACTTGGTGGACATAATTGTTAACAGAATTGCACTAAGAATTTTATACAGGCATGGCATTATTGTATGCTACAACCTAACATCTGGTGATACATAAATATACTTGGATTTTTCTTCTACCCCCTGAACAGAGAAAATAAAATATTTACGTCAAGATTCAACTTTTCTTTAAATATGAACAATAACTTACAGTTTATTCTAATAGATTTGTGCCTTGCATATGCCCAATGGTGACTTAAACAGAAATACGCATTTACTACTTGGAACAGTTTTTTTTCTGGTTTAAACATTAAAGAGTGAAAATCCATGCATCAAGAAAATAAATGACTTTCTTGCGCTGTATATACTTCTTCCAAAATAAACTAGACTTTGGAAAATGCAGCAAGTGATAAAAAGTTATCGCAGACAAAGATATGAAATTATGTATTTTTTTTTATTATTATTCCCTTGATGTTTAATGGTTGGTGCCAATGAACCTATGGCTTTCAGGGGAAAAAAAACTCCTTGAAAATGTAGTCTGAAGAGTTTCTTGTTTGTGTATAAGTGGTTGTTGTATAAGTACTTATACATATTTATAAGTGTTATGTTTATTGTGTTATGGATTTGTGTTATGTTTATTGCTGTAGACTTACAAATGCATTCAAAGTATACATATCACAAATATTGGCAAGTTGTGTGGAAGACAATTCCTCCCACACCATTTTCAGACCTTACACACAGACAGACAAGATCAAGTCAGGTTAGGCCAAGTCAATCATTGAGACCAATTGATTTTTTTAAAATTAATTGCTACTAATTAATAGCTATTAATTGCTACCAGAATTATAGTACATGAGACTTCCTAGGGTCTGTTTGTTTTTAGGTGTGAAGGAGGACTTGGTGACTCAGTCCAAACTAGATTACTGTACTGCAAAGGTAGATTTCCCTTTCAATTAATGCCTAATGTCATCCCGCATCTTGGATTTGATCATGTTGAACCTAAAGAGAAGTCTAAAGAGGAACATGACAGCAATCTAGAAATCTGTGGAACAAAAAAGGTGAGGATTGGTTCTCTTGAATCTTTTGAAGTTATAACAAGAACCAAAGGATGGAAGTTTTATAGAGAGAGATCCAAACTCAACATGAAGAGGCAGTTCCTGACTCTGAGAGCTATTAAGTAGTAGGACAGGATGCGCCCTAAAGTCTTAGGAGCTCAATCACTGGAAGTTTTCAAGCAAAGATTCATTTGTCTGGAAGGGACTCATACCCTAGCATGGAAATTGGTGTAGAACAGTTCCACATTGCCCTATTTATGTTTCTATAAATGCATCTAGTTGTTTCATAGGAAGAAGACACAAAATGCTACTGTTTTTCTCTAGGATTCTTTTAAAAAAGTATTACCAGCTTAGTTTAGTAACTTCCTTACTCTGCTTAGATTTTTTTTTTTTTTACCACAGTGGAGGTTATTTAGATATTATCACTTAACAAGCTACCTGACACATACATTTACAAGTATGTGCAGCTGTAGTGTACTATTGATATATTATATATTTTAGATATGAATTGGAACTCTCTTTATCACTGCTGCTACCAATTGTACTTTTGTTTTTTTTTTTAATTTCTTCTTTCTACATTAATATCATATATTCTTCTTTTGAATAAAGAGCTAGGAGCACATTTTACCATATGTGATAGACTTATGTTAAAGCAAAGCAAAACAAAACAAAACAAAACAATTGGGCAAAGATACACAGGTGGCTAGAAAAGATGATAGGGAAACATGTAGATTTTAAATCTGAACTGTTTTTATTAGGTTTAATATCAGAAATATTAAATAAGAAATGTATGTACTTAACATTGCATGTCATAACACAAACAAAGATTATAGTCGCACAATATTGGAAAAATAAAGAAACACCACGAGATGAAGAGATAATCAAGAAGATACTAGACTGTGCAGAAATGGATAGATTGATATTGAACATTAAATAGAAAGAAGGCACAGAATACTATCAAATATGGAATCTATTTTATCAGTGGTTGGAAAAATGGGGCGGAGATTAAGAACGTAATCAGTATTGTTAAGCTAATTAAATACCCAGAGAACACAATGTTTATTAAGCACTATGAAATGTAATTAACAGAAAATCAATAAAAAAAGAGCCAAGAGCTTCACTATAACATTGCTACCAAAGGGAAAAAAAAACAAAGAAGATTAAGTTGGAATGCAGGATAGTTGTGATCATGCTTGGGGCCTTTTACCTACTATATAACCACTATATTTATATATTCATTGTTGAGGCTAGTGAATAGGACATGCAAAGGAAAAAAAATCCTCTGTTGGTGGCTAGAAACAAAGATACACATGTAGGAAGAATGCATGTTATTTTGCAAAAATCATATTAGCACAAATACCTATATTAGTTTTCAGCTCCTTACTTGTGGTGAGAAATCTAAAGATAGGAAAAGCTACAAAAAATCTTAATTTCATAAGAAATGTTTGTTTCATGTGTGGATTGCATGGCTTATTTGAAGACAAAGTGCCCTGCTTTGGGTCTTCTACAGAGGATTGTAAATACTGCAGTGATTTATGTACAATTAAATAAACCAGTGGAATTATTCTACTGGAAATTCTTCAGTAGAATAATTCATGTTTATTTCTTCAAGATTAAATGAACAAACAGTTTTCTTTCCTACTTTTCCTTTCTTCCTTTCTGCTTTCTTGCCTTTTGGAAGAGAAGTTTGGATGCTAAATATTTTAGAGTTTGAAATTGTAAAATACAATTTGTACCTGTTGTTGTTCTGCACATTCTGTTGTGGCTTATAACTTATGAAAATTGTATGTACAATCTTTATAAGTTATAAGCCACAACAGAATGTGCAGAGTAAATAGTAACGTATGGTAAATTATAAATTTACTGCAGAATTCATAAAAAGAAGGGGGATCAATGACATGTTGTGTTATTAGCATAATAAGTAACATGGTCCACAGATTGTTTAGCTTTTTTTTATAATGAAGAATGAGTATTTTGTGCAATATTGGCATAAGGCTAAAATACTACTTCAGTTGCTACAAACATATGGGAACAGCTAGATCTTCTTTAGGAAATCAAAAGCTCTTATAAACTGAGATGAGGTGACTATTTTAATGTGAGTACATTTTAATTTATCTTACAGATACTAAGACATTGCCAACTCCTTTATGTGATAGTATTTTCTAAAAATCAGTTTTATATATGTGTACTTAAAAAAAATAAGTTCTTGACCTGCTTGGATGCTTTGTACTGTTACTTTAGTGATCATTCAAGATGACTTCTTGACATTTAAAGGTTTCAAAAAAAGCTCTGTTATAAATCTTCACAACCTTTACAAACTTTAAGGGGGTGGTATTTCTGCTGGCCTTCATAGGAGTATTCTGTTGATGCAGTGTTACTGAGGAGTTTGTATAAATGGCTGAACATTTCATTAAAATTGGACTGACTGATCCTGTTGTAATCTGCAATTTACACCCCCTCCAAATGTTCCAACATTTTAATTAAGGAGAAGGGATTATAATGAGACATCAAAGTTTTAAAATATATAGGATTTTGAGATTGTATAATATCTAACTGAAAGCAGTCATCTATGAACATAAAATTATTTTCTTTCTATCAAAGAGATGTTGGGATTTTTTAAAAAAATCTCACATAATTTATTTTTATGGGAGAGGGTTGGAAACCAAACGTTATTTTACCCATTGGAAATAACATGCTTTTTTCACTTTCCTTTCTGTTATTTTTAGAAAACTTCCAAATGCATTTGTTCAGAGAGGTAAATATCTTCTTTGTCTACTTCTTTTAAAGACCATCTAGATGAGGGCTGGATGCGATACACGCTGGCCACGCCCATGTCCTCTTTAGCAAAGGGGAAAAAGGCCTGATATGTCATGTGACAATATGAGTTTGACACCCCTGATCTAGATAATTTCCTACACTTGTAACAATGTCTCTTGGCTTCTTATTTGCAGTAACTCTTGAAAGGTGCCATCATTCCAGCTGTTCTTGTTTCAAGTTAGTATTTAATAAGTCATAGTTTTTAGGTTTCAATCTCCTGATCATCCACATTGAATTTCTTTGCATTCCAGTTCAACTGAATCCTTTGCAAAAAATATTAATCACTGTGCATGCTATTAAAGAGTAGTATCCCCCCTTTTTAAAGAATCACAGCTATCTTGAATTGCTTCTCCCATTAGCCTTTCCTGCTAATTGTTGCCTTGACTTTATCAGAAATAATTGATTTCCAAGATATGTATTAGTATTAGTAATTTTCCTCACAAATCCTTATTTCTGCCATTTTTAAATAAAGTTTTTTTTTAGTTGGCTAGGGATAGTTCATTCCTTTGTATTTTTCTCTAGCTTTGAAGATGTATATTATCAGCAGGTAAACAAAAAAATTTTTTTTAAAAGGTGAATCCTTAATCATTTGTTTTTACATGAAGTCTGAATAATTAAAATCTGCTACTGATACGATCTTAATAACTATTGAAATATCTGCTTTTGAACTCATCATCTATATATGTCTTTGGTTGAGTAGTCAATGGTGGACTTCTATCAGCAGACAATTTCTTTCATTGACATTATGCAAGCTAGTCAATCATTTATATATTCTTCCTCTCCCTTTTAGCTCTTTTCATAAACAAGATAGAGATATCATCTGAAATTCCAGGTTCTTCAGTTTCTAGAATTTTGAAATTCAGGGAATGCAATTGATGCTCTCATTTGTGGTATCATTTGTTCCTACATAGATTAGTAAGAAGGGAAGTATTAGATGTTATCAGTGGTAGGATTCCAAAAATGTTCCTACCAGTTCTGTAGGTGTGGCTTGGTGGGCATGGTGTGGCTTGGTGGGCATGGCTTGGTAGGCATGGCAGGGGAAAGATACTGTAAAATCTCCATTCCCTCCCCATCCCACTAACCTGCTTTTCAGCTCCATTCTCCTGTGCAGGGCAACCAAAGAAGACCTAACCAATCAGCTGGAACCCGGGAGGCGAAGAATAGATGGGGGCTGGGCTTGTCAGAGGTGGGATTTGCTGGTTCTTTGAACTGTTCAAAATTTTCACTACCGGTTCTCCAGAACTGGTCAGAATCTGCTGAATACCACCTCTGGATGTTATTCTTTCACATCCCTGTTTTATCCTTAGGAGGCAACCCATCTTTACAAATCGAAGACAAAGACAAAGTAATTTTCATGGATGATTATCATTTGAACCCAGAACAGAAAAATTTGGAGAGATGTAGGGATCAGGACCTCCTTTAACAAGCTGCTCTATTTTTAGAGTTACATAGTAGTCATACAGTCCAAGAAAAATACATATTTGAGTTAACAAATCTTCTCAACCTCCTTGAAACCTTCACTTAATTTAATGTATTTTTCCTACTTTTGTCAGCCTGCATGTACCAGCTACCTGCCTTCCATTTTTCAGGGAATCCATGTATAATTTTCAGTTGAGCTTGGTCTCTTGTTTCATTCCTGTAAACTGTAAGAGCCTGAAAACTTCTGTATCTCTTGTTTCTTGTCTTTCTCATTCACTTTGCCTTTGATTCTCTTTGGAGAATTCCTTCTTCTCTGAGGTCCTATTTTGTGGCCACTTTGAAAATTCATTAGTTCCTTGGAAATTCAGTACAAGATGATAGGTAGAATAGAGTTTGTCGTGTCGTCGGAAATGATGCCAGGAGTCGGTGACTTAGTATCAAGCTCTTTTATTGAGTTAGGAACCGAACTGGGCTAAGGAAAAACTTTGCGGCTTTTTATTTCTTTAGCTGTGGCGGCCGCGGCCAATGGCACCGCTTTGAATCTCCCGCGATTCGAATCGACCAATCGCGGGAGATTCTCAGCGAGCCAATCGGCGCGGCTCGCCTAGCCAATCAGAGTGCCCTGCGCTTTGGCCAATCAAAGCGCGGGGATCTCAAGAATGCTAATGAGGGGACAGAACACCCCTCCCCTCTTGGTTCAGTCCTCACGTTGCGTAGTCCCGTAGGTAGGCGGGGCTCCGTCTTAGCCTATTGGACCTGCGCAGCTCAGTCGTAGGTTGGATCCCGGCCGGTTCGGTCGGGGTCTCTGCTTCTCTGGATGCCGTCATGGGAACCGCCTGGTCGGTCGGGCCGGGCCGCTCTCTGTAGCTCCCTCCTGGGCTTCCCGGGTTGGTTGAGCTGCGGGTTTCGCCGCTCCCGCTCAGTCTTACCGGGTTGGTTGAGCTGGCCTGGCTGTCTCTTTCTGGCGAGGTTTCGTGCTGGCTGCTTCCAGGTGAGTATGGTTTGTTTATTCTTCCTCGGTTTTGGTCCGCTGGGTATTCCCTCCCCTCTTGGTTTGTGTTGTGGGGGTTGGTTTTGCCTGTTTGCGCGTCGGTGGTCTCTTGGGTGGTCGTCCTCGATCTTAACTGGTCGATGTGGCGTTTCCATGCTCGTCCGTCGGTTGTTTGTAGCCAGTACGAGTGTGGGCCTGTTAGTTGTGTGATGACGGCCGGTACCCATAACAGGTCTCCCGTTAGGTTTTTCGCGTAAACGGCGTCGCCTGGTGCGAAGGCTCGGTGTTTGCTGGTTGAGTCTGGGGGTTTCTCTGGGTTGTACGTGGGGTGTAATCTATCGAGTGGGGACCTTATTTTCCTCCCCATTAGCAGTTCGGCTGGGCTTTTATTCGTTGTGGTATTTGGGGTTATGTGTTGAATGAAGAATAATTTATTTATTTTGTCCTGGATCTCCCCGTGGTCTATTTTCTTGATGGTTTTCTTTGTGAATTGAACCATCCGTTCCGCCCTACCGTTCGCCGCCGGATGCGCCGGTACTGTCAGCGCGTGTCGGATGCCCCTTTCCGCTAGGAATTTTTCGAATTCTAGCGAGGTGAATTGGGGCCCGTTGTCAGAAACGACGACGTCTGGGAGGCCATGTGTTGCAAAAAGTTTGCCGAGTTCTTTGGTCACGGCCTCCGGGGTTGTTGTTCTCATGTTGCTTACCTCCAGCCAGTTGGAGTAAGTGTCTACGGTTATTAGGAAGGTGTGTCCTTTTGTGGGCCTGGCGAAATCTATGTGGATCCTAGACCATGGTCCCCTTGGGGTTTCCCACTCTAGGATGGGTGCTGCGGGTGGGCTTGGCCTAGTTTCCTGGCATCGTTGGCACCTTGCTACCCAGGCCTCAATCTGTTTGTCCATCCCTGGCCACCAAGCGTAACTTCTGGCCAGGGCTTTTGTCCTAACGATGCCCGGGTGCCCCTCGTGTAACAGTTCCAAAACCTTCCCTTGTAGTTTTTCCAGGATGACCACCCTATCCCCCCATAGTATGCACCCTTTTAGTAACGAGAGTTCCATTTGCTGGTTCCGGAATGTCCTGACGGACTCGTTGTTGTCCCTTTCCAGCCACCCTTTCTCTACCCAATGCAACACCTGCACCAGACGTTTGTCTTTATTAGTTTCTTGGGCAATGTCTGACGCGGTTATGGGTAGGTTGGGTAGAGTCTCTATACTGAGGGTGATCGTCGTGGGTGCTGGGTCGGTGTCCGGCTCTGGTAACAGCAAGCGGCTTAAGGCGTCCGCATGGGAGATAGTCTTACCCGGTCTGTGTGTGAGTCCGTAATTGTAGGCTGCCAGGAACTCGGACCACCTTGTCATTCGGGGAGACAGAATGTTCGGGGTGGCCCTGTTCCCTGCAAGGATTCCCAGCAGCGGTTTGTGGTCGGTGATGATGGTAAATGTCCGGCCGTAGAGATACTCGTGAAATTTTTTTTTACTGCGGCGATGATAGCCAGAGCCTCTTTGTCCAGCTGGCTGTAGTTCCGCTCTGGTTTGGTGAGGGTCCTTGAAAAGAACGCGATGGGTGCTTCTTTTCCGTCGGGGAGAGTATGGCTGAGGACAGCGCCGACGCTGAAGGGAGATGCGTCGCATGTGACGGCCAGAGGTAGGGTCTCGTTGTACTGAATAAGGACGGCATCCGAAATGAGGAGGTCCTTTGTTTTCTTGAAAGCGGCTTCCTCGCGTTTCCCCCAAGTCCAGGTCGCCGCCTTGTCCAAAAGCCTATGCAAAGGCTCTGCCGCCATTGCCTTTTGGGGCAGGAAGACATTATAAAAGTTAAGCAGCCCCAGAAATGCCTGCAGTTCTGTCTTCGACTTGGGTGTGGGGGCTTCTTTGATGGCTTTGATCTTTTGGTTTGTTGAGTGAATGCCGTGACGGTCTAGGAGGTATCCTAGGAATTCTTCCCGTTCCGTGTATAGTTGGCATTTCTCCCTCTTTACCTTGAGCCCGGTGTCTTTGAATTTGGTTAGGACCTCCCTTAGGTGACCCTCTAGTTCGGCCTGGTTGGTTGCCGACACTAAGACATCATCGAAGTAAGGTACCACCCCCTTGATGCCTTGTAATAGCCTTTCCATTAGGCTTTGGAATATTCCAGGCGCCACGCTGACTCCGAATTGGAGCCGGTTGCATTTAAATGCTCCCCGGTGGGTGACTATGGTTTGCGCTTCTGCCGTTTCCTCGTCGACTGGCAATTGTTGGTATGCCTGGGTGAGGTCGAGTTTGGCGAAAACCTTGCCCCCTCCCAGTGAATGTAGTAGGTGTTGCACTACTGGGACGGGGTAAGCGCTTTGTTGCAATGCGCCATTTAGGGTGGCCTTATAGTCCCCACAGATTCTCACCGACCCATCAGGCTTGATCGGGGTGACAATGGGGGTCTCCCACCAGGTGTGGTCTTATGGGTTGTAGGACCCCTTGCTTGACGTGCTTGTCAATTTGCTCGTCTATCTTGGGTTTAAGCGCAAATGGCACCCGCCTTGGTTTTAGGCGTTTTGGGGGGACGTTTGGGTCTAGGCTGAATGATATAAGGGGCCCTCAGTACTTGCCTAGGTTTCCGTCGAACACCTCTTGCAATTCCCGGGCTAGTTGTTGCTCCCAGTTGTCGTCGGCGATGTGGTCGATTCCCGTAACTGCGATTCCGAGCGGGGCGAACCATTGCAGTCCCAGTAGGCTTGGGCGGTCGCGATCCACGATGGTCAGGGGAAGCCTTTCGGTGCGCCCTTTGTAGGTTACCTTGAACTGTCCGGTTCCGACTACAGTGATGCGGTTTCCCTGATAGTCTTTCACGATTAGTCTCTGGTTGTCTAGGCCTTTTCTTTGGATGGTAGGCACCAAGCGTTTTATTTCTTGCCATGGTATCATGGAGAGGTAGGACCCAGAGTCCACCTCCATTTTACATGGCTCGCCTTCGATGCCTACCTCCACGTAGACCTTCTGGGCGTCGTTGGTTGTGGCGTGGCCGATGGTGACCGTCTGATGGGTCTCCTCTCTTCGCCGGGTCTCGCCGCCTCGTAGGGATCGTCCGTTCCGGTCCCATCTGTTGTCAGTGGAGCGATCTCTGGTCCGGGGTGGTGTGCTCTCTCGTCTCCTTTCGCTCTGGTCCCATCGTGGAGGGCTGCGGTTCTTTTTGAGACGGCAGACGCGGACGATGTGTCCCTTCTTGTCGCAATGCCGGCAGATTGAATTGAAAAACCAGCATTCGGACCTGGGGTGGTCGCCTCCACAACCGGCACAGGTGGTCCTCAACTTATGACCCCGCCGGTTCCGTGGGTTGCGGCCTGCCTGGAGACGGTGGATTTCCTCCTCCTCTTCGGAAGTGCCCGATGCTGAGTGGACATCGCCCTGGTGGGTGGTCATCTCAGGTTGGGCCTCGGCCGACCTTGCAGGGTGGTTGTTCCCGCTGCGGTCCCTGGCTTTCGGTCGGCGCATGCGGTCGGCGGATGTTCGGTTAGCTTCGGCGGCTGTGGCTTCGGTGAGGGTATCTGCGAGGGTGATGTTGCCCTTGGCCATCAGCCGACTCTGGAGGATGGGGTCCCAAAGGCCGGGCATGATTCAGTCTCGCAGGGCTTCGTTCATGTTGTCGAATTCACACAGCCCCCCTTGGCGCCGTAGTTCGGCGATGAAGTCGCTGAAACTCTCACCCGACCGTTGGTCCTGATGGTAGAACTCATGTCGTCGGATGAGGATGGGCACATCTGGAGCATAGTGTCGCCGGAGTATTGGCTCGAGGACATCCCAGTCCATCGTGGTCACGTCGGCGGGTTTGGCAAGTGTTTTGGCCATCTTAAACACTGCAGTCCTGCAGTGGGTCAGGAAGACAGCTCGCTTCATTGGGCCGGTGGCGTCCTTCAGGTCGCTGCACTCGAGGAACATGTGGAATCTGTTGGAGTACGATTCCCAGTCCTCGCTGGCGGGGTTGAAGGGTGCGGGGGGTGCAATGTTCGCCATCGTCTGGCTTCCATCGGACACGTGCTTTGGTTCAGGATCAGTATCCCACCTTCGTCGCCAGTGTCGTGTCATCGGAAATGATGCCAGGAGTCGATGACTTAGTATCAAGCTCTTTTATTGAGTTAGGAACCGAACTGGGCTAAGGAAAAACTTTGCGGCTTTTTATTTCTTTAGCTGCGGCGGCCGCGGCCAATGGCACCGCTTTGAATCTCCCGCGATTCGAATCGACCAATCGTGGGAGATTCTCAGCGAGCCAATCGGCGCAGCTCGCCTAGCCAATCAGAGTGCCCCGCGCTTTGGCCAATCAAAGCGCGGGGATCTCAAGAATGCTAATGAGGGGACAGAACAGAGTTAGCTAACACAAAATAATTATCATAAAATTACTTTGCTTTTTTCTCTGGGGCATCTGAGTACACATTTCAATCATATCTCCTTCATTATAAAGAATCTTTTCTTTATAATCACCTTATTTTAATCAAAGGGTAAAATAAAGAAGAATCAACTGTTTGAAACGACATTTTACTTATTTTGAACAAATTAGTTAAAGTCCAAAAATCTATAACTTATTGTTTGGTCCCCACATATGTTTTAGGATGTTGTAGAAGTCTAAAAGTTGGCATTTTCATCCTGGGAAAATACCCTGTTGCACTGGCATTGTTCAAACAATCGACAAGTTTGATGGAGGAGGAGGAGGAAGAAGAGCAGAAGAAGGAGATAAATTTATGTTAAGCAAAAATCTGTGAGATTTTTTGCATTATTTTTGTGTTGGAAAGAAGTGCTTCCAAGATTATTATAGACTTCTATTGATTATGCATGTTTATTGCCATAGAGTATGACTCTAAAAGAATAAACACCAAACAGCATTTTTAATAAGGAAATATGATCTTCTATTGGATTCTTTTTATATCAGCCCATCCACAAAACAACTATTTTCTTGCAATTGAAATATTGTTTTTCCCTTTATGTGACTGTAATTCTAGCCTTATATTAAGTTTAAAGTTCTATTTCCCTTATCTTCCAATGTAGAATAAAGGAGAAAAGGTCAAGTTGAAATTTTAGCTAAGCCAAAAATGTTCAGATATTTAAGCTGAATATTAGTTTTGGTATGAATAGGTCAAATTTAATGAGGGAACATATTCAAGGCAAGGAAGGAGATTTTATTCATCATTTTTTTAAAAATATGAAAATAAAGCTAAGTTAAAAACTAAAAAAAGAGAGAGAGATAGACTTTAGGCACAGTAAAATGTTTAGTCCCAGAGCCTTTCCCAAAGTGACTTTTTGAGTGAAGACAAGGTAATTTATTTATTAATTTTCAATAGTTTCAGCTTTTTTGGACTTCTAAGAATTTATAGTATGCAAGTGCACTCATGTGCCAGAAGGTAATGCGTGCTAGGGCCCACACCCACCTGTGCATGCACGCACAATCTCCTTGCTGCATCCCGTGCATCTGTGCATGCATGCACAATCTCCTTGCTGCGTCCCGTGCATCTGTGCATGCATGCACAATCTCCTTGCTGCATCCCGTGCATCTGTGCATGCATGCACAATCCCTTAGCTGCACCCCACACATGTGCACATGTGTGTGCGATTCCCCGGCCATGTGCAATTCCCCCTCCGCACGCCATGCATGTAATCACCCCGGCGTGCCATCCATCTGCGCATGCAATCTCTCCATGCACCGTGCATCTCTGCTCATGCACATGTGTATTCCCAAACACCCCTGCCTCCGTGAGCATGCGCATCAGATACCCAATAATCAGCTGTCGGGCGGCAGTGGCGAGTGCGTATGCACAGTGGGGCTCTTCTGGGTGAGCTTTCACGTGCCAAGGGAAATGGCTCTGCATGCCACTTCTGGCACGCGTGCCATATATATATATATTTGTTTTCTTAAGTTTTCGCGGGTACTTACATGTATGGCATTCAGCTTTGTTTGGGTATTTTCCCACGTCATAGCAGTGGTGCTTTTAAAGTTGTAGCAACGTTTCAGATGAGATTCTGCTGAAACGTTGCTACAACTTTAAAAGGACCACTACTATGACGTGGGAAAATACCCTATATGCAGCTCAAGACAATTTGTCTTCACTTAATGCAGCCCAGGCTAGCCAAAAGGTTGGACATCCAGGCTTTAGGTTATCTCTTCTGCTCTTCTATATATCTGATAGTATTTTCCCCTTTTTTTTATTATATTGTTGTAAATCTTAGTACATTGTTTGACACTAAAGTATTAAATGAAGTTATTGAGATTCTATTGTTTAGATTTCTAGAGTATTAGAAATAAAGAAAAGAGAAAGAAACATTCTATCAGCATTAATTGCAACTGAGGGTATTGATATTAGAAATTAGAAATTATTTGACTTTCTCATAAGAAATTGAGTATAGCATTAAAATAAAGAAACTGCTGCAGATTACATGCAAATACATACAGATGCTGTACTAATTAGTTGTGCGATAAAAATAATATTGAGCTAGGTGCTGACTATTGAAGTCTCTACACACATGCCCAGACAATTGAACAAGGATTCAACCCCCAAAATATCTAGAAGTAATTAAGAAGAAAAGGAGAAAAATGATTTGAATATCTAATTTTCCATTTTTATACCTCTGCTAATTTGCCATATTGTGGATATTTAAGTGCTCTGAGAATTTGAAGTAAGTATCTTTGCCATGCTATGTGATATTTTATACGTATGTATGAAGCATTCTTTCTTTACTGTGATGAAACATCTATTATGTATGTAAGCAAAATTACGAAATAATTGGCTCTATTGTGTGAATCCTTTTTTTAACATCCTAAACCACCAGATTTAACCTTTTTCTAAATGAGGTTGAAAAGGTCAGGTAAGGAATCTTAGGCAAGAGTAAAACTAAACACAGGTGCAGTTTGATTCACTGCTTCCAGGTTTCATTCCTAAAATCTTTAAATAGGACAGAAAAAGATTCTGTTTCTCAAAAAAAAAAAAAAAAAAATGGCTGCAGAATTACTCCCATTTGATAGATCTGATTCACAGAAAACAGTTTCCTAAGTTCCATTGGAAGCTTTATTTAGTCATATAGTAACTAAAGTGATTTTTTATTGTATTCAGTACAATTAAATAAGTTTCCAGTGCAGCACCTTCTAATCATGGCAATGCACCAATTCTTAAGCAACAGAAACAATAAACTCTTAAACAATAAAGTATGTCAAGCTTACTTTCCCTCTAGAGTAGACTGAATTTTCTAAGGAGATGGAAGTGCTCATTAATCTCTGTCTTTACTGAGTTAACTTCTGTCCAAACTAAAAGGAAGAATTATCCTTCAATCAATCATAATACATAATAACAGTTGTCCTTGTAGTTAAATGTCACTTGTGGAATAGCACAAAGGGCTTTTGAAAGCACAAAGGGCTAGACTCAGTCTCTAAAATTTACCTTCCTGTGAATTGGTGATAGGAGGAATATGCTTACTGAAACATCTCCAATATCAGAAAACTGAATAACTGTCTAATGCTATGTTTGTTCAAGTCTAAATTCTATGCAAAAACAACTATATTCATCACAAACCTTGATTTTGTGACCACGGGTTACAAAGGTTTTTTATTTATAGACAAAATAGGCATTAAATTTTTTTGTTTTAAGCAGTTAGAGAAAGAACAATATATACTTGCATGGCAAATACAGTCAAAACCACTCAAAAATGAGTAGATTTTCTAGATACTGCTAATCTCAAAACAGCCCCCCAAATATAGTTCCCCATCCTGTTTTAGTTGCACTGTCTTTGGTGATGACATTCAAAGTCTGCAGAGAGATTGTGTTGTTTTCAGCCCCCTGACCCTGAATGTTTAAAGTCTGGGAGGAAAATGTGAATCTACATTGTTGAATATGCTAATAGGGAATGAAGCCTTGGGACCAAGGCTTCCCTCAAGTCTGCCTTTCAGGTGGAAAAAATAATAATTTAAAATGATTGGTCCACCCAATTTCTGGCCGGAAAATAAAGTAACGTCATTGGTTGGGCTATCTGACAGCCCTTTAAAAGAGGGAGCTGTCAGATAGCCAGGCCAGTTCGTTGTACCGGTCTGCTGAATAAAGAGTTGTAGTCACTAGATCACTGGTGGCTAACCAGGGGTGGGATTCTACCGGTTCGCACCTATTTGCTAGAACCGGTTGTTAACATTCTAAGCAGTTCAGAGAACTGGTTGTTAGAAGAAATTACTGGCCTAATCCTGTAAGGAAGGCAGGAAGGAAACATTCTGGTGTTGCTTACAGAAACTGTCTCTCTTTTAACCCTTATTCCATTCTTGGCAGGACTAGACTTCCTGGCTCAGGGACTTCTCTGGAGTTTTTTCCCCCCTCCTTTGCTGGTACTTTGCTTGTGTGGAGTGACCATTCAAAGTTACAATGGCACTGAAAAAAGTGACTTATGACCGTTTTTCACACTTATGACTGTTGCAGCATCCCCACAGTCATGAGAGGCCAGACGAAAAAGATGCGTGCCTCAATGTGAATGATATTGAGTTGGCCACGCCCACCCAGTCACATGACCACCAAGCCACGCCCATCACCTAAGCCACACCCACAGAACTGGTTGTTAAAAAAATTGTATCCTACCCCTGTGGCTAACCTTTTTTAGCTCCCGTGTCTATAATTGCGCATGCGCTCATTTGCTTGTGCTCATGTGCCAGCACCCAGAAGGCAATGTGTGCTGCTGCCCCCATGCCCCCTGCGCATGCTCACATGACCACCTTGTGCGCCGCATACTTGCACATGCGCACACGATTCCCCCTCGTGTGCTGTGCATCTTCACATCTCCCTCCTCATGTGCAGTGTGCCCCTGCACATGTGCATGTGTCTACCATGCACCCTGTTCCACCCCCTGTGCATGCGTACCAGATACCCGACAATCAGCTGTCGGGCGGTGGTACGTATTCGCAAGTGCAGTGCGGCTCTTCCGAGTGACCTCTAGCGTGCCACTTCCGGCATGCGTGGCATAGGTTCACGAACACGGCACTAGATACTGTGTCCTGCTTCTTCACTCAACCCCAACTTTGGGTCCAGTATTATTAACTTTTTTCAGTGGTTTCTTACTTATCCCCTTTGTGCTTATTCATGATCTCCACTGGATAATGTGAAAAGTTTTTACAGGGAGGGCAGAGTAAATGGGTGATTGAATTGGAGTTCCTACACTAACAAAAATTATCTAATAGTTTTCTTTTTGAATTATTATACTCATCATCTGTATTTGTGTGTTTTGGGGGAAGAAATTACAGCACTATATTACACTATATCAGGAGTCAAATAGTTGATAATATAAGATGGAGGCTCAACTTATAACTTTGAAAACTGGGTCTGTTTTTTCCCCCCTCTTCAGTTCATTAAACCAATTCACAACAAGCCTATTTTGCTGAAAGTAATGTGTCACTAATTACTTTTTAACAAAACTTCTTAAAAATATGAGAACACAGTGTGACATTTCAGGGAAAGAACAACTATACTTGTCCATTTAATTATTTCCTCTCAAAGAACTCTGTGTATTTTCTCCCCATTTTTTTGTCAGAGAAATGGTGTATCACTTCAATGAAGAGTAGACTTAACTAAACTGTGAAATGTTCCAGGTACTTCAGTAAAATATGAAGCCCTACTTTCAGAAGCTTTAATGTTTGTCGTTTTGACAGGAAGTATAATTTTATATATAATCTTTATAGTTTGATGTTGGTATTATGTATCAATCTATTTATGTGCCAAGAGGGTATTTAAGACACATAACAACAACAATAGCAACAGTTCAATTAATCAATCAATCAATCAATCTGTCAGAATAGAGCTGGAAAGATTTTCTAGTCTACCTCCTGCTCAGCAGGACAACCTATACCATTTCAGATAAGAGGTTGTCCAGTCTTTTCTTAAAAACCTCCAGTGATGGGGCACCCATAACTTCTGGTGGCAAGCTGTTCCACTGGTTAATTGTTCCCATTGCTAAGAAGTTTCTCCTTAATTCCAGATTGCTTCTCTCCTTGATTAGTTTCCATCCATTGTTTCTTGTCTTGTCTTCTGGTGCTTTGAAAAATAAGGGTCTTTTGACCCTATCAAAAGAAATGACAAGGCCGAGAGATTTAGAGATAAAGGTTAGATATGGTATAAATGGGATATGGGATACGGATACGGGATACAACACGGGAATGTATTTTGGTATTTTTTTATTAGAAATTTAGACTGGGGAGATTTGAAGTTTAAAATGTATTGGGAATTATCCTAAGAGTATTATATAACTATATATGAGAAAAGTGAAGATGGAGTGAAAGATATTAAGAGGGTTTTATTATTATTAATTTAATTTTATTGTTATTAATCTGTTCTTTTTTATATATACATATCCTAAAATATGAAATTGAGTATTTAAATGACATTAGGAAAACAGAGATTATGATAAATTGGGCAAAAATATGGTATTATGATTAGAAAATATTAATTAAATAAACTTTATGGATTAAAATTGGTTAAAGGGAAGTAAAAAAGGAATTTTAATCTTCTGCTCTTCTTTTACTTTTTTGATTTATACATGAAATAGAAAATATAATTGATTAAATAAGGATGTAAGAAAATAAAAAAATATGATGAATTAGAAGAGACCATATTGGAATGTAAAATAGTTATAATGAGAATATTACATTACAATTAAAAATAGGGGAATGAAAATTTATTTAAATTACATGGGTAAATTTTGGCTATGTGGCAACAAAGAAAAAATATGAAATAGTTATATGAATATTTCTGGAATAAATATAAGATTTATTGTAGATTGGGGATATACCATGTGGATCCTAAACATATTAATCTTACTTTATTTTCCCCTTTTTATTGTTTACTATATATTGGTCTTGAGAAAGTTAATGAAGACAATAATGTACAATGTAAAATAAAATAGGTGGTAAGCTGAAAATGGAAATAATAGAAGATAAAGAATTGAAAATATACGTGAAGAAATGATTTTGACACTGAATTAATGAATTGAAATATGAAATGGAAATCTACTTAAAGATCAGTGGAGTGGATAATAATTTGAGGTGATATTAAATAAGAAACTTGAAAATGTAATTATGACTATGTATAAATGTTGTAATCTGGAATCGTGCTACTCACGGGAAGAAATGTGTAAAAAATAAAATTAAAATATTTTATTAAAAAAAAAAAATAAGTTGATCCCCTCTTCTTTGTAGTAGCCCGTCAAATACTGGAATACTGCTACAATGTCTCCCCTTCTTTTTTCTCTACTAGCCATACCTAGTTCCTGTAACTGTTCTTCATATATTTTAGTTTCAAGGTTTTTAATCATCCGAGTTATTCTTCTTTGTACTTTTTCCAAAGTCTCAGCATCTTTTTTGTAATGTGGTGACCAAAATTGGATACTGTATTCCAGGTGTGGTCTTACTAAGTGTTAAGTCCGCGTGGAAGGAAGCCAGGAGTCGGTGATTTAGTATCAAGCTCTTTTATTTTGTCAGGAACTGAACTGGGGCTAAAAGAAAACTTCATGGCTTTTTATTTCCAAGCCGCGGCGGCTGCAGCCAATAGCACCACTTTGAATCTCCTGCGATTCGAATTGACCAATCGCGGGAGATTCTCAGCGAGCCAATCGGCGCGGCTCGCCTAGCCAATCCGATCGCCTCGCGCTTTGGCCAATCAAAGCGCAGGGATCTCAAGAATTCAAATGAGGGGACAGAACACCCCTCCCCTCTTGGTTCAGTCCTTACGTTGCGTAGTCCCGTAGGTAGGCAGGGCTCTGTCTCTGCCTACTGGACCTGCGCAGGTCAGTCATAGGTTGGATCCCGGCCGGTTCGGTCAGGGTTTCTGTTTCTCCTGACTCCGTCGTGGGAACCTCCTGGTCTGTCTGGCCAGGCCGCTCTCCACAGCTCCCTCCTGGGCTACCCGGGTTGGTTGAGCTGCGGGTTTCGCCGCTCCCGCTCGGTCTTCCCAGGTTGGTTGAGCTGGCCTGGCTGTCTCTTCCTGGCGAGGTTTTGTGCTGGCTGCTTTCAGGTGAGGATGGCTGGTTTATTTTTTCTGGGTTTTGGTTCCCTGGGTATCCCCTCCCCTCTTGGTTTGTGTTGCGGGGGTTGGTTTTGCTTGGTTGCGCATCGGTGGTCTCTTGTGTGGTCGTCCTCGATCTTAACTGGTCGATGTGGTGTTTCCACGCTCGTCCATCGGTTGTTTGTAGCCGGTACAAGTGTGGACCTGTTAGTTGTGTTATGATTGCTGGTACCCATAATGGGTCTCCGGTTAGGTTCTTCGTGTAGACGGCATCGCCTGGTGCGAAGGTTCGGTGTTTGCTGGTGGAGTCTGGGGGTTTCTCTGGGTTGTAAGTGGGGTGTAATCTATCAAGTGGGGACCTTATTTTCCTCCCCATTAGCAGTTCGGCTGGGCTTTTATTTGTTGTGTGTTTGGGGTTATGTGCTGTATGAAAAGTAATTTATTTATTTTGTCCTGGATCTCCCCGTATTTTCTGGATGGTTTTCTTTGTGAATTGAACCATCCGTTCCGCCCTACCATTCGCCGCCGGATGCGCCGGGGCTGTCAGCGCGTGTCGTATGCCCCTCTCCGCTAGGAATTTTTCTAATTCTAGCGAGGTGAATTGGGGCCTGTTGTCGGAAATGAGGACGTCCGGGAGGCCGTGTGTTGCGAAAAGTTTGCAGAGTTCTTTGGTCACGGCCTCCGTGGTGGTTGTTCTCATGTTGCTTACCTCCAGCCAGTTGGAGTAAGCATCTATGGTTATTAAGAAAGTGTGTCCTTTTGTGGGCCCGGCGAAATCTATGTTGATCCTAGACCATGGTCCCCTGGGGGTTTCCCACTCTAGGATGGGTGCTGTGGGTGGGCTTGGCCTAGTCTCCTGGCATCGTTGACACCTTGCTACCCAGGCCTCGATCTGTTTGTCCATCCCTGGCCACCAAGCGTAACTTCTGGCCAGGGCTTTTGTCCTAACGATGCCCGGGTGCCCCTCGTGTAACAGTTCCAAAACCTTCCCTTGTAGTTTTTCCAGGATGACCACCCTATCCCCCCATAGTATGCACCCTTTTAGTAACGAGAGTTCCGTTTGCTGGTTCCAGAATGTCCTGACGGACTCGTTGTTGTCCCTTTCCGGCCACCCTTTCTCTACCCAATGCAAAACCCGCGCCAGATGTTTGTCTTTATTAGTTTCTCGGGCAATGTTTGACGCGGTTATGGGTAGGTTGGGTAGAGTCTCTATGCTGAGGATGGTCGTCGTGGGTGCTGGGTCAGTGTCTGGTTCAGGTAACGGTGAGCGGCTTAAGGCGTCCGCATGGGAGATAGTCTTACCAGGTTGGTGTGTGAGTCCGTAATTGTAGGCAGCCAGGAATTCGGACCACCTTGTCATTCGAGGAGACAGAATGTTCGGGGTGGCCCTGTTCCCTGCAAGGATTCCCAGCAGCGGTTTGTGGTCGGTGATGATGGTAAACGTCCGGCCGTAGAGGTACTTGTGAAACCTTTTTACTGCGGCGATGATAGCCAAAGCCTCTTTGTCCATCTGGCTGTAGTTCCGCTCCAGTTTGGTGAGGGTCCTTGAAAAAAACGCGATGGGTGCTTCTTTTCCGTTGGGGAGAGTGTGGCTGAGGACAACGCCAATGCCGAAGGGTGATGCTTCGCATGTGATGGCTAGTGGTAGGGTCTCGTTGTACTGGATGAGGACGGCATCCGAAGTGAGCAGGTCCTTGGTTTTTCTGAAGGTGGCTTCCTCACATTTCCCCCAAGTCCAGGTAGCTGCCTTGTCCAAAAGCCTATGCAAAGGCTCCACCGTGGTCGCCTTTTGGGGCAGAAAGACATTATAAAAGTTAAGTAGCCCCAGAAACGCCTGCAGTTCTGTTTTTGACTTGGGTGTGGGGGCTTCCTTGATGGCTTTAATTTTCTTGTTGGTGGGGTGAATGCCGTGTCGGTCCAGGAGGTATCCTTGGAATTCGACCCACTCTGTGTACAGCTGGCATTTTTCCCTCTTCACTTTAAGCCCGGTTTCTTTGAAACACGTTAGCACCTCCCTTAGGTGAGTCTCTAGTTCGGCCTGGTTGGTTCCCGATACTAGTACATCATCGAAGTATGGGACCACCCCCTTGATGCCCTGTAAGAGTCTTTCCATGAGGCTCTGGAAAATTCCAGGTGACACGCTGACTCCAAATTGGAGGTGGTTGCATCTAAAGGCTCCCTGGTGGGTGACTATGGTTTGTGCCTCTGCAGTTTCCTCGTCGACCGGCAGTTGCTGGTATGCTTGGGCCAGGTCAAGTTTCGCAAAAACTTTGCCCCCTCCCAGTGAGTGTAGGAGATGCTGCACTACTGGGATGGGGTAAGCGCTTTGCTGCAAGGCGCCATTTAGGGTGGCCTTATAGTCCCCGCAGATTCTCACTGACCCATCAGGCTTAATTGGGGTGACTATGGGGGTCTCCCACCGGGCGTGGTCTATGGGTTGTAATACTCCTTGCTTGACGAGCTTGTCAATTTGCTCGTCTATCTTCGGTTTGAGTGCGAACGGTACCCACTTTGGTTTTAGGCGTTTCAGGGGAACGTTGGGGTCTAGGCTGAAGGATATAGGGGGCCCTCGGTACTTGCCTAGGGTGCCATCGAACACTTCCTGGAAATCCCGGGCCAGTTGCTGCTCCCAGTCGGCTTTGGCGATATGGTCGATGCCCGTGACTGCGATGCCTAGTGGTGCGAACCATTGAAGTCCCAGTAGGCTAGGTTGGTCTCGATCGACGATGGTTAAGGGAAGTCTTTCGGCGTGTCCCTTGTAGGTCACTGTAAACTGTCCTTTTCCGACTACAGGGATGCGGTTTCCCTGGTAGTCCTTGAGGATTAGTCTCTGGTTTTCTAGTTGCCTTCTCTGGATGGTAGGCACCAAGTGTTTAATTTCTTGCCAGGCTACCATTGAGAGGTAGGACCTGGAGTCCACCTCCATTTTACAGGGTTCGCCTTCGATGCCTACCTCCACATAGACCTTTCTGGCATCTGACGTTGTGGCGTGGCCGATGGTGACCGTCTGATGTGTTTCTTCTCTCCGCCTGGCCTCACCGCTTCGTTGGGCTCATCCGTTTCGCTCCCAGCGGTTGTCTGTTGGCTGATCTCTGGTCCTGGGGGGTGTGCTCTCTCGTCTCCGCTCGCTCGATTCCCATCGCCTGGAGCTGTGGTTCTTCTTGAGGTGGCAAATGCGTGCGATGTGGCCCTTCTTGTCGCAGTGCCGGCAAACGGAGTTGAAGAACCGGCATTCGGATCTGGGGTGGTCGCCTCCGCAACCGGCACACGCGGTCCTCGACTTACGACTTCGCCAGCTGCGCTGGTCGCGGCTTGCCTGGAGATGGTGGATGTCTTCCTCCTCATCTGACATGCCCAAGGTGGAGTAGAGTTCACCCTGATGGGTGGTAGTTTCAGGTTGGGCCTCGGTCGACCTTGCAGGGTTGTTGTTTGAGGTGCAGTCCCCGGCGTTCGGTCTCCGCATGCGGTCTGCTGATTGTCGGGTTGCTTCGGTGGCCGCGGCTTCGGAAATGGCTTTGGCGAGAGCGATGTTGCCCTTAGCCATCAACCGACTTTGGAGAACGGGGTCCCAAAGGCCGAGCACGATTCGGTCCTGAAGGGCCTCGTTCATGTTGGAGAACTCGCATAGTCCTCCCAGGTGCCGCAGCTCTGCAACGAAATCACTGAGACTCTCGCCTGACCACTGGTCCCGCCGATAAAATTCGTGCTGTCGGATGAGGATGGGCATGGCTGGAGCATAGTGTTTCTGGAGCAATGGTTCGAGGTCCGCCCAATCCATCGCGGTAACGTCAGCGGGCTTGGCTAGCGCTTTTGCCATCTTAAACACTGCGGGCCCGCAGTGTGTTAGGAAGATGGCTCGTTTCTTCGGTCCCGTGGCATCCTTCAGATCGTTGCATTCGAGGAACATGTGGAATCTGTCCGTGAAAGATTCCCGTCCTCGGGAGCGGGGTTGAAGGGGGTTGGTGGCGCGATGCTGGCCATCTCGTCAGTTGGCTGGCTTCCATCGGACACGTGCTTTGGTTCAGGAAAGGAATCCCACCTTCGTCGCCAGTGTTAAGTCTGCGTGGAAGGAAGCCAGGAGTTGGTGACTGTTTCAAGCTCTTTTATTTAGTGAGGAACCGAACTGGGGCTAAAGGAAAACTTCGCGGCTTTTTATTTCCAAGCCGTGGCGGCCGTGGCCAATGGCATCACTTTGAATCTCCCGCGATTCGAATTGACCAATCGCGGGAGATTATCAGCGAGCCAATCGGCGCGGCTCACCTAGCCAATCCGATCTCAAGAATTCAAATGAGGGGACAGAACACTAAGGTTTTATAAAGCAATACTAATACTTCATGTGATTTTGATGTTATGCCTCTGTTTATACAACCAAGGATTGTATTAGCTTTGTTGGCTGCTCCTGCACACTTATTTAAGTGATTGTACACTAGGAATTCAAAGCCCCTCACACAGTTACTACTTTTGAGCCAGGTTTTGTCTAATCTGTACTTATATCTTTGTTTTTTCCTGCATAAGTGTAAAACCTTACTTTTCATTTTAAATTTCATTTTGTTGGGTAGGGCCCATTGTTCAAGTGTATCAAGATCTTTTTGGATCCCGAGCTTGTCTTCGGTGATGTTGGCTCTTCTTGCTAGCTTAGCATCATCTGCAAATTTGACATTCCTCATCTATTCCCTCATCTAAATAATTTATGAAAATATTGAAGAATACTGGACCTAAAACAGAACTGCTTACTTCCCTCCATGTATATGTAGTATCATACTCATTGAGTATGGTTTGTCAGCCAGTTACAAATCCATCTGATAGTGGTACTGTCTATCCCACATTTTTCTAGCTTACCAAGAAGTAGGTTGTGGTCTACTTTGTCAAATGCCTTACTGAAATCTAAATATGTGTCCAGCATTTTGCTGGTCTACTAATTTAGTCACTTTGTCAAAGATTGAAATAAGATTGATTTGGCATGATCTGTTTTTATCAAACCCATGCTGACTATTAGTTATAACTTTATTTGTTTCTAGATGTTTGCAGATCTGTTTTTTATTACCTTTTCCATTGATGTTAGGCTGATTGGTTTGTAGCTTCCTGGGTCTGTTTCTCTTCTCTTTTTTTTGAAGATGGTAATCATATCAGTTCTTTTCCAGTTCAAAGGTATTCTCCGGTGTGCCAGGATTTTTTTAAAGATATGGTGAAATGCTTCTGAGGTAACATGTGCTGGCTCTTTCAGAACTCTGGGATGTAATTCAATAGGCCCCAGTGATTTATATTCATTATGATCAGACAACTGTTCTCTTACAATTTTCTTGTGTATTTTAATTTTTATTTCTAGTTTGTAATTTACATCTTTAAAATCTTTTGTGTTAAAATCCAATAAAGCCAATTAAAATTATTAATTACCACAATACAAAATGTAAAAATGTGGCTAAAAGGTAAAATAGCAGGGGAAGTTTTGTATAGAAACCTGCCTTTCCAGTTCCTCGTATTCTTTCTCATATATCCTTGTTCACATAGCATTTTAATATTTCTTTGGCTGAATTTTTTTTACCTCACTTCATTATTATGAGGTAGCTTTTAATAGGGCTTTTGTTTCTATTAAATTGCATCATGCTTTAAGCTTCTTGTTTGTCCATCCACAGAGATCAGGGGAAAGTACTGGGAAAATATTACCCCATGTTTAAATTCAGGAACCTGATGAAATTTCCTCTTTTACCAAAAAAGAACCTTTTTTTCCATAGGAAAGAAGACACTGCTTGACCAGTGAATTTCAGCATTCACCAACCTCCTACAACCATTTTCAAAATTGAAATTTTTGGAAGCTGCAGATGCCACAGGAGAATGGGCATGCTCTAAATCAGCCTCTGTACCTACAAATATTATATGAGAATAGGGTATGGTTTTGCATGGTTTTCTGAGGCTACAGAGGCTGTGGAAGAGCCATTTCAAGAATGATATGCAACCCACAGCTGCCTTAATTGGTATTATTTTTTAAATGAATGGATACGTAAAGAATTGTTTCTCTTTTGTTCAGGGCAGAGGGCTGACATGCCAACAGGTTCAAGTTAGGTGTTTTGTTGAGCTCAAAAGTTTTGCTGTCACTGTTCAGACAAAAGTATAAATATAATGATTTGAATTGAGATAATTAAAACAAAGTTGGGAAAATTAAAAGAGGGGAAAAATATGTAGAAAATATAAAATGGTAGTAAGATATGAAATAGAATATAAAAATGAGCATGAAATTGAGTTTTGTGTCTGTATGAAGAAGTGATAACCTGGGACCATGCTATTTTCAAAAAAGATGTTTTATTTTTATTTTGTTTTTGTGAAAACCCAAATAAAATTTCCAAAAAAAAAAAAGTTTTGCTGTCACTGTTCAAAATTAGTCAAATTGGAACAGTAACATAAAAGTGATGTGGAGAGAAAGACAAGTAAAAATCTAAAAAACTATTTGTGAACTTTGTTTATGCAGTGAAGGCAGTAAATATACTAAATATACATGTACAATCCTTTAAAAAACCCTAAACTTTATTGTTTAATTATTAATGTTATAGTATTCTTTTTAGCTTGAAGGATGCTGATGCTAGCACTCTCTGCTGTGCTTAAGTACCCTTTGAACACAGCCTTGCCAAATTAAAATGTCACTTGCTATTTAAAAAAAATCTATGCTAGAAAGTTTTTAATCTTCATAGTATACTTAGTAAGAGGAAGTCAAAGTTTAAATTAAGGTGATATCAGCTTATGACATAAAGTCTGAGGTAATTTTTGCTGCGCCACTCAAACTTGTATGTAAATAGTCCCTGTTATATTCGAGCCTTATGTGCTACTTATAATTGACAATGAAAATTGTTTAGTAATCTCACAATCCAGTGGATAACCCTGTAAATTTGTTTGTGTTTATATATTTGTGGGAATTCAGATGGGTTTCCATCTCTGTTAACCTTTTCTGTAGTCTATAGATCGACTGAATGTAGTATCCTAACTGTTAGATGTGGGGCTCCTACATGAATAGCTTAGTGTACATATTGATGCAGGGGTTCAATTCAGGGATAAATAAAATAAAATAATAAGGTATAAATAAGACTATGCCTAAGGAACTCTAGAAATTAAATTTGGACTTTACCATTTGGCAAGGGGAAGACAGAATCTCAGTAGGTCACTTGCCTGCTCTTAGACTATGAAAAGATCTTAAAGGATCCTCAGTGATTCTTTCACTGAGGAGTCTAAATGAGATTGGGGGATTTGAATGTTAAATATGCAGGTTATTTACAAAATGTTAAATGTTCACTGAGGAGTCTAAATGAGATTGGGGGATTTGAATGTTAAATATGCAGGTTATTTACAGATATTATGAATCCAGCAGTAAAGGCAGATATATTTTACTCAGATAGACATAAATCCCTTTCTAGGATAGATATCTAGGATAGATACATAGATATCTAAAATGTTTTCAATAGATAGATAGAACACCTAACATACTCATTCCCTGAGATTTGGGCAGATGAAATTGGGGTCCCTCAAAAAAGCCAGTCAACACAAAAGATCAACACAAAGATCTTGAATTAGACACAAAAACAAACTAGTACCCAAAGCAGCTCAAGAAGTGTGACATGTGTTCTACCAGAAGCACACAACAAATGTTCATGCTGATGGATATTGCATCATGGATTTTCCTTTTCTTAATTTCAAATATTAGTGAAGTCTGTAATTCTATTCAATGGAAAATCTCCTGATGGACTTTGAAAGAAAATTTATAAAGAATTTAAAGAGATTTTAATACACGAATTTCTATTTTCATAGAAATAGAAAATTTTCACCAAGGAAACTGCTTACCAGAGTCTTGGAAACAATCTAAGATAATTTTGATCCTTAGAGCAGGTAAAAATAAAGAATGGTTGCTGGAATTGGGTATATCTACTTTAATGAAAAGAAGGATTAAGGGTGACATGATAGCAGGGTTCCAATATCTCAGGGGCTGCCACAAAGAAGAAGGAGTCAAGCTATTCTCCAAAGCCCCTGAGGGCAGGACAAGAATCAATGGGTGGAAGGTAATCAAGGAGAGAAATAACTTAGAACTATGGAGAAATTTCCTGACAGTTAGAACAATTATTCAGTGGAACAACTTGCCACCAGAAATTGTGGGTGCTCCAACACTAGAAGTTTTAAAGAAGGGATTGGATAAATATTTGTCTGAAATGGTATAGGGTTTCCTGTCTAAGCAGGGGGTTGGACTGGAAGATCTCCAAGGTCCTTTCCAACTATTCTATTCTATTCTATTCTATTCTATTCTATTCTATTCTATTCTATTCTATTCTATTCTATAATATTCTATTCTACTCTACTCTACTAGGGTGGTTCCTGTCATTATAAACAAATGAATATATTATCTGTATAAAATATAAAATCTGTGTAAAGGAAAATATATATCTTATGCATAAAAATAGATGTATAGGAAAAATAAAATACCTGTTGTGTATGCATAAAGATTTAATAAAGTGTGAGCTTGGAGGAAGTGCAGGGTTCTGGCCCTGCACTTCTGATTGGCTGTTAAGTGGCCGGACCGGATTGGCCCATTCCGGGGAATCCGATTGGCCCTTAACAGAGAGTTCCTATTGGTTATAAGAGCTAGCGCTCCTAGCTCGTTATTGGTTACAAGTTACAGGGTTGCCTATATAAGGCGGGTTTAACTGCTATTGAGTGAGAAGTCACAATGTAAATAAAGAGCTGAAGTTCACCATTCAGAGGCTTGTCTCCATTCTTTCGCCCATGCTCAAAACATAACACTGGCGACGAGGGTGGGATATGGAGATATCTGAACCAATGAAACTTCGAAGAACACTGAGCACGTGACAGACGACGCCAACAATGGAACCATGTCCGGCGGCATCGTACCACCCGCTACCGTTCAATCCAGCACAGGAAGACTGGGAGTCTTTCATGGATCGTTTCCAAATGTTCTAAGAGACGAACAACTTAAAGGACGCCACAGCTGGGAAGAAACGGGCGGTGTTCCTAATGCATTGCGGTCCAACCGTATTTAAGATGGCTAAAGCACTAGCTAAACCCCGAGAAGTGAAGGCCATGGATTGGGATGACCTCGAACCTATTCTACGAGACCACTACGCCCCGACCATGCCTACGCTCATGAGACGCCACGAGTTTTATCAGAGGAGCCAGCAAAAGGGAGAAAGCGTGGCCGACTTCACAGCAGACCTCCAAAATTTGGGAGGCCTCTGTGGATTCGCCGATTTAGAAGAAGCACTAAGAGATCACATAATTCTGGGACTAGATGCACCAGGTGTCCAAAGCAAGCTGATGGCGAAAGGCAACATCAGCCTTGCCGATGCCATGGCCGATGCTACTGCAGCAGAAGCAACCAGGAAGTTGGCTGCACAACTACGCCGAAACCGCGCTCCGGTACCACCACCAGCCAGCGACATCTCACCTAGTTCAGAAGGGCAGCTTGCGACAACGCACCACGAGGACCTCTCTTCGTTGTCAGACAGCGACGAAGAAGGGGTCCATCGACTGCGGTCCCACCGGGACCATCACCTGAAGCCCTTACGTCCTTGCGCTGGCTGTGGAGCCAACCATGCCAGGTCCGAATGCAAATTCCGCAACGCACTCTGCTATAAGTGCAGGAAACGAGGCCACATCGGATGGGTTTGCTGCAGCTTGCCAGTATCCAGCCAGGCCTCAAAAGGGGCTAACTATCGCCAATTGACAGGAAACCGTCCTGTAAGGCGAGAGCCAGTAAACCACTCCTACAGAAATCGAGCTTTGCAAAGAGAAGAGGCTCACCATACTATCACTATCGGTCACGCCTCAGCCTTGGACACTAAGAAAATCCGAGCCACAGTAGCCATCGAGAACCAGCCTTGCCACATGGAGGTCGACTTGGGATCATCCTTCTCGATGGTGTCCTGGAAGACACTCAAGCAACTCATCCCCACAATTCAATGCCAAGATCTCCGCTCCCAACGCCTCATTCTCAAGGACTACCAAGGGAATCGAATCCCCGTCGTCGGTTCCTGCCGAGTCCGAGTCTCCTTCAAGAAGCACACAGCATACTTACCTTTAATGTTCATCGATAGAAATAGGCCTAGCCTACTGGGCCTCCAATGGTTCGTGCCACTCGGCATTGAAGTGGCTGGCATAAACCGAGTCAGCGGCGGTGACTGGGAGGAAGACATTATCTATGAATTCAGGGACGTCTTCACGGACAGCTTAGGCAAGTACAAGGGGACCCTGATTTCATTCAGTCTCGATCCAAAAATAGCTCCCATCCATCTAAAGCCCCGTCGAGTTCCGTTTGCCTTAAAATCGAAAATTGACTAACAACTCAACAAACTGATAGCTCAGGAGGTGTTAGAGCCCATCGATCACTCCCCTTGGGAAACCAATTGTAACACCCATTAAGCCAGATGGGTCAATCCGAATTAGTGGGGACTACCAGGCCACTTTGAACCATGCCCTGCAGCAGAACGTGTATCCAGTTCCGGTGGTGCAGCATCTCCTCCATTCCCTGGGGGGTGGGAAAGTTTTTGCTAAATTAGATTTAGCTCAGGCATATCAGCAATTACCAGTAGATGAAAAAACGGCACAGGCCCAAACTATTGTGATGCACCGAGGTGCCTTTAAATGTACCCGACTGCAATTCGGAGTTAGTGTAGCCCTGGGGATTTTTCAGAGCCTTATGGAAAGGTTATTGCAAGGAATTAAGGGCGTGGTCCCCTATTTTGACGATGTATTAATTGCAGCCCCTACAAAAAAAATCTTACAGGACTGGGTAAAATTAGTCCTAAAAAAAATTCCAAGAGGCCGATCTTAAGATTAAAAAAAACAAATGTAAATTGTGTACTGACAGTGTTGAGTTTTTAGGGTACCTGATTGATAGCCAGGGCATTCACCCTACCGAAAGTAAACTAAAAGCGATAAAAAATGCTCCCAGGCCACGAAACAAGGCCGATCTCCAGGCGTTCCTAGGCCTCATCAATTTTTATAATGTATTTTTGCTGCACAAAGCAACGGTCGCTGAACCGTTACACCGGTTGTTAGATAAAAAAGCAAATTGGCTATGGGGTTACCGTGAAGAACAGGCATTCCGAAATGTTAAAAAACTGCCCACTTCTGACTCTGTACTCATGCAGTATAACGAGACTTTGCCGTTAGTTATAACATGTGATGCATTGCCTTTCGGGGTAGGCGCCATTTTGAGCCATGTACTGCCTAATGGGAACGAAGCCCCTGTTGCATATTTTTCAAAGACTCTTTCAAAAACTGAGCGAAACTATGGACAAATCGATAAAGAAGCCCTTGCAATTGTCTCAGCTGTGAAAAGATTCCACGAATACATGTATGGCTGGGCTTTTACTATTGTGACTGACCACAAACCATTATTGGGGATTATAGCCGGAGATAAGCCGATTCCCTACATATTATCCCCAAGGATGACCCGATGGTCAGAATTCTTAGCTGCTTATAACTATCGGCTGCAATACCATCCGGGGAAGGCCATTCCCCACGCCGACGCATTGAGCCGAGCACCGCTTCCAGAGACTCTCGACGATCCTGCACCAATGGTAACCACGTTGCAAATCGAGGCACTCACTCGCCACCACTCACCGCCCAAGATATCGCGAGAGAAACCAAACCCGACCATACCCTAGCACGAGTCCTAAGCTGGGTAGAATGCGGATGGCCATTGGACCAGTTATCAGATGACTTCACACCATTCAACACTCAACAAACCGAGCTCTTCTCCCAGAAAGGCTGTGTCATCTGGGGCGATAGAGTCGTTATCCCAGAACGACTCCAGAAAGCGCTGCTGAGAACCTTGCACGATGGCCACCCCGGCATCGTGCGAATGAAAGCACTTGTGCGAAGCTACGCATGGTGGCCAGGCATTGATAAGCAAATCGAACAGTGGGTTAAAGCTTGTCCCAAATGCCAAGAAGTCAGCAATGCCCCACTAAAAGCCATGCCTACGGAATGGGAGACACCACGTGGACCCTGGTCCCGAATTCACTTGGACTTGGCGGAGCCAACCAAAGGCCACACCTTCCTGCTTACCGTCGACGCCTACTCGAATTGGCTCGAGATCCATTGCATGACGACTACGACCTCCAAGGTGGTTATCAAAACCTTAGACAGAGTCTTTGCAACCCACGGATTACCAGATGTCCTGGTATCCAATAACGGCCCTCAATTTACCGCACTAGTGTTTGAGCAGTACCTCGCTGACCGCGGCATTCGCCATGCGCTCACCTTGCCTGAGCACCCTGCGACCAATGGCAAAGCAGAACGCATGGTCCAATTTGTGAAGAAAACCTTGCAGAAGGTAGACTACAACAACATTGACAACAAGGTCAATCGAATCCTCTTCTTGCAACACATCATCCCACATAGCGTCACCAACAAAACTCCCGCCGAACTGCTAATGGGACGAAAGCTCCACTCCCACCTCGACCGGTTGCACCCAGCTTACGAACTGGAGAAACCACTAGGATCCAGCGGCCGCTGTCGTACCTTCCAGGTAGGAGACTTGGTATATGCTAAAAACCTATCGGGTGACCCGTTGTGGGTGGAAGCGACAGTAGTATGTGTAACCGGCCCCAGATCCTACCTTGTACAATGCCTTGACGATTAACTTTGGAAACGTCATATCAATCAACTACGATCGCGGCTTCCAGCGGCCAGTCCGCAACTCCCCTATGATCAAACGGGGGGGGAGGTACAGAAGAAGATGAATTCCTAAAGAACCCGTTCGAAGGAAACGACGGCTTGATAGAGACTCAGGAAGCGGAGCCGGAGGGAGAAACGGTTGCACCTCAGGAAATTGCAGAGAATGTGGGCAACGATGTAGAAGTGAACTCTGAACCAGAAACAGCTCCACTGCCAAACAACGATCTACCTCAGCGTGCTTGCAGCCAGCTGATACAACGGAAATCAAAGAGACTCATAAGATAACTGTCCTACCTAAGGGACTATGTAACTGCGCCCTGCAAATAAGAAGCCAGGGGGAAGAGATGTTGTGTATGCATGAAGATTTAATAAAGTGTGAGCTTGGAGTTAAGTGCAGGGTTCTGGCCCTGCACTTCTGATTGGCTGTTAAGTGGCCGGACCAGATTGGCCCATCCCGGGGAATCCGATTGGCCCTTAACAGAGAGTTCCTATTGGTTATAAGAGCTAGCGCTCCTAGCTCGTTATTGGTTAAAAGTTACAGGGTTGCCTATATAAGGCGGGTTTAACTGCTATTGAGTGAGAAGTCACAATGTAAATAAAGAGCTGAAGTTCACCATTCAGAGGCTTGTCTCCATTCTTTCGCCCATGCTCAAAACATAATAATACCGTTTTAGCTTTACATTAAGAGACATCTGTTTAATTACAAAAAGAAAGTTTGCTGTGACTTTACAATATGGAAACATTTGTTTCAGCATAATATGGAAAGGAAGGGGAAAAGATATTCATGCAGATAGACAGAAATTATTGTAATAAGGAAACATATTCCATTCCATTGATAATCAGCTAATTTCCTATAAAAATGGAGATTGAACTGTGTCTTAGTGTGGCCACTTATCCAAAGCTAGTAACTTTGGATTGAATAAATATATCTCCTTTAACTCTACCTTGTTCGTCTGGTGATTTACATTATATTCAGAGTTTTGAACATAAACAGAGAAAAAGAAGGAATCTCATCTTGACACTACCATAGATTTTCACAAATAATTCAACAAGCACAATTCATGATCAATGAGCCAATGAAATGTTTTGCAATTACTGGCCTGTATATAATAATAATAGTATAATTGAATTGGCCCCCACTGTAATCATATTGAAGCTAGTTTTGATTAAGTTTCATTTATTTCAGTCTATTCATAAGACTGACTCCACTATTCATTTGCCTTGTGAAATATCTACTTATGCTGTAATATAATACAAATATATAGATTCTTCAGGTTCAGAAGACCATTTATTTGAAAAGGTAACTAAAATAATTGTCTTTTGCATCTCTATTTGAACAAAGTTTTTAAATTAATTTCACTGAATAATGCAACTGCTGAATCTGATATTTGTTAACTGAAAAATAGGTTGTCATGTATTTAGTCGCATTTACTGCCGGAAAAGTATTGGACTGCAATCTTTAATTAAGCTGGATTAAAGCTGATGTATTTCTAGGAAAGTATTGTTAATTTTCACCAGCCAAATAATAATTAAAAATATATACCAAGTCTATAAAAATATACAAAAATCATATAAATTAGCAACAGATAATCCCCAAGATAATAGACCATTTAAATTTTAACACATCTTTCTTCCTAACCCAACACTTCCATAGCAAACTGTAGCATAAATTATCTTGTATGCAATTACATACACATAATGTATATATGTATGTGTGTGTATACACACAAACACACACATACATACATTATGTGTTTATACATGTAAAGTTCTTTATTCTTCCTTCCCAATAAAAAGAGTATTTGCTGAAAATGTAGCTCAAATAATTACTCAGTATTGTGAATGAAAAATTGTTTAAAGTGTCTCATAGACTAAGCCTTATTTATGGATCCTTCAATCTAGCAGTTTAATTTGCTGACAAAATAAAATATTTTTTTAAAAAAAGAATTGTATTGATTTTCTACAGACAAACAAGACAAACAAAACATTAAAACATCAACTCTCACATGTACATCCAGCGTGTCGGTTGGTTCATCAGTTTTGTGCATTGATTTTGTAGTCTCAATTACAATTATGTTACATAACAACTCATATTGTCAATCCAAACTTATGTATCCTAATATCGCTATTAAAAAAAACCAAAAAACTTTTGACTATACTTTTAATCATTCATGCTTTATGAGATAACAATACTTTAAATAATTTATTCTGTAAAAAATCATATAATCATACCAAATCAATCCTAAAAACACTTTATAAATATAGTATACTGGCTAACATTCTAAATATTCTATTATCGTATTTTATCATCTAGCCATTGATAAAAAAGATCCCAAATTTCATAAAATTGTTTATCCTCTTGCTCTCTAATTTCAAATGTCAATCTACTCATCTCAGCACATTCAAATATTTTCTTAATAATTTCTTCCTGTAATGGTATTTTTTCATTCTTCCAGTTTTTAGCAAATACAATCCTAGCCGCTGTTAATACATTTACAATAAGGTATTTCAAATCTTTACTATATGTATCAGGTAAGATTCCCAATAAAAAAATCTCTGGTTTCAAGTCTATGTGTTTCTTTGTCATTTTTTCCAACCACATGCGAATTTTAGTCCAATATTTTCTAGCGTCCTCACAAGTCCACCACATATGGAAATATGAGCCAGGTATCTGATGACATTTCCAGCATTTTTCAGATTTCTTCTTAAACATTCTTGCTATTCTTGTTGGGGGAAAGTGCCACCTGTAAAACATCTTATACAAGTTTTCTTTATATGCTGTTGACATTGTCATTTTATAATTTTGAGACCACAAATTTTGCCATTTCTCTAAATCAATCCCATATCCAAAATTCTTCCCCCAAACAATCATAGTTTCTTTGACTTGTTCTTCCTCTAATTTAATTCCCAGTAAATAACCATATAATTTTTAAATCACCTTCTCATCAGTACCCATCAAGATCTTATCTAAATCAGTCTGTTTATCATAGAATCCCTCCGTTTTAGAATCTTCATCACACCTTGAATGTATTTGCGCATATGAAAACCAATTCATCCTTATACCTTGTTTCTCTAAGTTTTGAATCGATTTAAGTTCACCCTTTTCATCCAATAGTTCCCCATATCTAACTGTTTGTTCCTTCTTATAAATTATAGGATAGGAAAATGCTTCAATAGTCAATAACCAAACTGGAATTTTCAAATAACATTGTCTTTTTATCTTCTCCCAGTTTAGCCACAAAGACTGCCGTATATAATGTCTTCTAAAATAACCCTGTGTTTTAGTTCCCTTATACCATAAAAAAGCATGCCAGCCCAACAGCAAATCATGCCCTTCTAGTGTCAACAATCTAGCCTTTCTTAATGTTATCCCTTCTTTGACCCACATCAAACTTGCAGCTTGATAATATAATTCCCAATTAGGCAGGCCAAAACTTCCTCTAATTCTAGCATCTTGCAAAAGCTTTAGTTTTATTCTCGCTTTTTTACCTTGCCATATAAACTTCAACATGATTTTATTTAAATCTTCAAAATAGTCTTTTCCAAGCCTAATTGGTATTGTCTGAAACAGAAATAGAATTCTGGGTAAAATATTCATCTTAATTGTTGAAATTCTCCCTATTAATGACAATTGCAAATTTTCCCATTTCTTCAAGTCTGTAGCTATCTGTTGTTTAAGTTTAATATAATTATTCTCTTTTAATGTGCTACATCTTGCTGTCAAATATATCCCCAGATACTTAACCTTATTCGTAACTCGGATTTTCAAGAGGTCTGCCAGTTCTTCTCTTTGTCTCAGTAACATGTTCTTTGTCAAAATCTTTGTTTTATCTTTATTTATTTTCAAACCAGCCATCTCACCATATGTCTCTATCTTTTCCAATAACTTTGGAGCTGTTTCTAGCAGATCTTCCAGAATAAAAGCTAAATCATCGGCAAAAGCTTGTAATTTGAATTATTCCTTTTTAATTTTCATTCCTTTTATGCTTTTATCATCCCTAATATTTCTATTCAACACTTCCAAAGTCAACACAAATAGCAAAGCAGATAGGGGACATCCTTGTCTTGTGCCTTTTCTTATATTAATAAAGTCTGTGAATTCTCCCTCCATCATTGCCTTTGCTATCTGTTTATTATATATGGCTTCTATTGCTTGAATAAATTTTCTGGCAAAACCCATCTGTTCCAATAGTAATAACATAAATCTCCAGTTCACGTTATCAAATGCCTTTTGAGCATCTAGGAATATCAAAGCCATTTGCTTTTCAGGATGAGCCTCATAGTTTTCCAAAGTATCCAAGATTACTCTCATGTTATCTCTGATTTGTCTCTTTGGCAGAAATCCATTTTGATCTGGGTGGATAAAATTATTTAAATATTTTTAAGTCTTTCTGCTAAAATTGAAGCAAAAATTTTATAGTCTGCATTCAATAATGAAATAGGTCTATAGTTCTTAATTTGCAATGGGTCAGCCTCTTCTTTTGGAATAAGTGTAATATAAGCCTCTGACCATGTTTTGGGTATCATCTTCTTTGGCATAACTTCATTCATAACTTCTAACAATGGGATGCTCAATAATTCTTGAAATGTTTTATAAAATTCTGCCGGGAACCCATCTGGACCCGGTGCTTTCCCATTGTTTTGTCTCTTAAATGCTTCATTTAATTCCATCATTGTTATATTGCTTTCTAACATTTCTTCAGTCTCTTTAGGTATCTTCGGTAAATTAGCACTCTGTAAATATAGTTTGACTTTTTCCTCATCAATGTTCTCTTGTTTATATAGTTGCCCATAGAAATCTCGAATAATTACCTTTTTCTCCTTATTACCATAACAAACTTGGCCTTGATCATCTATTAGCTTCAATATTTTTCTTGATTCCTTCTCCTTTCTCAATTTATATGCTAGCCATATGCCTGGTTTATTTGCATCTTCAAAGTAATTCTGTTTAGAATTTCTAATTTTCTGTGCCAGTTCTTCTTTCTCTATTACCGTAT